>OX244263.1:3982500-5182500 GCA_945867215.1 Epinotia demarniana | reverse complement strand
AGTAAATTGTACGATCAGTGACTTAACTTGTATTTTTTTAAAGATATAGTCTCTTTATTTACAGACATGCAAAAGTGACTAGCAAAGTAGTGTATAAACTATTCAATTGATAGGTTTTAATTTCCAATTAATTATACACACGTGAGGGTTATCCTACCTTAATTGTTTTAATTAAACCTAATTCCACACTCTGGAATACGTTCGTCTAGCAAAAGCCACCTCGTATTAGAATTGAAAGTGCCTTTATTTTCAGCTTTTCCCCGAATGTAGTAGGGTCGAGTTTTAACTACACTTTTGAACGGGATACGTTATGATATCATTTACAGGTATATTTCCCCTTGTATTATAATAAGTCGTAACAGACACCGTTACCCGTGTGTAATACATCGTTTTATGCGACAGCAGTATGAAATAAAACGCACGTGGAGTATTCTAATAGCTGGCCGGGTTTAATCAGATTGCGGTGGGGTTTAGTGTTGATTGCATTCATTACGTCGTACTGTGAAACTAGGACATGGCGCAGCGGCCGATTTTAAATTAGATTTAGTCTGGTTTTTAGATGTAGGTACGAATATATATTACAGTAGTTTAATTTCGAACATTCTCGATGACGCCATTATTAGAGACTTTTCGGGGTTCCTTTTGTATAGAAAATAACAGTGTCAGTTTGTTCGACGTATTATTTTCGTACGTGTCAGCAATCTAGATATTGCCGTCTTAAATGCCTGCTATACAGGGTGTACCTAATTAATTCGTGATACCAAATAGCAAAATTTGAATCTATCCATGATTTTGAACACTTTTTACTTTGGGACCAACTTAGTGTTATGCAATAAAAAATACGTGTTGCTACATTTTACTCAGCTTAAACTGAGCAAAGTAAATGAAATAGTTGGATTGTTTTGGCATAACTCAAAGTTGGTCCCATAGTAAAAATAGTTCAGATTCATGGATAAATTTACATTTTGCTATTTTGTATCACGGATTAACACATTCAGTGCGAAGAATCGTTACGCGCTAGGCTCGTAGCTGATCCCGTAGCTTTCCTCGTATGTAGCGGAATGCAGTTATGGCGTAGGCACCCGATAGTCGGGTAAATCACGAAATGTGTAAATAGATATCTTTTATTAACGGTCGAATTGACTTTGTTCATTGTGTGACGTAACTGAAAAAAGTTATTGTGTTTATATTCAACGTGGTAAATGGCTAAATATTACATTTCGATGTTATACACTTACGTAATAGATTCAAAATATACCTTTACATTCTAAATATTAAAAAAAACTGATGTAGCAATGATGTATATCACCTGTCTTAGTTATTCGTTTTAGTAGGTACTCTTCGTTATGCTCGTTAAGTGTACAATTACCCCAAAAAGGATTTTAATATCGCCGAAAATTAATACCCCAAAGCGAGTTTTATCAATTTGCACCTGGCAACACTGGGCTTAAGCGGCGTTCATCCCCGTTTATGTTAAACACGTTGTCTTGCCATGTAAATTGTCCCGAAATTGGCCCCAAGCGTGGCGCCAGTTGGCGATGCGCCAAACATCATGTCATTCAATGCTGGGCTTGGTTACAGAACGTGCCAACGTTGCAGTTATTTTTTTAAATACTAGTCAGTTAGAGAATTAATGCTTCGCTAATCAGAATGATGTGCCAATTTAATTAACAAAACGGTAAATTTCTTCAGTGCTGGATTTGTACTTGTAATAACTGCGTATAGATGATTTTCCGATGTATTTTTGAGGTTGGCGGTCATTTTAAGTCTCCATCAAAAGTCTTGACTGTTCTAAGTAGAATATGTTTCGGTATTTACTAATCTAAACTTTATTGCAGAAGATACAGATAAGTGCAAATGGCGAGTTTAATGCGAATTGGTATTAATTCCCTACGAGGTAACCATTGGGCTAAATGGAGATTTATAAAAGTTCTCAAGAAAATAATATAATAATATCTATTAAGAAAACATGATTATAATAATTTACTTTAAAAACAATGTTTTAACCGACTTCAATTTAGTACTCCGCCAAGCCACGAGAACATTTCCTATTTTTTTTTACAATTTACCACATGAACTGATTTCCGATAGCAAACGCGTTGATTACTATAGAAAAAAACCGAATCACTATATGTGGGCCGATAATATTTGAGAACTTCCATCAATTCCCCAAGATCATCACCAATGGCACTTCATTAGTTCCTATTTCAACGGAATCTTATCAGAACCTGTGACGTACTTTTGCACTTTTAAGTACATAATTAAGGAATTTGATAAGTCATCTGTGGTCTTTATCATCAATTCCTCGCCACCAAATTTATGATTCCGGATGTAAATACACGAGTTATAACAGAAAATACCAAAATCACTACACGCGGGCCTAATAAAATTGAGGAGTCCCCTCAATTCCTCATAGATCCTATCACCTAACTGAATTTTGAAAAAAATGGGACCCACCTGGAAGTATTTACATACGAACAAAAAAAAAAAAATTTTCGAATCGGTTCATCAATGACGGAGTTCTGAGGTAACAAACATTGAAAAAAAATACAGCCGAATTGAGCACCTCCTCCTTTTTTTTGAAGTCGGTTAAAACTCATTTATTATTTACATTTAAAAACAGACATAAAAATGCTCTAGGTGTTTACAGGAATAGATGTTTCTTCAAGTCTAGCCCTTAACTGTGAGGAAGTAATTTAAAAAAATGCCTTGTTGGCTAATTATGACACGTTTTAGAAGTGGACACTGAGTAGCACATGTATCCTGTTTTACAAATTTGTTGGTATACATTGCCAGAAACTGAGTTCCGCTGGTGGATTGCGTAAAATTTTGCGCGTACGTTAGATAGATCTAAATATATTTTTTTGTATGGGAGAATAAAATTTCAGTTCTTTGAAAATGTGTGAAATTACCAGTTGGGTCACAGAAAGCTCTTGTTCGAAAACCTCGTGCAGCTTGTTCAGTGGCAGCACTCTTGGGTTACTCCATTGCTGCGGATACGACCAAAATCGTCAATACGACGAGGTACCAACAAAAGCAGAATTATTTGCTTTTGAACATGATTTTCCCAGTGTTGCGTTTTTCACGTTCAAACCACCAGTCTCGGCACGTTCTTTTGTTTATTCACTTATTTATTCCCTTAGTTCTTGCACGCATAAACATTTTCTGTTCCCCGAAAGGAGGAAACACTATAATGCGTCGACGGGTATGATTTAGCATCAGTTTGTCTGGCACGCCTCCAAATCTAGTAGATACCTTTACAAAACTACCACCTCGAGCCAGCTACATAAAATAGCGGAATATAAGACGTTTCAATTAGCAATTGTCATTTGAATTATTTTAAGGTATTGCTTACGTATTTTAACAACGCATTCAAACCATCTACTGTATGTACTCCATTTTTTGTTTGTTAACTAACATTGAAAATACTAAAGTGTTGTGTAGGTGATAGGTTTGCGACCTATAACTTCAATAAAACATTTTCTACGTATTTAGACACATCTATGTATGTATTGAAAAGTCTACTACGAATTTATATAACACGCTTGCTTAGAGACAAGAATAATGCCTCCCAAGCAGCTCCCAGATAATTGCAGCCAGGATTAAATGTTTACCCATTAACGAGTTGCGGTGTTTTGCAGAAACAGTTGTCATGTGTAAAGGCACATCAAATAGTCGTAACAGTGGTTTTGGGTTTTAGAATCTAAATCTAAATCCAGAACGTTGTTTGTTTCATTAAAGTTAATTAAACTGCAAGCATGTGGAGTTTGGTCTAACAAGATTTCCGATTTTCCGATACGGAAATGATTATAATTTATTAGTGAAACCAAACGTCCAGAAGGCACTGAGAAATAAAGAAGATACACGTACTTTAAAATGGGAAATCTTATGTATGAAGGCATACACCGGTAGAATATTACGCATAATGGGGGGAAATTCAAAGAACGTGATGGATATATACGATTTTATGGTCGAAGCTACGAAGGCTCTAGGATGATTAAATTTGGAATAAAATTCTACAATCACTCCTGTCAAAACAAATAAAAACTTGCGAACGACTGCTCTTCATTAGTGTCATGACCGTGCAGGAAGTCTATTCCCGGAGAATCAACTATCTAAATGTTGCTCCGAATTCGCTCAGGCCACAAGCTTGCCAGGCATTTGATTATGAAAGCTTTTAAATCACTTACGGATTGTAACAGACTCGTTGTTTACTGTCTCGCTTGTATTCACCCGTCGACGGTCTAACGTGGTCGCTTTTACACCGTCCAACACTTTCTTGATAATTACATTGTTTGTTTCTGCACCAATGAAATTGGGGCCGTTGTCGCTGTCAACTTTTGAATTCAATTGATTAGTTGCTGCTTCGTTAAACGCAGCTGGAGATAGATATTCAGTTTAATCACAAGGAACTTTCATTTCATACTTATCGGATTTTCCTTCACTGCTAGTCTTTCATATAAATTCTTTGCTTTATGTTTCAAGGTATGTATTGTTTTATTCACTGATACTCTTGATAATATGGAAAAGCAAGCTACGTTGAACAACGACGTTGATTTAATCTAAAATTCGCAAACACCATATTGGCACCACGTCAAAGCGCTAGATGGCTTTTGCACAAAATCCACACATGATACATAACCCTTTTAACATTGCATTAAAACAGACTTTGCACTCCGGTGTGAGACATGCCCCAGCTCAAGTCTTGGCGTCCCGCCAGCTTCCAGAGTGGTTACCCCGTACAATATTACACGAAAGGTATCTCTGAGAACCCTTCAGGAGATCCGCTCGGCTTTCGAGTTCGGCTTTCGGCTTTCAATTCGCTTCCTCAAAGACTTATCTTCACTTAATCTCGAGCCAATCGCTCGTCTTTTTGTTCGAAGGATTCTTCTTGTCGTTGTAATTAAAAGAGGTCGGTTATTTATGGGTCAAGTTTATTGCTTTAGCTTCGTCGCTGAGAAAAACGTGGAAAATAAGTGTAGTGTTTCGTTTAAGGCGGTTGGAAAAAGTAGTAAATAGTCGGGATTTATGTTTCAGTCTTGTAACGCAAAGAATCAGCCTGGAACGAGTGAGGAAGACTCTCGAGTCTCTTTTTGTATGAACTGTCTCGCATAGTCTTCACTTCTCTTTGGATATTGCCCAAGAGACTACACTATGCCATATAACCCTAGTACCATGTGCCACGTTGAATCCCAAACATTCAATTATTTCAATAAACATTATTTAATTTGAATGTATTTTCTAGCAATGTGACACGACATAGGCATATATATGATAGGATTTACGTTTCTCACATCTTCTTACCCTATTCCATATACGGTAAGAAAAATTGTGCGTTAATCGTTATGCGATTTCGAGGTAAACCATTTTGAAACTCAATCACATTAAGTAGTATGTTGTACTTGAAAATTCCTTAATAATCGAAATATGTAAATCTAGTACAATATTTCCCTTTGATATCCTAGATAAACGAAGAAACGTAGACAAAGTCCGTTAAAATGAAATGTTATATGAAATGAGGTCGTTACCTACGTTATCCGTTAGTACCAAAGATGATTAAAATTTAGGTAAGGCAAATTGACAAATAATAGAAATTATATTTGAAAAGTATATTTTGTAACTAAGTAAATATTATTTTTACTGCTTTATTGACTAGGTGCTTTTTATGCATAGGTGCGAAGGCTATTACTCAAGAGGATTTCCAACCAAAGTCATGTTTACTTGCTTAGCATAGACTTGTAGTTGTAAAACTAGTATAGTTATATGGCGACGATTAAACTGTTAAGGACTTGTTGGACGCTCCACAAGTGGGCGCCGGCAAGATTTGCCTCGACGCGACAAATTGTCGTAGTTAGTTTCTAACTAAACTGCTTCAACTACGTAGTTGTAAAAATACTCGTTAGCTTTAAATGCAGTGAACTCTGAAGGGTACTAGACTAGGTTAAACCCTTGTAATTTTGATTGGCACATTTTTTTTTACTAATAGGTAATAAACTAAAATTTATTAGAGAATGGACCATAATAACATGTAACTCAAGCAATGAATCTGCATCTTAGCTGAACCGGGGCAATGCCTTTACCTCTTAACTATTCGGATCATTCCATTTCTCAGCGTGATCGTCTTTTATTGCTGAGTTTTTGCGGGCCGTTATATGAATATCTTCTGACTTCCTTCTTTCCACTTAAAAAAAATGTAGTATGCATATTATGTTATTAATATTGTTATGCTTGGGTTTGAAAAGGTGGTATTGTCCAAGTGCCTAAGAATAGATTTTAATGACTGAGTCTATAGTCTGTTCCATTTAAAATTACGAAAATGCACTTTACTTGACATTTTATAACTTTTTTGTTGTTATATGAAAGGAAAGTATAACAAAGAGACTTCATAAAAATCACCAAAGTGTGGCACGTGTAGGTAATGGAGAATGCTACAGTTTGTTTAATTGTTTAAATGCGTTATTCTTTTACCCGACTTGAAGAAAGCATTAGATGTCGGGAATGGTTGGTTCAAGTAGTTTTCGTCATTTTGATTGGAAGAAGCCATACAGTCAGCTGCAGCAAAAAACGGACCAAACAAAATCACTTTGTTTACAAATTTCCTATCAAACTGCTATCATTTCTGCAAGAGTCAAGCAAGGAATGTCATATGACGTCTTTGGCACGTATGAAACAAATAACAAGCCCTGTGATTTCCATAAATCTAAGAATTTAGCTACATTTAATATACCGAGATGGGACTGAGTTTATAAATAAGTATTCAGCTGCTACGCGCACAATGCCTCGCGAATAATAATGTACTTACTTACCATGCATGAATTATGCCACTCATGCGTCTGTGGATCCTGAATATTTTATTGTTGCTACTATAGCTGTCATCGTGTGTGGAAATGTGTTAAGAGCAGTTTGCCTCGCTGGGTTCACATAGTTTGAAGTACACGAACATAGATAAGCTATAGAGATTGATTTAATATATCCTTATTAAACCCGGCGTTGATATGGCGTTCCTGATTTAACCAGGTCAGGTACACAGATACATTAAACGTTGAACGTAATTAACTGCGCTTAAAAGGACAATATTGTAGAAAATATGAGAAAATAGCGGGTTTCTTTAATGTGCGAACATTTTGTTGCATTAATCATTGTGATTTGTTTAAGATAGGTAAGAGCTGAATTAACCTAATGAAATAGTATTGTTTAATCCCTTCTCAATCTGAGATAGCTGTCTTTAACATTAGAATGTTATATTTTACAGTAGGTATTTCTTTAGTTAGAGTACTTAGGATTGTTCGGTTGTAAATTTGATTCTATTTGAGTAGCACGGGCTGAACAGGATTCGATGACTTTGGTGGAAAATATGTTCAGAAAGTTAAGTACATTATATGTTTAAGTTCTGCAAACGTGTAATTTAAACTATTTTAGTTCGTATTAAGTATTGTTTTTATTTCAGTGCTGATGTGTTAAAATGGGATTTTTTTATTATATTTAATTGAAACGTAGTTAAAGTTGATACCAAAGCATTTTCCATTCCTCAATTTATATGAACATACGCTATTCGGCCAATAAATAGAACACAAATATAAAATCTTGATAACGTTTATTTGTCGAACAGCTTTAACCTGTTGAAAACCTTTTACATAAATAAAAATGGTTGCACACTTTCAATAAACATAAGTTTTCCCTTTTTATTAAATAAACCGACTAACATTTTATTTTTGAATCTAGTGACAACAAAGTAGGAGGATTGCCCGAATGACGATTGGTGCTCAATTCTTTTCTTTTCTTTTTTTGAAGAGTAACAATCGTCCGCGAGGATTCACACTCCTACTCAGTGTTGCCACACCTAAACCAATATTAAAGTACATGGCACGCTAGTCGCTGATTTGAGACACCACAATCGTCGTCTCGCTTGTCAGGCCTTTTTTGATAATTCCCAGTAAATGGCAGCATTTCCAAATGCGTCCTTTGACAGTTTCACAGTAGAAACCATGAAAGAACGATTAATGTGCCGTTTAGTATGTGGTCTGATGGAGCGAGAGGATGACTCCTGTCGGTATCAGTGATAAATGAGTGTTTTTAAATTAACATTTGATTTATCACTGTCGACAGCATATAAATGGTCCCCGATGAACTCAAAGCACTATAAAATGAATACTAAACACTACCCTAAATACTAAAATATTATTTTTCACTTTTAAGTAATACTAGGTATACACATTAGCTTAAAACTATTATTTGTATATAGGTACAAATTATTTTTTTTTACTCCATTCACTTTTCTTTAGCAATTTTATGGCATATTATGTAAACGCTTGATGTTTTGGCCTTATTTCAATAAGCACAATTAACAACTGTACAGCTTCAAAATAAAGAGAAATTAATAAAACCAAGAATCCTTACTAAAGCGCCCATCATAAAGGGCTCATTGAAATTTAAAGAGCCCTTTTATTCATTAAAGAAAGCTTTTAAGTATTTATTTCGGATTGAAAAGGGTCGATGAAGGGTCGTGGATTTAGTTCCAAATTTATGACCGTAGTGAGAGAAATAATTTCTTCTAAAGTTAAGAAACCAAATTAGTGAAAGAAAACAAGTCTTAATCAGGATGAAACACAAGACATTAAAACAGAAAACACTCGGATCATCTGAAATTGTGTTCAACTTCCGAATTTAAAGAGGTATTTTTTTTTCAATGTAAATCATTATCTATTGTTAGTGCTGATGAGGGTTTTGACGGGACCTACCAGACCAATGTGGTGGTCAGAAACAACGGCAGTTGCCTGTACGTGCCCCCGGGCATTTTCAAGAGCACATGCAAGATAGACATCACGTGGTTCCCCTTCGACGACCAACACTGTGACATGAAGTTCGGTAGCTGGACCTACGATGGCAACCAGGTATACACTAGTGCGCAACGTTTTAGCTGCGTCGAGTCTGCGTTTGCGCGTCTACTCGAATCTCCCTTTCGAGTCCATACGCAAACGTTTGTATTGCGATTGTCCCAAACTTTTCTTTACGTGCCGCAGCTAAAGCGTTATCATCTGCTGTTGCATTTACTAGAAACTAAGCATTATCTTTTAAATAATCGACAAAATATGTAACAGCAGTCTTGTGTTAAGGCTAAGATAGGGTATAACGTAGGGCTGATAATGAAGGGAACCATGTGAGAAACCAGAAGGATGTTGGATATCCCAAACGTTTTGTATGTACTATTTTGCATGGAGCAAAAACTTCACACGAAGCACTCTTTTACAAGCGATAATATTGAGATTTCAACTGCCATGCGGATAGCCCATAGTAAAGGATATCAACCATATTTTAATTGAATGATCATAGCACGTAAGTATTTTTAACGACTCTTCAATAACTCTAGAATTATGACAATGGGTTTATGAAAACCTGTTGTTAATTAAAGTATAGTAATTAAACAAGGGGACGACGTATTAAAAATAAATATGTGTGCTACGATAATAATTGATGTTCCCATGCTTGCAATCTTGCTCGCTACAGTTTTTTTGTCATTTTTGTTGAGTTTTATTTTATTTGGTTCATTGTCAATTTTATTTTCAGTAGCTACTACCAATTGAGAATATTCTACAGCGATGCTTTTAAATTGCACGTTTTGGATAATTCCCTTGATACTAACTCGGGCATGCGTCTGGTTATTTTTGTAGAATTTTGTTTTAAACCCCCTATGTCGAAAATTAATATTTGCGGCGTAGTCCGTATGGCAGTGTGTTAGTTATAATATGTACTCTATTAGCATGACTTTGCATCCCTTTAGTCTGTGTACCCATAGTCTTGCACACTGTTCAAGGTTCTCACATTTCCCTTTGACCAGTTTAATGAGAGTTCCCTAAGCATGAAGATATGTGGTACATACGAGTCTTGCATGGTTGGTTCCTAATATACGCCCTTAGATATTGCATCTTAAGAGCATCTGCGATATTTGGGACTTCACCTTGTTTTGTTCTAACAGCTGGATCTGGTGCTTAAAGATGAGAATGGAGGGGATTTGTCTGACTTCATTACAAATGGAGAGTGGTATTTAATAGGTAAGCTACTCGATATAATATTTTAAGTCTATTTTATCTTTCGCTCCCAAAATTATAGAATTCCTTTTATCTGAATATACGCCTTATTTGACATTTTGAACTTAGCTAGACGTAAAGGCCGAAAAAATAATAAATATTATCTACCAGTTTTAAGCTATATTGAATTTAATTATGAGACGACATAATATTTCCAATTTCTCAGGAATGCCAGGAAAAAAGAACACAATAACGTACGCGTGTTGTCCAGAACCCTACGTGGACGTCACTTTTACAATTATGATAAGAAGAAGAACGTTATACTACTTCTTCAACCTCATAGTCCCATGTGTTCTCATCTCTTCGATGGCTCTCCTAGGCTTCACTCTCCCGCCAGACTCCGGAGAAAAACTTACACTCGGTCAGTAAATTTATTTAAAAGCCCAAATTTTATAATGACATTGATTAGATAATGGGATTTAAAAAAATTACTTTTCATGGCATTTCTCCATCACGATGAACTATGTTCAGAAATTGAAGTTTCTTTATTAAATTTATTTAGTTTATAAATAACTGTACCTACCAATAGGTAAATAAATTTAGAAGAGAACAAAATCCTCTCAGAAAACATACACAATATTTCTAAGACCATCAATAACAAGTTAACGTGTGATATTGATTGTAGTTTTGGCAAATGCCAACAGGTGTTACGATATTATTGTCGTTGACGGTGTTTCTGAACCTCGTGGCGGAAAAGATGCCTTCAACATCGGACGCAGTACCTCTAATAGGTATCGCACTGTAGGCGCAACCATCACTCGCACTCTGCTGCTGTTATATCGATAGGAGTTCCGCAAGGTTCTATTTTAGCACCATAGTCACATGTACTAACTGTTAACATCCCTAGTCGGGCATAAACAGTTTTGAACACCACGTTTTATGTGTTTAATATTATGTAACATGATTTTCAAAGATTTGCGGCAACAGTGTGCGAGAAAATTAGATTGTGTATAGGCTGTGATATGAGTGTGTCTATGTTAGATCCCCTGACACTAGATCCCTCAAGTGTGGTAAGTATAGTTTAGAGTAGATGTCATCACTGTGTTTACAGCTACACTTTTTCGAGGAACAAGGCATATATCACAGAAACACTGCATACGTTGTGACGGATTTGGAGAGTTGTGTATTTTTTACGTCAACGTTGATAACTTTACAATTCGTGAGGTCATGCAAATTAGGTTAAACGAGAAAGCTTTGCACTTGATATTGGGGAGTTCTAGGTTAATTGTAACGGCAAAATATATGGCCTAGCTATATGAAGCCCTTTATATTAAGGGCCACTGTAGGGTTGTTAACATTGTCTTTGATTACAGGAGTCACTATTCTTCTCTCGCTGACGGTGTTCCTCAACCTGGTAGCAGAGACCCTGCCGCAGGTGTCCGACGCGATCCCCCTGTTAGGTACACTGCCCACACCACGACCATATGTTGCCCCATCCTACTATTCCCTATTTTATTTCACTCTCCACTGTCATGTCCCGGCACTGTGATTTCATTTCATTCTTCACATTTATTTGTGTTTTATTTGGTATCATTTATTTAATTCATAAATAAATAGTTATTTTAAAACATTACAAGAAGTTAATTGCGTGCGTAAAATTATAATTTAAATCATTCCGCATCGACGACCTTGTTAAGTGGTTTAATTAAGCTTTGATTACCGACATAAATGTCATCAATATATGTACTCAATTGTGCTTCGCTTTTGAATATCGCAATGTTTGATGTTTTCAATTTAATTACACGTTCTTTTCATCTATCTGGCTATCCAGTATTTTCCAAAAAATACATTTCAGTTATTTTACTCAGAATGTTCACTGGAATCGATTTCGTGGCAAAGGTTCTTCTTAAAAATAGTGTTTTGTTTGACTGTATTTGTTTTTACAAGTTGACTCAGTGAATCTACTTAGTAACACTTACTGTTATATCAAAGTAACCAGTGGCATGCCTGGCATAAAAGTCGGGCGTTGTTTTATATGGATTAAAAGGTAAGTTGCACATTTTTGGATTTAATGTTGAACCTTTATTGCCTTCTTTACACTTTCAGTGTCACCTAATTGATTCCAGGTCGTAATATTTTTGTTTGAATATGTACTGGATGTTTAACGATAAGAACACAGACACGTTACGTGCCGGATACTTGGAGGGTGGTAGTTTTAAGAACCCTTCTAAACGAGACTATAAATATATTAATAGGTAGTTTTAAAATGATTCTAAATGTTCTGCATGGTTTTTACTTAATTCTGTTTATGTTTTTACTTGAGCTCATGTACTGACAACACACTAACAGGAAGTCCCATTCGCGAGGTTTCCACGAAGGGTTACCTCTAACAACATGTTCTATTACGTTTTGTTTTTTATAGAATTTCATATTGATCTTTACAGGTGTTACGATTCTCCTGTCGCAAACAGTTTTTTCACTATTGGTGGGGCACGTTATCACAAAAACGTCAGACGCCGTCCCCCTAATAGGTGAGAAGGCCTACGCGTTTGTCATAAAAAAATATTAAATTAAAGCAATGGGTAATAATTGAGTTTATAAATAGTGAACGTGACATGAGGATTATTTGTAGGTATTCGATAATCCGATTCAAAATATTCCTCTAAACGTTCTAAGAACATCTAAAAGAAAATTTAAAAGGAATGCATTTTCGCTTAAACCGTTGACTACGATCATAGATTTCAACTTTAATCTGTTACTGGCTTTCTAAGCTCCTAAGGTCTGCAGCCTTTCACGCTCGGCCTCACTTCAAATAGAACTTGCACTCACGCGTGAATTTTCTTCCTTTCTGTTCATATATCCAGATTTCGAATAAAACACAACATACTTCTTGTAATGTATTAAAATATCAGTTTAATTTCGACTTAGATTCTTAGTTGTTTATACATTGACATCTTTAATTACTTTACATGTACCCGATTGTCGAACGTATAGTGTGTGACTTATTGAGAATCGCATGTGGGTTTAAAACGAATTATAACGCTCAACTCTCTTGTTTTAAAATAAATGTGTAAAATAAAACTTTTGAGTGTAGGATTTCGCTTGCTTAAAAGGAAAGTTTAAATAGTTTGAAGTTAAACGACTACTAAAGCTTCAAAGTGGATACGGGTTGCGAAGGTCCAGCCTCCAAGTATCAAACGACGGGTTTCTACTTCTGGTCTGCCTCTGTCCTCTCACTTCCACGGTCCTATTCCAATACTCATTAATTCTGGACTTATGCACACGCAATCTTATACTACTCGTATGGATGTGAAAAGCAGAATTCGAGGATTTTTAGAAAAGGACCCTATATGTATATTAATGTATATATTGAGACATTGACAAAACAACTCTTACACACCTACGGTCTCAGTCTTTGATAATGTCTCAATTGAATGTAGATGCTATTTGTAACACATATCTAGATTTTTATTTCTTAATTTAACCGTCGCTATCAGAATAATCTTGCAATCACCTTTCTACGTAACATTTCAGTCATATCATTTAAAAATTAAATAAGAGTAAGAAATAAAAATGATAAGTAATAGTACAGCGAAAGATAAAACCGTTTCTGATGAATTTAAAGTCTAGATTGTAAATGGGTTTGAAATGCATGCATGTAAATCGTTCATTTACTAGCCTAACTCTTTAGATATAAGATATGCCTTTAGCTTGTTTAGTATTTAATCAATGCATATTTTCATTTGCATGATGTTTATGTCGATAATTAAATATATTTAAAAAAACACTTTCAAAATCGTTTGCCAACAAATGTTAAACTTTATCAATATTTTATGAAAAATGCATTATCACTCTTTTTGGTTTATCGTTTTCCTTGTTAAAATGATGATCATTGTGAACTCATTCATTTAGTGTGGTATTTCCACGTGTTAACATGAAGTGTCTTACGAATTGGATCCGTCTAAATCCGAGAGTCCGAGTAAAAGGTTTCAATTAATTTAATAAAGCCGACGATCGGTCATATGTAACAAAAAACGCTAATTGACAGCAACACTGAACGCAATATGCATTTTATTCTACATTATTTGCCACTGATAATGAGTGCTTTTTAATAAAATAATTTTCTGTTAATTATGACTTTTCCTCAACTATAGGAGCAAATTCGTAAACAACACTTCTATAAAATGCTGTTTGCCAGTTACCAAGCCATTGTATATAAGCGACAAATATCCACTTAACTATATGTAGTTCTCTGTATAAAATAACATATATTGGTATATTTACATTCAATTGTTTGCTATCCGGTAACCTCATTCTAGCTCCAGATAAAACGCAACAGATTAAAATCGTCGATGCGTGCAGGAGGTCTTTACTAGTTCCATAAGTTGGTTCTAGGTCGAGCCATTTTATATGATCTCAAATAAACTCACATCTCTTGCACGTAAAGCTTTTTTAATTTGTGTTATTTCCCCTGAGACTAGGGTGAGATATTGATGAACGTTTTTACTCAAACCTAGTATGAAAGCCTCACTGGCCTAGCTCATTTTTATTTAGAGACTCTCGTAAAGTCGTGTGCTCTTTACAACTGAGGATATACGCACAGATTGAATATATTATTATAAGCATCCTTCATTTTTTAGGTAAATTGCTGGATGGTCCAAGGCGTAAGGTCGGTTATTTCGAATACATCCACGAACCTGATTCTTGTAAAGGCAGTCCCTTTTTTCATACAGATTCACTGCCAATGACTAATAACACTGATATTCATACTGTTTGAAACAGCCCGGCTTAGCGTGGATTTGACCAATATTTTATTCAGGTAACACGTTTATTCCCTAATAATAATAAGACTATGGCGTTTCCATATTGGTATACGAGACATGTTATACTGCCATTAATAACTTGGTCAATTCGAAGCTTGGACCTCCAGTCATCACCTGCTCCTATTTCAACTTGACAATTGTCACATGACAATGACAATTCAACGTAGATTGACGGGTTGATAACTGATGACGTTGTACTACGGCGATCTTTACTTCGCGATCCAGGAATGTACAGATAATTGAAATTGTTATGGGACGATTGACAAGGCAGTTAAGTTAGGCCGTAAATAGTTTAGTACAGTTTTGAACTGCTGACTTTTTCCTATCGAAAGGGTCAGTAGTTTAGTGGAAATTGGGTGAGGCAGAATCCGGTTTGTTGGGATGTGTAACAGTGCCCTTATGTTCAGGGACGTATTTCAACTGCATCATGTTTATGGTGGCGTCGTCGGTTGTGCTAACTGTCGTTGTGCTGAACTACCACCACCGCACGGCCGACATACACGAGATGCCACAGTGGGTGAGTTAACGCTTCGCTTAGCTTATCCTTGTGTAGGCTAGCCACTAGGTTGTAGCCGTTTAGTATTGCGATCGTTGTAGGTCGGTGTACTGTAGCTGTTGTTGTTCACCATGACCACGATGCAGTCGAAACTAATCATGTGCAATTTTCGGCAGTATTGTCCCAGTGGATTCTCGGCAATATTTATGAAATTATGTATATGTAATATAAGGGGACAATGACTGTAATTCATTGGGATATTTGAGTCTTTCCCATTGCGGATCCCAGGTTCAATATTGCTCACGAAAAACAGCACAGAAGTACGTCCCGTCCGCACTTTTACATGACATTTGCAACAAAGGGAGTTAACGAGGGGTTACCACTGGCCGCTCGTTGATTAGTCTGTTGTGTGCAGGGACGTATTTTAACTGCATCATGTTTATGGTGGCGTCATCGGTGGTACTGACCGTGGTGGTCATTAACTACCACCACCGTACTGCCGACGTGTACGAGATGCCACAATGGGTGAGTAATTGTTCACTTAGCTTATCCGTGTGTAGAATACGGCATAGAAGCCGAAAGTAGTAGCTTGTGGTCGTTTAGAAACTAGTTCGTTGCACACGTGCACCAATGAGCCCTATTGTGCCATAATCACGATGCAGTCAGACATTTTTCACTGTGAAATATTGCCCAAACTAGCGATATTGCTGGCAATATTTTCGAAACCCTCACAGCACTTTTTGAAATACTTACCGGCAAATTACCTGAACAATTGCCGAAGCACATGTTTAATTCGTCCACCAACATAAACGCACTGACACATTTCAACAAGTGGGTCCACATCTACACCGAGGGTTCCTCCACCCTGGTTTACTATCATCTTGTGCACAGGGACGTATTTTAATTGGATCATGTTCATGGTTGCATCATCGGTGGTACTTACCGTCGTGGTCATAAACTACCACCACCGCTCAGCCGATATGTACGAGATGCCGAAATGGGTGAGTACGCTTTGCTTAGCTTTTCCTTGTGTAGATACGTTGTGTGAGAAACTAGCTTTATGTATATAGTAGGTGTTTAGAAACTAATTATTAAATCGTCTCAAAGTTTAAATGCATCTTTGAAATGCACTCACAGTTATGCGTGCATTTCATAAGAATACTTCAGAAGGGCACTTTTATAGTCATTTTAAAATTAAGACAGCTACCTATACATCATGACCTTATTTACGTTACTGTAGAAATTTGCTATGAAGGTATTGCCCAGGAAACAATAACATCGCTCCCGTTAAAATGTTATCATAATTTGCTTAATATTCAGCAAGGATCTTGGAACGAACGTCATCGCTTTGAAATTAAATTGTCTCGTTGAACGTTAAAGATGACATCACAGATTGAAGTTTATTGTTCCTGTTAACGTTAATATTTTTTTTCTGTTGAATTGGTTTGCCACCTGTCACTTTTAAAACAAAACACTCGCTGCGAATTATTTCATTTCGTCAATTCAAAATATACTTTACAATTGACAGTGAATTAGACCCGATCCCAGGGGCCGTAGACAAGGTTACAATCGTCAAGCGCTAACGCCAATAGAAAATAATAAAATGTATGGGAATGACAGATGCCGACGTAACACTTTTCGTTAACATCTGTCATTCCCATACATTTTATTCGTTTTCTATTGGCGTTTGCTTTCTTCTATTGTGCCAGTTTCAAAACTATTTCATTATTAATGTAACACAATCTGCTGTGGCGCAATGACAAGAAGTGGATCTTATCCTCTAACACTAAAATACCGCCAGGATTCCAATGCCGTTTCTGTCCAGTCGAAGGCCCGGAGTTCGTTCAAGTCTTTCAGCACAAATAGATAGGAACCTAGAAAACAAATGACTGCCGTTTTAATTGCACGCCCCTTGAACTCTCTCAGATAAAATCGGTGCTGCTACAATGGCTACCGTGGATCCTGCGAATGTCGCGGCCGGGCAAGAAGATTACCCGCAAGACCATCATGCTGTCCAACCGCATGCGCGAGCTGGAGTTGAAGGAGCGCTCATCAAAGTCGCTGCTGGCCAACGTGCTGGACATCGACGATGACTTCCGTCACGGCCCGACGGCACCGAACAGTACGGCGTCGACGGGGAATCTGGGGCCTGGGTGAGTAGCGTTTTGCCAATCATATTGTCATAATATATATTTGAGTCTGCCCAGCGAGTCGTGCCACAAGCATTTATTTTTAATTCTTGGTATGGAACAATTTTACGACTTCTTTTCAGGTTTTCTTTGAATGTCATAAAAAATGAATTAGGTCTATTAATGATTAGGGCTAAAGTAGTTAGATCTAACAAAGGAGAACCAAGAACTTTACGTTTGAAATAAGCTGTCGGGCCGCCGCATTCGTACCCCGTTATTCGTACCTAATGCGTATTAGCCACATATGTTTGTTAGGGTTCCGTACCAAAAAAGGTAAAAAAGGAACCCTTATGGTACGACTCCGTCCGTCTGTCTGTCTGTCACAAAGTGAAATATCTCGCGAACTACTTAGATTATCAATTTGAAATTTGGAATGGTTTTAAATAAGAGTTATCCACGTGCATGGAACATGAACAATTTTAATACATATTTAAATTTTCTATGAAAAATTACGAATATGAGGGGGCAAAAAAAATATTAAAATATTAGGTCAAGTGGGGTATCATTTGAAAGGGCATGAGTTGTACTTTTTGAAGGAGTTTTTTTTTCTACCTTGCTAAAATTTCGATTTATGAAGGAAAATGTAAAAAAAATACCATTCCCCCTTTATCTCCGAAGTTTTCCAAGCGAAAAATTGAAATTATTACTTGTGATTAAGATAAACGTAAATATTATTGGAAAAGTATAACTTTTTCTGTATCTAGCGTATTTACTGTTTTGTTTTGATTTTGAGGAGGGGGCAAAAAAAATATTCAACTATTAGGACAAGTGGGGTACCTATCATATGAAAGGGCTTGAGTTGCACTTTTTGAAACAGTTTTTTTTTCTACATTGGTAAAATTTGGATCATTGAAGGAAAATGTAAAATAAAATAGCATTCCCCTCCCTTATCTCCGAAGTTATCCAAGAAAAAAATTGAAATAATTACTTGTGATTAAGATAAACATAAGTATTACTGGAAAAGTATTTTCTTTCTGTATCTAGCATATTTTTTGTATTATTTACAAAAATCATTTCCTAGTTAAGTTTGCAATTTAATCAACTTTATAAGTATTTTTTGTTTTGAAATTCCTATAAGATTATATAATAGAAATACTCTCTTTCAAATAAAACAATAATCATCGAGATCGGTTCACGTGATAAACAATAATCGCTAAAAGACCAGCTTAGTATGTATAAGCTGATTGCCCTTGCACGTTAGTACCAAATGGGGCCGATAGATGGCGCTGACCCCATTCGCGCTGTTATAAATTTTTTAGAATGAATGGTGTTGGGACGGGTATATTTCAAAAGCAGGTCAAAAAAAGATCGCGTATCAATTGTCTTGGTGTAAAAGTTATTACTTGTTTGAAATTGAACTCTGTTGTGTTGGATTAAAATAAGTTATTTTACAAATATTGGGACATTTACTTTACCTTGAGTTAATTGTTAGTTTGTACGGAACCCTCGGTGCGCGAGTCAGACTTGCGTTTGACCAGTTTTTTTTAAATTGGTCGTATTTGTGCGTGACATGAATCGCTGGTCAGACTCTAGCCAAAAGATTTATATTTAATTGATATGGGTATGTACGTTATTCGGCCAGGAGACTGAAATGATCCATACCTATTTCTTATCTTGCCCAAGAAAAAATTGTTTTGATTTCCACAATGGATGGTGGTGGTGTAGTGTACATGAACTGTTTGTCGCCACTAGCATATTGTTGGTCTGTTTAATTTCAAACCTAAGCCAATTAATCCAAAATTGTTCAGAAGTCCACTTAGCTTATTGAATTTAAAAACTGAACGCAATATTAACTACATTATTCTGTTACAGTCGTGCCCATTCAAAAATACGGTTTTCTCTGACGTAACCGATATTTTTGCCAAAGATTCAGCGAATTAGAACCAGCCAGTGGCAGAAAATAGACTAAAGGGCACATACAATCTTAAATTGCAAATATGTCGTAAACTACAAAACTAGTACGTCTAAAAAAAATTTGATTGATTTGCTATATTTATTTCATGATAAATATTTACATCATATTTGTAAGTGACGGGTCGCCGATGGTGAAATGATAACACGCAGGATACCGTGAAACATGCCTACTTTGCCAGCTTTTTATCGGAAAAACACGAACATCTCATATTTTTCATACCGTTGTATGAAATTTTTTTGCTTAACGAATCCTTCGTAGTCAAGACGAGAAACATTTTGTTAATCAACACCTATTCCAATTTAAGTTATCTGTCCTTTTGCCAATATTGACCATGTCGAATTATTGACGCAACTATTTAAGTTATCTGGCCTTTTGCCAATATTGACCATGTCGAATTATTGACGCAACTATAGCTCTTAAGATATTGAAACAAGACTCAGTTAAAATTTTTAGGCAAACATAGCGTTTCATATTAACCATCTTGGTCTTAACTACGAAAAGTTTTACACAGTACAGACGGGCGTTACCTAGTATTTTCAATTTTGCCATACAAATCCATAAACCTCACATTCCACAATTTGCTGCAAGCTCCTGGCTGAAATTAAAGACATGTATGACTCAAAGTAAAGTCATAAATATAATCTAGTTTCTACTAAAAATTGTACCAAGTCTGCATAAATATGCTGTCTTTTCGTTCATTACCAGATTTGTTTAAAACTAGCTTTTTAGCAAAGTTTTGCTTGGTGCCAATTTAGGCATGACTCGAGGTAGTCTTTGTACAGTTTATATACAGATATATACACATAAAACATGATACATAAAACACATTTAACTGCACAAGGGGACTATATACGTAATAAAACAAGTGCGTAAACATTTTACAGAAAGCGTATAGACAAAGCGAATTTACAAGCAAGAGGTAAAATCAATACTTATAAACAAAAGGTGGTTATGCGCGTCGTAGGTATACAATAAGTATTCAACTCATGATGTTCATGAGTGTGAACTAGTAAACAAATAATATTTATAATTTGAAATGATAACATATGGCAAAGGGTACCAATATATGTTTGTTCAGATAAATAATTAATTAATTAAACCCGTACGGATTTACGCTGATAATTGTAATTTTGATTTGTTCTTACAATCAAAACTGGCGGCAGAAGTCAAATGAATAATTAGTATTGTTAATAAATAATTAGGTAGTGTTAGTAACACTCATCAAAGTCATCACTCAAAGCCACATTACTCTAAACGTATATAAAATCTCCATAGGCCTGATTTCCACAATCCGGATCCAGCTAGTCAGGCTTAAATCACCCGCATAATCGCTAAAGCGCCGAGTTTCGTTTTAGTTAAAACTCGCTATTTCAGTCATCTGCTCGCTATTTCGTTAAGCACGCGAATTAACATACAGGTAGCAAGTAGGTTGAAAACCTCTGAGGGAAGTCAGACTTAAATCAGAGGCAAACGACTCAACTTCGAAGCTTCGTTAAGCTCGCCAGCTACGCGACGACCGCGACTTTTTGCTTTTAATTTACGAAACTGGTTCTAAATAATGATCCTATCTTTTAGAAAGTTTTGCGTGCCTGAATGGTACCCGAGTTCCAAACTGGCAGGGTGGGAATATAACGCTAAATTTGCGTATTGATGGAAGCAGTAAAATCGGAGAAGAAAGGGCTCTTTGGATCGGAAACTCCTTTTGCCCTGTTTTCGGAAATAGGTGCTACAGATTTCAGATACTGTGAATATAGAATATCTTAGTGGCTGAGAGTGTTGAGTCTACTCTTTAGGAAAACTAGATAATGTTATTTAATGACCTTTTATATGGCCTGTTTATAAAACAATCCTCATGCAATGTATTTAAAAACTTCATTGAAATAGTAGTTTATTTTATTGTTACAAACCACACGTAATATGCAACATCGTAACAAAGTGCTACGCTGAGTTTTTGTTACGTACCGAGTTACCTGTAACGGAAGCAAAAATTATACGCAATATTTTAAAGTTAATCAATAATTATATCTGAGTGTTATTCCTTGGGTTTTATAATTTAATAAACTCTTGTTGGGCTGAACGAGGCCGCGCAACACATTTAAATCACACACAAACACAAATTGACATCTACTTAGTTGCTTCTGAGACTTGTCTTACTATATTATTTATTTATTTCTGAGTCGTTTTAAACACTAGTCTTAGTAACACTCTAAATCGTTAAATATCATGTTTCAATTCCATTCAGATTCAAGGTACTTGCTAATATTTTTCTGTTAAGTTCACTGAGTAATAAGTAAATTGCAACAGCAGAGTTATTCCAGCTAAGCCGGTTAACGACGGACATTAAGTTAATCTTGCTTGGCTCAGTGCATAATAATTATGGCATAATCCTTACTACCTGGCTTATGCATAATTTAAGTAATTGTTATTATTAAGTCAAGATTGCTGTACAGTCATATTTGCATCAGAAATAAAATAAATATTTTCGAGCTTTTACTGCTGCTTTATTATTATTATATCAAAAATATACATACAAATTCAATAATCTTAATGTTTAAACAATCAATGAGAAGTGTTATTTCCTCAACAAACACTCTTAATGTCTTACGGAAATAAGGACGAGTAGTTTCTGAACAAAAACTGAAAAAAGGTAGATACCTACTTACCACAATACCATTAACATAATAGTATGCAAAGTAATTAAACAATTGAATACATCCACTATTTATGTTCTATCGTGAATAAATAAATATATGGCCTATAGCTGTCGATTAATTGGGTATTTCCAAGTCCCAGTTTTAGTTCTTTCTATGATTGTAAAACTAAGTACATAGCGTTCAGAAAATGGATTATTTAATGAGTTTTTATTATTTTCCAAGAGGCTATTCATTTGTTACAATGTATTTGTGATATTTACTCTTACTTGGATAGCGTCTATTCCGTTTAATCTTACTTTAAATAGCTGCTAATACATTTAGGTAAATATTTGATGTAAATTGTAATTACCGAGGAGATTACTTGTAATCCTTGTCTCATTAAACTGCCGGCATTTCACCCGCCTCGTTCTGTTAATGGATGTGTAAGAGATACTTTGTTAATGGGATGTTAAAATTGATATCTTTTTAAAATAATGAGGGCGGTCCTAAGAAACGAGAGGAGCTACGTTTTACATTTTAAGCCAACAGCGTATTTCTCGATGCGGACCATAGAGAAAGGATATGTAGAGCGACACACATACACATAACGAGTCACAAATATATAAGCAATAAGCATACACAGTAGGTAACACAATTAGGAATGAGATACAATGTCAAATACTAGTGTCAAGTTCTCATTGCGTATAGATTTATAGGAGGTATTTATTCTTCTGATCCTACTCTATTTAGTCAGGTTAATTTATTACCATCCCTTTTGGGCATTCGCTAGGATCTATTAAAACCGTTATCTACGGTGTGGGCTCAGTAATTTGCCAGCTGTCAGTCAAGTCCGTTCAGATTCTTTACTGCGCCCACATTTGCATATCTGGGTATTATCTGATTGGAGCGGGATGCTCGCCAGTGCGGTACCGTATGCGTGCCGCTATGTAATACTACTGCACAAATGTAACATTTATTTATTTATTTATTTAAATCAGGCAACAAGGCCCATATTACTACATTATTACCTTAAATACTAACGCACATATCAATATAAACATATAAATAACTACAAAACACACAATTACTGCGACGTGTTGCGCAATGGGGATGGCAACTGTCAAATGTTTGACTAGATGGCGCCATCATAGGTATTACCAATCACTAGCTTTTCTCACTAGCTTTTCTATGGGATTTGGCTTAAACGGCTTGATTCTAAACAAGGAAATTCCGAAAAAAAAACAAGAATTTGACAGTTTTGGTAGGACTGACGGTAAAACCTATCTTGGCACCATCTGCAAATACCTTCGCCCGGCCAACCCCATTTCGTGGTCTCGTGTGGTTTCGTGCTTTGGTAACATTGACAGGGGATATAGCATCAGACACCAGTCAGTTTTCAGTAGAGTAAAATAATCTGCATACCGATTGCGCCCCGCTGAATGCAGAAGTGACCTTATTCAAATATTTGGAACGATTCAAAAATCAAAATAAATCAAGTTTTTTTTTAGCAATTCGCAAGATTTCGATTTTGCCGGCACTCCCGAAGTGCAACCCAGTCTTTTTTTTCTGCGCATACATAAACTACCGAGACTGTATTACACAAATTATTTATCACAACGCAAGTCGTAACTTTCGAACTTAACGTTATTCTTATAAAAATATGTCCAATAACAGAAAAAATATCCGGCGAAGTCAGTAAACACGTATCCTGTTTGTGCGGCCTGTTTTGATAGGGCTGTTGGAATTGTTTTATGGACCGTTGTTTTCCCAAAGTTAAAATATCGATAAATTGTATGTGTAGCACTCGACACGTGTAACAAGTAACAACATTCATACCCCCTTATTTATAAAACGAAACAAATCTCTATTAACTTAACTATCCATTATCCCGTTCTATCAAACGCGAGTGACAAAGTAACTCATAAAGAAACAGAATATTAGCGGCATATTAGCTGCATATTTGACGGCCGTTGTAGGAGACGGGCCACCGATGGTCAAATGATAATAAGTAAGAGGTGCAGTTTTTGTACCATTTATAATACGGAAAATACAGGAGCAGCACATGGAAAACAGGTATAACGGCGTTGAATATCCACAAGAAACTATTCACACGTAATATAACAATAAGTCTAAATAATTTACACAAAGCGTACTGACAAACAGAATTTACCAGAAAGAAGCAAAATCACACTAATATTATAAATGTGAAAATTCGTTGATGTGGTCAGAGAGACATAATAAGAAGTACATGAAGGAAACTGTATTTATACGACATTATTTAAATACTTCAATAGCGCGATGCAGAACATCACAATTCCGATTATCAATTTCCAAGCATATTCTACCCTTAGAAGGTCATTCTCCAGTTTTTTGTCGGCGTCTAAACTCCATCACGTTATAAAAAAGTTTGATGGAGTTAAGGTGACCCGCAGACCAAATTTGAGAGTAACCGACTGGAATAAGTCGTGTTTACGAAAAAGCGCCATCTTTTGTTGTCAAGTGAACGCCGCGTGGCGGCGATGCCAACCAGTATAAATTTGGTGGCCAATTCTAGCAAAAACTACTCAACCGATGTTGATCGCACTTTCTAATATTGTAGTTTAGACATCAGAATAGGACATAGCGCGGCCTTTTTATGGAATTTGTATGGGAATTACATTAATTTTAAGATAGAGACTTGAATTTTCACAAAAAAGTTGTATAATAAAACACACGAAAAGTGATTTCTCCGTTTTTGAAAACTCATACCTTAAGGGGGTCAAAAGTGGGCTGCAAATTTTTATGGAAGTTTTATATTTTTTCGAGCTAGCAAAATAACACGAAAAATAATTTCAGCGTTTTTAAAAATTCATCTTCTAACGGGATTAAAACATGCTTGAAAGTTTGTTTGTAGAAATCCAGAGTGAATAACTCTGGCGCTAACGGTCTTATCCAATACTATTAAACGATCAATATTTGTATATAATATACCTATATTTATATAAATTTGTAATCATGTTCAGATTAAATTAGCAGTATATAGAGGTTTACGGGGCCGAGCAACCGATCTAGCATGGTCTCCTTTTCGAGAAAATAAGTTTTTTCCGTGTTTTCTTTTAAAAGGCTGGCTTACTCTTCGACGACGACCAATGGTTAATATTCTTTGTTGATGGCTGCACGTTTGAACCCCAGCGATGAGAAGGTTTTTAGTTTTCTGTTCATCACTTAATTTGTTTTTTTTTTTATGAACGATCAGTTATTGGTTTTTTGAAATGGACTTTTCGTAGTATTAAAGCCGAGAATAGCTCAGTCCCAGGTAAAACAAAGCTTAATTATTAAGAGTTACATCGTCGGTTGTGGATTTGAATGCCTTCATGCAGTCTTATCGTTTTTAATTAATGCCGATTTTAGTCCGACACCACCCTAAACCTGGCCCAAATTTAATTACAATATGGACTGATAAAATGTTCTGTTTGCGAAGTTACGGAAATATTGTCTGACATTATACATAAATTTAGGTAAAGTTAGATTTGTGTTTGTTTCATAATTTTAGAATCAAATAAAACCCATAATATGTATATCAAAAACTTAATATAATCTATCGAGCCGCAGTGGACTAAAATTAAGCTCGCCAGATGGCGCAAATCTACAACTAACATCAGCGACCTCTATCAAACTGAAATTGTACCAAAATTATGGTCGCAAGATGGTGCTATCATCATATAATTGTTCCTTTTTCATTGAATTTGTGACTCATAATCATGAATATTATATTTTTGTTAATATCCGTTGTAAAAACAGATATGTAATTGCTATAAGATAAAGCTATAAGACTAAATTTTAATCCAGGTTATAAACTATCTTGTTGCCGAACTTCATCCAAACTGGTTGAGCCGTTTAAGCGTTGCAGAACCAAGGTAACGTATATAGTACAGCCCTCCGAATCGCTAAACTCAAGTAAAGTTAAAGGTGGCGGGAGACCGCTAGATGCGGGTGGCGTAGGACCGGTCACTTTGGCACTCTTTGGGTTTACTTATAGTGTATAACCTGGATTAACATATATATTACTTTTTATTCCGGGAACCATCGCATCGTCTAAGGGGCGAAAGTTTGTAAGGAGCTACGATATAAACGTGTTCCAAGCGGTCGAAGTCGCGGGCAAAAGCTAGTTATAAACAAAAGAGGTTCAGCTGCCAGCTTCCGGCCACCGCGGAAGTTGTTGCACGCGTCTTTTACAACCATTTATGTATATTTCTTATATTATTTATTATATTTATGTATTTTTCATTTATGTATTTATGAGTTTGTTTGTGGTTATGACTCCATTTAAATTTTAAATCATTGAGGTCATTGTCATTCTCGGATATCATTCAATGAATCGTATCGGCCAAGATACACTTTAGCTATTGTTTAGCACAAACAAATAATATAAGGGTAAGAGAGCCCGTAGAATTTCCAACAAATCGGTATTATGTTTATTTTAAACATGCAAACTTATTTGCAATAAGTACTAGAGTTGATATATGTCCTGATGCCTCATAATCCAGTAAGAGACAAATGTCGATCAGTAGGTATAAACATTTGTGAGGTTTTATTCAGAATTGTTTCTAAGAGATTTTATATCGGGTAAAATATAGAATAGAATAGAATAGAATAGAATCATATTTATTCATGGCAACAGCACATACATGTACATAAATCAAAAAACAGAATGGTAGACAAATTGCCACGAAATGGTTCCATCTCAGCGTTGTGCTGGCCTGGTGGCCAGCGCTGGTCTTCCGATGGAACCATCCGGTGATTCCACGGCGTAACACATATTTTACACTCGTACAAAATAGTTATAATAATAGTAATATAAAAGAAAACAAACCGTAAAGACAAATAATAAACTTTTTTATGAACGCAACATTTATAACCGCGCCAACCGACCCACTAGCGCCATTATGACAGGTGGATGCTCCCGGCAATTAAAACGTCAAACAAGACAGACGTGACGGTGACGCGGGCGCAATGCCGATTTGACATATCATAACTTCATTATATAGTTTAGTAATGTATTGTTTGAGTTTCCTAAGGTAAATAATGAAAAAAAAGGAATGTAAATTGTTTTTTTTTTCAAGAAAATTTCAAGCAATCCTGTTTTGGCACGTGGACAACAACAAAATATGTAGTCAAGATACATCAATCATCAATTATCTGGAAACTAATTCAATTTAACTGCTAGTTCAATTCTGTCATTTTGAAAAATATAAGTAATTCACGCTCTTAATAGTCAAATAATCAGTCCTTATTATCACCGGGCGTTGCATGGTTGCTATTTTATCACTTATCGTTGTGGATAAGATGTCCGTCACGCGAAATATGCCTGGAGTATACTTAATGCACCCGAGTTAATTCACCTGGGGGAATTAAGAACACTAAAAGTATAATTAATTCACCTGTCAAATCCGCAAGATGTTTTAAGTCAACTTAATGCCCCTGAGGTGAATTAAGTTCACTGGGAGTATACGTAATGCACTCGCGACCAACCAAGGGTGAATTAAGTATACGGACAGTACACCTTATGCACTCGTGTCCAATCACGGGTGAATTAAGTTAACTGAATGGGTACCTTATTCACCCGTGACCTGCTAACGGTGTATTAGGTATACTTTTTTGACAACTTCATTCGCCCGATAGGTGAATAAGTTAATCTTATCTGTGAGTGAATTTTAGTGCCCTCCAACGCAACCGCAGTTCCAATAGGTATACTTTTTATTTCCCTGATTGGTGCTTTATTTTTGAGCTAGATTAGAAATTTATTCCCCTGATAGGTCAATTAGGTTGACTGGTAGTGGACTTTGTGCCCTCGAATCCAGCAAAGGGTGCATTAGGTGCACATTCTGTCAACTTTATTCCCCTGATAGGTGAATAATGTTGACTGGTAGTGGACTTTGTGCCCTCGAATCCAGCTAAGGGTGCATTAGGTACACATTCTGTCAACTTTATTCGCCTGATAGGTGAATAATGTTGACTGGTAGTGGACTTTGTGCCCTCTAATCCAGCTAAGGGTGCATTAGGTGCACATTTTGTCAACTTTATTCTCCTGATAGGTGAATTAGGTTGACTAAAAGTGGACTTTATGCCCTCAAATCCAGCTAAGGGTGCATTAGGTACACATTCTGTCAACTTTATTCGCCCGATAGGTGAATAATGTTGACTGGTAGTGGACTTTGTGCCCTCGAATCCAGCTAAGGGTGCATTAGGTACACATTCTGACAACTTTATTCCCCTGATAGGTGAATAAGGTTCCAATTTCAGTTTTATTCATTGTGTTAGCTAGATTACAAATATTACAATGCAATTTCATGGTATTATAAAGGGCAAATGGATAATTTTAGTTTGTTACATGGTTATAATCGAAGTTAGTTATTTAGATATGTTGCGATAAAAATATTTGTTGAGTATGGTCGTTTTAATTACTCGTTTAGATTTAAACTAATACCTATTGATTTACCTCAATTTCATCATCATCATATCAGCCGAAAGACGTCCACTGCTGGACATAGGCCTCCCCCAAAGAGTGCCAAAGTGACCAGTCCTGCGCCACCCGCATCCAGCGGACTCCCGCAACCTTTACCAGGTCATCAGTCTACCTTGTGGGGGCCTACCCACGCCGCGTCTTTCGGTACGTGGTCGCCAATCGAGAACCTTTCCGCCCCAACGGCCATTGGTTCTACGTGCTATGTGCCCTGCCCACTGCCACTTAAGTTTAGCGATTCGGAGGGTCGGTTACCTTGGTTCTGCTTCCCTCAATTTACGCACGATAATTATTGTAAAAATTCTTGCACCTTATCTTTTTAACAGAATGCCTCATTATTATCATATGGCTTTATTCAGAAAAAAGACTTAAATTTACAAAGGTTTGATAACCAATCCCCGGCATCCGCAAATATTGCTTGCAGATCCTTCATGTCTCCGGTATAACGCCGCCTCGGACATTCCTCCACAATGTGCGTAGTATGTTTGGTCTGGTTAATTCAGCGGAATAAAGTTGACAGAATGTGTACCTAATGCACCCTTAACTGGATTCGAGGGCACAAAGTCCACTTTCAGTCAACCTAATTCACCTATCAGGGGAATAAAGTTGACAAAATGTGCACCTAATGCACCCTTAGCTGAATTCGAGGGCACAAAGTCCACTTTCAGTCAACCTTCCACCTATCAGGGGAATAAAGTTGACAGATTGTGTACCTAATGCACCCTTAGCTGGATTTGAGGGCATAAAGTCCACTTTCAGTCAACCTTATCCACCTATCAGGGGAATAAAGTTGACAGAATGTGCACCTAATGCACCCTTTGCTGGATTCGAGGGCACAAAGTCCACTACCAGTCAACCTAATTGACCTATCAGGGGAATAAATTTCTAATCTAGCTCAAAAATAAAGCACCAATCAGGGAAATAAAAAGTATACCTAATGGAACTGCGGTTGCGTTGGAGGGCACTAAAATTCACTCACAGATAAGATTACCTAATTCACCTATCGGGCGAATAAAGTTGTCAAAAAAGTATACCTAATACACCGTTAGCAGGTCACGGGTGAATAAGGTACCCATTCAGTAAACTTAATTCACCCGTGACTGGACACGAGTGCATAAGGTGTACTGTCCGTATACTTAATTCACCCTTGGTTGGTCGCGAGCGCATTAAGTATACTTTTAGTGAACCTAATTCACCTAGGTGAATTAAGGGTGAATTAGGGGAACTAAAAAGTATACTTTAAACCCCCCAGATTTTTTGAGGTGAATTAATTATACTTTTAGTGTTCTTAATTCCCCCAGGTGAATTAACTCGGGTGCATTAAGTATACTCCAGGGAAATATGCGAGTGCAAGAGTAACAACGGACGTTTTATGGGGTATACAGATTATGTGATTTTACCCCAATTGCTCAGTAGGTACAACTCGTTTGAAAGTTGGATCAGAAGCGCAACATGCCTCCAGACAGCTTTTGATAGATTGGGGCTGACAAATCATGATATGTATACACCCCATTATCCACAACGATCTTATACTATTAAACGAGCACAATTTGTATAATATTTGAAATCACGTTCTCGAAAACGTTTCTAGCGATTTCAATTAAATGTCTATGGCAATAGTTTTCTCCGTTATTTTTCTATTTTCACCCAACCAGGGACTAAGTGATAAAATGGCAATGTTTCGCCCGTTGCAATAGGTACCCGAATAGTGCAAACCTACTTCAAATATGAGTAACCCCTTTAGCTCCCCCAGATGCTCGATATTCCGGACGGACTTCCGTCGGTCGTTCGTCCGGCCGTCCACGATGGAGGACGTCGGCGTCGGCCATCACCGCGAACTGCATCTCATACTCCGGGAACTGCAGTTCATCACCGCCAGGATGAAGAAGGCTGACGAGGAGGCGGAGGTGATCAGCGATTGGAAGTTCGCCGCTATGGTTGTGGACAGGTTGGTGGTTTATTGGTGACTACCTACTGGACGTTACAGAGAAACCAGGCTACAATTTTGGGATAAATTATAGACAATGTCTGAGACTGGTGATTTTTTAAATCGAATGATTAGTTCCGGAGTTAACCCCTCCATACAAACTGATAGCCTCACAAACTTTTCCTCTTTATCTACATCTACACTAATATTATAAAGACGTAATATTTGACTGTTTGTTTGTATTTAATAGGCTCCAAAACTACTGGGCCGATTTGAAAAAATCTTTTACAATTAAAAGCCGACATTATCCCTGATGACTATAGGCTACTTTTTACCGCGGAAAAATCCTACGTGAGAACGGATTACCCTGCAAAGCCAGGCCGGGCAGCTAGTAATAATAGTAAAGTTATTCACGGTACTCCTACATTCCTGTTACTTGACTTAGTATTTATTCCACAGGTTTTGCCTGTTCGTGTTCAGCCTATTCACGATAATCGCGACGGTGGCTGTGCTGCTATCGGCGCCGCACATCATCGTACAATGAGGCTGCTTGCGCCCCACGCACCGAGAGAGAACTATGCTTAACGTAGACTTACGACACACTGCGCCAGCATCGCACGGACTGAACGAACGATGCCATAGGACAATGTGATACGTTTGTTCATGGACACCTATAACTACAATTGTCCGTTGACACGCAGGTAAGTGTCCCAATGCTTGACATCCTAATTCCAATCATAGACACCCTGATTTTCTCCTCGAAGTTCAACTTAAGGGACAGTGTCGAGCACTGGGACATTTACCTTACTTGTAGCGCAATGGCAACGTCTAATTTTAAAACTGTATAATATTGTATCTAAATACGTGGTTCAAACGCACACGGCCCCTAACCAAGTCGAAAGACGGTAAATATAAATAACATACGTTATGTAGTAAGTCCGACATAATTATAAAACGATTGTGATGTTGACTAGGATATTATACAGATAAACGTTGACAATTATAATTTGTTAAAAGTGTAATAATATTACTAATTAAAGGTTAAAGAGGTTTTAATGAATTGTTTTAAAGGAACGCTTGAACGGTTTGGCTCAGTGCGACGAAGATTTTATTAGTTCGGAAAATTAATAAGCAATTTACGAAATATACAACAGATATTGAAGAATTTTACTAACAATTTATTTATAAAGTACAGTTTAATACAAGCACAATCGATATATATATTTTGTATTGGCGTTTAATATAGTTGTTAATTTTGGAATTGGGATCTTGAAGAGGCGAGAAGGACGGGGCCCGCCCGGGTCGCATCCTTTAAGCAAATGAGGGATCACAGTCGATGACATTACCCTAGGGTAGGAAGTAACGTGTACATAACATAAAGGATCAAATATTGGTAGACTCCACTTATTATACGTCGTTAAGGTTAAGATTTAAGATTGATCTATCCGAGGATCCACGAGACGCGTGTACACCCGAGATCTCGGTTCACTTGTTTACCTTTAATTTCCGTTCGAGCTCCAGGAATTGTTTAAAGTCGTGGAATTGATACAAAATAAACAATTAACATGAAGGAACCAAAGTAACAGTAGCTAGTTAAAATATAGTAAATTGAAAGCTTAAATTAAAAGTAAAACCATCAATTACATCTCAATTGTGTAAGTGAGCATAATCGCAGTGTTGAGGAAGTACATAACGGAACGTATTAAAATTTATTATTCGAGTCGTTGAGAGTATGTGATTTAGCACCACAATGAAAACTATCATTCTAGAAGTTAATTTATCTAACCTGTTAGCGACGTAGCGAGCGCGGCCGATCAGCGAAGAATTTCGGAAAAGTTTATCAATAATGTTCATCATATCGATTATTGACGTGTGTATTTGTACATAAGAGTTAGAAAATGCGGGAAAAAATGTTAACATTTGTTTCGGGACAGTTCACAGATACGAATTGCAAATTTAATGAAATAGACTAACTAGTCTCAGAACGAAAACAAAAATCGAAAATGTGTGATTTGATAAGCTGAACGTCGACTGTCTTCACACCACGCTCTGTACTCTCCAGTAGATAGTGCCGTCAACCCGTGTACCTGTGTACCTTATGCATTACAGCAACGGTTACAGCGACGCGTTGCAGCAACAGTTCACGCTCCCGTAGTGACCTTTTCGCCCTCTAGCACGTATCGTAGCAACTAAACTATATCGTATAATAGTCGTATTATTTAATGAGAATAACACTAATTCACGTCTTAATCTATGTCCGTTCCTCAATTTCGCTCTTATAGATGTCGTGATAGCCTAGTGAATGTCGTGTCCCCTAATAAAAAAATTAGGCTATGGTTATAAAGGAAATATGTTAAGGAAGCTCACTAGTTTAGAATAAAGTTTTATGCATCTCGGTGTGTTCTTTCTAATACAATTAAAAATAAAATAAAAATATTTTGTGTTTATCATCGAGCAACGTTAGTAAGGGATCGTCAAGTGGTTATTCGGTTCATGTGTGTTTGTTAATGTTAAAACAAAGTCAATATTTTGTATAATTTAATGTCAAATAGTTTAATTTGTATTCTAACTTTTAGGTGTTTTTTTTATTAGTTACTTTTATATATTTCACTATAATTTCGAATTGATCGCGTGATGCTCAACTAATATCATGAAAGCTAATTTTAACTCTGTATGTTTGTTACAAAATGTTTAATTCTCTATACGTATTAAGCTTATATAGTCCAATGTTTTTTAAAGTTTCTGTTGGCCCTATCTCTTTCAAAATTGTGTTTACTATTAAATGACATATAAAATAATATTATACTTACCTACCTATCTCTGTCGAAATTAATTATTGATAAGAGAAAATGAAATTGTAAAATTAATTGATATATATTTAATTAGATTTGTTAGTGCCAAAACATAGGGTTTATAAATGATAAATTAAGTTGGATTATAGGGGTATAAATAAAGGATAAAGTTGAGGATTTTATTGTAAAAATAATAAAAAAAACGAACTAGGGTCTTTGTTAAAAAGTAATTTAACGTTAATGTTGTCGAGATATCGGGTCGCCGCGACGGGATATCAGCCAGTATTAAAAGCTTATTTTGTTAAAAAAAATTATAAGGTTGTGAAACGATTATAAATCTTGTAGTCGCGGCCCTATGTCTCATTAAAATTGAGTTAAGGACAGATTGTGGGAGTCGTCGCGGAGATTTATAGTGTCGTTCTGGAGAACGAAATTTCATTTGCCAAAAAGAACTGGGCACAAAGCATTGCCTTAATTACTCGGAAATCGAAGTACTTATAATCCTGCATTGAATACTCACAACACTCAATTAAAAGATCATACGGTTACAGATCTCCGAGCCATCATCCCGGAGCTGTCCTCAACTCAACCGTTTTAAATGCGTGTAGAAAAGATTCTACAAATAATAAATGCTATAAAAAAACGCCTGCTTTTGACCGGGTCACAACTAAACAGGAATGAACTGACGCACTCTTTCATCTGCAGACAAGTTCTCGTTTTAAGTTTTAATATTTTAAGCTCGACTGCCGAGGCATATTCATGGGAGAACTTTCAAGTTACGGGCAAAGTTTGTACGAGATTTGCCTTTCCACGTAGGTTTAATAGAAGCGTGTTGAACCTTGTAGGAAATTTTCTTTACGAGCTCCTTCGTAAGAGACAACAAGTCAATATAGTCAAGTTTTACAGCTCTTTATGACTTATAACCTCGACTGACGCTAAGTACATAGACTGTAGCCAAGGAGCTCGTCCGACTCATTTCCCGAAATATCCTCGCATTTTCTTGCCTTTTCATGCGGCGTCAGCCATTTTGTGAGCACGCACCGTGCGAAATGGAGTGTGCCAAATTTCGTATAGTTTATGTTTTTATCTTTATTTCTAGAAAGACTGCTGAATAATGAAACACTGCCAGTAAGCGCAAGATTAAGTAAGATTTCGCGGATTGTACCTTATTTTAGGAAAACATTCCGACACAAAACGACTACTTAGTCAATGTCTGCAAATCTGCTAAACATACAACCAAGCACATTCTTAGTAAATTACAAAAGGTCAAACAATCATATAAACTTCAGCAAAACTTGTAATCTATCTCTCCACTCGCATCTTACTTCAAGCAAGCCTCTCTTACCAACACCTCTCCGAATTACCCTCCTACGCTAAGGAACCACTATACACGTTAACGTAATTAAATATGTCTACACTTAAATATACACATCTTTCAATGATGTTTAAACGATGTACAAGTTCGGATAAATCTAAGACTTGTCGATGACTTCTGCTTGTAACACAAATATTTAATAGCTTTCTATTTCATGTTTTAAAGTAAACAGCAGACACGACAAGATAATGAAGCATTCAAAAATAAAACAGGTTAATTAAATTACAGCCTAGTAACTAGATTCTGCTTCATTTTGTATGTCGTCGGAACATCGTTCATCACACTGCACAATAGGGAACTAAATGCTTTAATCTCGAAACAGGTATTTTGGACTCTAATGTACACTCTCTCTAACCCTCCCACGCTGTAGACTAATAAGTTTTATTTTATAACCCTTTGAGCGTGACTGAAATTACAAACTTAACAGATGCTTTACATTCCAAAATTATTACTTGCCTAAAACGAATCTTACTTGAAGTGATGAAACTTTTTCCCAGCATACCAAATATAATTTATAGGAACCGTTTCATGAATTTTCTCATATCATTAAGAAGCGACAGCATTAGTTTGACTTCGTCATTAATGTTAGTGTTTGGGCATCTGCGTAAATTGATAAAAAAGTAAGAATGTTCATTTTCAACGATTTCTCTTTTCTCTCGATTGACATTGGAATTATCAAGTAATTTGAAACTATCCCAGGATTGACTCCAGTCTGTCTGGTGTAGCGGTCATATTGCCCGGGTAATGAAGGTAGACCGTTTCCCATTTGTTATTCCACCGATCTCCGCGACTGGCCATTAAGTCGTATTGCCTTCTATCGTTCTCAGACATCTAAACGATACTCAATAGGTACTATAATTATATGAGAGTTTTCTTTTTCTTTGGCTTCTTTTTATATGATAAATATATAAAACCGTCATAGATATATCTAGAAATTTATTCCATCACACAGTCTACTTAGTATTGTACTACACAGTTTTATAATAATAACTTGGCTACAGCCGCGACAATCTTTCACGCGTTTGCTAGGGGATTTTTGTCGACACCTTGTTTCAACAGCAGTTTCATTGCTTCAAGAGAATTACTGAACGCGAAAGTGCTTATATATTTTATTGTCTTTAATTTAAAATTTCAACCACGTTCCTAAATAAGACACGCATTTCAAAATGAAAAGGGTACGTACGTAATATAGGGTGTCTTATAAAAGGGTTATCGTCAAATAATATTTTTTTTGGTACTGGTCTGTTTTAATAATATTATTTAGAATCGGTAATGCACTTACTGTAACTATTTATACTTTATATTACACGAATACAAATTCAACGAAGGAATTAAAGCAGTACACCTCTTCTTCAATTCCTTAGTTGACTCGATTGCTCTGATTTCACTTTGTGAAGGGTACAAATTGAAACTATGACATTACACCTGGTGTGTTAGTTCTATTAGCTTACTTGTCGCTCATTGTATTCTGTAGGTTCTATCATAACAGGGTTAGATCATCCGTAGCCAAATTCATACCTCCGATTTGGAAATTCTATCGGTCATATTAAGCACTAACTTATACTAAATTTCGACCAACACTTATTTTAATTTGTCGCTTTTTCTGCATGGATCACTCCACATTGTGTTCTCAAGGTTAATAAAGCCTGTGAAATAATTAATTAAAATTAATAAAACACGACTGCAGTAAGTTGAATAAATACAACCGAGTGTAATGTAAGTTTGTAATACAAAGCCCCTATGGAGGTTTTTATAATAGTGGACAAAATAAAAGATACAAAGGTAAATTTGTAAAATAAATAATTCGACGGGTAAAATGTTTATTCGTTAAAATTGACTATCATAAGTAGCATTCGATTTGTATAAAACTAAAATAAATTAAAGCAATCTGATTTATACTAACTACGCTGTTTTATTTTTTGTGTCTATCCTAATTGTGGCTTAGGGGGGGGGGGGGGGTGCACCAACTTACGGGTCAGGTCAACGGTAAATAAGGGTACGGCAGCTATCATTCCATAGAAACTTTCCATATATTCAGATTTTAACGAACACCGCTTATTTACGCATGCCAGACGGTTTGGTGCACCCCATCCCTAGTGTGAATATATTTACCTGACCCCGCATCATGGATAAGTGACAAGGTAGAGCGTCCGTCACTGGCTAACACCGTTCGATGGACAAGACGACGCTCCTATCTTGTCACTTATCGCACGATAAGGCCGACTATTACACGGGGCCAGATATCTGGAAAGCGCTGTTTTGTAAGTATGCTTGTGTGGAAAATAATTTCCTTAAAGGTACCTTTACTCTGAAGGGTTATTAGGTACTTAACTTTTCGAATGTACGCTAGGACGACTGAAATGCTTATCAGTTTTTCTTAGTTCTGGTTTGAAGCTAAGGCCCTGTTTACATATTGATTAGTGATTAGTGCGAGTCCATACAAAATCTACTCGCACTTGCAGCAATAAATGTATGAACTCGCACTACTTGCTCGCAACTCGCAAAACTGAAACGATTCACTGTATTTCATGCACTGAATAAGTCTAAATCTATTCAAAGAATAGCATACCATATCACACTCATTTGACCACATTACTGGTGGGCGACTGGACGCGGAGCGCATTCATTAAGAACTCTGAAATAGTTGCTTGAACATGAAAGGATCGTTCCGTTCTAGTAGAATCTATGAAAGGAACTATGTAGATTAATCCGGGTAACTTTGATCACTCGGGTAATATTAAAAGGTCTTTGAAGTTATTGTTAAACTTAGACAACATAATATTTATTTTATTTATTTCTTTATGAATTAAGAAACAGTAGGGCTACGGTAGCCTAGTGGTTCAGGCATGCGGCTGTCAAGCGGCGGTCGTGGGTTCGAATCTCGGCTCGTACCAAGGAGTTTTTCGGAACTTATGTACGGAATATTTACCGTTAGCTTTTCGGTGAAGGAAAACATCGTGAGGAAACCGGTCTAATCGCAATAAGGTGTAGTTTTCCCTCTGGGTTGGAAGGTCAGATGGCAGTCGCTTTCGTAAAACTAGTGCCTATGCCAAATCTTCGGATTAGGTGTCAAAGGTCAAAAAAAAGACCGGGCTCCTTTAGGGGCACTACACGGGAATAAAGCTAGGAGGATGATGAATTTATGAATTAAGAATATAGAGGCTAAACAAGTACAGTGTCCCGCAAAACCGTTTGCACAGTTTGATTGTTTGTTATTTCTATTATTTATATTATCTACAGGTAACTATGCAGCTTTTTACCAATATTTTTTACCCATTAAATAATTAGCTTTATTGGCTTCCTGCTTGATGTCAGAGGGCAGGCTGTTGAGTATATAGGGTATACGTTTCCGGAGACACCTATCGCCGTAGTAATTAGTGACCCTCGGTACAACAAACTTGCCCGCGGGCGTCAACTTGGTATCACATACATCGTTATGGTGTAATTGTTTAATGGGTGTGCTCACGACTGCCATGATTATAGAGAGCTACTTCCAAGAAAAGTTTGATTAATACAAATTAATAGAAAACGTGAAAAAAGTTCAATGGAATGGTATTCAAAACTACCCCAATTAATCATAATTTGTTCAATTCTTCTTCTTCTTCGTCGTTTCACTCTTGACAGAGTGGTCGTGGTCATCATTTCAGTTGTTGGTAGCAAGCTTCACAACACGCCGCCATTCCTCTCTGACAGTCGCCTTCCCTATGCCTGCGTGTAAGGATGCATCTACTGCAGCTTTTATCTGGTCTGTCCATCTCATTGGTGACCTGCCTCGTGGTCTGGTGCCCTCGACCTTTCCTTGGATCACGAGTCGCTCGATTTGTTCAATTAGTCATTGTAATAAGTTATTGTAATTGTATACGATATACAATATAAAATTATAATGCAATTAATTGAGATTTGAGAACTTTTCAATCAACTATATGTACGAGCGAAGGGAGTCCGCTGAATGCGGTTGGTCCTTCTACTACTATGACCTAGTATTGTATAGAAGGTTCCAACTGTTATAGATACTACCAACATAAACCCTTTCAAATAAAACCCTTTATAGCCGGAAGAAAGTTAGTCTCAACTGGTTGTGCTTTTAGGGATTTATTGTGATTTTAACTCTCATTAATACAATTAGCGTTTCATTCTCTAAAGACATGGTGTGGAATGTATCACGTTGTTGGTTGGTATCTTTGCTTGGAATCAACCTCAGCCTATGAACACATCCATTGGGCTCAATACAATTTTTCACTTTCATATCCCAACGGTTTTTAAATATATTTTCAAGCTCTTTCTAACACGCGTGTTCGTAGCTTGGTGCATGTGGAAGGGTACGCACGATACAGAATGCACTGCGATCAAAATTCGAAGCGAAAGACAATAACAGACCTCTCAAACTAAAGCATTCATAGCACGAAGTAATTGAGTAATCCTGAGCTTAGAAGCCGCACAAAGTGAAACAAGTCGTCAACAAATTGAGCCAACGTAATCGGATCTGAATTCTTGTACAATAAGTGGAATTTCATACTCTGCTGGCGCATTCGTTTCAGAACAAACTTATGCCACATTCTTTTGAAGCGACTTCAAAGAAGAGTAACAATCCATGGGTTGTATTGTATACTTTGGTCTGTATGTTTTACAAAGAAGTTAGTAGCTGATATGTTAAAAATACATTGGACTAAAGAGTGACACGAGAGGCATAACCAGCCCAGCCACTACATTGCCCCGCGGCCGTAGCGGCAGGCGATTTTATTTATTGCGTGTGATCCCAATTAACAACAGTGCGTTGCGCGTCTTGAAGAAGACGTTTAGAAGAAGTTTTTTACAATAATATATTTTTTTAAAAGCCGATTGGCAAACTATTTTCAGAGCTAGATAGTGGTAAGTACTCGTAATTAACTTGTCGAAGGTTTGGATAAAGGCATTTGTCTGTAAGTTGTAAATAATTATATGTGTTTAAGTAACTACGAAAGAACTGCACCAAAAGGGACTCATCATATGCCCGCATAAATATCTGCTAAAGGCGCTGGTTTTCATAGCAGCGGCGGAAAATAAGCATACGGCCTGCATTATGTAAACAGTAGAGGAGTCATAAGCACGTTGCCGACCCGTCTATTCAGTTTGAGGATGAACGAGAAAAAACACGATTCGCCGCAAATTATTATTCACGACACATTCAACTCCAAGTCACCTAAGAGAGTTTTCAAATTCAATTATTATTAGCAAACCCAAACATTGGCAACTCCAAAGTTCTTCGGAGCGTCTTCAATCCCTTAAATTAAAAAGTTATTTTTATGAGGCTCCAAACAGGCAGTTATCTGGAACTTCTTTGAAGCGGGGGCGACAGGTGCGAAGATATTGGTTATTCTGAATGTGGCAGCGCCCCCTGCCTGCAATACTAAATTAAATTCAGTATCTTGACTACGTTTTTAAGATGTCCGAATGGTTGTTTTTGTAAGCAGCTTCTTTAGAACACTAATGTTGTGCCTTGCTTCTGAACACTTAAAATGAAAAGAAAGAAGTAACAAGATAAAGAACACAAGTAACTACCTTCTGTTTTAAGGTTCAAGTTGTAATAATAGGCCATAAGTAATGGTAGCCATGTAGGCGATTGATGTAAACTCCGGCCGCGGCATATTGATACCTACCACCGGTACTAATGATCTATTGCATCTATTACAACTTGAACATTATAACGTACACCAGAAGGTAGTTATTTTTGCGCATTATATGTTACTTCTTTCTTTTAATTTTGAACTGATAAGTGGTAGCCAAAGTTAACAAGAGATTAGGTTACACACAAACAGCTTATAGAGATACCTACAAGAGCTTCATGTAAGAAATCTCTTCCAGTTTAATCTTTGAACATTTGAGTGGACTTATAACTATAGAATAAACAGAGTCTATAAATCACAATATGTAATACTTGTTGGATACCATTTGTATTTTTTATTTCATATGAAGTAAGTATCTTAAATATAATGTGCTAGGCTCTTCTCCTAATGACTCGCCTACGGCAGATAACGGAAAGGTAGGTACTGATAAATAAATCTACACTGTGTCCCAAGGGTGGCAGGTATCGATCGATCTTCGCTTCTCAATTTCACCTACACTGCCATTCTGCTGTGACTCTCGCAAGCTCAAGTTTACAACTGTTATCGCAAATAATACTTTAAAACGAAGGCATACAGTTAAAATTTCAAAATAAGTCCAAAAAAGTTAAGTCTGTAAAAATAACACTTTAATGTTTTTTACATATATTTTATTTCTTCACCACTCCACTTAAGAAATTGTGATATCTTGATGATTTCTGTACTGTGTGTACGCGGCAAGGATATGTTGATCAATTGTATAAATTGTATACACGAGCGTACTTAATATAAATAGTTCTTGTAGTATTAGTATATTATTGTTTCTTTATAATTGTCTGCGTCTTTTGAACGCTGTTTGAAGTTCTTTTATTCGTTAACATTGCGTAGTATGTATATAGATTCGCTGGCTCCAGTCTAGTGTCTGCCTATGGTCATACCGACCTGCTTTTAAGAAATGAGGCTTGTAAACACTGCGAATGTATGTTATTTTTAACTTTAAAATATGTAGGGATAAGTCAGCCCAGTCAGTGGGTCAATACCCTTTCCTGGACAGGAAAACCGCCTAGCGATTCTGTTCGAAGGCGGTTTCCTCTGCTTAGCGGGAAAACCACGGCATCGGCTACGAGCGTATAGCGCCACGAATATGTTGACAGTGAATATGTTATGTACCTACTTATGTTGAAACTCAAAAATAATGTTCAAATGAGAAATGTTAAAAGATTATTACCACGCAAGTATGTAATTTATAGTATATGATACTACCTTCTGCGCGCGACTCCGTCCGCGTGGAACTCGTTTATATCGCAGCAAACTTCCACCCCCCATTTTAGGAAAGTGGGGGGTTAGAAAGAGACCAAAAGTAGCCTATGTCACTCTCCATCCCTTCAACTAACTCCAGTTAAAAAATCACGTCAATTCGTAGCTCCGTTTTGTCGGTTTTGTCGTGAAAGACGGACAAACAAACACACACATACACTGCCACATTCATGTGTGACATAACAGTCGTTCCCGATTAGGTATTCAATCTATATTGAGCTTTACCTTACTAACGATTGAAGAACTTACAAACCCAGATAGCTAGTTACCGCTACTCTAGGGTAGCATTTATCTCAACATTAGAATGAAATTCCTTAGAAGTCATTAGAGGGAAAGGATTTAGGGTATTTTTTTAAATAATAACATCACTTGATGTTTAATAAAAAAACTATCCGAGATAGGAAAGCGTAAGATTTCTGAATGAGTTCCGTTTGTCTTTTGATAGCACAGGACCTCAATATTACAAAATTAATCAAAAGCATTACTCGTGGCAATTAGCCCGATTCATTCATAGCAAAGCTGGCAGAAGAATTCGCGCTGCGAACATCTCGGCGCAGGGCTGTCAAATGAAACAAAACTTCCAATTATTAATCTTCCAACTTTTGAGGGGAAGAGGGACAGAATTACCGTTTTAATAATTAAAGTGAAATCTGCGAGGCCGGGCAATAACTCCCCGTGACAAAAGCAGGTCATTAAATTTAATATTTTACTGAGTGCTAGTTTCCCCTCTCGACCCCGTTAACTTGTTAGCGTTGCGCCGGTCGAGGTTAAGCGTTTTTTAGCTGTAAAAATTAAGAAACATTGGTTCGCGAGTTCATTTTGTAACCGACTTCGGTGTCGTAATACATACACAGATTCACGCCTTCATTACCAAAAGGGGTAGGCAGAGCACATGAAACTTATTTACCTGTGCAGTCACTTTTAGCATCTCAGCACTCTCTACCAATACGAAGTCGGATCATAATCATTATCATTGGCTATTAGCATCTATAAAAGATGATTTAAGCAGGGTCCAATAAAGCGCGCTGCTTGTGTACTGGCTTGTCAGGCCAATACGAGAGCAACAGTGACGCCCGTAGACATTATAACATGTAAATGTCATACACGGCGTTATAGGATGCGCATCAGCACGCTGGTGTCTCAATTCTCGTTTGTGGACCAAGAGGTCAAACCAGGCATTGTCCGGTAGTGTGTATGGTATCAAACTTAGGGAGCTAGATGACAAATGTGTCACGAAGGAACTGTCCTATAAGAAAGCATATCCAAGGATTTAGTTAATATTCGCAATTCCATTATTTTCGCTGTTATTAATGTCTGCCTTGTATTATGTAATTTATGTATCACAGTTACGGACATGTTTTCTTGTATTTAGTATTAGTTTATTTGTATTCAGATCCAGTTTTATCTTATTATAAATAAGAACTATCACTGTTATAACCTTTTTTAGGCAAAACATGACTGACTGTTGAGTTTGTTTCGGCGTATCTTCTTAAGAGCGGTCATCTTTTTTCAAAAACTCTGAAATTGCCACTGCGGCCTACTTGCAGAATTCATTAATTTTTTGATTTAATAGTGTCGCGCCTTTATAAAAAAGAAGCCGGATAATAGAGCAAAATATGCCAACTGAGTTAGATTTGTGTTTCATCTATTTACGTCGATGTGCCTCAATCCTTCTCATTCCGTACTAGTTGGTGTTTTGTTCGCAGCGTATTTCCACTCGTACAATTAAAGAAGACACTCGACTCCAAAGGACAAATTACAAATTAAAAGGTAATGAAAAGTTGTAGAGCGTTACCTCGTAAATTGAACCATTCATAACATTTTTGTTTTAATCAGTAACGGTGCTAACTAATTTTCGTTAGCAGCGTTACTGCTTAAGAGGCCGCAGTAAGCTCGGCCGAATTTCACCTTTCCATACAAACGTAGTTACGCTCTCATTTTAAAACTACGTGTTGGATTGTGACGAAACTTTGCATATACAATGACATGAGGTATATCTATGTCTGTAATTAGTTTATATAGTTCCAATTTATAAAACAAAGTAAATACAGCAAAAACAAGTTTTGTATGAAAAACTTAAATTCGCTGTATTTTTTTTATTATGGTATCTGAAGCTACGTAAACTAATTTCAAAGCAAAGAACAAAAAAAAAACATGCAAAGTTCCAACACGTAGTTTTAAAATGAGAGCGTAACTACGTTTATATGGAGACTCGAGCTTACTGCGGACTCTTAAAACAAAAATTAATTTAGTATGGGGTAGCGCGTCGTTACTGACGATTTCTCAATATAATTTGAGACGTTGGTGCCGTTAAGAAGCCTAAATCTTCTGGTAGATGTCGCTACACGCCTCCCTAAGGCGTTGTATGAAGGAACTGATCGAGGGATTTGGTGCCCGAACCGGATTGTTCCGATAGCTCAGTTGGTTAGTAGCGACGGGCCATGAATGCCTGTGGTCGCCGGTTGGAATCCGGCTCGAATCATTAAATTTTTCCATGATTGCTTTCATTTAACATTTATACATTTTACCAATATGTACAGCCAATAAGATAATTTCTCGTCACTTGTCCCTTCTAGGTGGTTTTTAATGTACCTAAGTACAGAGTTTTATATATTTAAGGTAGTTATTTTTTATTAATTTTGAAATGACAAATGAATTCAGTTAGATTGGGATTTAACTTTTAATGTAATCTGTGTTTATGTTGTAAGCAAATATTTTTGATTTGTTTGCTAACGAATTTAAACATCTAAAAAGCAAAGTTTGCCTATTTAAATCAAACCAATTTAAGATTAAACATTCATATAAGAGCGCAGCATTGACAGTTTACGTCTAAATAAACTACTAAAATAAAAGCTTTGCGGAATTTAAATTTCGCGTTAAAGCTGGAAACGCAAGCATTCTGGAGCTCTGTTACACAAATAAGTGACAACTCTGCAGCGAGCGTTGCCAGGGCTGACACGACAAACCACTCCACTCCGCCGCTTGCGCCACTTCGAACTGTGTAACACGAAACAAGTGAGAGTTAAAACCTAGACAATTTCAATTCGTTTGTTGCCAAGAATTTTCATACGGTGGGGTGGCTTGTAACAGGAGCAAAGAATTTAAAGGATGACTTCATACAATATTATGCATACCTTGACAGAATACTTACAAGTCAAAGTAATTATGGTATCTAAGTTTTTTTTTTGAGTTATTTCTGACTCAACAAGACTTCCTGGTATTTAAATTGTACAATAGTATTGATGGCATACCAATTAGGTAAAATAAACTACTGTTAATATGCTACTATTTAATACTACTCCGATTCATTATTAGCTCCTGTTACTGGGACCCTTTATACCTATAGTTATATTGGAAAATCTTAAGCGTTAGTTTGATGGATGGCATGGATGTTAATGACTTACTTTCTGTCATCTGTTTTAATACAAATCAATGTGCTTAATATACAAGCTGTTTTTGGCAATTAACGTTAATTGCAAGGGGGCATAGATCAAATAAAGTTAATTTCTCTAAGACAGTAGTATCTTAACTCTTACTGTTATCAAGATATTGAATATTTTAATTTAATCAAATTTGCAGATTTAACCAGTGTAAAGGCTCTTAACTGTGGTGTCATCACAGCTTTTTAAATGTTGTAAGGTTCCTATACACTACAAGAAGGTTTACCAAGTGAGTTCGTTCGATATTAGGGAAAAACTGCTTCGGAGGTACATTTTTTTTACTTAATGTGTCTTCTGGGACCTTCTGGTCTTGAACCCTTGCACAATTAGGCAATAACTGTTAATGCTACATTAAATTATTTTGTACAAAAAAGAAAAAAGATTTTTTTTTTTCACGAAACTGTTATGGTAATTGGTTTCTGTGAATATATTCTGCAATATGCCGAAGTTAACGGAAATTCCCGGGAACACCGTGTACATATAAACGTACGGTTGAAAAACATAACCTTTCTTCAGGAGCAGTCAGACAGATAGTTGTAATAAAAAGTCTGTAAATAAACTGCGACGGGATTTCCATTTTGGTTTCGACAAGTAACAAATGACTGTCGTGCCATTTGTAGCTCACGTTAAACGAAGAGGGTTTAGTAAATTACGAGTACCTATATTTATCTAATTCTTGCGCTCTTTAACTAAACTTAACTTTTAACTTTTAGAGGTCCTGGTTTCGAATCCCGGTAAGGGCAAAAATTTGTGTGAAGAGCACGAATATTTGTTTCCGAGTCATGGATATTTTCTATGTATTTAAGTATTTATATCTATTATATATATCGTCGTCTAGTATCCATAACACAAGCCATACTGAGCTTACTATGGGACTAGGTCGATTGGTGTAAGATTGTCCCCTTATATTTATTTTATTTATTTATTTAACTATGTACTTCAGGTAACCTAAAACACCAAGTGGAGTGGACTGAAGTAGAGCGGTACCGATTTTCCGCTGCACGTTCACACAACAACCTTTGTGCTGTTGGTAACCCTGCAGTCAAGAGAAGCGAGGGTTGACACAACAAAGTGCTTCAGCCTGCAGAGCCCGCTACCGCTCGACGCTCTATGGAGTATTCGCGAGCCATTGTTATTGCTTGCGTGCAATTTTTCTCTAATTAGCCTTGTCCTTGCGTTAGGGTTGCGGCAATTAGGTAAAATTATTTATTTTTATAATCAATTATCGCTTAAGAGTTGACTTGAACATTATTATGTTTTTGTTAATATAGAAAGTACATATTTATTTTACACTAGCGTTATTCGCATTGGTTGATAAATAACATACATATCTATCTTTAAAATATTGAAAGGACCAGGAAATATTGCAAAATGTTTCTAATATAATGTGAATATCTCTAATAAAATATGCTTTTATTATTTTTAACATGTTAAATAATCAGCGGGACAGGAATAAATTGGTTTTCCTCCACACCACAATATTATAACGAGGTACTCAATTTCAGAACGCATTTGTGTCGTATTGCGATCATAAGCGAATCATTTAGGTGTCTTACGCTCCATCATTCGTAAACTCATATTCGGGTCCCTTATTTTACCGACAATCTTTTTTTTTTCTCTGATACCGTTACCTTTTAGGTAATTATTTTGTGTTGATCCCATTAAGTTAGGTTAGGTTTGTTTTATAACAATCCTGAAACTTTACTAGTTCTGAAAAAATCGTTTTTGATGAAATGAAAATTCGGCGACACACTTTTTCGATGAAACGATATTCAAGTGTATGTGTTCGCTCGCGACGCACTTGCATTCAGATGGGATCAGTATCAAAACATTTACTTGTTGGGTGCAATCGATAACTTTTTCGCCTAAGACGATTCAAACGGATGTGATGGTCTGATGGTATTCAATAGCTAATACCTACTTGTTGCAACGCCTGGAATACACTCGTCGGATGGAATGATCGCCTCGGTTTGACGAGCCATAGATCAAAGTCAATACACTTATTTTTTGGCGAGTCACGTATAAAGCCCTCTACGCCAGGGAGGGGTTGAGAGAACACAGGAGACAGATGAATAATACCATTTCTCCAAATCCAAACCAATCAACAGTTATGTCATATGTTACAAATTAAACTGCAAACTTTATTCACGCGAGAGAACTGATCGAGTAATAAATTAAGTAATAGTAAAGTTTGAGGACTTAGATAAGAAGACATACTGTATCGAACCCAAAAACTGGACGTAAAATCATAGGAAAAATAGGTTTTATTATATTCCACTTTAAGGTAAGCTTTGCATTTGCGTAAAGGGGCTTATACTAGTACCGTAAATACGAATAAAAACATCATAATATGCTGTATAATTATTTAAATACATGACGTAGTGTATTTTCTGTACGAGCGAGCGAAGCGAACGAAGTTCTCCGTTTCAACTTGGGCGAAGATTCTTTCGTATGCCCGGCAGTTCTACTCTACATGTTGCATTCACTAACCGATTCTTGAGAAAGACGCGACAGACGCCCGACAGGCTTCAACCACCATTCCAAGACGGTTTTACCAAAAACAGAGGAACAGGCACGCAAATCCTTCGTACCGGCAAATTTATTACAGACGCTCTGGAAGCTAAAGAGAGTGTGGCCATGGTATCAACGGATCTCTCAAAGGCCTTCGACTCCATAAATCACGAAATGAAGAAGCTTGAAACAGCCGACGTCCCGAACAACATCATCAAAGTAATAGAGAATTACCTCAAGAAATTACCTCCACAAGAAAAACAAAAAACAACGGCGCAAGGCAAGAGAAGACCGACAAGGCGACCGTAGCAATGCAACCCCGGCACCCCTGCTTAGCCAGGGTGCCCCCCAAAAAGGACCGGCGCAGGCAGCCGCTGGACCCCCAGTAGCAGGCCGTACCGTCCCGAAGGGGAGCAGGGGTAGAAACAACAAGAGGGCAACCAAAGGGGGGAGTAGCCAGGAGGCTCGGCCCTCTTCCAAAAGGGCTCGGCTCGACGAGACAATCTCTCCGAGGGGCGAGTCAAAGAAGCAGAGGACCGAGCATCATGGCGAAACGCCCCAGATTGCATACGCGGAGGCCGTGAAGGCGGATCTGCTCATGGCCGTCACCACGGCCACAGCGGAACACCTGAGCCCGCAGCAATCCGAGGAGATACAGCACCAGATGCAGGATCTCCTGATAAAGGAAGCCATGCAGCCTGGGAGCAGCCAGGCCGAGGGTCCACAGTTTCGGGGGAAACCGGTGCTAACAAACGGTTCCTTGAGGCTGTGGTGCGAAGACAAGGCCACTCTCGAGTGGTTGAAGCGCAGTGTGGCCGCCATCACCCTTTCCGACGGGCAAAAGCTTGTGGTGAAGCGCCCGGACGAGCTGCCGAAGCGCGTGCGCGTCGGTATCTTGCTCCCGGGGCACTACGAGAGCCCAAACGTGGTGGCACGCATGCTGCGCTACCAGAACAGATGGGCAGACATCGACAGGTGGCTGGTCAGCAAGTTCGAGATACAGGCGACGGATACGTTTGCCACACTCAGCGTCCCAGAGACGGTGGTGGGGCCCCTGATGGACCACGGACGCCGACTCAACTTCATGCTGGGTTCGGTGTACGTCAAGTTCGAGGGGCCCCGTGGCAAGTTTTGGGAAAACCCCCCTGCCAAATCCACCGACTCAAAGGACGGCTCCAACCAGGACACCCCCCCTACGGCGACAGCCACGGCGACGGTAGTCGCTGAGGTAGTCGCGGAACCAGTTTCCCAGGTTCCAGCGCAGACCGACCCCGCTCCCGAGACGGACGAAGAAGAATTTCTTCTTCGCGACCACTCGGAAAGTGAGGAGGGATGCGCAGAGGAGCTAAGGAGGCTGGCCATCCGTAGGGAAGAGGACAAGGCGGGGAGGGAGACGTCGACGGAGGATATGTCGACGGAGGAGACCGACGAAGATGTCGCTGTCCCCTTCCTCTCCGACTTGTAACCTCCTCCAAGCCAACCTCCACCACAGTGAAACCGCAACGGCTCAAATACGCAAGTGGATGGAGGCAAACACTACAGCCATAGTACTGATCCAGGAGCCGTGGGTCAGGAAAGGCACTGTCTGCGGTCTCCGCAGTACAGAAGGTAAGTTGACAGTACACGCGGGACCGGAAACGCCCCGGGCCTGCATCTACACTACAAAAAACATACAAGCACATCCTCTAACAGGCTTCTGTTCCAGAGACCTGTGCGCCATAATGGTGCGAGGAGTACAGGGTTCCACACTACAGGAGGTGGTAGTGGCCTCGGTTTACATGCCGGAGGCCGAGGACCCACCGCCACACGACATGACGAGGCTGGTCAGCTACTGCGAAGAGACGGGACTCGAGCTCATCACGGGCACCGACTCGAACGCACACCATGTCCTCTGGGGCATGACTACAGGGAACGACAGAGGTAAGAAACTTGTCGAATACCTATTTACTACAAACCTAAGCATAATCAATACAGGTTCAATTCCAACGTTTGTGAACAGACGTAGTAAAACAATCATTAACTTGACACTAGCAACCGAAGAAGCATCGAAACACATCTCAAACTGGCATGTATCGAGTGAACTCTCATGCTCAGACCATAGATGGATTCGATTCGACTTACAGGTAAATACACTCGCGGCAGCACCCAGGAGGAACCCAAGGAAAACGAACCGAGCCCAGTACGTACAGAAAATAGGACAGGCACTTATTCGTACCGAGGTTCCTCCGAAAATAATAGGCGTCGCAGAAATAGACAAGCAGGTAGCAATCCTTACGGATACCATCATTGGCTCTTACCACCAGACTTGCCCTCTTTCAACCCCACCAACAGGCAAAGGGAACAAGGCCAACTGGTGGGGACCTGAGATGGAGAGACTCAGGAAGAAAATGAGGAAGCAAGTCAACAGGGCAATGAACACCATGGCAGACCAGGACTGGGACGAATATAAGGTCACCAAGTCCAGGTACAAAAGGCGGCTCAGGTACAGGAGCACAAGCTCATGGCGTAACTTCTGTACCGACATTGAGTCTACTACACAGGCCAACAGGGTAAGGAAGGTTCTCTCCAACAACACAGCCTTAACTTTAGGAACCCTACGTAGACCTGACGACACCCTCACCAACTCGCCGGAGGAAACAGAGCGCGTCCTGGTTCAGACGCATTTCCCGGACTGCGTGATATCAAGTCCAACTAGGCAACTGGATGAGGTAACCACCCCCACAGAGGAAGGGTGGAGACTGGCCAGCGAGGTAATAACCCCACAAAGAACACAATGGGCCATCGACAGCTTTGACTCCTACAAATCACCAGGGCCAGATGGAATCTTCCCCGCCCTATTAAAATGGGGAGGGGCGTTGCTAACGCAAAGACTTACCGTCGTCCTGGGGGCCTGTCTAGCACACACGTTCGTGCCTAGGCAATGGAGAGAAGTCAAAGTCATCTTCATACCGAAACCAGGTAAAGGAGATTACACGGACCCCAAATCCTTTAGACCAATCAGCCTAACCTCCTTCCTGTTAAAGACGTTGGAAAGGCTGTGTGACAGACATCTGAGGGAGAGAGCACTGGTGGAGGTGCCTCTGCATCAGAACCAACATGCCTACAGTTCAGGTAAATCAACAGAGTCTGCGCTTCATGCAGTGGTTACCAAGGCTGAAGCTGCGATCAAAAACAAGTCAATGTGCCTAGGCACCTTCATTGACATCGAGGGAGCCTTCGACAAGACTAAATTCACCAGCATAACCACAGCACTGGTAAGACACGGAGTGAGTGAGGTTATGACGAAATGGATAAACAACATGTTGAGTCAAAGAGTCATCAGGCTCGGGGAAGACAAAACAATGCAGGCAAGGGTAGCGAAGGGGTGCCCCCAGGGAGGCGTCCTCTCGCCACTACTTTGGAACATGGTGGTAAACGACTTAATCACTAAGTTAAACAACAGTCATCACTACGCTATCGGGTATGCTGACGACATAGCAATACTCACAAGCGGCATCCACGCAGGTACAGTGTGCGACGTCACCCGTTCCGCACTCGCCATAGTGGAACGCTGGTGCAACGACAATGAACTTACAGTCAACCCAAGGAAGACGGAGCTGGTAATGTTCACCTACAAACGGAATCTGGGGACCTACCGCTTACCCAGACTGTTCAATACAGAGCTCCAATTGTCAACAGAGGTAAAGTATTTGGGTGTAATACTAGATGCCAAACTTAACTGGAGCAGCCACCTCGACAAAAAAATACAAAAAGCTACAGTCGCGTTCTGGCAATGCCGTAGAATGGTAGGTAGGACTTGGGGACTAAACCCCAGGATCACTCTATGGCTCTACCAGTCGATAATTCGACCAATAGTAAGCTACGGAGCCGTAGTGTGGTGGCCTCGCACCACACTAACCACGGTCGAAGCTAAACTACAACGCCTCCAGAGACTGGCCTGCATGGCGGCTAGTGGCTGCATGAGGACCACACCAACTGCAGCCCTGGAAGCCATCATGGACATTCCGCCGCTACACCTCTTTATCAGGCAAGAAGCCCTGGCGTCAGCCATACGGCTCAAAAAACAGAATCTCTGGAGACCGCCCAGGGTTCCACACACCGAGATACTCTACGAGGCTATAGGTAGGGAACCCCTCATAGAGGCAACAAACGACATCATTCCAAAACAGTTCGTCTTCGACAAGAAGTACAAAATCGAACTATACGAAACCCTCCAGGAAGGACTTAACCCCAGGGAGTTAAGAATATTCACGGACGGGTCCAAGACAAGGTCAGGCGCCGGATCAGGAGTGTTCTCGGAGGACCTAAACATACGAATCTCGACACCATTAGGAATCCATAACTCAGTCTTCCAGGCAGAGTGCATGGGTATTATAATGGCCGCTCACGCAATCGTTTCCAGGGAGGTAAGAGGATATCCCATCCGCATACTTTCCGACAGTCGATCTGTACTACAAGCCCTGCAAAGTCACACAACAACGTCTGGGCTGATACACGAGTGCCACAAAATTCTATCAGAGGTATGTACCAACTGCGACATAACCTTGCAATGGATCAAAGGGCACAGCAATTCACGCGGTAACGACGCAGCGGATGCACTGGCTAGAGAAGGCTCAGAATCGGAAGCCATAGGACCGGAACCCACGATCCCTCTACCCCCTGCATGGCTGCGGAGCACACTGGGAAAAAACACCAAGGTAGAACACCAAAAAATTTGGAACACCCTAGGCACCTGCAGGCAAACCAGGGAGGCCCTCCCGACAATCAATCCCGGATTGTCAAGGAAGCTTAAACAGCTAAAGAGGCCGGCACTCCGTCTCTTGACAGGCGCCATAACTGGTCATGCACTATTAAACAAACACCTTTTCACCTTAGGTATTACAGACAGTCCTCTCTGCAGAGCCTGCATGGAAGAGGAAGAGACAGCCACCCACGTCATCCTGACGTGCCCTGGGGTGGCAGTACACCGGGCAAAACACCTCGGAACACCGGGGTCACTACCGGAAGCCGTCGGCAACATAAAGGGTCTGCTAGGCTTCCTGGTGGAACTGGGTTGGCACGAATAGCAGTAGTGCCAACAACCCACACGCAAAATAGGCGCTAATATGACGTCGAGTTGCGGAAACCCAGCCCGCGTACACCTATAGAGAATTACCTGACCGGTCGCAAAACATACGGACGCTTCAGAACTACCAGCGGTGACGAGAAATCTGTACCGCACGGAGTTCCCCAAGGTTCTATCCTGACCCAAATTTTGCAACACTACGCGCGGGCTGGGCCGCTGAAACTGTAATTAACTACTACCATCGATGGGGGCTAAAATGTAACGTTGACAAAACGGAATGTGCTATGTTCACTCACAAGATAAACTACAGTAGTACCATCCGCATAAAGAGTGAATCAATCGAGTATAAAAAAAAGTATTAAGTATAGACAAGGTTTGTCTAGACAAGACCATGCCCATGGGCAAACAGACGGACTACGTAGTACAGAAGGCGAGATGAACACGAAGCGCGTTAGGCCCTATTATAGGCTGGCACGCCAAGACGGCCCTGACAGTGAAACTCCGTCATTCAGGCCTGCATACTTCTTATATTGGATTATGGCGTGGTACAACTGATCTCACACTACAGTAAGAGGAATTTATTAAAAATTGAACGCCAATATCGAATGGCTCTCAAGACTGCCGGACAGCTCCCAAGACGCTTAGAAACCGCAATACTCTGGGATATGCTCGACTGGGATCCATGGCACCTCCGTGCACAAGACTTGAACGAGGATATGCTTCGCCGACTCAATGAAATACACATCGCGGATCTAGACACTTGTCAAGGAAGGAAGGAAGATCGGATCGGATTGGATCTGAGTATCCCTTAGTGATAATTGACAGAACGGAATAAATACGCTCACATTCATGTTCATTTAAAATCAGAGCGAGACATGAGAGTAGCTATTTGTTCCTCCATATAATTGCAGCCCAGTCAAGTAGTCACTTCCTAAAAAGCATGCCTATGTACCGGTGAATCTTTGATATACGCAGGTAAAGCGTATTTCAATATTATTAAAACCATGTTACAATTTTTTTATATCATCACAAATTCTATAAACTATTTCGTATTGTTAACTAGCACTCTCTCGAACACTCACTAACAGCCTACCGAGAACGAATAGGCAAGCATTAATCCACTTTGGCTGAAAAATGGTTTGAAAATATCGGCGTGGCCCGAATGCCAATTAGCGAAATGCTCCATATTTCAGCCTGTATTTCAGTCATAGCGACATAATAACTTAGAGTAATTTGAAAGATGCGCTGAAAGCCAGGTAAATTTCGATCTGATTGAAAGTGGTAGAAAGGGAGAGTTTGGTACTTTTGTCGGTATTTTTAATATACTTTCATTTTGGATTATTTTTGTGATAGTGCACACGGGTTGTGTAGCGAAAAATATTATAACTTCTATTTAAGCGAATTCCAAAAAACAAGGTTCTCAATTGCGGATTATTACGGATTCTGTCCATGTCATTCAGGGCTAGGATTGATTAACATCGGTGGACATTATCATTTGTAACTACTGCCATTTCGATTAAACAAGAATATAATTTGTTCTCAGATTACTCCGATACAATTCCGACATTTAACCTTAGGTTATAAAGGAATAGGAAATCCAGCTTAATCTGATCCCCCCTTAGAGATATATATTTTCTAACAAAAATCGAATTAGGACAGCTTTTTAACATATTTATTCAATTTTACACTTCTATATATAATACTTTGGTTTTTATATAAAATAAGAAACACAAACAGTGTATTGCCAAATATACAGAGTTAACTTATATAACAATATTTAATGACATTTTACTTAACATAATTTACTCAACATTAAATTCAACAGCCACAATTTAATAATTTAATAAAATTATTAAATTGTGGCTGTACTTATAAACATTTGCAATAATAAAACTTCACTACGCAATGTACGAGTAGGTAAGTTACAAATGTTTTACATATTACCAACATTCAACTGAAAGTTGTGTACATTCAGCGAAACGCAGACAAAGGAATATTTTTATATGAAAATACCAGACTCAATTTTATTAATAACATAGTGAGGTTGCCTTTAGTAATCTCTCCAACCCAAACTGAACCTTAAAAGCACGTGTGTACAGTTTATTGTTGCATGTCGGTGATCTAGGTTATACTGAACAGGATACGGACGGGTGTCAGCCGTTGCAACCACAACCTCCTACAAGCCTTCACTGGGTTGCGACTGTGGGGCACCAGACCAAACAACCGTTCATATCTTGGAGGAGAACCGAACAGAAACACGGACTTACATCTCACCCACCTGGGTACCAATAACAGAGAAGCCGGTTAAAGCCCCGGGATAGAAAATAGCCTACATCAATTCTGAAAGTCTATTCTATATACTGATAATAATTATTAAATGTGATGAGTACTTCCGGAACCCCGACGTAGGATAAACGGTAGACCCACGACGTATTGACAACCTGGTTTCCGGAAAAATGCTTTTATAGTGCAATTTTTTTTTGGATTGTTTTTGACATGTTCATTGATATGACGTTGTATATTTTTTTCTCTCTCCGCTTTTCTTAATTATTGTAATTGTTTTTTTTATTCAATTATTATTTGACATTTTCATTATTGTTTGCATTTGATATTATTATAATTTTGACTCGTTAATGTTAATTTTTATAATATTTTTTATGGACTTTAACGCTCCTCAAAAATCTTTTGCACGCATGCACGCAGGCTGAATGCCCTGAACGACTCGTCTAATGTTATACTTTTAAAAACTATGTAAATGCATTCCGAGCAAAATAAAAATATTTGAATCTTTGTAGAAACTTATCTCACAAAATTCTACTTTTAATAATTTTATATTTAATTCGTCACGTAAATTAAAATAATTATATTCTAAATAAAATAATAAAGAATAATATTATTAGTAAGTATCCACTATAGTTGGACTACTGTTGACCTAAATTTAGTGACTTAGCTCGGCTGGGGCTAGACAAAACTTACTTAAACTTACTTTGTACTTTGATCTATTGTGTGACATGTATATTCCTAAACCTGTTATTGTGTACAATAAAGTGCTTACATACATACATACATACATACATACATACATACATACAAAACCTGTCAGCGGTTTTTATTCGTTGTATATAAAAAAACCATAGTAAACTTTACAAGAATATGGTTACATGATAGAAGGTCAATATCACTTTCTCCATTGTGTACAATAATGATGATGATGATCATGTTGTCCTGATCGATTTTGGCCACAGCGACTGTGTATACTGAGTGCGCAAGCCACACGATGATAATATTGCATGGTCACTTAAAATTGTTGACCGAATTGACACCAATAATACTTAGTTATACGAAATATTGCGCATATTATGAACGTTTTTGTGCTTCAAACACCCCTTGTATTATATCCGGAAATAAACGGCCAGTTTTTGTAACACTCTAGCATGTCGGAATATTTTTTCGCACAGTTACAGAATGTTCGCTCGTTATATGAGGATATTACACAGACCATGAGAATATAATGACCAAAGTGATACGAATACATTAGCTAAAGAACCTGACTAAATGAGTACTTGTCTCTGAATTAAAATAGCATAATTTGAATTAATTGTGTGATTATTATACGAATATTATGGCAAAGTCCCTCTCATACATGAGAGGAGGCCTGTGCCCAGCAGTGGGACGTATATAGGCTGATGATGTGATTATGGCAGATATAGGTGCAGTGCGAGTAGACCCCCCATGGTGGACTGATGACCTGCAGGTGGATCATGTAACACAATAATGTGTGACGTAATACGTACGTTAGGTTAGGTTAGGTCACCTTTTCATTGAAAAATTACAGTTAAATTGTCCTAACACGCGTTCGGAACGTTACGTGATTTGTCGATTACCCCTCTGGAAGTGTTATGTTACCGTCGCGAATTAATGCCTACTATATTTTGTATTTAAGTAATTAAGGCAAGTATTGATAATCTAGAGGCATGACAGTGCTACTGCCAAGTCAAGTGGGTACGGCAGTAACATCTTTTCGCTGAAGGTACTGAAGTTTTAGTCCCCGGAAACCGGTTGCTCGGAAAGCGTAAGACTGGTTGGCTGGGCATTAAAAAAAGAGATTACAATAAAAATCTCTTCCTTTAGGGGATGATTTCCGTGATTCAAACTATAGCCATACCAGATTTCATCTAAATCAGGTCAGCAGTTTAAGCGTGAAAAGGTTTAAGGTTTATTAATGACTGTTTCGTTCCGACAGGCGCCACGATGTTCACCGTAGAGCCGGAGTTTCAAAGCTTACTCGAAGGAGCAACAGCTGTAATCCGCTGCAAGGCCGACGGGTCGCCCGAGCCGCAGATCGCGTGGGTGTACAACGGGGAGCCCATCGAGCGCGCGCCGCCCAACCCGCGCCGCGTCGTGTCCGACGACTCCATCGTGATCTCGGGCCTCACCAAGAAGGACACCGGCAACTACGGCTGCAACGCCACCAAATCCATCGGCTACGTCTACAAGGATGTCTACATTAATGTACAGCATCGTTAAACTGATAATTAAGCTTTGTGACCTTTTTATACATTGACTATTACAATTTTAGATCACATAAATATATACTTATCATAATTCGTAATACATAAAGAGTAACATAGTCTTCTTTCAAATCCGTATCCATAAAAATAAATAAGAGATATACGGGTATAAGTTTCTATAGTCAGAGGATTCTTTACCTATGGTGCAGGGTGTCTCTTATATAACCAGTTGTAACCGTTTTACTGAAATTTTGTATGGTTCTGCGATATAAACGGGTTTCACGCGGACGGAGTCGCGGGCAGATGTAAAAAAACATGTAATATTAAAAAAACATGAGAAGATAACAAAAAAAAAATACAACATTGCACTAGTTTAGGAAAGGCAATGCGAAGATAAGCTAAGTGAATCTGCCCCCAGCGAGTTTTGGCTTGTAATTTTTTTCGATGATATTGCTATGTAGGTATTGGTAACAAGTACTTATGCAAAATATGAGACCCCAAAAGTTCATTTACATACTATCTACTACTAAACCTCTTAGTAAATGGATATAAGTTAGCAAACAAATGGATAAAGTTCGAAAATAAATAGTGTCTACTTTTTCAAGAGGGCGTTACTTAGTCAAATAATCTGAAAGCTTATTTTTATCCATCGCTTATGTTGTTAATCACATTTAATATGTTACGCGCACTCGCTTGCACGCGCGATCAGCTAAACACGGAACGAGTGGGCGTCATGTATTAAAATGTATTTGAACTGTGAAACAGGTGAATCGAATTGGGGTACTGGAATATGTTTAGCCTCGGTCCCACGTCCCACCCAGCTAAGGCAAGGTTATAAACAAGCAGACAAAAGGCCGGTGGACAAACAACCTCGTGCCCGCGACGGTTCTTTACTCCGTCATTGTCATCGAAAAGAAGTTACTGTTGGACAAGCTTTTAGTTGCCCTCTGAACGTTATTGACTGCGCAGTCATCGACTTAATCTTTGATATTCTGAAATCTTATGAGTGGGAACACTTCGGGTCTATCTTGTGAACCTTCAAGGAAACATAGTTTGCATTCGGAAACCAATTTTGCTTTTATTTAGTAGAGCCACTCCTGCCTCACTCGCTTTGAGCAAATTAGAAAGAGGAAGGTAGATTTTTCGTCAGACGTTGTGTCGCGACGTCAGATGTGCTAGTCTAGCTGACTAACACTGTCGGGAGAGAGTCTCTAATGAGCTGTTTCGAATTATAACTTGACCAAAATCTTTCTGGGCGTGGCTAAGTCCAGAAGGAGAGTGGAAGATTGCATGGGAATACAATTAACTACATAGTTCAACATCGGCGGGGCTGTAGGTAAGTTGGCACCGAAAGTATGATTATTTTTTCTTTATTTTCCTAATAGAAACGAATACCCTTATCCATCAATCCTATTTTAGTTAAAATTTTAAAAATTTCGGTTGGAAGAAACACATTTTAGCTAACCGGTTTGTTTTGTTACTGTGGTGTAACTGCACAAAGACCATTGATAAATGAAAGAAATGCAATATATAAAAAAAACCTACTTCCATTGAGTTTTTACAAAAACCCTACTCTAACTTCGTATATAGGGTACATAACCTGACATCACCGTTCCCCCAGTATATCTTGACTCTAGATTTTGTGAAAGCACACCGTAATCGGAGGTCTGCCCTACGCTGGTTTAGTTAGTGCTTCAAGCAAGCTATAAAAGACTATGATTAAAAATGTGTTGTGATGCGGCACATTAGTATCGATAGAATACATCGGTTCGCCGTTATTAGCACAAGCAGACATCCTTTCGCATTAATTGAACGAGTTAGCGAAACGAACGAAGTTCTCCGTTTCCGTTTGGGAAAAATATCTTTGGTATGTCCGGCTTCTGACCGGCTTTTCTCCTCTATGTACAGGTAGCATTTCTCAACCGCTGCTCGTGAAAATTTCTGAGGAGGACCCTTATCATGGTCGGCCGTATCACAACACATTATTGCGTGATACGGCCGACCATGATACGGGGTCTGGTTCAATAATTATTTAGGAGCTACGGTAGCCTCTCTCTCTCTCTCTCTAGGTCGTGGGTTCGAATACCAGCTCGTACCAATGAGTTTTTCTGAATATTTACCGTTAGATTTTCGGTGAAGGAAATCATCGTGAGGAAACCGGTCTAATTCCAATAAGGCCTAGTTTTCCCTTTGGGTTGGAAGGTCGAATGGCAGTCGCAATAGTAAAATGAGTGCCTATGCCAAATCTTGTGTCTAAGCGGACCCCGGGCTCCTTTAGGGTACAACGCTAGGACGATAATGATGATGTTCATTAATTACATAGATTTTTTTGTCAATTCAGTTTTACCTACAGCTCACAGAGTCACTTTTACTTCTATAGTAATATTGGCATGGGGGTTATAATATTAATGACCGGTGCTGAAGATGACAGGAGCCGAGGAACAATTGCAACGTTAAGAAGAAAAGCGCAGAGATATTTATTGCGTTTGTACGTCCCGTGTTACATCTGCGCTTGGTGTGGCTGAAGAAGGATGTCTTATTAGTCCTAAACAACGAAACGTTTGTGAACTCAAACAGACTGCAAAGTTGTGTTTTAATTAACATGTCAGCCTCATCTCTACTAATAATAAAGAGGTACCTCGTGAAGGCCGAGAAGGACAAAGCCAGCGAGTACCTTGAACTGGCTCATGAGGTAGCCGCCATGTGGGATGTTGATTCGACAATCATTGTCCCGATAGTGGTTTCGGCGAACGGTTTAATAGCGCGGAGAGTGTCGACCGACTCCCGCTAGATGGCTGGGTTAAGGTACATTTTTACTTTTATTAAAATATTGTGAAAACTATAAGATTATACTTAAATAAAAGAAACGAAAGATTTAATAAAAAATTAAATAAACTATGTTTCAAGAGATAAACTCTCACACTTTAATTGCTTATTTACTATTGATGGCTAACGAAATACCAATTCCAAAATCAATCAAGCTAAAATGGATAAAGAAAGACTCTCAAGAGGATAGGCTCTTGGACTCCATTCTAGACAAACTCTCACCGATCAAAAAAAGCAGCCAAGTGCGTGTCGGACCACGCACAACAAGGGTTCCGTGCCTATTAAAAGGTCGTATCGTTACTGAAATCTTATGGCACTTACGTCCTTTTCTTTAAGGATGGCAGTTTTTTATAAATATCTCGAAAACCTTTGAACCGATCTTGTTCAAAACAAATTTCGCTGAAAGAATTTTATAAGCCCTACGAGCATGATTTTTTTCATATTTTTAAAATACACAGTGTAAAAATTAGAGGGGGGGGGGACACAATTTTAGTGACTTTCGGGGCGATTATCTCCGACTCTATTCACTTAATCCAAAAAATTGCTTAGAAACCTTATATTTGTTTTGAAAGGCCTGTCGATTGATGTACCACAAGTGGGCTTGCAATGAAAAAAAATTTTTGACTTTCAGTTTTATGTATGGGGTGCACCCCTAAAAAAAATCTTTATTAGTAATTTCATTACAAAACTATGTAGCGGTTAACAAAATACACCCTATCTTCAATTTTTTATTCAAATACACCTTATGGTTTTAGAGTAAAATGCCTGTGACGGACAGACAGACAGACAGACAGACATGACGAATCTATAAGGGTTCCGATTTTTGCCATTTGGCTACGGAACCCTAAAAACGAGCAATTGAACGTTCAATTTTTAAGAAAACTAAAACAAAATCCACCTGGCTATCAGTGATACCGACAAAGAAAGACAATTTTGATTTATCCCCACTTGAATTCTCTTATCTAAATTCTAGTGGGGACCCATTAGTGCGGCAACGATGACTTCAACGTGGACCACGCACTCTGCTGCAAAACTGGTGGCCTAGTAACACGTCGACACAATGAAATCAGAGACCTGTTTTGTGAACTATGCCAAAACGCTTGGGGAAATGTTACTAAAGAACCGATCATCACTGAAGGAGACTGTGGACTTCGTGGAGACCTCAGCTGCCGCGGCCTTTGGGATGCACAGAGGGAGGCGTTATTCGATATCCGTGTCGTAGACACCGACGCTCCTTCTTACATATCTCGTCCGGTAGCATCCATTCTTAAATCAGCAGAAGAAGAGAAAAAACGTAAATACAGTAACGCCTGCGAGAAACGTCACGCAACATTTACCCCTCTCGTCACATCCGTTGACGGAGTCTTTGCCCCACAAATGTCCGCCTTTGTTTGTAAAACATCTTGGTGAAGCTATTGCCAACCGCTGGGACAGACCCCTAACTGTAATAATGGGCTGGTTAAGGCGCCGTAGGTTCAGCGAAGTTAAGCGAACAGTGTTTTTGAAACAATATAATGTGTCTGTTTATAATAATATGGTTTAAAAAAAATACGAATAGTAATCTTGAGGCTTTTCTGCAGGGAAATCAGTGTTTAGAAACATGATTAAGAATTTTTCGCTCGATAGAAAAAAATCACGAACATAGGTCTAAAAGGGTCTAAAATACACTTAAAATATTTGTTACAAATTACGAACAAAAGCTAAAAATATTAAAATGGCTTCTAAAAATCGGCAATATCATGTTTGAGGGAAATCAGTGTTTACTTTTTTATTTATTTAAACGGCCAAAAAATTAAAATTAAAAAACATGATTTCCGCGCTTCCGAGCACGCACTTCCATCTCGCTCACGCTTATGCTCAGTGAGAGGGAGAGAAGACCATGAACGGCGCCTTAAGATCAAAAATTATAATATCCATAACCCGAGCCACAAGTACCTATGTGTATTCACGGGACTCGGCACAGATTCAGATCTGTTAAACATTTCTTCGGCTTCAACGACGGGGCAGCTCTACCCAATATCGCCACCGACCCCCCCTCTACTTACAATTATCCGTTCCTTTTTTTATATTACTTGTCGTAAATATTTCAATTCTGTGTTATTTTGATTTTGTCTTGAATTAAATGATGGTTAAGTACACATAAACGTTATAGAAAATAAGGTGGTGATAAAAAAAAACAAGCTAAAATTGACGAATAAATAGTGATTTCGGATCAAAGTCAAGCCCGTTTTATGTTCGTATTCCATTTAGGTACTGGCAGACGCGTTTTGTTTGAACGCGGCCAAATATTTTGATGACTGCATTTTAACCGACTTCAAAAAGGGAGAAGCTTCTAAATTATTCGAAGAAGCCTGGCACGATATTGAAGTCGGATAAAACTTTGCTTTCAAAGTAAATTATAGGTCACAGTTATGGTCTTGGGCCAAGGTAGTGGGCCAGCATGTTGGGCCAACGTGTAGATATCTAATTGGCTGTAGGTATGTGTATGGTGGTGTAGTTTGTTGTACAGTTTCTGCCCCTTTTCCGCAAAACGCACCTTCATATGAAACGATTGTCATTCACAATGACGCTCGCAGATCGTGATTCGTGACGTCACGATCTGCGAGCGTTTTATCACTCAAAGAAGCAATATTAAAACGAAACGGTTGTTAGCTGCGTAATTCTTTAAGAATTCTCAATGGGATTTTCGTCACGTGGCATATTTTTTTGCATTCTTTCTTTTGAAGTCCTAATAAATTTTGGGTCTAAACCCTTACTGTTTAATGTAATGTGAGATGCAGCCCTACACTAGCAAACTAACCTACTTATAGCGAGTAAAACATTAACATTAAAGTACATCTAGTGCCACAATCGAGTTTCACAGCGAAGCTGGTCGCTTGGAATTTAGATTAGGACATTTCATAGTTTAGAATTCGAGTGGAGTTTAACGTCGATAGTTTGATACGGAAATTTAAAGTGGCAAAGTTTCTTTTGAACAGATAAGCGGTAGGTACAATGTTTAACGTTCAGTCTAACCTATAATATAATTCAAATCATTGATAGCTAAAACATATTGTTTACATAGTGTTAAGGTGAAGATATGCCCAGAAACATGAACCCTGCAAGGGCACAGCAATCTTATTAGAATGATAATGATAATGTTCAAAGTAGAATAGGATTCCGTGTCTACGATACACAATCAATCGTAAACTGTCAAAAATAAAACGACAGGTTAATCTTTTTTAGTTTAGTAGTTTCTCTCCATTCAGATCAGCTTTTTGGCGCAATAATATTGCTCTGTCACCTGTTACATAAGTATGCTAATTTTCAGATAATTTGAAAACAGCTAGTAGGTAGCTGAATAATGGTTTGCATGATTGCAACTTAACTACATGCTTACTAGTACGACTTACATACAAACAGAGCGAGTTAAATAAAACCTCGTAATAAAGCTACATCACGAACTTTTCACGATAAATTTGCAATCCTTTTACCATCGGCGGCGCTTAGAATTTCCATATTGACGCAGTACCTACATTAGCAATGTAGGTAGGTACTGCATCAATCGTGAAGACAGGTGTACAGATATGTTTGGCCTATGTTTCGGTCTTATCTCGCTGATAAATGCGGGGGAGGCACGCGACAATCGCTTTGTGCCTTTCCTGTCGTTTATTTATAACATACGTGGCATGTCTTTGTTATTGAAATGTTTGTAAAGGGGTGAACGTATGTGTTTTTAATGTTCTGTAGCAGGGATTAGGTAGGTCCATTAGAAAACTGTTACGATATGTTTACTAAAAATAAAAAAAGCCCGTGCTATATTTATGAAATCTCACAACGGATTCGGACGTGGGTGATTCTAATTTGAGTGACATCGAATATTTCTATATTAAGTTATACATTATAAGTAATATATACATATATTCTAGTGGTAGTAGTAGTAAACTAATTGTATTCAGTTGTTGAAGTGAAAACTTCTTTAGTGGCGATGTGCACTTTTGTGATGGGGAAATTTTTTTAAACTCGCAACAGCTCACGTGACCGAAAGATGTCACGTGATCGTAAGATGTCATGTGACCGTAAAATTCGACATAATCGAAAAACTGTTAAAATTTCATTGAGTTTTCACTTCTGCCGGCACTCCTGGAGTGCAACCCGTTATTATTTTATTTTATATTTTCACTATTAATTGATGCATGCTGTGTCCTTCTGTAAGTACTAAGGTATTTAGTTTTAATTTGTGCATAGAAGAGTACTATCATGTAATGTTATGCTTATTTTGTTGAAGGTCCTAATATAGTAGTTTATGCAACAGTGATATAATAAGGGTTCTTAAAATGCAAGGGTCGAAGTCACAAAACGAGACGTAGTCGAGTTTTGTAATAAAAGACCCGAGAATTTTAACAATTATGAGCTCTTGCATACATTGCTTTTTCTATGACAGCTGCAAATATATTCACGAAATGAAGCCAATTAAAACCCACATTTGACAGTTTTCCTAAAGTTTTTCAATTTCGAAGACGGAACATCAACTTGATAGCATAGACAAGAAACAATAAGACAGTTCTCAATTACGAAAAATGTGGTTGCGTTCAAGTAAATATAAATGTCATAAAATAAAATTAAGTTGATAGAATATTGGTGTTTATTTTTATTTTGTACACATTAATATCATTCAGTCACGTTTAACTTTTTCTCAGTCTAGATTCTAAATATGTACGGACAGATGACCCTGCGGATGAAACGTACGCCCCAGGAGATTCGACACTGGAAGACTGCGACAACTCGTTTGAGTCTGCGAGTGTAGCGTGCACTCTGTGCAGTGACGCGGGGGACCCTCAGACAGTTCGTGAGGCATTGAACGGCCCAGAAGCGGCTAAGTGGAAAGCTGCGATGGCGGAAGAGTATAAATCCTTCATCGATAACAAGTGTTGGACTTTGACTGACCGCAATAAGAAGCAACGGCCTGTCAAATGCAAGTGGATCTTTAAAAGGAAACTTGGCCTCGACGGGGAAATACTAAGGTACAAAGCGCGCCTTGTTGCAAAGGGTTATACACAGAAGTATGGTATAGATTACCTGGAAACATTTTCTCCTGTAGTAAGATATTGAACTATACGCACGCTATTGGCTTTAGCTGCAGAATATAACATGAATATCGAACATCTGGATGTAAAAACCGCATTTTTGAATGGAGATCTCAAAGAAACCGTTTATATGGAGCAACCAGAGGGTTACAAAATAAAAGGTCATGAGGATAAAGTTTATAAGTTGAACAAAGCCATATACGGATTGAAGCAAGCTTCGAAGTCATGGTATGAAAAAATAAATGACGTTTTAACGAATACAATGAAATTTAAACGTTTATCTTCTGAACCCTGTGTATATGTCAAGTCGATCGAGAAATCTATGATTATAAGTGCGCTCTACGTCGATGACATAATGCTGTTTTCTTCAGCAGATTGCCAAGGAACGGCAGATATCAAGGAAGACTTGAGAAAGGCCTTCGAAATAAAGGATTTAGGGCCAGCACGTTAAATCAAAATTACATTTGTTTACAATGCGATAGGTCTTTTCAATCAAAAAGGGGCCTTAATATTCATATTTCCAAAAAACATCGTCTTTGTGTTAGTCAGGACGCCCCTGCTCTAAATTTAGACCCGGTTTGTTTACCGGCACCTGTTTCCGACAGTCCAAATTCTACCCCATTCCATTTGTACCTTAGTGATCTAAAAAATAATGTGCCTGTCATCAAACGAGTCCCGCGTGGTGCCAGGATCTCCGTCGCAAACCACCTTTCAGTCCTAATTAAAAAATGTGTGGAGAGCAACCAAATTGTAGACTGGCATAATCTGTTCCTTTTTTCCTACACTACTTTGCACGCCAAAAAAGATGAGGTTATTTCTTTAACTCAAAAAATCAAAAATAACTGTTCGACAAATTCACCTCCACCTTTTGCTTCTCCTAAGTTGGGAGCACTATCTAGAACCAAATTAATAGAAGGCAAAATAGGCGACGGGGATCTTAAAGGTGCCGCGCGTCTTCTTTTTACTAACGACGTGTTGTCGCCTGATACTCCTGATACCCTTTCGGCTTTGCATTCGAAACATCCCCCGGCTCCCGCGATCCCGTACTTTTTCGACCCTCCTTTGGCAGACCAGGCTTGCCTCGAAATTGAAGGCAAAGACGTCATTGGCGCAATAATTTCATTCAAAACCGATTCAGCGGCCGGCCTGGACGGAATCTCACCCCAACATTTAAAAGATTTAACTTCTTTTTCTGTGGGTGATGCAGGTGAGCAGCTTATTTGCTCTATTACAAAATTATTAAATTTTATGTTTTCAGGCAAAATCAACGCTGATATTGCCCCCCTTTTGTTTGGTGCCAATTTGATCGCCCTCACTAAAAAGGACGGAGGGGTGAGACCCATTGCTGTGGGGTCAACTTTAAGACCATTGGCGTCCAAAATTGCGGTGAAACACATCAAATCAAAATTACAGTCAGTTTTCGACCCTGTGCAATTAGGTTTTGGCACGAAGGATGGGTGTGAGGCAGCCGTCCATATCTTAAGAACCTACCTTTCGTATGATGATTGCGAAATTGTAGTCAAAATTGACGTTAAAAATGCCTTCAATTCAGTAAACAGGGATACCATGCTGACAGAGGTTAAAAACAAAATTCCGGAACTATATCAATACCTTCTCCTTTGCTATGCAGACCCTTCAAAATTAATTTACCGTTCCCATGAACTGTCTTCGGAGGTCGGCTGTCAGCAGGGCGATCCCCTCGGGCCAGCAATTTTTAGCTTGGCTATAAATCCCATTATTCAAAATTTAAAATCAAAATTTAACCATTGGTATTTGGATGACGGAACCCTGGGAGGCGATGTGGACACTGTATTATCAGACTTATCATACATTAAAACAAATTTCGAAAATATTGGTTTAGAATTAAATTTTAGCAAGTGTGAACTCTTTACTCAAATAACTTCTTACGGTTTGGATGATTTAAAATTGAAATTCAATGATCTGACACCTTGCATAAAAATTGTAGACAGAAAGTCACTTTGCCTCCTAGGTTCTCCCATCTTTGAAGAATCTTTTCCTGATTACATTAATAACACAATTTCTAAATTCCAAAGTCATGCAAATTGTTTACTCGAAATCAGTCCTCATTATGCTCTGGTAATTTTAAAGTTTTGCCTTTTTGTCCCCAAATTCACGTATGTACTCCGCTGCTGCCCCTTTTGGAAATATCAAAATTTGCTTTCACCAATAGACGATTTAGTCAAAATTAGTTTAGAAATGATTTTAAATATTCAGCTCAATGAACCATCTTGGTTACAAGCAGTGGCGTGCGTACCATATAGGCAAATAGGCAGTGCCTACCTTCCAAAATAACTGCACCACATATATTTTTCTTCTCTATGATGATACTATAATAGTTTTTAAAACAATCTAGTTCTTAACTTACATAACGACACGCGCTGCAATTTAAATTTGCGCGCGAATCAGACTGGCTCACAGCAGGTCAGGCACCGCGAACGGCGTCTAAGCCACGGCACACACTCTCACAGTGCGCTTGTGTAAATATCGACCGTGAACTATGTACGGATTTGCTCAGTGCGCACACGTTTACGCAATTCACACCCACACATGCTTCCAAATCCGGCCGCCGGACCTCGTCGGTCAGCGTCAGCGCTGTGCGTGATTGGCCACAAATACTCGTATTGTGACCAATCACGCTTGCGCTACCGCCGAATTTCAGCCAATCGGCGTATTGTTATCACGATTCGCCTATTAAACGATCGTGCGGCACAAAGTTACATGCGGCAAATGCACAGACTAATAAGAATACAGACGCGCAGTATAAAGTAAGACGATGTTTCATATAGTTGTCTCTGTCACTGCTTATGGTCAGCTGATGTGAGTTAGAATGAGACGAATAGTATGGTATTTTGAGTCTATTGACGACTTGTCTCCAAAAACTGTTAACCACGGTGTTAAATGCTAAACAATCTGTCAAAGTCAAATCAACGTCAAATCTGTTGTGAATCTTGAGGAAAGTTGGTTATTTCAAGAATATTGTGTCGAAAAACTAAATATTTCTGTTAATGATTTAAGTTGTATGAAGTGGCACAATGGCTTGTGCAGGTCCGTACTGCCGAAGTTACGCTAGATTGTTAAAAAAGACCGGAGAAACAATCGGATTTCATCGGTAAGAATCATTTGGTTATTTTTCAAATATTTCATGTACATTACGCAATATAATGGTCTGGGATTACAGCAGATGCTTGATACTATCGGATAAGTACTTTTTACATGGATCAAACTTGATATTTTTGGGATTTTTAGTAAAAATACAATTGTCGTAAACATGGGTAGTGTTGTTACCATGTATATATCGATATTTCGTCGACATGAATTATTCATGTAGGCGTTTAGACAAAATATTTTAATGTTACATGTCTTAACTGTTAACTTCAGGTTTCCGGTAAATAATAATCTTCGAAAAAAATGGATTGATGCAGTAGGGCGCAATAATTGGACGCCGAAAAAACACCATAGATATGTTCGAAACATTTCGAAACTAACTGTTTCGTTATTATTAAAAACATAAAACACTTGCTGCCAGATGCGATACCTACAGTTTTTCAGAGACCGCTTGAGGTAAGTTGGTATAGTGAGTTTTATTTATTTTATTACTTGACATTTCTGAGGTTCCTCCAGATGAGTTCGTTTCATTTAAGTTTTGTATATGCAAAGAATTTGTTCGTTAATTAGTTTGTTTGTTATTGATTTTCTTTATATATCCATAACTACTATAATATGTATTATACATGCGAAAGTAACTCTGTGTAGGTTTGTTGTTTACCTGTTTATACTTAAGCAGCTCAACTGATAGAGATTGTATAATAATGTTTTCGTTACTGTATTTAATGCAGGGATCTCACCAGGATCAACAATTAGAAGGCAACTACAACAAAATGATGCTGAGCAGTAATGAAAGGCTACCAGATACAATACCTAAGACATCTGCATTGCCTCTTCAGGTGATGCAAGTTTACTGATTGCAAAAAGTTCTATATAATTGGATATTTATTATTTAAAGCATTAGATGTAACTTTCTTATTAAAATTAGATATTTTCAGGAATATAATTGCGTTGTTATTTTGTGTTAGCTTACTTTAAAAACAAAGTTTTAATTGACTTCAAATCAATACTTCACGAAGCCACATTCCATATTACCGCATGAACTGCTTTCTGAGAGCAAATGCACGATTTCAAAGTACCCAAATCGTTTCAAAATAAGATTTGAAGATTGCCCTGGTTTTCTCCAGGATTCCATCTTCAGATCCTGACCTGCCTAGGACCACCTTTTCTAACAAAATACCATTCTTATCGGTCCAGGCGTCTAAGAGTAATCGAGGAACATACATAAAAAAATAAAGAACCAGTGGAATTGATAAGTTTCAGAAGTCGGTTAAAAATAAATGTGTTCCACTAAAGATCCACAAAATAGTGAGACTTAAAAAGTAACTCGTCTGACTACCTATGTATTTGCATAATTTAATTTGTAGCGAACATATGAAACATGAATGCAGTTTATTATATTCGTAGTCGTGTAATGATTTTTGTCTTCTATTTGGTAAGTACCATATTAATTTTTGCATAGTATGGATAGAGATACAATTTACTTACGAGTATCGCATATTACGAATTTATTAACAGTAAATATCGATATCGATAACTTGTAAGAAAATATCTTTCTGTGCAATAAATCTCGAGCGAGCGAGAGAGCGAATTACATCGTGCGAGCGAGAAAGCGGAGACAATGACGTATGAAGACCTGTCAGATAACATGGTTCTATCCCTTTCTTACTCGGCGTTCAGTACCTAAGTGAGAAGAGATCGGATGTATAGAAAACGTTCAATTTATTAGGGCCTATCTGCTTTTCTCTGTAATCTGGGGGCAAATGAAAGAAGTCCCTTTTGCTGTGATTATTACTTGTAACGTGGGGCGTTCTAATTTGTCAGGGTTGTTTGTTTGCGAAAATTTGTTTTAAATGTCCTATTTGGAGTTGTGTTGTGAAAAAAATATTCGTGTTGTTGCAGTTGCATTACATAGTTCGGTTAGAAGCGATATTCTTACGTTTTCTATTGAATTTTCCGTGTGTTTTTGTTTATTGGCCTATTCTATACTTGTGTATTAAGCCACAAATATGTATTTTAGCTGTGAGCGGTGTATTGACCTAGTATGTTTGCAGAAGTTAACTTTCGGTGAATTTAGCAAGTTATTGTAGTTCGATAATAAGTAAAAGGTAGGTGTAAGACACAGTTGCAATAGGTTTGAACTCGGGGTAATATTACTCGTCAATTTCATGTAGGTATAGTATCCTAAGATAGTATCACTAACACAACGCACGCTGACGGAGACTCACTTTGTCAAAAGTCGAAATAGCCTAAGGCTTAGTAACTTACACAACACGTACGTAACATTACTTTACTTAATAACAGTTTAATTATGCATTTTTCTTTCTCTTTTCTACAAGTACGACACATAGGTGACGTACGTAGGTCTCCTCAAAAAAAAAAACTGCCTACCCTAACTAAAAACCCTATGCACGCCACTGGTTACAAGCATCCCTCCCTATTCGGTTTGGCGGCTTAGGAATACGCAAAATCTCGAGTGTTTCTTCCCCAGCCTTTTTGTCGTCCACCCATAGCACGTCACGTCTCATAGGTAATATCCTAAGGGCTTTGCCCACAGACTATGAGACTGCGGGTTTGGAGGATGCCAAGAATGCTTTTAAACACGCAAACAGAACGCCGGTCTCTTGCCACCATCAATGTGCCCGCTCTTCTTGAGCCGCCTGGCATTGTCAGAGATGATGGCAAAAGACCTGATGGAGTGTCTCTGGTTCCGTGGAGTTTGGGACGGATGCTTGTGTGGGACGCTATCTGTGTAGACACACTGGCACCGTCCCACCTCCAACGGACTACTACTAAAGCGGGTGCAGCGGCGGAAAATGCCGAAAATCTGAAACGCATTAAATATAGGGCCCTCGGCAGAGAGTACAACTTTGTACCTTTTGGCGTCGAGACCGTCGATCCATGGGGTCCCAGTGCGCAAAAGCTATTTGCGGAAATCGCGAAACGTTTGGTATACGTAACTGGTAACCGAAGAGCTGGCGGCTTTCTCGCGCAACGCATCAGCATTGCAATTCAGCGAGGAAATGCCGCCACCATCCTCGGTACCATGTCTCGAGGGCCTTTTTTAGTTTTAACTTAGCTTTAATTTAATTTAGTTGATGTAAAGAAAAAGTAAAATATTAATTTAATTTGAAAAGTTTGTTATTGTTATTAAAATGAAAACAAAAAATTTTCAAACATGTTGCACGGATCTTAAATCTTAAAAAAACCAGTCGTAATATATTCTTAATATGATGATTGATGAATAATACAATATTTGTAATATATTATTATGAGCCCATAGACAAGTAGACTTCACTAACATTACTCAAATGAAGTTGATTTAGGTATCGCTGTCAGTCATTTAATTGACAGATAGAACTGCTGGATTAGAAAAAAAAAATTAATTTGATTTATTCGACTCCGACCGTGGAACTCGTTTATATCGCAGCTCCATACAAACTTTTACCCCTCATTTCACCCCCTTAGGGGATTATTTCGGGAATAAAAACTATCCTATGTCAGTCTCCACTCTCCTCTTAAAAAATCACGTCTATTCGTCGCTCCGTTTTGCCGTGAAAGGCGGACAAACAAACACACACATACACTTTGCCATTTATAATATAAAGTATGGATATTCTCGCCGCCGTCGGTCCTATTCTACTCTACGGCAGGTCGGTGTAGGTACGACGACGAGCGAAGCCCTCGCTCTCGCTCGCTTCAACTCGTTCAAGCCTAACGTACCAGAACGAGTGTTCGCAACAAAAAGGGTTGTCTATTGTTTGCCCGACATTCACATACTATAATAATCATTTGCCCGAACTTCGCTTGTCCGAATTTCATTTGCCCGAATGTTTCGTTTACCATAATAGTTAATTGACATACTCTTGTTTACCCGAATATTGGATGTCATAATGATACGAATGCCATACGTATTGTTTTCCAGATTATCGTTTGCAATAATATTATTTAATAGAATATTTAAACGCCATACTAAACATGCATTCGGATTCATCTTTGTTAATTTGTTAGTTTTTCCGCTCTTTTATAAAAAAAATAACCTCGAAGACGAAAGCGGGAGCAAAGCTCCCGCTTCCGTCTTCTAACCTATCCGCGATCCGAGTCGGTTTTGCCACTAAGCCCCTGTTACCTACTGCCTACGATACACCACTATCCTGGCATTGGGTAATCTCAGAGAAAAGTTTATTTTTACTTAGTGGCACATCGCACATCCGACCCGGATCGCAGATAGGTTCGAGGTATTTTTTTTTTCATTTTAGACACTGCAATTTGTACCCACATTATTACATATGAATATTATGGATGTTGAGATGGATGACAAATGACATTATAGCATGTGATAGTTATGGATTACAATGATTATGGAAAATGAGATTATTGATATTGATATTATGGAAAACAAAGATTCTGGCATATAATTAATATGGTAAAGAATGAGTATGGCATACAAAATTATAGAAAACAACTTTATGGCAGTTGAATATTATGGCAGATAAAATTCGGGCAAATGAAATTCCGGCAAGCAAGGGTATACCAACAAAAAGAATACCAATATCGTAACGTCAACATGTCGAGTGAAATAAGATAACCCCTTTACTCGTAATTTCATAACGGAGTGGCTAAAATTCCCCTAAGCGCATTTGTAAGGAGCAAGTTACAATACAGTGCAGTTGGTTGGGATCCGTACGAGAGCAAATACTCTCTCATGATTGAGAAAGTACAACGCAAATTTGCTCGCTGGCTGTATAAAAAAGCTTACGGTTTCTCGTACCTCTATCCGTCCATCTTTGTCTCGGGCATGGTCGGGCTAGATACGCTGGCGCTGAGAAGAAATTTATTGCTACTAGTCCACTATCTGTCAGTTGTCCCTCACCGAGTGGATAGTTCAGAGGTGCTGGTTCGGATTGGGTTGATGTTTCCGACGCGGATATCTATCCACGGACGCGGACGGGCGGTGGCGCCGCACCGCGGGCCGGACCTGCGGCGCTACTACGAAAATCAAAACTCGAAGTTCGTATACATGCATCCCTGTCACTCGAATATTGTAAGTGCGATAGAGATGGAGATACCCGAACTTCGAAGCTCTGCTGCAGCGGCCGTCCGCTTGCTCGCGCAACTCGAGCCACGCGCCTACCGACCGTGCCATGACATGGCTGCATCTAATGCTCACTCAGCACGGAGACGCTGACATGTTCGATGATCATTTGCGTAAACCATGACACTCTTTATCTTAAAGCTTAGCCACTATGGGGTAGAACATCGTGCACTTGATCTTATAAAGTCTTACCTATCCAATAGAACGCAACACGTGGAAATAAATAGGATACAATCTAAGGGGTCTAATCTCACAAGGCTCAATACTTGGTCCGTTTCTTTTCTTGGCCTATATTAACGATTTGCCCTATCACATACAGAACAAACACGATATTGTGCTGTTTGCTGATGACACATCGTTAATATTTAAAGTTAGCAGAAAGGAAACTAATTTAGATAAAGTGAAAGCAGCACTAGACTCAGTTGCAGGGTAGTTCACCGCTAACAATTTACTTTTAAATAGTAAGAAAACGAAATGTATCAAATTCAGTCTTTCTAAAGTCAATACCGATAAGAATGAACAGGTTAAACTTAATGATGAGTTCATTGAATTTGCTCATACCACAGTTTTTCTTGGTATTAATACACTGGATCATTAAATGCAATGGGGATCACACATTTATTCGTTAGGTAATAGGCTTAGTTCGGCAGCGTATGCAGTCAAAAAAATAAGGCAATTCACCGATGTTGAGAAAGCAAGGCTTGATTACTTTTCTTACTTTCACAGCATAATGACCTATGGTATTTTGCTTTGGGGTAAAGCCGCTGACATCCAGATCATATTTGTATTACAAAAAAGAGCGATTCGCACTATTTATCAGTTAGGATCTCGCATTAAACGAAAAAATTCAAGCAAATCAACATCCTCACATTTGCTTCTAAATATATTTTTGAAATTGTTATGTATGTAGAACGAAATCTACATTTATTTAAACTAAGGCCTACTACACGATAAACGATTTTTTAAATGATAATGACGCCTTTATTATATTATTTATTTATAATATTTTTATTATATTATTTATTTCTCTCTGTGAACTGACATACTCTAATTTTGAATTTGTTTTATGTAATTCCTGACTACACAATGATATTTTTTTTGACATTGTTAAAACAACATTTATGTTTGTAAGCTAACATGTGCTTAGTTGTTAAATGTACCTATTGAACTTTGACCTTCAAAGTATTCTGTAGGAACCTATATTGAATAAAAATATTTTGATTTTGATTTTGATTTGATTTGATTTGATTTGACAGTACTTGTGCAATATTGCTAGGATGATTAATTTTCAATTGGCACTTAATTAATTAAACTAAATTTTTACCTGTGCATGTTTGTCTTTTTTTTATTTTAGCATGTAAGCGATTTGGTGTTTTACGGTAAGCTTGCATTGTCTTATTGGGAATAAATAAATGCCAAGAAGAAAGTTGAGAATAGAGAGTAATGAAAATTGCTCTACCGACAAGAGCTTAGCTCATAAATATAATAAGGATGATGACGATGAAGTTACGTCACGAGTGGACCCGTGGAGTTGTACCTTTATATCGGGAACTCGAAACTTCCATTAATGAAGGCGTCCAAATTTGCCTACTTTGAGCAATTTTCAAATGTTTTCCCGTAGCAATTTATAATTTTCTTGTTTTGTGAACAAGTTACTGGTTTGAACTACACATTTTCGTTGGTTTTAGCTCGGAGTTCCGGTGTTTTATGTTGGTAAGGCATACTATTATTACGACACCGCATAGAGAGAAGGCTGGTGTATATTAATAAGAGTGGTTACACACACGCGGACTTTTTACAGGGAACAAACGCGACGCAGGGTGACTCATCATTCATCTAGCGTTATTCCCGGGGGTCCCCCCAAACGAGCCCAGGGTCCGCTTTGACACCTAATCCCAAGATTTGGCATAGGCACTAGTTTAACAAAAGCGACTGCCATCTGACCTTCCAACCCAGAGGGAAAACTAGACCTTAATGGGATTAGACCGGTTTCCTCACGATGTTTTCCTTCACCGAAAAGCTAACGCTAAATAAATATAAAATTTATAAAGTATACTTTTAATTTTTTCGTAAATTCGATATCTTATCGGCTGTTTTTGATGTCAATGATTTTATTAAATATTTTTATTGACATGGAATTCGGACTGTTGCTCTGTAATTTTCATTGGGAAATGATAAACGCAGCATCTAAAGTTTTTATTAGCATCAGAACGTAACATCTTTTTTAATATGTAAGCAACGGGTTAATGAAACAGCTTCTATTAAAATAATACGCCATCTTTACAATGCCAACAGAATATGAAAAATCCAGCGCCAACTTACAAACAACAATTAATATAACTCACCTACCGATATAATATATTATTATTGGCTTCTAAATTGATAACTCTGCATCTAATTTTGTTGGTCAGCTTCTTTATTTATTTTAGAGATTCAATGTCTGGCCACCAATAAAATCAACATTTAGCATCAATAAAGAGCATCGCATTTATTTATTTAACAACTGAATTAATAAATTGTATTCTTTTTTAATGAAAATGTGTATAATAACATTAATAACTGAATATTCAATATAGAATAACAGACAGCACCGGCCTGCGCGCGACTGGCCCGCAGCGCGATATTTCCGTACAAACCGCTAGCGTGGTCAGGGCTTAACCTAACACATAGTTTATTTTCGTAAAATGATTATAATATAGTAGATTAGGTTAGGGCAGCTAGAAAAAGGGGGGAAAGGGCGTGAAGCCCCCGCAGTAAAACAACAAACAATCATAACAATGGTATTATTTGTAGGTTAGGTTATGGTTATCTTGTGTCCCTTAGAGCGGACGTCTACACGCTGGCGATTGGGTTAGGTTAAGTAAAGGCCTCCACCCACCGAACGCGTGTCGTGCGCGGCGCGTGTGCTGCGCCCGCGCGGGCCCACGCTGCTGGAGTGATACAGATAGTGAGTTACATATGCGCGCGTCGCGTGTCATCTCTCTCCCTAACCAACGCATTTAATATGTAACTATCTCTATCACTCTAGCAGCGCGGGCCCGCGCACGCCACGCGCCGCGCACGACACGCGTTCGGTGGGCTGATGCCTTTGCACCCAATTAGAGCTATCATTCACCATTTTAGATGACAATATTAAGTAAATTTGATGTTCAATTATAGCAGCTTAGCTATAAAAATAGAGGTGCCAATATAAAATTAGAGTCCTTTGAAATTATTTTATTGATGCAACAGAAACACTTATTAGAAGCTTAAAATATGTAGGCATATTTACATTCATTACATACATTCCTGGTGGAACTGGGTTGGCACGAATAGCAGTAGCGCCAATAACCCATACGCAAAATAGGCGCTAATATGACGTCGCGGAAACCCAGCCCGCGTATATACCTTTATGTAGGCATATTACAAATTTAGTTGTTTTATAATTATCACGTTGCTCAGTCATAACTAAACGGTTGCTCGAAAAGTTTTTATTAGACGCTTAAGATTAGCTGCTGACCTATTAATTTAGATGGCAACTAATTAAATTTGATGGCGAAAATTGCAATTTAAAGATGCTGCGTTAATTGCTACCCATATTATAACTTAGATGTTGTTGATGGTACTAGTTTATGTTGAAAGCATAGCGTCTAGGTGGTAGACTATTTTACCAATAACGATGGTTTGCCTATTTGATATGTAAAGTTGTAACTTTACCCCAGGAAAATTACGTTTTTTTTCAAACATTAATTTATAACAGCGTTTTTTTTGTTTGTTTCATTTTAAAATGTTATTCTAAGATGCCTTATCCAAGAATCCACCAAAATTTCCATCGGGAAGTAAATATATAAAAATAAATGACACATCCATTATGTTTTTTGTGTGATTTATTTATTATTCTTGAAGAGCTCCTGTAAATTAACCAAAACAAAAATAAAAATATCTATTAATATTTTTCCTCTTTTTTCAGGAATTGGTTAAATATCGATTTTTTTGATGACTAATATTTTGGTGGATTTTGAGTCTAAGTAATTACTAAAGTGATAATATATCAGTTACACGCAAAAATGCTGCTGTTATGAATTATTTCCAAATTTGCATTTTTTTCCATACCAATGAAAATAAAGTGCTTGGGCTACTTGTAGCATTGTACAACGAGTCACTGAACTAGTTAAAAAATACCTTACCTTAGTCAACGCAAATGCAGGTACAACGTGGTGCCGATTGTAAAAAAATGATAATTATTATTAACATTTCTAGGCCTTAGAATTGGCACCACGTTATTAACTTATTTTTCTCAAAAATCATCGGCAATGTTGACTTTATTGGTAAAAAATCAGGACGTGAAGTGCATAGTTTATGGTTAGTCAACATTTAAAAAATAATAGTTATTTGTTATGCAAGGCTGCAAAGTTGTTGTTTGGCGCATGTGCTTAGTATTGAAAGCCGAGCTAGCGAAGTATTGTAAAATTGAACCATGAGCGAAGCGAATGGTTCAAAAGTACAATCCTGAGCATAGCGAGGCTTTCAAGGCACGAGACGCCAAACAATTTTGCTGCCGAGCGAAACACACAATTTTTCACCTCACCACCGCGAGGAAAATTGTAGGTAAGTAAATGTAATGGAAGTAATTTGGACCTTATACTCATTTTCAATAAAGGTTTGTTTACATCTCATCAAGATCTAGCATTTTAAAATTATCAAATGTAACATAAATATTTTTGCATCTTTAAATAACCTCACGCTTACCTACATTCAAAAAGTCAAAGTATTGTAGGGTACTCACGGTTTAAACTAAGACTCAAATACGCTTATTTCACTTTTTCCGCTAACTTAGCAGGCATCAAAATTCATATATGTATATATTCTGCACTAAAATCTATAAATAACCACCATTATTTTGGTTTTACTGTCTGTAGCTTTAGAACAAAACAAAATTAAATGTATATGAGTTTTTTCTTAAATTAACTTTTCAAACGGTGCGTTCCAAATTTGGAAAAAGCTAAATTTTTAGAAATATAAAACGACATTTTAAAATTATTTATTCGTATTTTATCCTTATAAGTCAGTCAGTCAGTATTAACATTTAAATATTTCGTATGTACCTACTTAATTTAGAGAGAATAAGTATTATTAATTTAATTTTATCAAAATAATAACAATTTATTATTGGCATAACACCATCAGTTTCTGAACGCACCTCTCATTCTGTATAGAAAAAAGTTGGGTCTCGCGATCGACCGTCACGTTCCAAATTCAAAAACTCTTTCCACGCTAGCGGATAAAATGGACTTTTGGGCGCAGATTTTGAGCGATAAAGCAAGCCTTTTCGAGCCGGTGAGGTGAAAAAAACCTTGCCGGCTCGATTTTGCTCGACTACAATGTTGCATACAAATTCCATTATTTGTCGTGGTACAAACTTTTAAAAAATTTGAAACCGCCATATAAATAAAAGGCATAGGTCCTAAACAGCCAAAACGCAAGATCAGTAGCTGTGACTCATCGCGACTTTTTAGTTGTCTCAAATAACTTATGGCGCTTTCGGAAGAAAAATACACTCCCAACTTATTATTAAAAAAAATAAAAGGCGGCAATGCAAAAAATATTCTGTTTTAACACCTACAGTGGCTAATTCTTTTTACGGAAAATATAGAAAAATGACGTGTAAATTATTCCAGATTTAAAAGAAGCTGCAAGCTCTTTATTGATGAAGCTAGTTATTGATTATTTGTTTAAGTGTAATATGTTGGTAATTTGCAAAGCCAAAAGACAGATATCGGAAGGAGTACGACAATTTCTTGAAGCGGCGAGAAGAAATGCATGCCTTATCATTTTCAGAAAACACATTTTTGTTTTCTTGCACAATTTTTGAGAAAAGCACTATATTTGTCTCAGCTGGAAGGGCATTTACTGGCTTCGTATTAAATTAAACGGACTCCCAAGGTCGTCCGTTTAAAATTAATACTCGGCCAGCAATTGCCTACTTCCCTTGCTTCGACAATAATGTACTATTATTACGCATAACTTACCTCTCACTCCAACGGATTGTTGCATCTCTCATCCGTCAGCGGCTGTGTAAGGGTGAAAAAAGCGCATTATTTCCAATGAAACAAAATGGTTCTTAGAAAGTTATAATAAATTACCACTACAAATCTACCCATCAATTTTTAGCACCGGCTCCCCACCACGCTTTACTTTGGCCTTGCTGTGGGGTTTCGGATGTTTCACTACGTTGTAATCGGTCTGTCTGACGCTCCGTCTACTGTTACCGCAACATTTACAGCATCTGCAACAACATCGGCACCATTCCTGGATATTTGGCCACTTTTCGCCACAACAGTACGGCCCACAACACTTCTGACATTGAAAACATATTTTCCTAAGAAAGTTCCCCATTAGAAAGTCTGGTCGACACACGTCTTGATGAAGCTACCGATTTGATATTTCCGACGATATACGAATATGTATTTTAAGGAGAACAGCGCACTCATAATAATATACGGTCTGTGCACTACCATTACCGTTTTTGGGATTATTTCAACGGCGCATTGTAATGTTAAATAACTAAAATATGTAGAAAATATTTGTATAAACAATTTAAAATTAAATATTCCACAGATTTCTTTATTTGATTTATAGTTTTGCTTGTCATAGTGACGGAAATGTGAAAGATTAGTCTATGTAGTAGAATTATCAATGCAGGTCCAACTCAAAGAGAATAACTTCAGTCATTCCGAGACCGACAGTCCACGTCATATAGGTAGTATTTATTTTGTCGTATTAAAAGGAAATAGTAATAACCATCAAAGAGCGTGCACAATGCAGGGTTCCGTAACAAAAGATAATAAATATGTAGACACAGGAAAGCCAATTTTTCACCCATAACTCCAAAACCTTTGGAAAATTCACAATAATGTTCGGTTAAAGTATTCAATAAGCAAGTTATGTTCATATTAATTTTCAGACTTTTTGATTTCACGGTTTGAAATTCAGAAACCCTTAACATTTTGTGATTTTTGGAACAATTATTTCTGAATAATGTTGATCTAATAAAAAATACTGAGAAACCATTTATTTTAAAACGCCTGTCAATTGATATGCAGGGAGTTGGATATTTTTGACTTAAGGTTACTTGTACCTTTGTTGGAATGCCACCTACAAAAAATCCTGTAGGTAATATGTCTATGTTGTGGCTTGCAAAATTCAGATAAATTCCAGACTGTTACGCTGAAACCATCTCCGTCATCTTCCCTGTTTGCCATTTTGGCTACGCAACCCTAAAAGGGCAAAACTGACCTGACTGACTGTATTTGACCTTGACTGTGCTCACCGAGCTGAAAAACTTCAATGGAAAGAGATATAGGGACGCTTCTATCTGTTATTCTGACACATAGTTGCTTTCTTAAAGCCTGCATCACACTGGCGCGGCCTTGCCGCGGCGGACAATAGTACCTAAACTTGTCATTAGCTGTCAAATTTACTAAGTGTCCGCCGAAGCTGGCCGCGCCAGTGAGAGGCAGGCGTTAGGCCAGTCACCGACTGGCGCGGACAATTGATACTAAACTTGTCATTAGCTGTCAAATCTACTATTGACCGCCACATGCCGGGCCCGTGTGATTCAGGCCTTAAGCTAGGTTTAGACGAAGCCAATGCTGGGTCACTGGTTTGAAAAATTCGCCAGCGCTCTATTCCCGCCAGTAATGGCAGCCCAGCCAGTACTTTACATACCAGCACTGGCTTCGTCTAGACCTGGGTTTAGCCTCTCACAGACTGGCGCGGCCTGGCTGCGGCGGTCAATAGTAAACTTGTCATTAGCCGTCAAATTAACTATTAAACGCCGCCGTGTGGATGACTTAGAGGCCAGGCCGCGACAGTGTGATGCAGGCTTAAGAACGACAAAGGGTTTAATGGCGTAGGTATGCTGTTAAAGTGACATTAATACTTTCAAGTGCGACTGGTTAGGTTAGCCAAACGGGTAGTGACGCCGCCTTCGAAGCTGAGGGTCCTGGGTTCGAATCCCGGTAAGGGCACAATTATTTCTTGCTGATGGGCATGATGATTTGTTTCTAAGTCTTGGATTTTTCCATATATCTAAGTATTTATATTATATCTATTACTAGCTGTACCTGCGACTTCGTTTGCATGTTAATGTAGGAGTTAACGCATTTCTTCTCTTGGAAATAGGACACATGCAGTTCTAATTTTAACCTATCATGTAAAACTTTCAATAAACCTATATAATTTAGTTAAAATGACGTTAAAACCTGTCACTCTTATATTTAAATTATTAAGAAAGGGACAAAACACGTCTTATTTATCAGAGGTATTAGTTTTATGAATAATGGGGTAAACGTTTAGTAGATGTCTGTGGCAATCTGGCAATAGATCTACACACGCTGCAGTATTAAATGTTTATTGATCTTCTTTTCTACATATTTTTAACACTGTGTTATGTTATATTATATAAAAACGCGATGGATGACTGAAATGATCTTGAGTTCTTGAGTCACTCCGACTCTCAGGTAAAGATGTGTTTAGGAATTAATAATAGATAATCCTTTCGAGTACCCATTGACCGGTAAGTGTTTACGTGGAACAAAAGATCTGTTTTTAATTTGACAACAGAAGGCCAATTTATATTTTCCAAACTATACCTAACCACTAGGTAAGTTCTACAACTATAACGCGAGTCCGAGTCCCTTTCTAATAGGTAAAGGAAATTATTAAAAATGTTAAAGCAATATGTTTATTTTTTTCATATTGCAATGTTCCAGATTGCACTATCACATTCTGGCAAATCTTGTGTATGTTCCCGTCCTTGCCAACATAATAATATGTGTTGCAGGCTTTATGATAAAAGTATTTTCCTGTATGTTGGCCAATTTCGGTGTCTCTATTGTGGTCTCTATATTGGCTGAATGTCAACTTGAAGCCGCCTTAAGGCACAGCCACACTGGCGCGGCCTGCGGTGGCGGACAATATTAAATTTGACAGCGGCGGACAAGTTTACTATTGTCCGCCGCGGCCAGGCCGCGCCAGTGTGATGCAGGCCTAATACTGACGCGCTTCATAATTAATGTTTATAAAAGGCACGTTCTATACTGATTTCATACATACTGTTTATTGCTGATAAATATAAATACTGACAAACCAGCGCGGCTATCACAAAACGGCGCGCGAGCTCTCTCGATTTTTCTCCAACTATCCGTCTCTCTCTTATCAGATAACTTAAAAAGAGACATACAGTGCGATAAAAATCGAGAGAGCTCGCGCGCCGTCTTGTGATAGCCGTGCAGTATCGTGACAATTAAATACTCAGCGTGTGATTCAATCTTGCAGAAACTCAAATAGACTTTGGCTGAACGCAAGAACAGCGCTATCGCCATATCATTGAAAAAAAGGAAGAGAGTCAGACTTTTGACGTTTGACGTTATTTTTTTGAAATTTGTTGATACATTTATTGAAATTACGCCTCAATACGAATTTATCGCATATAAGTTTCCATATCAGAATCGGTTATTTTTTTACGCTTTAGAATTTAATATGCGTTTTGTGGAGGTATCATCACAACACTGGATCGAAATTATTAATAGGTATTCGATAGTTATGGCAAGCCCGCCATTTTGACGTCACTGACAGTTGACAGATATGGCGGCTACGATTTTTAAGCAGAAGAAATTAATAATTTAATGAGGTCAAATGTTTCCAAAAATTTATTAATCGTCGCAGTCGGATAAAAACTATCCTAAACGGAAGCTAGAGTAATAATGTGTTTATGAAAAAAGTTACATATTTTTCCGTTCATGGGAATCTGAAATCATCGGGGGACACAAAAATGGTTAGTTTGATACTGGCTGATTCTTTTTTTAATTTAGAGATTTATTATAAGTGAGAGATAACCAATATAGCCCCAGCACTAAGCTAGCCAAGGTAACCGATATAGCCCTTCGAATCGCTAAGTGGGCGGGGCACATTGTATAGGTAGCGGGCGAGTACGCTGGATGCGGGTGGCGCAGGACCGGTCACATTGGCACTCTTTGGCTGATATGATGACGATGATGACAATGATTATATCTATTAAATCTAGTACACAAGGCTTGTTGCTTACAATGGGTCGATTTGTGTAAGGTTTCCACTAATCAATTGGTGAAGTAAGGTCCCTAATACCTACCGTGGTGTTAATGTGAGCGTGTTTAAATTCATTCATTCCTGTAATCAAGAACAATATTTAAACCTTAAAAAATAAATGCCGTCTCAAGGTCAAGGAGGCGGGGGTGCAATTTTTCTCAACAGTAAATGAATACGCAAATATTTTCCAAATAATATATTTCATTCAGACACACAATACACTTAGCCACGAGAAACATTTACACACAAATGATCATACACAATATGAAATCGATTTTCTAACACAAAGGGATTTGGTACTGATGAAATGAAACCATTCACTGATTTCGTGAAGCATAATGAACAGGATTTAATCTATGAAGCCTTCGGGGCTTACACGATTTAATACGAGTACTATTCATGCTGGCATCAAATCAAATCAGTTGTCGATTACGTGTCATTTGGTAAATTGAATTAAGTTGTTTGTTTACTGGTCATATGCCAATCAAGTGTAGTATAACTAGTTGCCCGTTTCACTTAAAAAGTCACAATGTTACAAGTCTAGACAGGCAAATCAAGTCAAATAGGCACTTATTATTGGTCAATAGCCCCAATATTGCCAGTTCAGTATTTAATTTTAACTTATAGCCTCGTAAACCCAGGCCCAGGTGAAAATCTGAGACACGCGTTTTTTTAATTTGATATAATGTTTGGAGCTTTCACATACGCAGCACGGCTATCATTATTCCAAGCGGTATTCTAAGCGATTTAATCAGAAAGAGACGGATAGTCTATCTCGCCGCGACGAAGCTCGCGGGCCATCTTGTGATATTCGGTGCTGAGCTAGTTTACCAATATAACAAAAACATGTTAGTGGATTTGAACCCTATACAATCATCGTTTTATACAGTGACCCATGGCAAGGAGCAACAAAATTGTTGATTGGCCCATATAACTAGCTGCTTTACCACGAACTCAGAGCTACACGCGTGCGTACCTACAAGGGAGCGTGTCGGCGCTTTGATACAAATAATACTGAATACAATTCTTGATCAGGAAGTTATACACATAATTATTTAGTACCTACACTCTTAGGTAGGTACACGTACGTCAATATATCCTCATCTGCCTATAGCTTTGGGCGATGCGAACGGTGCGGAACTGACTGCGGATGTTTTCCTACAATACAAATTCTCATTACATTGGCTATCTACAAAGCTGTCAGCTTTGTCGATAGCCAATGTAACCTTAATAAATTTAACTCAAATCATTGACTGTGTAGACATCTATTTAACTTTCAAGCATGCGAATTTAAAACACTTCAAACTGCGACAAGTCAACGCACGTAAAATAGCTCCGGCGGCCATACATTATGTGGCGTTCGGAGCTCTTCTTACGCGCGTTAACATGTTTTATTGATATAGATTTAAATTCCTTATGACCAAATGTATTTCAAGCTCTAAATTGTACCCTCATCTTCACACAGCTCAGTAAACTCCAGCAGATCCGTGCTTGGCCTGGCCAAGCTGCAGTAGACGGAGTTTCTGGAGACTCGGAAGAGCAGCACTCTGAGGGTAGGTGTTAGCTGATAGCTGACCTGTTTGAGCCCTTTGTGGGGGGATAAGCTCTCGGATTCTGGTAGTTTTGGCAACGGTTGATAACTGCTTCGCGACCTGAAACTGTTTAAGAGTTTTACGTAAGTGCCGCATGCGTATATATGTTCAGTCGAAGTCAAAGATATGTAACACACACCTACGGATCAACATATTACTTCTAACCGCCAGCGCCCTACGCTCCCTCTCGATATCCTTGTTGTCGTATTATTATTGTACACGGTAAATTCTCAGTGTCATGGTTTGTAAACTATCAAAATGTTGTATGAAAGCTTGTTGTAACATTACGAATATAGCTACAAGAATTTTCTTACGTTTATATTCGATGTTGGTTATGCTTCAAGTTGTCATTGAGTATTTATTTCCCACTCCCTGAACAATATAGTCCCGGAAACTTGAAAAGACCGAATTTAACACCTGATTACCGGGTAAGCAAGGTAAAATATTAACAGTTTGGTCTCAAAGTACTTACAATTCTTTAAAAAACCTTTTAATGGAACCAGGAATTTTGACCGGCATTTTGACTTACAGCTATAAATTGGCTATAAAGTAAGTACGTATTTTTTTAAAATGCTAATCTGTCATTTGTCATTCTTTATGGTTACATATAGGTTTTAATCTTATATTCTACTTTCTAAATTGCACCAAAATCTGGTTGAGCATCAGTATTCTTTGTATACTTTGTCATTAAGGAAACAATATTTTTAAACTGAAAAAACGAAAGTGAACCAGAGGTTTCATAAAATTACGGCTACATAAAGATGTACTTCTCCGATCAATAGAATTCTGCCGATTAACCAATTTAATTGTAAACATGGCCTGTATATTCCTATCATCATTCTCCTAGCGCTATTCCCGGTTGTGTCTCTAAGGAGGCCAGGGTACGCTTTGACATGTAATCCCAAGATTTGCCATAGGCACTTGTTTTACGAAAGCGACTGCATGCCCGAACCACTAGGCTACCGTAAACTTTATCTATACAACATATAAATGCCTATGTCCTGACTGACTCTCTCATCAACGCACAGCCGAAACTACTGGGACTAGAAACTTGAAATTTTACACCAGGACTTCCTTTTATGACGTAGGCAAGGAATAATACGGGATTTTTGGAAATTCCATCCCTAAGGGGGTTAAATGGGGGTGCAAAGTTTGTATGGGGGAATCATTATTTTTTTAACTAGAGACTTGAAACTTTGCAGAAAGATTACCTATTAAGATACAAAAAAAGTAATTTCAGCGTTTTAGAAAATTCTACCCCTTAAAGGGTTAAATGGGGGTGCAATGTTTGTATGGGGGAAACATTATTTTTTGAACTAGAGACTTGAAACTTTGTAGAAAGTTAACTTGTTAAAATACAAAAAAAAGTAATTTCAGCGTTTAAGAAAATTCCATCCCAATGGTGGTTAAAAAATGTTGAAGGTTTTGTACGGGGAACACTGGATTTTTTAAAGAGATGTACTCTTCATTGTCCTGTCTCCATTTCTCGATTTCCAGTGCTGAGTTTAAGATTGTTTTAACAGCCTTACGATATTTAACTTTTTTTAAAATCTCACTCATAATAACTAAGACCCCATTTTCTAGCTCCAAATCCATGCGTCGCTCTATATCTTGCAGAGTCATTTTTGCCAAAGATTAAAATTAGATTAAAGCATCGGGTAACTGACGGAATAAGTATTAAGCATTCTGCAATCAATTCCCGTAATCTGATCGGAAAATCTTTAAAAATTCTTGAACAATCGCATATCAGTGTCTGCCACTGTTTGAAATGTAATATGTCTAGACCATTATACTAAGAATAAAATTCACTTACCTATTGTATATCTTTGTCATCATCATAAATCTACGCGGACTAAGTCGTGGGCGGCTGCTAGTATTCCTATATTACTCCGTTATTACTACATTTTGTGTCAGATAGAGATATAAAGGTGTCTTTTTACGTCTCAATATTGATACGTAACACACCCCATAAAGACACGACATCAGGAAACGAATGTAAAAGCCCACGCACACGGAACAAATCCACGGGTATGATTTTTGCCAGAACAACAAGACAATAGGAAACTCATATAAAATTTGGCTATTTATATTTACTCGCATTGTTCATCGGAATTTTATGCGCTATAACCATAACGTAGCCGCGCCGAAACTGCCATCTATATTCAGTGCGACACCGGATAAATTTCTACCCGTAAACCAACACAAACAGTAAATTATTTCACGAAACCCATCAGTGTCCCTCCGTCCGCATAAATTTAAAAAATAAACGCGAAACAAACGCAATGTTATATAACGGCCACCTGAAAGCATTTTCAACCCTAAGCAACCAGCAAACTGAAAAAAAAACATTTTACTCGCTGTAACAATTGTACGGAGGACTTTCGTTTTTTGTCCAGTCTCACTTGTTTCGTCATTGTTCGAGTTTAATCGAGGGGGAGGATATGTCAGCTAAGAGTGGTCGCAGCGTCTGGATTCATAACTACGTTCAGTTCGTCGACTTATTTACGGCTTTGAAATTTTCTAAGTGGGAAGATTTACAAGTTTGGCGTGGCAAGGTCGCGCTCACGCCTATCTTTTCGCTGGCAGTTGGCACCGCTTAATAATTCAGTGACGTTCCCTACCCAACGTTGGTTAAGAAACACTTTATTCCCCGCTCAGGACGAAATGAGTGGCGCGATTTACGGGCAAAGGTTAACGGCTAAGTCAGAATATGCCAGACCTACAATTTATAATTTATTTAAGTACCAACATTGCGCGTGCTTATCTTGAAGGGCTGAGATTTGAATGGTCCGTCTTAATTTCCCCGTTTATTTATGTAGGTACAACTGGGGGACAACTGTTAGGCGCGTCCCCAGGGACTAATTACGGCAACCCTGCACGTGTCCCCTGGGTGGATACTTAAATAAATCCAGGCTATAAAACTATCTTCGCGCTGAATTTCATCCAAATCGGTTGAGCCGTTTAAGCGTGATTGAGTAACAAACATCAAAATATCAAACGTCCAAACATCCAAACTTTCGTATTTATAATATTAGTAGGATTAACATTGAGCAGACAAGGGAAAGAAGGACTTCAATGATAATGTTTGAAATGCCTTTACAGTGCATTGATGTACAAAAGTGTATGCATATATTTGACGCCGACTGTACATAATGATGATGACTCAAAATATTTAGACTCCAGGAACTCTAGGGTGTCGTTAATCGATACTGTGTGTGTAACCTCTTACATATAATTATATGGTGGGTATACGAAGGGCGCTGAATTAGTATATTTAATTATTTGCTTATTCCCTTCGATTGTAATTATTTTTCATTGTAGTTAAAATAGTCATTGAGATAATATTGAATTTATAATATGTATTTAGTAGCAGACTAACAGAAAATTGAATACTTAATTGAAAAATAAACTACAAACGCACTCCTTTCACCCATTAGATTACATTCTATATAGCCTTAAAGGCATTCTTCTTCGACTTCTTTATTGCTATACTACTTCAACTATATTTTGCTTTGCCCTGTATATTTTGAGGACATTTAAATTTGAAACCTATCCCCAGTAGAAAGGTCACTTTTTCGCTTAACTTCAAGTAATGACAAAGGTAGTAAGCGAGATGTTGAAAGATAAAGAGAGTTCACAAGTTTTTCGCTTCTGTTTAATTATATGTAAGTAAGAATATTTCACCTAGTGAGTTCTCGTACAACCGTAGTGCGCTAGTTTTTAAACAACATGTGCTGGCTGGCAATTAAACTCAACATAAAGACGTTAAACAGACATGTAGTTATGACTATTAACTCCACGTCTTGTTGTAACTTATTGAAACCTTTTCGTATTATAACTAGAACTTGATAAGTATATAGCTCGCAGAGCCCCTAGCTCTACAAGCTGTATGTCCTAAACTAAAAAAAATGCTTTTTGAGACAAAGACAGAATGATTTGTACTCGCACTTTATATTCTTTTTTATTTATCATTCAAAGAAGCCTTGGAAATTAAACATTATGCTCGCCGGTTTAGAAGGACGCAGCTATCTCATAAAGCGGGACAGTATTGATCATATCTTGCCTAGTAGATTCAACGATCTATCTTAAATTGTGCAAGTTAGGCTGCGGACTGGACGCCAGCGGGAAGCGGGGCGTCGAGCGGAAGTCCATACTTTTGATGCAGGTCAATCTATGAACGCGTGTTCGTCGCCCCTCTGCCCGCTGGCGTCCGGACCGCGTCCTTTTATGTACGAGTGCTTTTTTAAGAGTGCTTCCGTACTATCTGTAGTACCTACATAGAACAAACACATTAAAATACAGTATCTTAACATAAAAATATATCTCCACTTAATTCCGTGGTATAAATATTCCGAAGTTGTTATGGAACAATAAGAATTTTAAGAGAAATTGTTGGGCGCGCCCGTAAAGCGGCGTCATTTTCTCGGCCGCGGGCGATGTCGCTGTATTATGTTTTATTTACTCTTCGTTCTTAAATTTGATTATGTTACCTTCACACAAAGGGCTCAAAGAAAGCGGCTGCGGCCATTATTTTATTTTGACTTTATCTGAAAAAAATCAGATGAACCTTAACAAGGGTTGTAGAATCACACCAATAGTATGGTGTCAATCCACTTTGAGAAAATTAAGAATTATGCATTTCGGATTACGTTTGCGATATTTAAAACGTTTGTTAGTATTTTACCTCAAATGCGTAAATTCCTTCTACGAATTAGTGATTCACCGAACCGTTTTCAAGCGTATTTCAAACACAATCAAAGAGTAAAGTAAGTATTAAGGAGAAGAGTGGCAACTCTGACTTTTAACTAGCATGTATGGAAGGTGCTGCTGCCAGTGCCAAGGAAATGAACTAATGCAGTTTACTCGCATAGCTATAGATATATATAGAAGTATATACATGTATAGACACCTGTGCGTGTGTATATCTAATATTTATGCAAATTGTGCAAGTTAGGCTGCGGACTGGACGCCAGCGGGAAGAGGGGCGTCGAGCGGAAGTCCATACTTTTGATGCAGGTCAATCTATGAACGCGTGTTCGTCGCCCCTCTGCCCGCTGGCGTCCGGACCGCGTCCTTTTATGTACGAGTGCTTTTTTAAGAGTGCTTCCGTACTATCTGTAGTACCTACATAGAACAAACACATTGAAATACAGTATCTTAACATAAAAATATATCTCCACTTAATTCCGTGGTATAAATATTCCGAAGTTGTTATGGAACAATAAGAATTTTAAGAGAAATTGTTGGGCGCGCCCGTAAAGCGGCGTCATTTTCTCGGCCGCGGGCGATGTCGCTGTATTATGTTATATTTACTCTTCGCTCTTAAATTTGATTATGTTACCTTCACACAAAGGGCTCAAAGAAAGCGGCTGCGGCCATTATTTTATTTTGACCTTATCTGAAAAAATCAGATGAACCTTAACAAGGGTTGCAGAATCACACCAATAGTATGGTGTCAATCCACTTTGAGAAAATTAAGAATTATGCATTTAGGATTACGTTTGCGATATTTAAAACGTTTGTTGGTATTTTACCTCAAAAGCGTAAATTTCTTCTACGAATTAGTGATTCACCGAACCGTTTTCAAGCGTATTTCAAACACAATCAAAGAGTAAAGTAAGTATTAAGGAGAAGAGTGGCAACTCTGACTTTTAACTAGCATGTATGGAAGGTGCTGCTGCCAGTGCCAAGGAAATGAACTAACGCAGTTTACTCGCATAGCTATAGATATATATAGAAGTATAATACATGTATTAATAGACACCTGTGCGTGTGTATATCTAATATTTATGCAGATATACGTATGCATACCTGTGATATGTGTGTATAGATTACGTTTGGCTATTTTAAGAACTGAATGCAATGATGTACTTACTATTTTTTTTATATTACATCATTGACTGAATTCAAGGTTCTTTTACAATAACAATAACAAGAGAAAACCAAGAGCGTATCAACATCCGATCCGAGCGAACGAAAGCCAGAGTTTATTATTTTTTTATTAGAGAAATGGCAGCCTCTAGGGCCTTTGCCAAAGACAAGTACAGAATAAGAAAAACTTTTCACAATACACAGTATTATTAGCTTGATGTACACTACACAGCATAAGTGCATGGTCAACTGACAAACTGTTTCCTTTGACGCGCTCGCTAACGCCATCTATGTGCACGACGTGTAATATCATTATAGATGTAAATGTAAACCACAGAGGATCAGCAAGGTTTCACTAGATGGCGTTGTTAATAAAAATGGAAACAAAAAGTAATTCTTCGTCTTCGATATAATTATAATTATTTTCTTGGGTTATTATTTTTCCTATATTATATTGCCAAGTAATCTTGCCAAAGCATTATCGATCGATAATGGCGGTATTATGACGCAATTTGGAATGTGTATTCTATTTATGTGCTACCCCTTTGTGCATTTATTTTTCTTGCGATGTTTCCGATTCACTACCAGTGAATATCCAAACAATTCCAAAAACACATCTTTCCCAACATATTTTTGGTTGGGTGCGGGATTTGAACCCACGACTCTCAAGCTAGGTGTCGACCTAGTTACTTGCCTTGTTGGCCACTCGACCATCGGTTCAATTGAATAGGCAGTTGAAATTTATCATAAGTTTAATTTGCTGCTCAGATATTAATCCATTACTACTACGATTAATATAATAATCGATGAGGGTAGACGAATGAATCAAAACTACCATACTTATCCGTTTTTATCACAAAGATGTTACGTGTTCGTTCGTAGGACTACTCAGCTTTGTTATTCATATTTTTTTCTGGATAACATGAATAATAAAACTAGTTTTCGACGTAATATTGATCTAGTTAAAAGGTCGCAAATATTTGCGATATGTAACGAAGCTACAAGCTACAGAAACTGATCTAAACGTAAGTAGTTATTTTACACGTTTGTGATATAATTATTTAGTAACTACTACTGAACTATCATACATTTTTCTGATGATTTATTTTCAAATAATATCGTTACAGCTAAACAAAGGTTGAGCAAAAGGAAACGTCTCTGCTACACCAGCCATTGACAATGGACTATAAAGAAAATGATTTTGAATCGACAAGTCATTACGTCGATTTATTGCACAAGTGTGGAGTTCGTCGTGTCTCCATAACGAGAAGGGTTTATAATTATCATGGGCATGCTGTTAAACCCATACTTACAGAGAAGCACATAAAACAGCAAATTGTCGCAATTTGGACACTGGACAACTGGATTTTTGTCATGTTTAGTGATGAGAAGTGAGAAGTGTTTAAATCTATTAATAAGGACATATAAGTTCACGTTCAGTGATCACGTAGTGCCTAACGCGGAATCTGGTGGTATATCTAACTGTGAACATGTAGGGTTTGAAGAACGACAGACCGGGTTATATATAAACAAATGACAAAAGTAAAATATGAGTAGAATATTGTTTTCATCGTGCTTTTTTATCCCTGTAGACACTATTAGTAATAGATGTGTTACGTTAAGGAAAATTATCATAATAGAATATAATCATTTTGTTAATTAACGAGATCGAGTGAGATAGATAACCGTAGAAGCCTACCATTATAATCTATGAAATACTAGTATCAATAATAAAAGCCTTAGTGAACTGCAAGATTGTTTCCTATTTTTTTATTATTGTAAATGGCGGGTTTAATTACTTATTTCAAATCTCACTTAAATAGAAAATGCCAATAAACACCAGAATGCGTTCGCCTGATATATATGTTATCATAACCCGGTCTGAAATTATTAATAAAATTGACAATAGGTATTATTTTTATTGAGGTAAAGCTTCAATCTTTTTCCGATTTTCGGAAATGAAACTTAAGCTATAACCTCGATAACATGTTAAAAAGTGGCTAATTCACTAATACTACTACTGAATAAATATAATTTTAAAATGAAAAGTTCTTTGAGTTATTTAATTGTATTTAATTACTGTTATTTATATTTAAAAAAATATACTTTTGGCTGTGCAAAATAGTGTAAAAAACAGAAATCATAAAAACACTAAAAAGGCAGTCAGCACCGTGTCATTTGCACTTAATAGGCTAATCCACAAGCCCATCCAATCTTGTTGTTGACACTGGTTAGTGGTTTATCACGGGTATACATATTTCAACTGTGAAATATATACCTTTGATAAACGAGTAGGTAGGATGACAGTTCAGTCACACTCAAATACGGTTACAGTAGATTAAACCTTGCTAAACTTGTCAATAATTGTACTCGCATCGCAAGAAATTTTTATGGTGATTACAGGAGTCAATTATTATCAGTGAATTAAGTTATATTCGTCTATATATCAATATTTTTGGCCAGCAGCACCATCTAGTTTATTTTGTGCGCAACGCATGCAATCATATCAGCTGTAGATGTCAAACGTCGCAAGCGAAACTAGACCGTAAGGTGTCCATGCATTAATGCAGCCGATAGTACGGTGGAAGGACTTCACGATGCACTGGGTGATAGCTGGAGCAGTATAAAGCATAATGGCGGCCGCGACCAGGAACCGCTGAATGATGCCCAAGAATTGGTTATTCGCATTTCCAGGAAAATTCTTCATTAACTGTAGCCGTCACGTTTGCTATTCACCGAATAATACGCTATCCAATTATACATTAAACAGCAGGATGCAGAAAATAAAAAGTCTGGAGCACGATCCGCCATGTTCCATGGAGAACATGGACATTGACAATGGTGACCATTGACAGCAAGTCTTTTTTTAAATTTCTAGTTTTTCATCCGGCCCCGAAGAGGCGCTGCAAACTGTCAAAATGTAGGCCTTTTTAAGGCCGCTTTTAGACTATCATAGAAATATGATCATAGACACAGGACTCATATTAATTTGATAAACCTATGACGGTGTAATAACAACCTATGATTCACCTATGATCATAGGTTGTTATTACACCGTCATAGGTTTATGAAATTAATATGAGTCCTATGTCTATGATCATATTTCTATGATAGTCTAATAGCGGCCTAAGTGTGCCCCTTCCTGAACACAATCCGCATGCATGCAAATTTTGCGTGACATAAGACATTTTCATTTTCTACCAGCCAGGAAAGCTATATTTTGTGATTTTCGCATACGAAGGATGCACACATTATCGTGATTAGGCATATTTAGAATATATATTAGTTGGCATTAAGCGCCTTTGGAGGAGGCCTATGGCATATATGAAGCCGTTGAATTTTGGTGGCCGGGTGAATTAAGTAAATGAGTTAACTTTGTTTATACCATGACTTCGAAGATTTATTTATAACAGCAGCTCCAGGAAACAAAGATATGTTTCCAAAACGAAAGGGAGATTAAACATCTAAACTTTGTTTCCCCTGCTTCTTAAGGGGATGAATTGCAAAATATAATGCCCGAAGACAAGAATATCTAGGAAATAAAAGTAATAAATCTCTGATGCGTGTATCTTGGCGACATATTTTGTTATTTAATGGAAGCCAAAACGCGTTTGTTTGAAATTACCCTATTATAGATAAATTCAGGTACACTAAACAAAACATATGGTTTAAAGTTGCATTTACGAACTAGCAAAACTACCAAATGGTTAGACGATTACATTTTCGTGATACATAGAAATACGAGTCGAATATTCCATAGACTGATTCATATACTGCGTGTATTTTTAATATTACCTCAAATTGTAACCAAGGTACGTATTAGGGTTATGAACCGATATTGCAAGAAAATTTTAAGTTAGTCTTAACTACCAAAGCGTAATTATTTTTTGAAAATTTATCGAGCTGCAATGTATTGCGTAAACTGTGACATGATGACACATGGAAGAATCGGGTCACATGTGACAATTTATTGTGACGTCACGTCAGTAAGACAAAGTAGTGATCCATCGCGTGCTGAATTATTTTATAAGGAAACAATAAATTTGCAATATGGGTTCGTAGTCTTAACACCAACCTCTGGTTACAATTTGAGGTAATATAAAAAAAAACACAGTGTATACAACCCCTTATTCAACGTTTTAACGTGGAATATGACGAAACAGTGAGTATTTAATCAAGAAAAACACTAAAAACGAATATGGAAACAAAAATAGAGATATCCTTTCACACAAACGCAGTTGGAAAAAAGAAGGGTTACCTATATTTTCAGAACGACGATACGCGCTCCAGAGCGTGTATTGCTACGCGTCAATAATCAAAAGGAAGTAGCAGAACAATCACAAAAATCCAAAGGTAATTCAGTAGAGTAATATATACCTTATAGCAAAGGTATAAAAACTGTGACGCTTCCCTTATTTCCATGGTTTTGCCGTACTATCGGGCAGAGATAACGTCATAGGACGTTTCTGGATGTGTGTTTATTTCATCACATTTTATTTTTGGGAGAGCGATACATTTAATATTATGAGAAATAGAGGTTGGTTGGTTTACTTATTTAAGAAAATTGCTTGAAAATTGTCCAAGATCGGTTACTAAAAATACAAGATAATTTATACTCGCACGGTTAGGAAAACGTAATAGGCACTGTGGTCAGCGAAATAAGCTACAGTTTGGTAAGTGTAGTTAATATATTTGTTTTATGTAATATTTTTATTTCGCATATGTGCGAAGTGTTCTTGAATATGCTTTCCCTGTCTGGTCAGTTAACTATGCTGCCCACAAAAATCGCATAGAAAACATACAGAAAAAAATTGTAAAGCACCTAAATTTTAAATTTAATCATTCTTCGTCCACTTATCGCGATAACTGCCATAAGTATAACCTTCTAACGCTTGAGGATAGACGTAAATTGTCAGATATGAGCCTACTGTTTGACATAATTGATAATCGTCTTGATTGCCCTGAATTATTATCCAGCTTATTGTTTCGTGTTCCTAAACGTCGCACCAGAAAAACCACTCTCTTTCAAGTTCCACTACATTCTACTAACTATGGTGCTAACGCTGTACTATCCCGTATCCCCCATCTGTATAATCAGGAATTTGATACAACAGACCCATTTAGCGGATCAAAAACTAAATTTAAAAATGAGGTATGTGCGGTTTTACAAAACAAACAAGTATAACGTCTAGTAAACTACTAACAACGTAGCAACATAAAAATAAGATGTTTTGTCCATAAATAGTAGAGAAAAAAAAACAAAAAAATAGATCTTCAATGTACATGAGGTTTGATTAACTCAGACACCTGAGTTTTCTGTGTATTTTTTCTTTAAATAGTGTTATTTTCCGTTCTACTGAAAACCTATTTCTACTAAATACTGTGCTGTTTCTGCATATAACCTTTCTAGTATCCAATTTAATTGATAATTATCTTAGGTGTAGTTGGTTTTGTTTGACGACGAAATCGCATCTTTGTCCGCTAGTAATACAAGTTCACTTATGAAATGAATACATTAACTGAGATTAACAATGACTGTCTCACAAAAAGTCGGTCAGCTCAAATAATCTTAACTATACCGTGTTGTCAGTTTTTTGTAGCATGCTTCCACATTAATTATCACAGTTATAACTACTTAGGTTACTCTGTTTTTCTTTTTCTTTTTATTGATGTAATTAACGGATAACTATTATTGGCCTCTTATTTTTTAAGGAAACATTATGTAAACTGTATATTTACAGCTGTTGTTATCCTGAATACCAATAACAAAAAAAAAAGAAAAAAAAAAAAAAGTATGTTTTAGTGAGAGCAAGTTATTTTCGCACCTCCGTCCGGAGATGCGGCGCAGTGTGACATCCGCCTAAGGTGTGAAGCGCGGCGAGGTAAAAGGGGAGCGGGAGGGATGTCGTATTTCGAGGAGGTGCACAGATATTTTGACCAAGTAGTATTATCTTTACTAACTATAAGTACCTACATATATGTACAATAATGCGAGTGGCATTCCATCCTGCCATATTTCATACGAAAAATGTCCCAATCTTAACTAAACACCCTATGTTTTCCGTACCCAGTGTTGATTTTACCCGTTACCCTTGCCCCAGTTGATACAACGGGATGCAATCGGATGTAAATCGATTCTCCTCCCTTTTCACCTGTCAAAACGAGAAAGGGCCCACAAATCATTGATTTACCCCATTTGGAGCGTCACGGGACTGCTTGCGGAGAATTACCGCCTTTTTACTCGGGGAAATTCCTGATTTAGCTATTTTGAGAGTGTTTTGAAAACGAGAAATCAGAAGAAATCGATGGAGGTACTGATTGGAAAGCTAAGAGTAGGGACTGTGTTTTTATTGAAGCTTGGTGAATATGAGAACCGTCGGATCATTACAATTTATAACCTTTAAAGATACCGTAAAAGGACCGTGCCAAGCACGGAGCGGAGCGTCCCGAACATGAATATACCTGCTGAAATGGATCAACAGCGTTTAATACCAATACGATATCCGTATGACGCCGATATGCAACGCGTATCGCGACCATAGTATAGCGCATACCCGTGTGTGCGCACCGATTATCTTATCTTATCTTATCTTATCTAGATGAGGGCCCTTTCGGATGCACTTCGACCCAGTGGGATCTTTTGTGCATTTGCCCTCTCCTTATGTCTACTCCCAACTTCGCTCCATCATTTCCACATAGCGGATGATGCAGCTCAGCGGAAGTACCTTGAATTCCTTTGGTTGCGGATAACCGTTACCGAAGTAATTCATTCTTTGTCTGGCCAGGGCATGACATTCACACAATAAGTGTTCCATAGTCTCATCCTCCTCGCCACACATTCTACAGTCTAAACTGTCCGATAGTCCCATCTTGGCCAAGAGATCCTTGACCCCGAAGTGACCTGTGAACACCCCAGATATGATTCTGAGCTGCTTCCTACTGGATTTCCAGAGTTTGTTAGTCCAGCCCGAGTCCACTCCTTCTATGAAGAGCTTAGAGTGCCTTAAGCCCGCCTCATTCCTCCACTTGTGTTGGTGTTTGGTTTTGGCGTGGGCTTTAAAGGCCGAAGTTATGGTTCCCTGCGAGAGTCCCACACATGGTTCTGGACCTACAAAGTGATTTGTAGACCCCCCTCTTGCAAGCTCATCCGCTCTTTCGTTGCCGATGAAGCCCTCGTGCCCTGGTATCCAAACTAGTTGCACCTTATTATGCTTTCCAAGCTTGTTCAGTGCCTGGACGCCGTTATAGACTAGTCTAGATTCCACTTTCGGCGCCGTAAGTGCTTTAAGGGCCGCTTGACTGTCACTGAGTATATAGATGGTCTGCCCTCTGGTTTGCCTGTCTATATTCTCCTGTGCACAGGCAATTATAGCGTATGTCTCCGCCTGGAAGACGGTTGCCAAACTACCCATGCTTACACTACTACTGTAGTCATTAGCATAAATGCCTGCTCCCGTACCGGATCCCATTTTTGATCCGTCCGTGTACCATATACTGTCTTCGATACCAGACCTAGGCGGTTCTAGACCTTCGGCCCATTCAGCCCTGGATGGAACTTTTGTTGTGTAGTTCCTATGGAATACAAACTTGGGTAGCATTTTGTCACTTCCCATGCTTGTTATTCTGTCTAAGAAACCATCAGTCTCTATGTTTGTGATTTTAGTCTTTGGTTTGTTGTCGCTCCACAGTCCAAGAGTTCTTAATCTGTAGAGCGATTTCCGCGCCTCTGACTTAATCACCAAGTGAAGTGGCGGTAGGTCCAGTAGGACTTCTAGCGCCGCTGTAGGCGTGGTACGAAACGCCCCTGTTATAGCCATGCAAGCCGATCTCTGCACCTTCATCAGAGCCTCTCTGCATGTGCTCATTAAAGTCCTTGGCCACCATACCAGGCTGCCGTACAATAATATGGGCCTCACCGTCATAGTGTAGATCCACTTAAGTACCTTTGGGTTCAATCCCCATGTTTTGCCATACGCTGATCTACACATTCCAAATACCCTCAGTGCCTTTGTGATGGTAAGATCTGTATGCTTCTTCCAATTCAGTTCCTTATCCAGTGTAACACCTAGATATTTCACATCATCGGACAGTTCTAGTACCCTCCCGTACAGTTTTAACTGCTGTACGCCTGGAAGGGTCCTTTTCCTAGTAAAGGGTATTACCACAGTTTTGCCTGGATTAATGGATAGTTGGTGCAGGTCGCACCATTTCTCCACTATCCGCAGTGCCTTGTTCATGATTTCTGATACCGTGCCTGGGAACTTCCCATTAACCAGTATCACTAGATCATCAGCATATCCCACCGTGTGGATGGGACCCTTATTGAGTTCTACCAGGAGTGAGTTCACCACCAGACTCCAGAGAGTTGGTGAGAGTACCCCCCCCTGTGGACATCCCTTTGTGGCCGTGGCCATTATCTCATCCCCTAAGAGAGATGACTTTATTAGTCTGCCATTTAGCATATTGCCTATCCATTTACATAGGGTGGGCTCTACACCATGTTTTGCAGCTGCTTCGCTGATAGCTTTATACGTGGTACGATCGAACGCTCCCTCCACGTCCAAGAAAGCTGCCAGACATAGTTCCTTATTCTCTATAGCCTGTTCAGCCCTGGTTGTTACCAGGTGAAGTGCGGTTTCCGTTGACTTCCCTGGCTGGTATGCACATTGTAGTTCGTGCAGCGGATGTCTCCTTAATGGGCCATCCCTTATGTGTCTATCTACCAATTTCTCCAGTGTTTTGAGGAAAAACGACGATAAACTTATCGGCCTATACGATTTGGCTTCACTGTAATCCGCCTTACCCGGTTTGGGCAGATAGGTTACTTTTACCATCCTCCACACCCGTGGCACGTGTGCGAAGGCCAAGCACGCCCTGTACAATCTGCTAAGATGCGGGATTAGTACATTAGCGCCTTCTTGTAGTAGAATGGGGTAGATGCCATCTGGCCCCGGGGCTTTGTAAGGTTGAAATGTTGAAAGTGCCCACTTTATCTTGTTATGATCTACTACCTTTTTGGACGTGTCCCAATTGTGTCTCGTTGTACTTGTGGTCTGTTCCAACGCACTAATTGCACCATCGTCTGTTACGCTGTCGTGTATTACTGAGCCTGGGAAGTGCGTGTTACACATTACCTTAAGGGTTTCCAGCCCCGTTTTCGTCATTCTACCGTCATTGTCCCTAATGGATGTGAGCGGGGCCGACTTTGTGGTCGCTAGTGCCTTTGTTAGTCTCATTCCTTCTGGTATTGACTCAATTTGATCGCAGTGGTTCCTCCACGCTCTCCTTTTGGCTTTCCTCACAGCCTTGCTGAGTTCTGTGAGTTTTTGTGCATAGTACCCAAAGTCATTAGATGCCTTTGCGTCATTGAATATTGCCCTAGTTTCCCTCCTGAGTTTAACTATCTCTGGGGTCCACCATGGTAACTTTTTAGCCAGGGTTTTCTTCTCCGGGCAGTTATTAGTGAAGGCCGTGTATACGGCTTGTACTATTTTGTCCGCTTCGAATTCTATGTCTATAATAGAGTTGAGCTTGCCTTTTGGGTCTCCTAGGTCCACCTTTAGATCCCTTCTAAACGCCGACCAGTCCGTGTGCCTAGGATTCCGTTTTCGTACCGTGTTTATTTCTATTTTAGTTCGGTACCTAAAGCAGATGTATCTGTGGTCCGAAAGGGATATGTCGTCAGATACGTGCCATGAGTTGATTTTGTTACTAGTATTATTAGTAGCCAAAGTTAAATCAATAACCTCCCCCCGCCTAGAATTGACGAAGGTAGGTTCATTGCCTTTATTTAGTATTTGTAAAGAAGAGCTTACCAGGAAGTCCAGTACCTTCTCTCCTCTCCTGTTGACATCTGAGCTGCCCCAGATGACATGGTGAGCGTTTGCGTCGCAGCCGATTATCAGGTTGGTGTTCGCCCGGCTGCCGTATGCAACAAGATCCCGCAGTTGTTGTGTGATGGGATCCGTCGCCTCGTAGGGGAGGTAGGCTGATGATAGGATGAGCTCCTTACCCTCCCCCTTTTTTTGGATCATCACCGTGGTGAGATCCCTGCAACAGAAAGCATGTAAAGGCATAGCATTGATGCCATTTTTGACATATATACATGTCCTCATGTTATTGTTGTTATCTGGACACAGGTGAACAATTGTTCCCCCCGTTCCACCTAAACCTCTTATTTCACTTTTATATATATACTCGTATGGTTCTTGAATAAGAGCAATATCGAACTTGTCGCATTTTAGCTGCCTTGCCAGAAGGGCAGTGGCAGCCTTATTGTGTTGTAGATTAATTTGTACACACCTTAAACCCGCCATTGGCGCTATTATAGTTTTGGCTTGCTGAGGTCAGCAGCCACTTCCTGGACAGTCTCGTCGCAGGACATGGGAGACATGGAGGCCTCCAGGTACAGCTCTGCCATTCCCTGCAGATCCTCCGAGCCAATCCCCGATAGCGGTGATGACTCTCGGGCCATGCGGGATTCAGTAGGTCTGTCACTGGAGCCCGCCATGTCCCCGGCCTCCGATTTCAACTGCCCCTCCTCCTTGACTGTCTCAGCCTCCTCAGCCTTTTCGCCAATAGCAATTGGCACCTTGCCATCTGGAGGTGTGCCCTCCTCGGCCTCCCCAGGCGGCGGACCCCCCGCGCCCTCCCCCGGCGTCGGTCCCCCCGCGCCCGTCCCCGCACAGGCGCCATCCTCAGCCCCCTCAAGCGCCCTCTCCTCCGCGTCCTCTAGGAGCTTGAAGGAGCTCAGGTCGACCCCCGTGTGTAGGTGGTAGCCCGCTGCCTTGATAACGTCGGCCGACACCCGGTCCATCAGTATGATGCGCCTGGTGTTCGCGTCCGACGTCAAGGTGTATACCACCTTCCACTCCTCCGTGTGTAGCGCAGGATTGTACCTCTGCAGCACACGGAGAAGCAGCTTCACGTCATGGCCGCCAACTATCTTCGTTTTCCATGCCATTTTGACAGGTTTCGGAAGATCCTTGGCGTCCATGACCCTTAGGCGCAGGCCCTTAATCTCCTCACTTCCGATTGCTGACCTGAGCCATGCGACGGACTCTCTCCCTTGGCAATTGACGTGGAGAGCACCCGCCACTACGTTGCCGAGAGTGACTCGGGGTAGGGGATCCGGAGCATCAACCAGAAGCTCCAGAATGAGCCCCTGGATGGCGCCCAGATGCCCCAACCCGATCTTCTCGGCCGGAAAGGCCTCCGGGACGATGGCCATCCTCTCGCTTGCAGCCACTTCAGCGAACGAGCCTGTGACTTTCGTTCGCTTGGAGTCGCTGACAAGCAGAGAAGAGTCGCCACTGGCCCCCAGTTGCCTCTTCTTTTGCACCATCCGTGGCCCCGATGTGGGTTCATCCTCGGGGGTGCCCTCGCTCAGTGTGTGAGCCCTTGCCTTGGCGTTGTCTCGCCTCTTCTGCCTCCTGCTTCCGACGACTCCTCCACCGGACCACGTATCCGCACCCTCGGGTACGGACACGCTATCGACGGCGCCCGGCTCGTCAGCAGGGTTCAGAAGAGGACCGGCCGGCCGGTTGCAGATGGCCACAGTTCCGCTGACCTCCCCTCCGGCCCCTGTGCCAGCCGGTCCCCTTGCGGGGGCCTGCTGGGCGTGTCCGCTTTTCAACCCGTGGGGAAAAGATCGGACGGTGCCTCCGGTTTGGACTGCTCCACCATGGCCTCTGCCTCTAAATGCGCTGCGAGCCTTCTGCGTCCTTGCGGACCCCCTTGCTCGGCTGTTACCCGCTCTCGCTCCACTGTCTGGGACAGAAGTGCGTACCGCCGGTACAGCATTTGCGCTATGCGCCTTTTTGGCCTCATCCCTTGCGGGTACGGCTTTCCCTCCTTCTTTCGTCATAGGTTTTATAGTATCCATGTGACCTTTTGTTCCCTTACTTCATCAGATTGGCTCCCCACCCACCACGGAGCCCACACCCTGGGGATGCGTTAACGCATCAGGGCTACCAATCTGATATAGCGCCCCAAGAGTATGTTGTCCATGAGTCCGCACGGTGCCGAGTTACTCGTCATCTCCTCAGACAACTCATAACCCGTGCTCCACCGACTACAGACCCCATACCCCAGGACACTCGCCCGTGGCCATCAGACTGGACACGACAGCCGATTGATCATGGCTGGCTAGACCATGACCGCCCGTGTGAGGTGAATCCTGAGCCGAAGATGAGTGTTGTCTCCCAGCAGTAACTATCCCGACCACTGGTCGACTCAGCCACCAGGACCTCCCTCTCCACCCGTACGGGTCCCCGCGCACGGCACAAACACGCGGATGGCATTTTACCGCTAACCATCCTTCTTTTTGGATAGAAAGCCCGCTGCGACAGCCATGTCATCGCTTACGGCTGATTAGACGGGATGAACGGGATAGGATGGGTTGGGATATGAAAGTATGGGCTCAACTGATTGTTTCCGTTCTGCCTGTTTCTAACGGTAGAACTAGGCAGTTAACAGGTGGTAACCTCGTGAAGGATCCCAATCAGTTTTGCCTCGAGGATCTTAGCAACTGTGAGCTCCCCCCGAGGCCATCTACCATGTTAACCGCCGGACAGGCCGCTACCATAGAGACAGACCCAACGCAAGTAGCGACCGGTCGCAAATTTTCCTTGCTCCTGGACCTGCCTCCACCCAACCGTGCGCACCGATTAGTATTGTTCGTGTATCGTGACCGCGCTGAAGTGTCGGCCATGAAGAATACCTTTAATACAATTAAATTATTAGATTCTTTTAGACATTCGTAAATGATTACTCCTGGCGAAGTTGACTGATGATCCTGGACGAAGGAGAACAGCAAGAAAATTTACATCGTTGCTGGAATCAAATTGCTTAATGAGAACAAAAACCGGTCAAGTGCGAGTCTGACTCGCGCACCGAGGGTTTACGGCGACCTATAGAAAAACCCTTTTCAATTCCTATAACAAGAACAAACCTTGGTTCGCAGTCGCCCTTGTTGCGTATATGCGCTAGCTATAATGCCGTCATGAGCAAAACGCATTGCCTCGACATTTTCCATGACAATCTGCCTAAATTTAAGTCCAAGGTGTTGCCGTACCCTAAATCATTCTTGTGTTTCACTTGGTTTGTAATGTCTGTGTGTAAAATTTAATTTATTGTATTTTATTTCATTAATTTATTAATTTATTCATTATTCGTTATTGATTGATGATTAGTTATTGAAAAGCGGATTAGTTTCACAAAGTAGAATCGCAATTAATAATAATTTATAATTAAGTCTGCTACCGCTATGTACCTACTGAGATAAGGGGGAGGGGATGGTATTTTTTTTTACATTTTCCTTCATAGATCAAAATTTTACCAATGTAAAAATAAAAGAATTAGTGTTTCAAAAAGTGCAACTCAAGCCCTTTCATAAGGTACCCTACTTGACCTAATACTTGAATATATTTTTTTCGCCCCCTCCTCAAAATCGAAACAAAACAAAAAATACGCTAGGTTCCTTTTTTACCAAAAATGGTTGCTGAAAATTCTGGCTTTTAGTTTTATCCAAAACGAAGTTATAGGGGGGTCGAAAATGGCCTGAATTGCTTCGAGATAAGGATGGTACGGCAGTGCCGCTGTTTTGCTCGATTTCGTGGAGGCTAACTGTGCCCCCAAATGAAGGGTGAACATTGGACTTTATTGACAACGTGCGGCCGGGATATCCCTTAACACTATAATGAGACAGTAGTTAAACGTAGTTGCATAGCTGACTGCCAAGGAATTACTCGCCAGTCCTGCATGGGACGGTCATACGCTATACCTCTTCATCCTCCTAGCGTTATTCCCGGTTGTGCCCCTAAAAAAGCCCAGGGTCCGCTTTGACACCTAATCCCAAGATTTGGCATAGGCACTAGTTTTACGAAAGCGACCATCTGACCTTCCAACCCAGAGGGAAAACTAGACCTTATTGGGATGAGACCGGTTTCCTCACGATGTTTTCCTTCACCGAAAACCTAACGGTAAATATTCGCACTATACCTCTTGTGCGTGAAAAATCGAGGGAGCTCGCGCGCCCACGCGCATGGGACCAAACGGGGTTAGAACCCGCAGAGTGGAGGCGTCGCGTGTGCATCGCGCATGCACGGAGTTATGTTATTAGTTTATGTGGAGCGTACCGGGTCCGGGACGAAAAATATTCTTGTCGGGACTAGCCGCACGGTCCATGAATGGAACGCTCCGGTGTTAGCCGTTGCCGGAACGATCTAGTGGGCGTCATCTTATAGTTATTCACAAAACAAAATTATAATCAGAACGTTTTAGGCACAAAATATTTATAAGTACATAAAATATTTAACATTTGAATGCCATAATAATAATAAATCATGTGAGTACTTTTAAACAAGTGTGCAATATTTAATCATCACTCAATCTTTTAGCGGTGTTCCAGCGAGTGAAACCGGAATGCTCGTGAACCGCAAACTGTGGCTTAAAGTGCTAAGCGTGCTCGGGTCATGGCACACGGCACATGAGACAAAACACTGGTGGTAGCGGAACGGTAGAAAATAATATCTACTCATATTTAGCTGACTATGATCACACTCACGAGGATTTAGCAACTAGCCGCTACCGCAGGTCGCGCCAGTTTGTGATATGCTAAACTCGCCCTCTTCAGTCATTCACTTGAAACCCCCTTGAAACCATAATCCTGAAGCCGCCACTGGCTCCACTGGTCGTGGTTTCATGATGACGTGTTTACTGTAGAAAGGTACGTCTCCTCTTAACAGTACTCAATAGTTTTCTTTCATAGGTAATCTTTTTGGCACAGGCTTTTATTGCCGTCCGTAGTTACTTTCGACCGTGCACAGTCGTCAACTATTCAATAAGAGGATATTTACCCATTTGCTTGAGGCAACCACAACCGGCAACTTGGCGCCCTCATAAACAGATTGCCAATGACACATACAAAAGTGATTCTTTGATCTCCTTATGTCCATTAGTAGATCAGTTTTATGGTATGGTATGGACTTCTATAAGTGTACACAATTTCAACTCGAATGGAGTCCGGGACGTAGACTTGCAAATTAAAACTAAAAGCTTATGAAATGGCAAAAACGGCAAATTTTGCAGTTTGTTTGTCGGCGACACCAACTGTCATTTAGCTCGTGCCCTCTATTCTCTCGTGACTTGCCCCACACCGACAGCACTAAAGTTCCCTTAATGATTCCTCGAGAAACGTGTCTAAAATGCTGACTATAATCTCTAATACGCTTAAAGGCGCCACAAGCAATGTAGTTCTGTTCTGTCACACAAAAAATGTGTCAATCTATACTAGCCTGCAGATAAAAACTAAATGTATATAAGTTTATTAGTTTATGTCAAAAAAAATGTATAGTACTTAAGGTGCATTCATCCTTGTCGCGACGGCTCGCGATGTTTCATATAAGCAAAGACAAGTACACTATCTGACAACCTAACCTTCTTGTAATGATTTCCGCACTATTGTCTATGGTAAGACATTTGAATTAACCATTTGTTCATAACTAAGATTTGCAAGCTTATGTTACTAATTATTTTCAAGTCGGCGTATTAGATTAAGTGGTTGGTGAGATCACGAAGAGCCGATATTCTTCATAACATCTAATCAAAGCTAAGTGGTGTTTAATAAAAGATTGATATCTCGGAAGTGCTAGCCAGTGGTTTTTGGTATGATGTTGGCCTCCGAGATATGCCCTCACTTCTACGTATTAATACTCGTATACATCGATGGAATGGTGAGAACCATAATAATATCTTTGGCCACCTGCAGAGGTGTAATGTGCTTGCGCGGCACAGATACTAATTCCACGCGCCACAGCTGTTGGGTAAGGCGTGAAGGCATTAACCGCTGGACCAGGGTGTAGGTTAGGTTAGGTGGTAATCTCGGTCATGAAGTTGGCGTATCCCGTAAGTTGTGTATTCATTGGGATGTTGGTCAGACCCACCATACTGGTTGGCAGTGGTATGTAGGTCATGGTGGAATTCTCGGTCATGAAGTTGGCTTACCCGTAAGGTGTGTATTCATTGGGTGTTGGTGAGGTTCCACCGCTAAAATGCTGTATATGTGTATACGAGGATGATCTCCTGTGTGTGGTATATTCCCGGAGACATCAGTGGTTCGGTACTAGAAGCGGTGGGCATAGTGACATGAAGTCATAAATTCATCTTTAAACAGGTCGTGAGATGTGACATCGCAGCCGTGTCCTGACTGCGCCTGAGCCATGGTGGGCTAGAGATGAGGTGTCAGCCCTTGAGGATATATGTTCAAGGTATGAGTCATGTTGCAATTACTTAGAATCGACACGTCATCGTTTATATGGATATGGCAATATTAAATAAGGCGAAGCAGAGATAACATTTAATATGATACTGAAATCAGACATAAAATAAACCTAATTATAGAGCACAGGCAATTTATACCATTTATGATCGCCGTCGGAACCCCACGTCGGCGACAATCCTTACTTGTCTTATTTGGTAAACAATATTCTAACCTCAATATGTATCTTTTTAGACTATAGCAGCTTTTTTATCGTAAAAAAAGCGTTTCTAGACAAAAAAATCGTGAAGTGATGTCCGAAAAGTTGTCTCGGCATGATCTAATACTCACAAAATTGCTATTCTATCCTAAAAAGATGCATTTTGAGGTTAGAATGTTGTTTACCAAATAAAACAAGTAAGGATGAATGCACTTTACAAGCTTTTATTGCCAACTGTACTTTTCTGTATACCAACTTAGTGAGACGATTCTAACGGGCCCAAACTCAATAGGGTTACGTCGGTTAAGTACTGAATTTCTATGGCCGCCTTCTGTCTCCATCATGATATCAACTCGATGTTAGCATAATATTAAATTGTCATCCAAACTATACTTTTACCCAAAATTTAAACTCAATCGGTTGAAGTAAAATGATTTAAAATTCAGTTCCAAGATTTGTGCCTCACTAAACAAACGAACAGGTAAAATTCCTCAAAATTAATTTGATTTATTTATCTCATTAGTAAACTAAAAGCTTGTAAAAAAAGTACATAAATTAGTAAATACTCAGTGCTCTAATTCCAAGTTCGGCGAATGAGTTCCTTGAATTGAGATTAATAAATATGTCATGCTGAACACTTAATTAGAAATTTAATGATAATGAATATGAGTTGTATCATACAATATTAATTTTATTATTAGGACATTCTAACCCAGTATTTTAGTTATTTATTGAAATTAATTGTTTCCTGTAACTGACACTGTATGATTAATACAAATCAAAACATGAAATAGCATAATATAACACGTGGTAGTAGTTGAGTAAAAGGTATAAAATCAGTTAAATGCATCTGCGGCGTGGGAATCAATTGGGATCCAATTGCTGTGGTAAATGTTGACAATTTAGTTTCAAAGCAGATTGCAGATTGAACGATTGAATCGGTGATTCCGCTGATTACCTACCTAAGAGAACACCATTCAAGAAACTATTTCCTCGCAGAAATACCAACGGTATACTGAAAGTCATAATTTTTAACCCTCGACGAAAAAAGATGGGTGTTATAAGTTTAACGTATCTGTCTGTGGTATCATAGCTGCCAAACGGATGGACCGATTTAAAAGCGGTTTTTTTTGTCACAGATAATTTTACCCCGAGTTTTCTTAGCCATGTTTCATCAAAATCTGTTCAGCCGTTTTTGAGATATTGAACTTTGAAATGAAAATGTCGGGGGTTATTCAACTTTTCTAAGTTGTAGTTATATAATTAAACCATATATGTAGGTACCTACTCCCAATTCCTAATCACTACACTATGTACTACTTAGTATAATATGCGTAAATATGTATTTAGGCCCAGTCACAAGCACTTACTTTAACTTTTTGCATGTATCTTTAAGGTTTGAATGAGTCTACTTATTGAATATGTACGTCATTGTTTCCTTTATTTGTTATGAATGAACTTAAATTCATACTCAATCTTGCAAGTATTTATTTTAATTTGACTTTGGAATAGACTCTAGTTCGTACCTATTTGGTTGAATAACCAAATTCAAATAAAAGTATCCGAAATTAACCCTTAATCCCCTAATAATATAATGGACTTTTTAACAAAGTTCGAAAAGGCCGTGTGAAATTGGCCGCGAAATCTAATTCTATATCTCAAGGTCAACTCGGAATAAGCCAAACTCTTCAAAGTAATAAGCCAAAAATGATCTCACTTTTATAAATTGTCCGGAATCGGAGCCTCTCGAGTGTGGATCAGGCCGATCTTGCCCTAAGTGGCCATTAAAAGGGTCCGTTACACTTAATAGGCGGGAAAAGACCTTTTTCACATCCTCGGCCTAGGCATTATGGAATAAAGGGAGAATACGTTGCTTCGGTATATTGAAAGATGGACAGTGTGTTTGAATTGCATTATAATTGTAATTTATTGTGTAATTATATTTTCATTTATAATCCGTTTTTTTTTTCGTTCACTGTACGTAATTTTTTAACTCTGTTGTGTAAATGCAACTGGTTCCCCGCGGTACAGGCGAAGCCTAAATTGCGGACACCCCTGACAAATTTTGTAAAACTTAATGTGTTTCTAAATAAACGATTATTATTATTATATTACGCCGAACATGATTTAAATGCAAATGAGATATTATATATATATGTGGTATTCAGAATCTCACTTATTTACGCCGGTATTTTCACTTTCACTTTCCCCTACATTCAAGGAAACCCGCAAGATCGGCTACGAGCGTAGCGCGTATCGATTTGTGGTAGTGAATGTGAAAAAAATCTGTTACATATAAAACTTGCCGATTTTTTTTAATGTAAACTGCACCAACTTACTGAAGTTTCATATTTGTTATTATTTACCTTTTACAAACTTTAATGTTTTTTAAATAAGTGTTGACTTCATTAAAATGAATATTTTAATGTATACACTTTGTTTTATTTTATTAACTTTAACGCCATCTATATCAATCACTGTTCTTTTTTCGGTCTTTAGTACTACGTTTTACAAATCAGTGTCCTGTTAGTTCATCTAAGTCGCTACTTCTTACGTGGCGCTGTTGTATCGTCACTGTATCGAGGGGCGGGACGGGTGGCGTGAAGAGGGGCTCGATTTTAGATTTCATTTGGGTAGGGGAGGGGCCTAAGCAAAATAAGGTAAACATTAATTTTAACAGTCTCAAGTAATTTAGTAATGATATTATTTATTTTATTATGAATAAAAACACAACAACGCAATAATAAAGGCTTAAAACTAAATAAAAATAACGATAAAACCTTTTTTTTTGTTTAGGATAATACGAATTTTACCACATTATTTTATGTCCTCATTTTACTGTCAAATGTGATCCTACGCGTATTATATTCGAGACTTCTTCTAAAATGTAGGTACCTAAAATATAGTTTAAAGGTACTTAAATTAATAAAAAAATATTACATTCAACGTACAATGGAAGCTATCATAAGATGGTGGAGCAAAATATTCAACAGCCGCGTTTCGGTACAGAGGGAACTTGAGGGAACGAGAAAAAAGAGAAATGCATAGATTTGAATTTCATTACAACGCGAGAAGCCTCAAAATGCGCCGCAAAAATAAAAATACCTCGACACAACAGAAAATAAAACAGTAGGTATACCCGAAACAATCCAGTACGTGTCTGTGACAGATGTTTTCCCGCCAAAACCAACAAAATGTGAAACCAAAGACAACGTCCGCATATTTTTTATTTAGAGCCACGCGACGTGCTCGGCAAAGGAACCGCTGCGTTCAGCCAGAGGTCGCGCTTTCTAAAATATTTATACGTACCGTAGTGAATCAATCTGGGCAACGGGAGGTCCCAGATTACGCAGGACCGCAATATTTTCCCTAATTGGTTCTCTCTCTGACAGACTCCCTGCCTAACTGATTTTTACGCACTCCTTTGACATTTTGATTTATGTGGGTGCGTTCAGAGTCCCAAACACAAATTACCGCCGGACTAAATGAAAACAAACTTTGGAACCAACGGTTTCAATATTTTGTTTTAAAATTGCGTTCACTGAGTGTTGCCGGAGCCGATGTATAACTATTACTTAATGCAATGTATGCTGCGGAGGTTTCTAAGGAGTTTGCCGCGGTAAAAGTATTGCGTTCCTTTTCGTTTTTCTTTTATTTCTGTGAGCCTTAATGAACGTGGCACGCGAAAGCGGCATTAAATGAAAATATAATAGGGCTTGCCTTGCTTCGTTAAGAAATCTCATGTCGTATTCCGTTTTACGCTTAAGCTAAAATTAGAAAAAGTTAAAATAGATCTCGTTAAACAAATGTTGTTAATATGGCTTACACGACTGTATCTTAATCTAAATAATGTTGTGTTTATGAGCGCTCTTTCGAATCCCAAAGGCATAGAAAGGCCCTTGTTCACATGATTAATGGATCTAATCGAACATAATCTGTTACAAAGGATTGGGTGTAGTCTGTAATAACTCACTATATGGGTCTTATAACAAATGTGTCTATTGCTTTTTGATCAAAAGATCGGAGCTAAGAGAAAATAAGAGAAAAGTGAATAATAAATTTATTGAGTTCTTTTTTCAGATACTTTTGTAATACTTGCAATATATTTTTTTGTGTTTATACTTACGACGTATACGACAACCACTTTGGCCTTGTATCGACCCTGTCTACAAGTACGAAGCTGGAGGTGTAGGGTTCCAATCCTTGTAAGTAACTCAATTTTTTGTCTGACCATTAATATAGATTTGTGTGCCTTGGATAGTTTCTACGTATTTAAGTATTTATTTATGTAACTGTTATAAATGCATATTGTTTGTCAAGTACCCAGCACCTATCGTACAAGCTTTGCTAAGTTTGGGTCTAGGTCGATTTGTGTACGATCGTCCCCCATATATAATATACCTACCTATATCTGGTGCCATAAATCTTAAGTAGAATTACCATGCTGTTCTCAATTTTCTTCACAGCGAATTTCCACCGAAAACCTGCGGTAGAAAATAATTCAATGTTTTGGAACGCGTCCATAAAATCACAGACACGTCGAGGTGCAGTCACGTCGAAGCTGGCGTTCGTTTATTTTTGTTGGCAACACCGCTTGCCATAGAGAATGGAACGGTTGTGGCCTTTCCCGCCTTTTTGATAACACACAAAACACTATTGTTTGGTTTCAACATTTTAAAGTCATGCAGTTCAATTTGGAGGGCATAGGTAGCTTGGAATTGGGATGGGATAGAAAAATGTACAGGCAAATAAAAAAAATACTGAGAATGGACAAATCACAAACAATTGATCACGTAACAAAGACAAAATACTCTAGATAAGCTCATTCCAGACAAATGTTTTTAACTTTGATTTACATTGCTACTTAGTAACTCTTTCGGATGGCCAGTTTACAATCCGTTTTTCATGTGCACGATAAATAAGGCTATGACAGCATTACCCACTAAACTTCTGCTAAAGAATATGTATGATTTCGCCAATGTCAAGTTTGCTTATAAAGCGATGTTGTTCGGTAGTTTGCACAGTCGTCAATAATCCAATCAGCGTCAGAAGATCCGCTTAAGAAGCAAGGCGTCCGCCGCCTCCGACCGCATCTCCGACGAAAGACCCCCATTAAACTTGTGTGAGCGACGTCCGCTCTCGGCGGCGTCGGCTGGGCGAGTGAGCGCGCGCGCTACCGGCCGCGGCAATGCTCGCCCCTCACAGTCACCTAAGAATGACCTAGTGCCGAGACACAAGTCGGCGACGGACGAGCTCCGCCCCTATGTGCTCGGACAGTGCGTCGACCACGCTCCGTGACACAAGTCGGCGACGGACGAGCTCCGCCCCTATGTGTACGGACAGCGCGTACTACCACTCGGCGTCCGAATGGTGTGTTTGGGCTTCGCCCGTGTCCTCAGACACTTTGGGTAATCGATGTTACCAAAATAAAAGAAGGAATAACGAGAAATAGACTTTTTATTTACTTTTCCCTAACTGCCCTATCACTGCCCTAAGTGACTTGATTACAAGTCCCTAACTTCCTATTACTTTGTAGTTTTCTTCTTCTTCTTGTTGTGACTTCCAGGAGGCTCCGATTGACACTGATTTGCTCCGGGCCGTACCTGCTATTTATACCTGCTAGTGGGTGAGCAAGACGTGCTGAGTGAGACAATAAAGGTTACGCCCACTTTGACTTGACTAATTTACATTGCAAGATGTTATTGGAATGTTATACATATTAATGGGCGGAAGACTAAGCTGATTTACAAAGTTCTAATATGGCTTGAGATCTTATAAGTACAGTAGGGTTCGTAAATATTTTCTTATCTGAATAATCGTACATGGAAATCGGGCAAACCGTAATTCGGTCCCTTTCTTAACACTTATTCATCATTTGCGCTGAACCTACTGAGTTTACTTATTTGTAAGTTTAAACATTTAATAGAACTTTTAATAAGCTTTCTAACAATATATAAATCATTCTGATACGATGAGCCGTTGTAAAGGTATAAACGTAAACATATTAATTGTAAAGTGAAAATGCGCCGTACTAAATTCTAATTCAGGCTCGGTGGCCGCGGCTCTCGTTACGGTCATGTTGGCGCGATACACCCCTCCACTCCATGGCGGCCAGTCCGCGCTGCGCTCGCGTATAGGCAACATCTCCTCTCTCTTTCTAATACAATTTGTACTGGGATTTTACTTTAATGTTTACAATATCAAATGAATGCTATGAGAGGGTGTTTTATGTAAATAATTACTATGGGGATTCTAACTACTGGGTTCTTTATTTACTCTAAACAATCTAAGTCTTTATAAATAATCACATATTTTTCTTACGTATAATCTTCGTATGACGCGATGCGTAGCTCTGCCGTCGCGTGTTGATGTTGTCGTCCATAACTTGATTCAGCTCGAAACTACGCCGGAGGGCACTTAAGGGCGCTAAACTCTATAGGTATGTTCACTTTGGTTTTCTGTATGGCACTAATGTATAGAGATCCACTGCAAAAATATATCGTATACACTATGGGGTATACCCAGTTAAAAAACTGAGTACCTGCGGTATTATATTATCCATGGCAGAAAAAAACAAGGTATGTCATTCCCGTGACAGCTCGTGACGTCATCGGTGACGTCTGATGACGACACCAGCATCTAAAAATGGCGGACTATCAGAGTGCTGCCACTGTGTGAAAGTAAATTACCCGAGCAAATTCCATTACTTCACTAACAGTGCTTTCAATCAATACATTAATAAAATACAAATACTCTTTATTGCACACCTCAATATTTCCCCTTAACTAATAGTAATAATTGTATACAGTTGTCGTTTCGACTCAAATAAATCGATATACTAACTAACATTTTTTTAAAACACATGCATCCACATTACTTGTTTGAATGGAAGACTAGCTTCCGTCCGCTACTTCGTCTGCGTGGACCCGGGATAGAAACTATCCTATATTTTAATCCAGGCTATTATCTTTTATTTAATACGAAACTATTATTTATTAAGTTACACAATATATTAACAGTATGTCTATGAAACTATTTAAATGACTAAAACTAACCTAACATACACTACACTATATTTACATATATCCCCTATATCAATACCGCTTTGTAGGGTGGCCCAAAAGGCTGGCTGCGTAACCTCGCTAAATTGCAATGCCAATGCGGTGAGCGAGGAATGAACCAGCCCTAGCCACCAGTGGAGCGAGCGTATGACCATTTTGTAAATTTGATGGGACAGTTTTAAAACGGCCTGCGGTCCCCATGGGCCCAAAGTCTCCACGGCAAACGCCGCAAACACGTAACTGTCACTTAAAGATGCGTATTTGCGGCGCTTTGCAGCTTCGGCAGCAGCGGCCGCACTGCCCTCCTTCAACGACGTCGTGCCGAGGTGGGACAGCGCTAGGTCGTCATCGCATGTACCGTCTCAGATTAATGGCCGTCCCCGTTGCCACGGCGCGAGGGTGAGTCCGTCGGGCCTCTTTCCCTCGTCACGCGCCAAGCCATAAGGCCATGTTCAGATGACAAACGCTCAACGCGCGTTTTGATAACGCGCGTTTAGAACTATATACAATTTGTTCTGGCGGTACTCATGATAACGCGCGTTTCAATAAAGCGCGCGTTGAACGCTGCGCTAGCGGTCGACTGTTGTCAGCGCGCGTCAACGCGCGATTTGAGATCTTGGTTTCCTATGTATCCGTTCAGTTGAGCGCGCACTTTCGACGCGGATAGACGTATCATAGGGTTCATCAATATTAGTTCGTCCAAAAATCAAACCATGGTCGCGGCGGCAACGCGCGTTCAACGCCTGACAAGCGCGTGTCATGTGAACACTATACAAAAATTTAGCGCGCGTCCAACGCGCGTTGAGCGCTTGTCATCTGAACATGGCCTTAGGTTCCAGCATCGTTGGAACGCTGACGCTGGCCAAAGCTCGAAGGATGTTCTCGTTGAGGCAGGGATGAAGGGGTGGCTCGATAGTCGTAAACTATCTTCGTGAAATATGTCATCCAAATCGGTTGAGCCGTTTAATTGAGTAACAAACATACAAACATCTAAACTTTCCCATTTATAATATTACCTACTAGGATGTCAGTCAACGGTAACGTTTGTGTGCTACGGTAACTTTGCACAATGGCAACATTTGTGTGACGTAGATAAGATACATCGTCGGTAATGACATACCAGAAAAAAGTTTTCTGCCTTGCTTATTATCAATCATCAACAGTAGTGTGTTTTAACTGAAATAATATATCTTACAAACACTTCCCTCCATGCCCGCATGGTATCCGAGTGATCCGACATTTAAAAAATCTCGCGTTTAATTTTAAGCGGGAATAATAAATAAGCTTTGTTATTATTTGTCTCTTCGGGTATCTTTATGCAAGATAATACTTTGTTCTATTGAACATACAGTGTGTGGCCTGTAACAGGGGCAAATATTTAAAAGGACGCTTCCTAAGAGCATCTGAAGTAACTCCTTGAGACAATTTTTTTAAATTTTTCGTTTAATACGGAGTAATGTTGACCTAAAGTTATGACCTCCAAGTGATGTATCTTGGCACCACGAGATAATTAGCACAACAGTCAATGCAGATTTTGAGGTAACATCATGTACTGAGTCATAATAGATTTTGCATTTTTGTTTTTAAAAGATATTTTTGTGATTTTTTAATTTTTTTTTATTTTTTTAGCGTTTTTTAAATACGAAAAAAACTACCTGTGTCACCCCAAAAGGGTAAACAATACACGTGAACTTGCTTTAAAGAAAAAAAAAAGAAAAAAAACTTTATAATTTTCAATTTAAATTACCTGGAAATAAGTGCTCACACGCCCAATAGTCTACCGTTTAATTTTTTGCCCCTGTTTCAGGCCACATCCTGTAGACACCTGGAGTACAGCTCTTAACGGATGTAAAAGCTGGAACATCAAAACCCAAGGCCAACGTCAATTGGAAGCCTTTGAAATGTGGCATTGGCTCAGGATGACTAAGATCAGCTGGACAGAAACGCGTACCAATGAAGAGGTGTTGGAAAAGGCTAAAGAAAAAATAGACTTGATAGGTCTATTTTTTCTTTAGCAGGTCTAGATGAAAAAACATTGCATTCACATATATCATTACATTCAGTAATGTTTTTTTTAATAGATAACTTCGGTGGCTAACAAGAGTACACCTCAATGACTACAAATATGATATACCTTTACGCTGCGATTTATATATAGTAACTGATACTCTGCTTCTTTTTAACCGACTTCGAAATCAGGAGGAGGTTCTCAATCGATCGTGTTTTTTTATCTTCAATATTTTTAATGATTGTTACCATACCACAGAACTCCGTCATTTATGAACCGTTTTTAGGGTTCCGTAGCCAAATGGCAAAAAACGGAACCCTTATAGATTCGTCATGTCTGTCTGTCTGTCTGTCCGTCAGTATTTCACAGGCATTTTACTCTAAAACCATAAGGTGTATTTGAATAAAAAATTGAGGATAGGGTGTATTTTGTTAACCGCTACATAGTTTTGTAATGAAATTACTAAAAAAGATTTTTTTTAGGGGTGCACCCCATACATAAAACTGAAAGTCAAAAATTATTTTTTCATTGCAAGCCCACTTGTGGTACATCAATCGACAGGCCTTTCAAAATAAATATAACGTTTCAAAGCAATTTTTTGGATTAAGTGAGTCGGAGATAACCGCCCCGAAAGTGACTAAAATTGTGCCCCCCCCCTCTAATTTTTGAATCGTGTATTTTAAAAATATGAAAAAAATCATGCTCATAGGGATTATAAAATTCTACCAGCGAAATTTGTTTTCAACAAGATCGGTTCAGAGGTTTTCGAGATATTTATAAAAAACTGCTTTGCTTAAAGAAAAGGACGTAAGTGCCTTAAGTTTTCAGTAACGATATGACCTTTTTCATGTCAGACCCATCCGTCCCCTAGCAATACCCCTGGGTGTAGGGTGGGAATGAACCATTCCACCGTAGTGCTGTGCACTATATTATGCTTTATAATATCTATCCCAAAAGTCCTATTACCGTTATCAGTATCACGCAGTGTAGTTGAAAAAGTTAGACTACCGTTATCTGTACGAGTAGGTAACCTTTGATTTAGTATATAGAACTAGATGCACAATGTCAAACAAATATGCCAAGAAATGTGCCCCAGAACATGAACGAAGAATACTCTGGACAGGCTATGGTAATAATAATACCACGTGCGAGCGAGCTGGTTGTTGAGTTTCGAATGTTTATTATTAATATTAGGGTGGATTCTAGTTGATATTTACATTTGAGGGTACTTGCATTTGCTACAAACCCGTCACATCTCCTATCCTTTTCTATCACGTGCACATCAGAGAGCATGCGCTCTCACTCGGTGCATCTAATTTGTGGGCTGCATTAACGGCCAGACTCTTCATCGAATTTTGAACTGAACGCACGTCCCGTGAGATGTTCTCGGTTCCTATGGCGATTCCAATAGACGCCACGTGTCGTATATAAACTTTATTTAATAATATGGTGTACATCAGTCCGGGCGCGCCCATTGTGCTAACTTTGTGCTGAACGTGGAAAGAGGCCAGCTGCCTTAGGAGAAAGGATTGCCCAGATTTGGAAGGTTAGTGCACGTGATTCCTCTGTTCCCAAGCAGCCCCTAATTAACTAGCAATTGCAAGTGTCGCGCGTGGGCTTTCTAATTCAAACATACAGTCCACTTAATTTTATTTACTCCTTTTCGATGCTTAAAGGACATATCGAAGATCAACTCCTCAATTATTAATTTTTGCCGCTACCAAATATGGATTAAGCATCTTCATATTTTTTGGTCACTTCGACCACGGATGCAATACCTTTAGTCGCTTGTTGGATACGCCATTTTGGGTATAAACTATACGATCATTGTGCTGAGTAATTGAAATAGTCTATCGAATATCTACTTTAATCTCCCGCATCGGTAACTATTTTACTTTAATTTCGCACCCGCATTTCTTAGTACGAAAGATCCTGGTTTTTCCAAGGTTTATTTTTAAATTCGCGACTGAATATATTCATTTGTTCATACTTAATAGAGTACGCCATATTGGAAATAAAGTTCAGTGCCAGTTTTCGTGTTCGTGCATATTCGGGTCCAATCGGCCAAACTCGACCGTTCCGGTTCTCTCGCTCATCCCATACGATTGTAAGTACGAATATCACGTCGCTGTTCATTTTAAACTTTCGGGTAGACAAATATTGCTACTGCAAGTTTGATTTTGTATTACCGCTAGTCCTAATACCTAGGTATTTATTTAGTGAAGAGTCCGATTTATTTATACCGCTTATATTTACCCGTTTACACCTCTTATATACTTATACAAAGTTTTACCGCGTATATTTATACACCGCATATATCTTGTTATACATTTTACATTTTACCATCAATTGCTTGCTAAGTCGAGTACCACGTTTATACAAATCTATACGTATATTAAATACGCACCGCTTTGTTTACAAGGCGTTCCTAACATAATATTTTAACAATGGTTAAGCAAAAAAGTAGAAGGGGCAGTGAGGCTGCTGGTGAGGATTACGACGCTAGTAAAAATCAGCTGACTATTTATACCGTCAAACGAGATTTTATCTACAAACGTGTGGAAAATGTTCTAGAACTAGCTTATAAAGCGGAGACAGATCCAAGCCAATATAGGGCATTTCAAACGAGTGCGCTAAATATTGATAAATTGCGTGATGACTACCAGAATGTCTTGGAGTCATACAATTTGTTACACTTGCAACTGTATCCCGAGTCTGAAGTCGAGTACGACTCGTGGAATACCTTCGAGGAAATGTACTGTTACATAAAACAAATTTTACTTGACAATGAGGTCAAAAGTCCAGCTGTGCCCCCCGTCCCCTCTAAGCCTAATTGTCATCTGCCGCCACTAGATCTTTTATCATTTGACGGCGAAGTAAAGAACTGGCCTTTGTTCTATCAGCAGTTCAAAAGCATTACAAATTTTTAAATGAAAGGAAATAATTGAAAAATTTAATGCTCCGAGCCGGATTCAAACCGGCGACCACAGGCATTCATGGCCCGTCGCTACTGCCAACTGAGCTATCGGAACAATCTGGTTCGGGCACCAAATCCTTCAATCAGTTCCTTCATATAACGCCTTAGGGAGGCGTATGTAGCGACATCTACCAGAAGACTTAGGCTTCTTTACGGCACCAACGTCTCAAATTATGTTGAGAAATCGTCAGTAACGATGCGCCACCCCATACTAAATTAATATTTGTTTTTTGAAGCAGTAACGCTGCTAAAGAAAATTACAAATTTTTAAATGAAAGGAAATAATTGAAAAATTTAATGCTCCGAGCCGGATTCGAACCGGCGACCACAGGCATTCATGGCCCGTCGCTACTACCAACTGAGCTATCGGAACAATCTGGTTCGGGCACCAAATCCTTCAATCAGTTCCTTCATATAACGCCTTAGGGAGGCGTATGTAGCGACATCTACCAGAAGACTTAGGCTTCTTTACGGCACCAACGTCTCAAATTATGTTGAGAAATCGTCAGTAACGATGCGCCACCCCATACTAAATTAATATTTGTTTTTTGAAGCAGTAACGCTGCTAAAGAAAATTACAAATTTTTAAATGAAAGGAAATAATTGAAAAATTTAATGCTCCGAGCCGGATTCGAACCGGCGACCACAGGCATTCATGGCCCGTCGCTACTACCAACTGAGCTATCGGAACAATCTGGTTCGGGCACCAAATCCTTCAATCAGTTCCTTCATATACCGCCTTAGGGAGGCGTATGTAGCGACATCTACCAGAAGACTTAGGCTTCTTTACGGCACCAACGTCTCAAATTATGTTGAGAAATCGTCAGTAACGATGCGCCACCCCATACTAAATTAATATTTGTTTTTTGAAGCAGTAACGCTGCTAAAGAAAATTACAAATTCGTTTCGAATCCGGCTCGGAGCATTAAATTTTTCAATTATTTCCTTTCATTTAAAAATTTGTAATTTTCTTTAGCAGCGTTACTGCTTCAAAAAACAAATATTAATTCAAAAGCATTGTTCATGATAATTCATCGCTAAGTGATAGCGAAAAGGTACACTACTTAGTAGGCAAATTAAAGGGACAAGCCGCGAACGTTTGCTCCGGCTTGCCGCCAACCGCACAAAACTACACTATTATTTGGAACGCGCTCGTTCAAAAATATGACGACCCGCGTTGTCTCGCTTCGGCTTACATCAATCAGTTGTTACGGTTCAAACCGCTGACAAACGCTAATTCACCCGGTTTAGATTCATTCGTAAATAACTTCAACTCTTCAGTTGAAGCGCTCAAACAATTAAATTTAGATAACTTAACGGATTTCATGTTTTTGCATTTGGCGCTTCAAAAGTTAGACCCGGAGACAATCAAACTATTCGAAATTACGTATCGCAAGGAAAAAATTCCTTCCTATCAAAGTTTGATTGAGTTCGTTAAGGAACAGACCAAAGTGTTATCTCGTTCTCCGAATGCAATAATCACTAGCAAACCGGTTGAAGTACCGAAGCCGCGCATCCCGCTATTCCCGTTGAATAAGACTAAATCATTTGTAAACAGGGACGCGGCCGGTGGCTCAAGCGCCAGCGATAAGTGTGCCTTGTGTAACAGTAAACAACACGAACATTTATACTCGTGCCCTTCCTTTATGAAATTGACACCGCATGAACGTTACAATTTTATTAAATTGAACGCGTACTGTAACAACTGTTTGAGTGTTAAGCACAAAATATTGTCGTGTACGTCCAAACGCAATTGCTCGCATTGCTCTTTACGACACCATTCGTTGTTGCATTTTAACACGAATGAGAAATCTCACTGCAATATTGGCGCAGTGGTGTCTGATCCCGCTATGAATGTAATTAAATCACCCGCTTTGAATACCATACCCGCACCCGCTACCGCTTGTGGCTCGTCTCGCCGCATCGACGAGCGAGTAATGTCAATTGAGACCCATTCCGCCCGCACTAATGTCGACCCTTCGACTACTGCAGTTAAGGTCGAAAATAGTTTACCGCATTCTTACAATGATAATCCCGCATCGATTTGTGCCATTGCGTGCGATAATCGAATTAATTGTCGTCAAACGACGACATTATTAGGTACCGCTAAAATAAAGGTCATCGATTCTTTTAATCGTACTCATTACTTAAGAGCCCTCGTGGACCCTGGATCGATGTGCGACTACGTGTCACTAGCTTGTTGTAAGCGCCTTTCGCTTCCTATTAATAAACGAACGCCATATATAGAAGTGCAAGGTATCGGAGGCGCTACGCAAAAGATTTTAGGCATGGCTTCGTTGAAGTTCACATCTCGATTCGGTGATGATCGCGAATACGCCGTCACCCCCTTAGTAGTGGAACAAATTACGTCACAGCTTCCCGACGCGCGCGTAGACCGAGAAGCTATTGAGTTTGTTCGCAACCTGCCGCTGGCGGACGACGACTTTTCGCAACCAGGGCCTATCGACATGCTTTTAGGCGTGAAACTTTATTGTGAAATATTAATGTCCGACAAGATTAGGAGCTCAGACACTAATATGCCCGCTGCATTTGAAACGACTTTGGGCTACCTAATTATGGGTGATGCCCCTATTATATCCCCGCAACCCGCTCCGCGCACTCTCTGTGCTTTTACTAGTGACCCGCTACATCAGCTCGTGGAGAACTTCTGGGCAGTTGAGGAAATACCCTCGCGTACGTTTTTAAGTCCGGACGATCAAAAATGTGAAAATATTTACGCTTCGACTACTGTTCGTAATGCTGACGGCAGTTACTCTGTGGATCTTCCGTTTAAAGACGACCCCAGTAAATTAGGCGATTCCTTTATCACCGCGAAAAGGCGTTTCTTGCTTTTAGAAAAGAAATTTGCTAAGGATCCCGAGCTCAAATCAAATTACGATAACATTATACGTGGGTACCTAACTAAAGGTATTCTATCTCGCGCCACACCCGCCGAGTGTGATATCCCGGGCTTCTGGCTACCGCATCACCCTGTAGTGCGACATGATAAAACTTCTACTAAAGTTAGACCGGTTCTAGACGGAAGTGCGAGATCGAGCACCGGCCTATCCCTGAATGACATTTTATACTCAGGCTGCAACCTGCAGGCTAATATTTTTCACATTTTGTTAAATGTTCGCATTTACAAAATAGCATTCTTCGCTGACGTGAAGCAAATGTACTTATGTATTCACATGAATGCCACACCGCAAATACCAACGAATTTTATATCGGTTTTCAAATACGGACCCGCTAGAAGTACTTACCTTTACACGTGTAACATTTGGATTACGTCCATCTTCGTTCCTTGCGCTCCGCACGTTGTGTCAGCTGGCCGCTGACGAACGTCACAAATGGCCAAATGCGGCCTCGGTACTTGAAAGAGATGTGTATATGGACGACCTCGCTTCTTCGGCTTCCTCTCTTCGGGAAGCTGTAAAGACAGCTGACGAGTTAATTGACCTTTTCAAAGCCGGTGGATTTGACTTACTTAAATGGTCGTCAAATTCGCTCGCACTCCTCGAGCACATACCAGAAACACACAGACAATCTGGGTCTATTTCCTTCGACGATGGAAGTACATTTAAGATTTTAGGTCTGCGCTGGTTGCCCGCACAAGACGCCTTTGTTTTTGACACCGCGAGTCCACCGCCTGCGTGTACTAAACGCGCTATTCTCTCCGCCACCGCCCGCCTGTACGACGTGCTGGGACTGGTAGGGCCGGTTATCTTATACGCCAAATTGATTTTAAGAGAACTGTGGCTTATTCATCTCGATTGGGATGAATTACCTCCCAAACGCATTATTGATGTATGGCAACAATACTTGTCCGAATTACCGCTTATAACCCGACTCAATTTTCCCCGCCATTTAGGTGTATCCGTCGAAGCGCAAGTTACATTGGTTGGCTTCTCAGACGCTAGCGAATCTGCTTACGGCTGCGTAATATATTCGCATGTTGTGAATGGCAATGAGCCGCCAATCGTAACACTGTTGTGTTCAAAATCTCGGGTTGCTTCTACCAAACCCAAGGTTACGGTCGCCCGTTTAGAGTTAAATGGGATATTATTAATGTCAAAGCTGCTTAAGCAAGTTCATGACACGATGTCGAATAGGCATAAAATTAGGACTATTTTTGCATTCTCGGATTCGGAAGTCGCCTTATGTTGGTCGATCGCTTCGCCACATAGGTTTGACACTTACGTTGCTAACCGCATTTCTCAAGTGCAGGCTAACATTTCACCTGAAGATTTACATCACATTGCTGGCTCGCAAAACCCTGCAGACTGTGTGTCTCGCGGGTTGACGCCCTCACAACTCATTCAGCATGAGCTATGGTTCTCAGGTCCGTCGTGGCTATCGGAACCTGTAAGTAAATGGCCTATACAAAAGTTTGTGCCTAACAGGTTATCGTTGCCAGAGGAGAAAACTGTTTCTCACATGACTACACGAGTCGTCGATAATAATAATTATCATCCAATTTTAACACTCGCCTCCCGCTGTTCCTCCTGGCACAAGCTGCTCCGCGCTACAGTGTATGTACTGCGCTTCTTAAAAAGGCTGCCACGGGATAATTTAATTACCGCTACTGACTTGAATACTGCCGAGCTCGAAGTAGTTCGAGCCGTGCAGTCCGCATATTTCTCGGATGATATTAAATCGCTTGCAAATGGACAAAAATGTTCCGTTACATTACAAAAGCTGTTTCCATTTCTTTCAAATGGTATTTTACGCGTTGGAGGTCGCCTATCGAATTCATCGCTCGACTATGCTTCGAAACACCCCATAATATTGCCTAAAAAGAGTCACCTTATTGAATTAATTATTAAATCTTATCACCGCGACAATTTTCATGCTGGACCGCAGTTATTAACCGGCATATTAAAAAATAAATACTGGATTATTTCCGCCCGTCGCGTTGTAAGGCAATGCACTCAAAACTGTAATGACTGTTTTAGGTTGAAACCTAAACCCACATTTCCGCTCATGTCTGACCTGCCTAAATGTCGTCTTGAGCAATGCAAGGCCTTTTTGCACACCGGAGTCGACAACGCCGGACCCTTATATGTAACTCCGTACCGCAGACGTGGCGTGCGCAGCGTTAAGGCCTACATATGCCTATTTATATGCCTCGTGACAAAGGCCGTCCACATAGAATTGGTGTCGAGCTTGTCATCAGTCAGTTTTATCGACGCATTTAAACGATTTATATCGCGACGAGGTCCTTGTACCTACCTTTATTCGGACAATGGGGGTAATTTTACGTCTTCTAAGGCCTATTTTAATGAGCTTCACGATTTTTTACACACTGACGATTATTACCGAGCCTTTGGTAACGAACTCGCGAAACATCGTATAATCTGGAAAATGAATCCTCCCGCGGCCAGTCATTTCGGCGGCATATGGGAGGCTAATATAAAAAGTACAAAATCTTTATTGTTTCGAGTGATCGGAAAACAAATTCTCACTTTCGAGGAAATGTCGACCGTGCTAACTCAAATTGAGGCAGTGCTTAACAGCCGCCCTTTATATGTCTTAAGCTCTGACCCATCCGAGCCACTCGCGCTCAGCCCATCGCATTTTTTATTTACTTCTCCGCTAGAGTCCTTACCTGCGGCTGACTTATCGGACGAACGTACTAACCTATTATCTAGATTTTCCTTAATGGACTCGCTTGTGCAATCGTATTGGAAGAGATTCAGATCTGAATATTTACACAATCTGCAGCATCGTGAAAAATGGAACACTTCGTCCAATCCAATAACAGTTGGCACAGTGGTACTTTTAAATGTAGACAACGCCCCGCCCTTGCAGTGGCCGTTAGGTATAATAACCAATGTATACCCCGGTAAGGATGGGATTGTACGCGTGGCAGAAGTAAAGACAAAGGTTGGCAAGTACAAACGACCTGTTGTACGCCTATGTCCACTTCCGACTCAGTAGGAGTCTATCTTATTTAAGTAATACATTTAGTTTTAATCTCGCGTCCTTTAGAAACGCTTATTTAGTTAGTTAATAGCTAGACTATCGTCTATCATAGTTTTCTCCGCTTACGCGCACAATACTGTTTGTGCTTTATTTAACGCTGGTGTAGGTGTTAGGTTAACTTTTATTATTATTTCATACCTCGTACTTAGGTTAACTTAGCACAATGATCAAGTGAGTACTAGCTATACTGTAATTCGTATAGTGAGCTTCACTCTTCTCTTTTCTTGAAGGGATACTTCAAGGCCGGGGGGATGTTGAGTTTCGAATGTTTATTATTAATATTAGGGTGGATTCTAGTTGATATTTACATTTGAGGGTACTTGCATTTGCTACAAACCCGTCACATCTCCTATCCTTTTCTATCACGTGCACATCAGAGAGCATGCGCTCTCACTCGGTGCATCTAATTTGTGGGCTGCATTAACGGCCAGACTCTTCATCGAATTTTGAACTGAACGCACGTCCCGTGAGATGTTCTCGGTTCCTATGGCGATTCCAATAGACGCCACGTGTCGTATATAAACTTTATTTAATAATATGGTGTACATCAGTCCGGGCGCGCCCATTATGCTAACTTTGTGCTGAACGTGGAAAGAGGCCAGCTGCCTTAGGAGAAAGGATTGCCCAGATTTGGAAGGTTAGTGCACGTGATTCCTCTGTTCCCAAGCAGCCCCTAATTAACTAGCAATTGCAAGTGTCGCGCGTGGGCTTTCTAATTCAAACATACAGTCCACTTAATTTTATTTACTCCTTTTCGATGCTTAAAGGACATATCGAAGATCAACTCCTCAATTATTAATTTTTGCCGCTACCAAATATGGATTAAGCATCTTCAGGTAGCATACAAATCTCTATAAGTGTGACAGAAAGGGGAATATCATTCATTGTCCTTGTCATAGTTCCACTTTTTTTTATTTCCCACAACTGATTTAGTATGAAGTTCTGCCACACAAACCATTACCCGTCCCGTAGTAAGTTGTTTATGACAAGTCATCAGCCATTTTAGGACCGGTCTTAATTTAGCTTTTCCGTCCCTCACCGTGGCAACACGTATAACCCGTCAATAGTATTCTAGGTTCATGGCCCCAGAATGACAGCTTTAGCTACATTTCAGTAGTTGCTAATAGCGTTAACTTATAACCTGCATCAAGATATATGTTTCATAAGAAAAGAACTCAGTGTTTTAGACCTTAAGCACCATATTAGCAAACCAACATCAAAAGATTAAATACTTTTTAGTTTATTGTGACATATAATGTGACTTGACTGCTCACGTCAAAACTTTAGCGTTTAGCGAATGAATGGTCGCGTTATAAATTTTATTTATTTCAACAGAAAGCACAAATACATCTGGTTTCTTTATTTTACAAGTGGGGAATAAACAGTTTAAAATATTTGTACAAATATTATGTACCAAACAATTGTTGAGATTTCCGTAAGTACTTATAGTACAACTGACAGAGTCCATAAAAAGAAATCATTTTAGTTTCCTTGAAATAGATTTAGTTTGTTAAATAATTGTATTTTCGACCTGCCTTTACTTTAAATACTTTCTTTTTTGCGATGTAATGTGAGCGTACAGTCAAGGAGCGATCAGCTGTCGATTTTTTTAAAACGGTCCTGGGTTTTGAACGTCACTCTCATGATCACCCGAAATCTATAAAACGAGTATTACGAGATATAAGGTCAAAAATGAATGATGATGAAAATTGGCAACAATTAGCGCATGTCCAAATGATGTGTTGAGATTGTATTATAGAATTTTATTATAGTTTATTAATGCTATTAATTACCTTTTGCAAGGTCATGTCTGTCTGTCTGTCTGTCTGTCTGTCCGTCGGTATGTCACAGGCATTTTACTCGAAAATTATAGGGCGTATTTGAATAAAATTTTGAAGATAGGTGTATTTTGTTAACCGCTACATAGTTATGTAATGAAATTACAAAAAAAGTTTTTTTTAGGCGTGCACTCCATACATAAAATTGAAACTCAAAAAAAAATTGCATGCCCACGTATGGCACATCGATCGATAGGCCTTCCAAAATAAATATAAGGTTTCTCAGCAAATTTTGATTAAGTGAATAGAGTTGGAGATAATCGTCCCGAAATTCACTAAAATTGTGTCCCCCCTTCCCTCTAACTTTTGAACCGTGTATTTCAAAAATATGAAAAAAATCATGCAAATTGTTTTGAACAAGATCGGTTCAAAGGTTGTCGAGATATTTCTAAAAAACCGCCTTACTTAAAGAAAAGGATGTAAGTGCCATATGATTTCAGTAAGGATACGACCTTTTTAATAGGCACGGAACCCTTGTTGTGCGTGGTCCGACACGCACTTGGCCGCTTTTATTTTTGTATGTGAGTAGCTTCCAGATTCCCAAATACAGCTATTTCTTTTTTTCTGTAATAATATAAAAGTGAAGTGGAAAGGAAATGTCAAAATGTTCATGTGGCTTGGTGGAGTACTGAATTCAAATAGGTTAAAACTTTGTTTTTAAAGCAAATTATTAAACATTATTTCAGTCTGTTTTCGCTTCACCTCTTACAAATTCAAACAACACCAAAACAACCTTTAATAGGCATCCTTATCAGTGCTAACCATTACAAAGAAAAAGGTTTCGCCCCACAATGCCGTAAATTGTGTGGAAAAAAAATTGAAACACGTAGCTAATGCAAACATTTTTCAGAGGCTCCTACAAAGCCGGGTTACAACAGCGATGTATGAGCTATACGATATATTAAGGTTTTACCTTCGAGTCTGACCTGTTTATTAGGGTTCGTAGAGAAATCGCCGAGTCTTTCTATCTAAGGAAGATTGAAGCGTGTTCGAATTGTCTATGCCATTGGTATCTAAATGCTGGCCAGTAAGTTTTTGTTTCTTTTGTCCGTGCCGCGTTCTATTGTTTTGGAGTAAGAAATGGGTTTACGTCTTTATCCGATCGTAAGCTAGGTAAACATTTTATTTGTTGCTATAAAAGTTTTTTCGCGATACCGAGGCTCTATTCTGGTTAAGGTAAGATAAAATTTAAATCGAATAGGTATGGAATAAAATAATTGTGAAGCTCGCGCAATTATTTTAGAGCGATTTAATACATAACAGAGACCCTGACTTTATTTTGAAAAAGTTCTAACTCCAAAATAATAGACAGATAGACACATATATAGACATTTTAAACTATAAAGCAGGTCTTAAGCCTGAAGCGCAGCGGTCAATAGTAAACTTGACAGTTGATATTGTCAAAACTATTGAATGCCTCCGCAGGCCGCGTCAGTGCGATTCAGACCTTACTGCGTGCCTACAATGTCGTGGCATAGTGTAAGAATTACAATTTTACTGGTGAGAATAGAGTCCGGATGTTGGGTTGAGATTATTTCATGTGGCTGACTTTTTATAAAACTGTCATCGGAATTGGAATCTTATACTTTGGGTGATAGAGTTGCTTTTTGAATGGATTACTTTGATGTCATTCTGCCAACTCAAATAATAGCAAATATAAGTGACATCGCAAATGTTAGTGCATATGTTTTACTGGAAAATGGCGGTCGTTTAGTGCAAGCATCACTCTTACTGTTCGCTAGCTTGGTGTCTAAAATATAAGTGACCTAGATAGGTTTTATGAATAGTGTGATATATTTTGTTGGTGTAAAAACTAGATATTGTAAGTATATGAATTTTATTGGATAATGTTGAAAATATAGCACAGATTTTAATAACAAGATCTCTTTTTACTCACATAAACACCCTGTCATGTTTTAAATGAAAAAATGCTAGAAAAAAGTCATTATGTTCAAGTATTTCACATATAATTACTTGTGTAGTACTTAAGTATAATTTACCAATACAGACTGAAACCTAAGTCGGAAACATATCTGTTTTGTTTCTATCGTAGTATTTTAAGACAAATTTATTGCATTAACTCTGGAAGCAAACAATTAAACTTTATTGACCATGATTTTAAATAGCAAAAACACCAACCTTATGGTCAGCACGACAAGACTTGGCGTGTACCGTAACACTAGGGGTAGGTGGTAGGTGTAGGGTGACCATGACACTCAGTAAATTTAAAAGATTCTTAAAGATTAACGAATTAACAAACAACGTTTACATATTTTTGCCTGTTGTCGCGTCCACATGTTTAACTTTAGAAGTAAATATATAAATATGGGTAAACTATGACGAGTTTTTCTTAATTCGAATTTAAGTGACACTTCGACATTAAACATAAAGTGCCAATAACATACACTGTTGCAACGTTGAATATATATAGGAAAAACAGGCGTCAAAAATCCATTAGCCACGCATTTTATCAACATCAACCCATAAAGATTTCCGCTAAAGCCGGTACCCCTACAGGCAACAGTGGCCAAGACAGATTGACGCAACTCATAAAGTGTACAAACGGTGACTTACAATGTAATCACACGTGAGAATTGCAGTAAAAAGTAAAAGGGTCTTTTTATTGGTAGTAAACTTTGTTGGTACGCTCCACTCGGTGCTAGAGATAGTACATGTCCATTTAAGTCTTTCAGCGCGGCCATGGAACTGTGTTCCCGCGTGGTCGTGCCGGAGGCTTCCCCTGGATTTTCCCCAGGCCGCTCTCCAACCACGCAGTTCGACCGCTATATTGGGTCCGTCCTATTATAGCAACAGTCAAGTAAAAAAAGTAAAAAAAAAAAAAATGGAACTGTAGCTCTATACTGTAGCACGTCATAGCTGATATGAAATATAAGTAAAACAAGAGGTTTTAGAAAGTAATAAACTATATTAAGTACTGAACGTATAACACAACCAACTATCTCTTAGTCTTTTTAAAATCGCAATGGCGGCTGCAATCAGTATTGCCAACCTTAATATTACATTGACTTACAACACCCCCCCTCAATGTTATACCTACATACTCCTAATAACAACTATAAAGTTACTGTTCATACAAACAACACTTATTTTGGAGTTTTGACAACAAATTCTTATTAAGTGCCTTGGTGAACATGTCAGCTGCCTGGTCTTCAGTTTTAATGTATTTCAACATCAATTTACCCTCTTTAATCAAATCTTTGATATAATGAAATCTTATATCTATATGTTTCAGCCGTTTAACACTATCAGTACTAGCAGCCATTATGGCACTCTGGCTGTCGCTAAGCATCAGCACAGGGCACACATTCTCAATGTTAAAATCTTTAAGTAGATTTATAAGCCAGCAAGCATCACTTGCAGCCATACTGATTGCTACATACTCTGACTGTGTAGAAGACAGACTAACACTGGCTTGTTTCTTGGAGCACCAAGTAATTAAACAATTGGCAAACATAAAACAATAGCCAGTTGTTGACTTCCTATCCTTCAAATCTCCTCCCCAGTCAGCATCACAATATCCTACCAACATATCACTGTTACATTTATACACCAGACTGTAATTAATAGTTTGTTTAATATATCTCAATAATCTTTTCAGAGCTGATAGCAAGGTATTATTTGCACTATTCTGATATCTGCTTAAAATTGACACAGCGATACACAAATCAGCCCTTGTACCTAATGCTGCATATGACAAACAACCTATGATCTTCCTGCATTTCTTTTCAACATTTGTATCAATTATACAATCATCATTGCCTTCTAATATCTTAGAATTAAAATTTGGGTCCATAGGGGTAGACATTCCTTTACAGTTTTGCATATCAAATTTTCTCAGAACATTTTCTAAATATTCTTTTTGATTCAATTTGGTCACACCATTACATAGATCTTGTGTCACATGTATCCCTAGAAACGTTGACACTAGACCCAAATCTTTCATCTTAAATTCTTCATTCAGCGTTGATTTAAGATCACAAATTTCAGTGGCATTATTTCCAAAAATGAGTAAATCATCAACATATAACAAAACATATGTTTTTGCATCACCACCACATTTTGTGTACAGACAAGAATCACTTTGAGACCTTACAAAACCTTGTTTCATTATAACGGAGTTAAATTTATCATTCCAGTATTTAGGTGATTTTTTTAAACCATACAGAGATTTGTTTAGTCTCACAATTTTTTTATCACTACTATATGTACCTTCTGGTAATTCCAAGTACACTACTTCATCAATATTCCCATATAAGAAAGCTCCTGTCACATCCATCTGGTAAATCGGTAAGTTTAACTTTGTAGCTACTGACACAAATAACCTGAAAGTCGACAAGTTTGCTACAGGTGCATATATTTCACTTAAATCCAATATATCATTTTGCTCAAAGCCTCTAGCCACTAACCTAGCTTTATACTGTATAACGCCATTAGAATTTTTAATTTTGAAAACCCATTTACTACTTACAGTCTTTACGCCAACAGGTTTCTTACAAAACTCCCAGGTATTATTCTCCTTCAAGGTATCTAGTTCTCTGTTGATAGCTTCTTGCCATTTATTAGCTTCTTTTCGTTGCATAGCTTCACGGTATGTTCTAGGTTCACTTCCCTCAATAAAGGCATGATTACATGTATAGAATGAGGTCTGTTTTCTGACCCGAGTACTTCTCTGACGTTGTGGTAATTCTCCGTTGTGTCCATCTTCTCTATCGCTGGAGCCTTCGTCACTAGTACATGGTATGTATAAACTTTCATCACTTTCTATAGCGTCATCCTGCTGTGTAACTTCACTGGGTTTAATCTGCTGTTCCTCTCCACTAGATGGTGATTCTCCTTCTTTAGGCTTCTCTTCTCCAGACAATTGAGTCTTTCTAGTCATCTCTGGTGTATTTGTGTCATAGTCCAGCAAGACCGGTTGTTCCTCTTCTTCCTGACCTCGCTCTAGGAATACAACATCCCTTTTCGTCTCCACCTTATTGATGTCTGGGAAAAACACTCTATAGCCCTTAACATCTTGTCCATAACCAACCATGATTCCTCTTTCTCCTTTAGGATCCCATTTTCTTCGCTTTTCCTTTGGGATATGGACGAAGACGGGGGTACCAAATACTTTCAACTCATTTATGTCAAAATCCTTATTAGCCCATGTCTGATAGGGGGTTTTTCCAAGTTCATTGCTCTTACTACTTCTGTTTAAAACATATGCTGCAGTATTAACAGCTTCAGCCCATAACTTCTTGGGTAAACCTTTAGCACACAGCATTGTTCTAGCTGCCTCAGTCAGCGTCCGATTTTCTCGTTCGACTTTTCCATTCTGCTCAGGAGCATATCCGACTGTAGTTTGATGTACAATACCATGTTTGGCAAATAGATTTTGCACTTCCTTATTCACAAATTCCGAACCCTGATCAGACCTGAAGTACAGTATCTTGTTGTGGGTAGCATTCTCCGCTTTGTTAATGAAGTTCTCAACGCATGCCTTAACTTCATCCTTCCCTTTAACAAAATATACAGATCTGAAGTTGGAGTAATCATCTTTCAGTACAACGAAATACTTTGAACCGCCCACAGACGGTACCTCCATAGGCCCGCATGTGTCAGCGTGTATAAGTTCACACGGCCTCGTAGTCTTCGTTTTACTAGCACTGAAAGGCAAACGGTGTATCTTGCCCTCTAAACAACCCTCACACTTTACGTCCGTATCATCTTTCACTGAAATGTTTTTATTTTTAAGCACAGCCTTGACGTATTGCAAGTTTTGGTGAGCTAGTCTTTCGTGCCACTGCTTTAGGCTAGATTGTACTTGAGTCACGTTTGCTTGTTGGCACTTGTAACGCACGTCCATAAAGTACATATCTCCGTTACGATTAGCTACCGCGCACACTTTGTCCTGTTTAAAAAACTTACACTCGTTATTGTTTGTAATCATAACATAACCTCTGTCTGTCACGCAATTGACAGAAAACAAGTTTGTTTTTAATTCCGGCACGTATAAAACATTGTCTATGGTCGTGTCTATCCACTTTTTGCCGTCATAGACCTGTACCGCCACCTGTCCACAACCTTCCGCACTAATTGCACTACCATTGCCGACAATCACAGTCTTATTTGATAATGGAGAATATGATGTGAATAAATCACGATCACGAGACATGTGCTGGCTTGCACCTGTATCTACAAGCCACTGTGATTGCAGCAAATGTCCACTTGAACTTCCGACCACAAATGCGTTACCGTCTTTGTCCTTATTTTTCTTGAACCAACACTCGCTTTTCAAATGTCCCGACTTTTTGCAGTAATAACACTTTTTACCCGGTTTAGTGTCACTGTCCGAACTGTAATTTCGATTACTACGACACTCGCTTTGAAAATGACCCTGTTTGTTGCATTTATAACACTTTGCATTTTTCTTATCTATTTTCTTTGCAACAAAAGCTGATGACGGTTGAAGCACGTCCCTTTTATCTTTCAATCGCTCTTCTTCTATCAATAATCTAGCGACAAGATTATCATAGGTTTGCTTTTCATCCGGTGCCGATTCCCACGCGGATACAAAGTGCTTGTAATAATCTGGAAGTGACATCAGTACTTTCGTTATAACGAATTTTTCCGAAATATCTTCTCCCAACTGCTTTAGCTGGTTTTTCAACTGTTCTATTTTTGATAAAAACGTAGCCATCTCCGTTCCCTCTTCATACTTGTATTGAAAGAACCTTTGTTGTATGATGTGGATACTTATTTCCGGCTTTTGTTCGTAAACACTACAAAGTTTTCTCCACATTTCCGCGGCCGTAGTACAAGTTATAATGTGCATCATCGCATTTTCTGACATTCTTGTTACAAGCCAAGTTTGAGCCTTAGCATCCAGTTTTTCCCATTTTTCAGGTGCTTCCCCTGGTTTCACACAAGTCCCTTGTACCACTTTTAGTAGGTCTTGACTTCGCAGCAAAATCATGGATTGGAATTTCCATACATTCCAATTTGATGCTCCCTCCAGTTTGATGTGTGTGCCTGGCATTTTGTTATCTTCCATTGTGTTTATTTTGTTAGTTTCCTTTCCTGCTCGTCCCGTCCTTGCTGAACAAGTATTTTCTTCCCGTCGCTTAACCTCAAAAAGCGGCATCCATTGTGCCGCGCCGGTATCGACAGTATTTTCTGACAAACAGTATCCGACCCAATTATTTTACTTTTATTAACAGGATTACGTGACTGGGTCCATGATCTGATATGAAATATAAGTAAAACAAGAGGTTTTAGAAAGTAATAAACTATATTAAGTACTGAACGTATAACACAACCAACTATCTCTTAGTCTTTTTAAAATCGCAATGGCGGCTGCAATCAGTATTGCCAACCTTAATATTACATTGACTTACAACAATAGCACGTCGCAGCACGTCGGTATAGTGTTTACGTAGAGGGAAATTAAGTCATGCAATACATGCGTGGCAGCATTTGGCGGTGTGGGGTCGGTGCGGTATGCAGCTGTCAGTGTCATCTGGCAGGTCAAGTCAGTACAGAATCTTTACTGCGCGACATCGGTAAATATACTTAGTGCTATTTAACCACAGTAAACTTTATAACCTCTTTTACTATGGTCCTTATCCACTCACTTGCGCACCACAGTTGGCAACCACTGTGGTTGTCAATCGAAGTAATGCTTTGATAATGGATGTCTATAGCTGCGCTGAAGGTGGTTTAAAATTAATATCGTCCCGGCTCAAGTCAAATCTCCTCACCTTAAATCTAGACAAAACAAATTACATGTGCTTTACCAAATACAATAACACCCAACCGGCAAATGCATTGCTGTGATCTGAGCGACTTCAGATGCACACAACTTAAATAAGTATCCACCGTTAAGTACCAAGGAGTTATTCTGGACCAGCGGCTATCATGGCACTCACACATAGATTACGTTAAAAATCGAGTTTCAAAATTAATCTGGGTCTTCAAAATTCTTCGACACATTGCTGATAAAACATTACTCAATCAACTGTACAAATCACTAGCACTATCAGTAATTAGTTACTGTATTGTAGTCTGGGGTGGTACTACAAAGACAAAATTTCTTCAGGTAGACAGAGGGCAAAGATGCCTTCTTAAAGTGATGTATAAGTTACCCATCAGACACTCCACACATGAGCTCTGTACTACGTGTTTTTGGCAATTTCCGTTAATTGCAAGGGAGCATAGGTTAGATCAAATAAAGTTAATTTCTCCAAGACAGTAGTATCTTAACTCGTAATGTTATCAAGATATTCAATATTTCAATTAAATCAGATTTGCAGATATAACCAGTGTAAAGGCTCTTAAAAGTTGTTACATCACTTTTTAAACGTTGTAAGGTTCCTATACACAAAAAGGTTTACCAAGTGAGTTCGTTCGAAACTAGGCAAAAACTGCCTCGGAGGTACATTTTATTTGTCTGTTATTTTATGTGTCTTCTTGGACCTTCTGGTCTTGAATCCTTGTTCAATAAGACAATAACTGTTAATGCTACGTTAAATTATTTTGTACAAAAAGAAAATAATTTTTTTTTTTAAGAAATTATAATGTCAATTATGTTTCTGTAAATGTATTCTGCAATATGCCGAAGTTAATGGAAATTCCCGGGAACACCGTGTAGAGATAATCACATTCTTAGTATGCGAAAATTATACATTCTATGAACTGTATTAAAAGTACACAAGACTTTGAACTATGTACCTGTTGCCTATGTACCTTGCCATAAATATGTTGTGTTTTCGTTCATTGCCAGATTGGTTTAAAAGTAGCTTTTTGGGCAAAGTTTTGCCTGGTGGCAAAGTAGGCATGCTTCACGGTACAGGTCTACTTGAAGTACCTATCAACAAATAAGTTTTGCTTCGGTCCGGAGGGCAGTATTCTACGTCGAAGAAAAAGAGCGCCATCTATTGGGGAGTTGAGTAGACGCCAATAAATACACTGTGTCTGGTATGGATGCAGGCGGTACTACTGGCAGCATCTAGTGGCAAGGTGTTACAATATTTAATTTGCATAATTAATTCTGTTTGTGACTAGGCGCCCGCGCAGGTCCACCGGGGTATTACAAAGAAAGCGGCCGCGTGGTCGTTTTAGTCCGGTGAAATAGATTATGAAATCGAATGAGAGGTTCTGGTCTGAGGGTAACCTCCTACATAAAAACATAAAACTACACCATGACAAAACCACACACTTAAGTACACTTTATTGTCTTTATAATATAATTACAATCTAAAAATATAATATTGCCACTATAACAATTGCGAAAAGGGCACGTTATTTAATTTCCATGACCGTACATTCCTAAACATTTCGAGATAGGTACAACGTAAGATATTGAACTTGAAACCAACACCATCTAAAAGTCCCTTAAGAATGTAACCGTTTTAGTGCCAAAACTAAAAACGATGAAATACACGAAATGGAACAAAATCGAATCTATTCCGAATAGCACTCACCGCAGCCCCACATTATATCATTGTACACACACATCTCCAACTTGCGTCAAATTAATTACGATAAAAGCCTCAAGCTAACAACACGTTGGGAAAACTACGGTTAGGAGCATTCGGTTAGTTCTCAAATTAAACTCAACTTACAGCTTCAAACAAAACAATCTAATAAGCGAAGTTGAAAGCAAAGTCGCTCAATGAGGTGGTCCAGTGAGTTAGATGCAGCGGGGCTGATTGTTTTTCCACCAGAGTAAGGGAGGTAGGGCACACCGGAATGTCATCTCACTCATATATAAAGCAGCCCAACCTGCAGAAGTAGGTATCTCCATCTTATATAAGACCGCAGCCTTAATGTCGTGTTATGTTCCTGGTGGTGAGCAAAACGTGCTGAGCCCAGTGAGCGCCGGCCGACACTCGGTCACCGAGCTCCCCATGCGTTGACACCGTGCATGCATTGTGTAAGTATAGATATCGGTGGGCAAAAGGCATCCGATAAAATCGCGTAGTAAACAGAATGCCTAAGCAGTTCAACAGGTTCTTTAGTCGGGTTAACAGTGCCGACGTCGGCTTGTGCACGGAACGGGCTCGCTGCGGTGTAATCATCTTTATACCGGATCGATTGCAAAGGTGAGCCACGTAAAGTATCTGACCGCGTTTTATCATCCTTCTCGCGTTTTTCCCGGCTGTACCCCAAAGTAGCCGCTTTGGCACCATATCCTAAGATTTGGTGTAGCCACTAGTTTTACGTCATCTCATCTTCTAACCCAGGGGGTAAACTAGACCTTATTTTCATCAGCCCGGCTTCCTCACGATGTTTTCCTTAACCGAAAAGCGACTGATTTATCAACGATATTTCGTACACAAGTTGTTTTAAAAAAACCAATCATACTTTTTTGAACAATCCCGCGTATGACAAATTTCGATTACAAATTAAATCTTGCAGCTGTGTCTCAATTCGTTCTTGGCTTGCACCGGCTGACCTCGTAAACCGATTTCTGTCGCTTCCTGACTATGTGGTCCCGGGAACTTAGTTAGCGCACATTTGGCGCTCGGATCCGCATACTGTAGGGGCAGCTAACACAATCAAGTGTTTTCGGAGCACCCTAAGGGTATCCGAATTAAAGTGAACTCCGATGTCTATGTTCATTTGGGATTACTTGGAAGGATAGTCACACTTTAACACTTTCACTGCCAGAAACCCGCCAAGCGGGCGCCTACGGCGTAGTCGCTTTCCACTATATACGTTACATACGGGGAAAACATCAGGATCAGCTACGAGCGCAGTGCGTAGCGCTTCTTGTCAGTGAATGTGGCCTTCAGAGCGATATTTATGCGTCGTAGTCGACAGTTTCAAATCTTGCAGAATGGTATTGATGAGTTATAGAAAACAAAACACTGTAGCTGAGATGTCGATTCAAGCAACTTTCAACCTGGTTAACAACTGTGTGCTACGAAAAAATCAGTGTTTGACATTAGTAAGCGTAGTAGAAATCATTGGAAATCAATACCAAACTGCTAGTGTATAGCCAGCATCACGCTTTCAAAGTTGAGCCAGTAATGTTGACAATGAATAATTCAGTTAGAGGCCAGGTGACCTACAATGGCCTTTTCCACGTGTCAGGTTTGACTTTGCGGCTCGTAAAGACAAGAACATATCGCTTCCATATATCAGATTGCATGCCTTATCCAACATATCAGGTTCTCTGGACATAGAATAGAAATAATACAGAGGAGTTGTGTAGATTTGGCAAGTTAATTTGGTGTCATAGATTTGACTGAAAGCACGTCTGGAACGGAATGTAGTGTGCCGAGCCTAAATATTAAATAGGCTACAATATTTATCAAAAACCATTTTGTTTTTTCAATACGGCAAACCAACACACGTTCCAGTGGGCAGGAAAAAAATATGTATTCATATAAATTTCTAGTCTTTGTCAAAGGTACAGCAATTTTGGCAGGAATTACCTATTAGGAAATTATACGTAAGTACTTTCCTTGGATATGATGGTTTTGTGAGAGTACATTTTTATGTTACAAACTTTACGGTTGAAGTTTAAAGGCAAATGTCAGTTAGATGTGTACAGTACAGTGTTAAAAATAAATAGCAATGTTTCCATGTAAAGAAAACATCATTGAAATTCCAATAAATACTGTGTTCCAATTGATCAATTAGTTTAATCAATGCGTGCTCACGAAACAAACGCAAACAATAATCTCATACACGTATCATATTTACAAATGGTTTACCACGTTTCCGTAGCCGTTGATATTCGTTGGATCTCTGCCATTGAATGTACGCAATATATGTATGTATGTAAGTGATATCTCAAGCCACAGATTCAATTTGTGCGCGATTCGCACGGGGGTCACGTGCGGCAGCAGCTGTCGCGATCGTATTTTGTTTGTTTTACGCGCCTTGCAAAACGGTACGCTGTTAGCTGATTGGAAGGGAAAGAGTGGACTAGCTGTTTTAAAAGTTTATACGTTGTAATTATCTTGAGGTACGAGTACACATTTATTCAGTGTCCACCAATATGGAAAATTAATTTATTTCCGCAACTGCGTTTTTGTAATAATGTGGAAATTGATGCAAGCGTGTTTAATATGTATGTATATTCCCCCTAATGGAACTACATAGAGGGACTAGACCGTTTAATAAGTACAGACCTATAAGCCTATATTTTACGGAATGTTTCAATATATAATTAGTTTACAACTATGATTCGTAGCTCCAGCATAATCCTGGAAATGCTGAACAGTAGGTTCACAGTAATTGTTTTACAAAGCAGAAACGTCTACTAACGAAATTACAAATATCGATCAGAAATAGAAATAGAAATAGAAATAGTTTATTCGTGACACATATACATAACTAAACAAACAAAAAAAAATCAAATAAAACATCAATATCATTAGTGTCACGAAACGGCCGCAACTCAGCATTGTTGCTAGCGTAGCCAGCGCTGGTCTTCCGTTGCGACCATTCGGTGAAAAGTGCACGGCGATAACGACCCGGTTACACGCACGGATCACAATCACAATTACATAAATCCTTACATAACGTACGACATTGAAAAAAATAATAATAATAAAAAATAATAAACAAAGAGAAAGAATAAAAAAAGAGAGAAATAAACAAAAGTAATCAAAAACTTAACACAAATTAGTGCGTACAGGCCCTTAATTCACTACCTTACGACCTGTGCTGTGACGATTGAGCAGAAACAAAACGCCATGTCCGTATTGTCTGTTCTGTGGCCATGTTGTTTATGTTTTGTCACAGAGATTAATTGGATCAAAGTAGAAAATTTAAAAAAAATCTTCGTCTCGAGCGGGATTTAAAACCGCGACCTCTGAAGACGCATTCCAGACCGTCAACAACCGTCTTTGATTAGAAAACGATATTATTTGTGTCTACCGGGTGTCCAAAAACTTTGCCACACGGAGGGAAAGAACCTTAAATATTGAATGATTAAAGATAGGATCGTCGTCGTCGTCGTTTGGTACTGATCGACAGGGTTACTCATTAGTCTTTTCTTGAATAACACACCATAGTAAAAAAAAAAGGAATACCATGAAATTTAACATTCATAATTATTATATTACGTATTGCATGGTTACGTTTATTATTTTCAAAAATGTATAATGCAGTTCAATTTTTTTTAATAAAATTGTGTCTTCTTTCTGTAAAACTTTCTATCTTCAATATGGTACTTTCCCTTAGTGAAGCAAAGTTCTAGGACAACCGGTATATGCGTAACAAGATTTTTCTAAGATACCATTAATATTGTAATTTATACTTACTTCCCATTTTCTTAAAATTTCAACCCTTTGATTGCAACCCAATATAATTTGTTCCTACAAATTCTTCAATTTAACATTAAGTACACAAATTCTGCATATCGTTCAGACCCTCTCATCAGCTGAAGCTCCTGATCGCATTACTTTCAAACCACCAACCGCATTTCCAACGTACTAGAAAGATCTAAAGTCCACTCATATCCTATAACAATTCATCCTTTAACGAGGACAGAGCTACCCTTCCGAAGTCCACCCCTTGGCAATTTATTACCTTTTATTCCCTTATATATTTTTGAAGTGATTTTACAAGGAGAGAAAGGGCAGCTTCAAAGGTTGGATTCCAGGATTGTTGGACAGATAAACCTTTGACGGCTTTCTACGTCACACGTTATGAAGCCGCTTCGTAGTTTCTCAAGATTGAATTGGCTTTTATGTTGAGAAGAAAAATCACGTGACGGGGCAGTGGTAGGCACTAGATTTTATTGAAAATACTTACGACACGTGTTTCAAATTTAGGTACTCTTTCAAAAGAAAATTAAAAATGTTTAATTTTAGACATATACATAGACATAGACATATTTATTCAGTAAACAATACAAGATTGTGTGTGAATTCCTTACAGCTAACAATATAATAACTTTATATCTAATAATTAATAACTACGCTCTAATATCTAATAACTACACACTCTACTTACTCTCTATCAAATATTTCGTCAACACTATAAAAGCACCCTCTTCGTAAAAGCACGTCACACCTGGCCATAATGCGAGTTTTACTGCACTTTGCGCGTACGGGAAAACTCGCATTGTGGCCAGGTGAAGACGTAAAATTTTGTACTCAACACGGGCGGTAATTCGTAAAGCCCCAGAGCCTTCCAAACCTTCAGTTCGGGCCACAAACACCCTGCGATCTGCGTGGTGCAGGGGCATTCACGAATTCACCGCCCTAGTTACGTAATGTAATATTACGATACCTTTTAGCTCAACAGGAAATTTATTAAACAACTTGACAGTCTGGTTCCTAGTACAAAAGTGTATCATCATCACATCTCTTTGTCCTCGACTGTACATTGCTTCTCTATATTAGTCATTGAGCAATAAATTATTTTCATATTTCTGGTGCGCGTGAGTACACGAATCTCTTGTTCTTCATATGTTTCGAAGCTTGTTTTATGTTTAATAAATTCAGTGAGTAAACTATATAAACTAGGCACCGTCAGAATCCCTAAGGTCTGAAAGTATTCTCTGCAAGACACCCACTGCGGGATTCTAAACATTATTCTTATGGCTCGTTTTTGTGCGATAAGAACTATGTTAGTATTATATTTAAAGCTATTACCCAAAACATGATGCTGTAGCGCAGTTTGGACTCGATTAAGGCATAATACACAATTTTTAATTGTTCTATACCTTTGAATGCAAAAGGCGATTTAATATTTATTGAAGACAGGTATTTTACTTTACTTTATAGATAACGTTAGAGTCTTAAGTAAGTACATGAGATACTTTATAAGCGTAAAATGTGCTATTAGTCTTAGCGGTACACACCGAAATTCAGTAAAATGTTGCAAATGGTGTTAAAAGCATGAAAATTGGAACGATTGATCTTAAGGCCATATGAGTCAATTTGAAACGCAGCACGAAAAAAAAAATCGGCCAAGTGCGAGTCAGACTCGCGCACGGAGGGTTCCGTACCATTATCTATAAAAAAGGGCAAAAAAACACGTTTGTTGTATAGGAGCCCCCCTTAAATATTAATTTTATTTTGTTTTTAGTATTTGTTGTTATAGCGCCAACAGAAATACATCATCTGTGAAAATTTCAACTGTCTAGCTATCGCGGTTATTGAGATACAGCCTGGTGACAGACAGACGGATGGCCAGACGGACAGACAGCGAAGTCTTAGTAATAGGGTCCCGTTTTTACCCTTTGGGTGCGGAACACTAGAAATGAGAGGAGTTAATGTTATAATGTCATCTTTTTTTAGTATGGAAAAAAAAATCGTGTGTGGTATTTAATAGCTTACTAAGCCGATTCTAAAAATATAGCACATCATTATATTTCAGTCATCTGTTTTAAATGAAAATTAAAAGAATTTTCAAATCATACCAAGTTTGGGCTCCTCCAGATATGAAATCTGTTCAGCTGTTTTTGAGATATAGGTATTTATATCTCAAAAACATATAGATATATATAGTACTAGGCTTTGTTATCGGGACTTGATAATGAAAATGTCGGGGGTTTTTGCAACTTTTCTAAGTTATAGTTATGGTACCTATAATCCTTATACCATCTTTCGTGCCCTTTCTTCGTTTAGGAATTTGACGTTTCAGAACAAGTGCGACGCACATTTAAATCAAATTGTAAAACGAATTGTACATCTCCGTACGGCCCTCTGATCGTAGGAATAGATGTACCAACAAATAGTAAAGTACAGTAAATTGAATATGAACGAGTATCTCAAAAGACATTCACCCCCAACATACGTAATAAATTTCTCACACATTAGCTACATTCTCTAACAAATTGTGCGATCCCATTAACTGAACTCGTACTGAACTAACATAAATTCGAGTGTTTACGCTTTCGTTCAAACAGGGCGCGATTGTGCGAGCAAACTGCTTGGAAACTGCTGGTGCTCCTGGAACGTTCTGGAATGTTCTGGAAAGTTGTGGAAACTTGGGCGCGTTCGATGCTCACATGCAGTCCGCTGCCCCGTTCCAACTCAATTGTAAACACCGGTGTAACTGACTTGCAGTTGTGAATTTCGTTATACTTTCGTGAGGTTAAAGTGTTGTGTAAAAATGAGCATGAGGTAAAATCCATTTATGTGGCATTAAAGGGCCGGTTGTTTTATACCGTGGTTAACCGTAAGCTGTATTTGTATAAATCTGATTTATGCGAAGTTCGACCGGTTTTCTATGGCACCAGTGGGACCGGAAAACCCTTTCATTTGATTAAGCCTTTCGATAGGGTAACCCTATCAAATGATTACCCAAAGGATATGGTTTCCCTAATATCAATTGTGTTTGCCTATCGTTATGGACACCGTTTTGAACAGGGTTAACCGTTTCCAATGTGGTTACCAAGTCAAATAGGGTGAATATTTACCGCTTACCATTAAATAGTCTTCCCTTTTCACGTCTTGATTCAGTCAGTATTGTCAATGAACAGTCACAGAGAGTCAGTTCTTTCTTCGTCGATTATTCACGTAGGTACATAACGTCAGCGTTATACAGTACAGTTTGTTTTTTGTATGAAAAAGCATTTTTTTTATCAGAAACTTATCGTGTGTAGTAGTATCACATGTATATAAAAGGACATTTTGAGGCGATTCTAAAGATATACCACATCATTACATTTCAGCCATTTTTTTTATTAAAACAAAAAGGTAAGCTATAATAAAAACCCCAAAAGCCCCTTTTAAGTCCGCATTCTGTGACAGACGAGCAACTACGGAACCCTACCCTGCGCGTGGCCCGACACGCACTTGGCCGCTTTTAAAAATTAAAACCAAAATATTTTTCGTAGCATACCAAGTTTTGGCTCCTCCAGACACGATATGGCTGTTTTTTTATACAATATATCACAAATGATACGTGATGAGGATATCACATATAGGTATCATTTTGTCGTATGCCTTATGAAGGGGTTTTAATGTTGGTAAGCGCTTACACTATCGTTTCGGTAAGTCGAACGATATGCTTGCCGAATTGATAGGGTTTTGAAAAACAATTCTATCAAATACCCGATCCAAAACCCTTTAATGGTACTTCACCGGTTCCGGTCCCTGGGCACCACAGCTACCGGCATACTGAGCGTTTACCGACTTGTAAAGTGTGGTTAGAACAACCCGCTTAATCTGTTAGTTTGGTCTGTCTTAGTTGGTTGAGAACCATTTGGCTCGCTGGACGCTGGTTCAAATCTTTCAGAAAGCAATGCTTTTAAAAAAGCCCTAAATTGTATTTAAATGTTGTGAACGGCCTTAATAAGCATGAACATTATTGTTATTTTAGTCGTATCAAGACTTGACAACCAGTTTAACCTCACTAGGCTCGAATCCTGTCAGCGCAGATAGTTGTGTGATGAACTTGAATATTTGTGTCTAAGTAGTTGTGTTCAGCAAGTGCCGCCGTAAAGTTTAAGGGTACTTAAAACAAGCCTTATTGAGCTAATATTTAATTATAAGTAAAGTACACAAATTGGACAATGTCGCCAACATTTTCTTCTGTTTTAATTACAGCACGTGTCATGCTGCCTAAAATTACGCTAGACATAAACATGCTTAACAACATTACAAGCTAGCAAAATATAATCGAATTTCTGAAACTGTCAGCAACTTTATGCTTCCTGCCAGGGCTGCCACTCACAGGAAAACTATGCGAGCAAGGCACGTACCGATGCGGATTTTAATTATATTTTTGAGAGGTTTTAGTCAGGATTTTGCCCTGTATTCACGATTGAAGTAAAATGAGAATGGAAAACATAGGAATATGTGTTTATGTAAACTGTATGAGTGTGATTGTTTTATTTACTACGAGCTAATGAGGTACCTTAAATAGTAATGCATAAAAGTTAACAAACCTGTTGTTATTTCGTATGTTGATACGGATTGTTGACAAATGTAGACGGTTATTAAAGAATAAATCAGCCTATATATACGTCCCACCGCTGGGCACATGCCTCCTCTCACGGATGAGAGGTAACTAACTAAACATTATATAATGTAATTAAATTACATTTCGGATAGCGAATAAGATGATGCTGGCAAGTTGGTTCGGGACTGAGGAGAATGACTCTTCTTTTTAACGCACCTCCGCCTATGCTGACCTAACTACCTATCGGTGATTATATGTATCGGTTGATCGAATACATGTTTTTATTACTAACTAGCTGACCGGCCCGGCTTCGCACGGTTATTTTTCCCGTAGGAATGAAGCATTTTTCCGCGTTAAAAAGTAGCCTATGTACATCAGGATAATGTCGGCTTCTAATGGTAAAATAAATTTTCAAATCGGTCCAGTAGTTTTGGAGCCTATTCAATACAAAAAAACAATCAAATCTTTCCTCTCTATAATATTAGTGTAGATAGCAGCCCGGCCCGGCTTTGCACGGTCAGTTTTCCGTTTTCCCTTAGGAATTAAGCATTTTCCCGCGGTAAAAAGTAACCTATGTTCATCAAGTAAGGTAAAATATTTTTTCAAATCGGTCGAGTAGTTTCGGAGCCTATTCAATACAAACAAACAAACAATCAAATCTTTACTATTTATAATATAAGTGTAGATAAAGCATCAGCAACCCTACCAAAAATTAGAATTCAAGTACCCGATAGAACACAACAAAACAAAGTTTATATACCTCCTAGTTATGCAAGCAATCCATATTAACGGGAAATATATTATTTACAAGCAAACTTCCTTCTGATTACGGATTCAAATTATGCAAATATTCTCCAGCGCCAAAATAAGAAAAAAGTCTTGAATGGACTTAATAAAATTCCTTTCATCGCCGTCTGCTGTATTACTTAAACAATTTTAAAATGCGGGTTGCATTTCGCCAAGACTTATTAAAATTCATTCATCAAGTCCTGCAATTTGTTTCACTACTCCCTATGTCTTGCACAGAAAACTATGTATCTACCTTATTTATGTAGTTGAGAAATTATGTTAATTTAGTACTTAGATAGAGCCCATAAGTCTATATAAGTATATAAAAAAAAATACAATAACCCAACAAATGCAAATACAGAATATAATCAGTATAATATAAAGAAATTTCAGTGATTCAATATGATAAATTGTATGGTAACTATGTACCTAAACACAATATTATGGAACCAATGCCTTCTGTAAAACTGGCTAGAATTACAGTGTAAAAAATAAGACACCGACCCATTAAAAATATATAATGAATGACAACTAGGTAAAACTTTCTTAACAACTAAAGTTTAGTCTTCTCAACAAACCAGACTGGTTTCAAAAATATTTTATAACCCTTGCCACTTTAACAATTGTGTTGTATCTAATTGCTTGTATTTAGATTCCCATCATAACATTAATAATAGACATATAATGTCAGAAAACTAATATGTAATTCAATATTAATTGAACCCTATAATTACTATCATCATCATATCAGCCGAAAGACGTCCGCTGCTGGACATATACCTCCCCCAAAGAGTGCTAAAGTGACCGGTCCTGCGCCACCCGCACCTAGCTAACTCCCACAACTACCACAGATCACCAGTCCACGCCGCCCCTTCCGGTACCTGGTCGCCACTCGAGAACCTTTCCGCCCCAATGGCCTTCGGCCATTATTATACTCAGCCAATATACGTCCCAGTTCTGCTGGCCAAGAGTAACAGTATAATATTTTTAATTTTTATCTAATCTCTTAGCAAGTCTGGGATTGACAGACACTTGTCAAAATATTTTGTTACTAAATATTTTAAACGGATCTTATTGTCTACATTATTAAATATGTGAATGCGAACCCAGCGCTCTTGGTCAAAAACAAATAATTCACCACCCCCTTTCTTCCCGTGGGTGTCGTCGTAAATGTCGACTAAGGGAGCAGGGTCAAAGTGTGTTGTGGGCGATGGGCTAGCAACCTGTCACTGCAGTATCAAATTTTGTCGATATTTTATAAATAAAAGTGGCACTGGAACATACGTTTCATGTGCTCTGCCTACCCCTTTTAGGGATAAAGGCGTGAATGTATGTTTGTATATGTAATGTACTTGGTAATCGAGAAAACGAAAGCACCATATATTTTTTAATTTCCTCAACCTAAGCTGCCAACCCTATTCGACGTGAAACGTAGCTTAATAAAATTAAGTTTTGCAGCAAAACTAGGTGTCTCCTCGGCGTGCGAATTGCAGGAATTTCTGTAACAACCCATTCAATCTGGTGAACTTAGCTACGAATCCTTTGCCTTGCCCGGGTGAATGTTTCATTTCACACGATAGGTAGCTGCGTTTAAGATGAGCACGATAGAGAAACTGGGTCAAACACTAGATATTTTGAATCACATTTGCACGTGATGGAAAAAATTCAAAATATTCTGTTTGGTGCGGTTTCCTATGTGGTACTTAAAAATGTTCAACCTATTTTTCAACCACTAGCCAGTATTCGATTGAGCTGTTTCGCACTTATGTAAGATCGTTGACGATGCAATATTATGGTACCTCCAAGCTGGTCTGATGATGGAAACAGGTGTCCATAGTAGTAGGTACCTAAACAACAAAAAATAACCTGCAAAGACTGTGCAAAAAAAGTACAATAGGTGATAAAAGCATGTACTGAAACGGTGTCTTTGTCAAATACATACCTATCTTTTATTTTTAGATAATACAAAAAGCGTAATACAAAGCTTGTAATTTTAGTTTTTACGCTAAAGGAAACTGAGCGCAAAAGCTCGTGTCTCAATTTGCTTGATTAATTTTAATTGAGTGATTATGTTGTCCGTTTTATAATTTGAAGACCTTAATTAACCTCCTGCTTTTATTCGAGTTGTTTTCTTAGGTAGAGCTCAATTAGTGGGACCGGATTTTTGCTCTTAGGTTTCGATAATTGTTATGTACGTCAGTCACCTGCGAGCTCACGAACGACGCTCCAGTTAGCCATGTTTCCAGTCGCTGTGGTCGAAATCGGCCAGGATAGTGATGAATGTCGGAAAAATGATGCTTATTGTTTTTAAAAGGATGAACGAGCGTTAGGTATAAAATAAATTGTATGTATTTTTTTTACGCAGATAATTATTATTTTGGTAAGTTTAGTGACTGTGGAATAGTAGTGTTATCAATCTTGAATTATTACGGAGTGAAAGGAGGCCATAGAAGCTCGTTTTCTATCAAAAAATCCAAATGTCAAAGGACCCAAGGCGGAAATCATTATCTAACCCGAAACATTTTTTAGTTGGCAGTTATAGAAAAATAAACTGGTTTTCAATTCACGATAGTGGTTTGCACTATCGGTTCAGTTTTCTTTGCGATTGCCTGTAACATCCCACACCAAACCTCGGTATCAATCAACACCCGTCCACACATCCATCACCGCAGAATTACCATACCAGCCTACACAACACCCGCCGAAATTAACCGCCGCTCATCCGCCGTACATTTTTCACCCAATAACCATTTCTAGGGATTTATTAGCAATTGAGCCGCGTCCCTATCAATGGATTCCTCGATTTATAGCATATTAAGAGGATTTTTATTCTATTACGACCATTGCCTGCGGCGATGTTCTCGATTCTTGGGCGATTTGGGAAGTTTAAGTTGGTATGAGGTTTTCTTGAGAATATAGAAGAGCTAAAGGTGTTGAAAGTAATTGGACTCAAATGTCGAAGGGTGTTTAGAAAGGTGGCGGAATATCATCTTGCATTTGTGTCCACCGTGTCCACCTTCCAGAAGATCGAAGCCAAAATTGCTTTATGTATTTTTTACTTTACCGAGAGCTAACTGATGTCGTTTAATTTCGGTACTTAAAAGTATGCTGTCAATAATCGACGCAGTAGTATTATATTGCGTGGAAGCTTCACCAAGCTTCCACGCAATATAATACTACTGCGTCGATTAGTACCTACCACCGTAGGTACTGAAGCAGGATTGCATTATGAGCCAATTAGGAAGCAATCATTAAAATCTAGGAGCGGAGTAAGAATCTGTATTGACTCAGTACAGCATGGTGTACCATATTCACCAGACGACTGGCTCGCTGAGGGTTTTCCAGCTGCGTTCGCGCCACTACGTGCACTTCAGCTCGTTTGTGGTGCGCGTGCCGCGGCCGCTGCAGAAGGCCATCGTGTGTGCTGACTTCTGGCCGAAGTGTGTCGTGTTTCGGCGGTTCCGGGGCAACCTACCGAATTCTACACCGGACATGACGACGCAACGAGCCACGCTGTTTCGTCGTCTAAATATTTACTTTTTATATATATTGTATGTATACATACAATAATAGCATATATGCTTTGTGGTATTTGTTGTTATGGGCCTTAGATGTCTGAAATAAATTGTTAATTATTTATTATTAATATTATAGCATCTCGATACCGCATTCAAACAAGGGATTGGCCTCAAGCTTTGCTCTTCAATATTCTTAAATAATATATATCATAAAGATTAGTACTCTGAACAAAAGTTCTGTGTGTTCTACAATTACAACACCGTTAAAGTGAATAGAAATCCCGTTTCCGGCAGCACAATTCTATTCAAAAAGTATTGGTAATTGAAAATAGCCACTGGGAAAGACGAGGCTCAAGGAGATTAAAACTTTATCGAGTCTTCAGACTTTGTATGGAATCGGACCCAGCGGGATTACTGTATTTCTGTGGTCTCCCTTTTGTACTGAACAAAGACGGGCGACTTCAATAATTAATCTATACTAAGCCAAGTCTATTCAGCGTTCAGCGGTGCTATTGAGTTCCTTTGTGAAACAAGGTTAGTTTCGGCTGCAGAATTCGATGCAGTCTGTGAATGTTTTAATAGTAGGAACTTAGGTGGTCTACACACGGCAGGGCTTGGCAGCACCGGATGCATTATGGTCACGATGCCCAACTGTTTCTATAGGTACACGCATCGTGCACGGTTCCATCGCACGTTAAGGGTGCCTTTCCACCAGAGATGTGCTATGACATGCTGGTGGAAAGGCACCCGGGTCCGCTGCGGCGTGTTTTCGATGTTTTTAAACATCTATTAACAATCATCCGTCAGTTTGGGTAAACAAATAGGGTATTGTTTTGATTGGCAGAACATGTTAGATCTTTAAAAACATCGAAAACACGGCGCAGCGGACCCGGCATTAAACGATGCGACTTCGATCAATTAACAATTCAATCATCAATTTAAAGCGGGCGAGCATTGGGCAGCTGTAAACACCACAACTTTGCCCGGACCATAGACAATGACTTTGATCTGCAAAACAATGCAATTTCTTTCGTCAGTAGACCGCTTTAGACAAAGTCTACAAGCTGCCAAAACTCGTGCAGACTCAGGCAGAACTGAATAGAATAACTCAATGAGTGGCATTGACACCTACACTGCGTTCGTTTCGTAACAAAGAACGCATAAACAATAGAATGCGAGCTCCTCACAAATGTCTACCCACGTGCCTTAAACCCGGTATGCGCATGTTCGAACAAAACATCTCCCTGGCATCGTTTTGACACTCCGCCCCCATCCCCGCATAATGCCAATGGCACCCTTTCTGTGGGGCCATTTTGCGACGCCACTTACTCGTAGACTTCTATGTTTTTTTTCGTTCGCTGGTTTGCAACGAATTTTTCAAATCAGTACGGTACATCTTCAAGTAATCGGGGAACATATAAAAAAATAAAACATTCCGATAAATTACGAACCTCCTCCATTTTCAAATCGGTTAAAAAGGAAAAAGAACTATATGATAGTGTAACTTGAGACAGGAACCGGATTTGCGTCATTTTTGCCCGGAGGTGGTTGTTTTTTCGCTTTGCGGATTTCTGTATCATAATGCCGGAAATATTCGGAATCATGCTGCATATATTATTACCATATCAGGTATATTATACTCGTGAACATCATGTGTATTGTATATTATGTAAAAAATATGTATGGACGATATGACACAGATAACAAATACAAAGGGGAAATATCACAATCGTCTGAAGCCTATGACAGGACTCGAACCTGTGTCATCTGAATTGCCGGTTCAGCGCTCTTCCACGGAGCTACTCAGACATTGACTGATGAAGCGTTTCTTTGAATCACATTTACCGCCGCTACTAATTAAAAGTGTAGCGAATAAAATATTTTGTTTCGTCGTGTATGGACATACAACGGTGCCGAATGCAATCAATATCTGTGTACGCAACGCAAGTTTTGTAGATTGCTAAAAAACGCCCTTATAGCTAACTTTCAGATAGTTCATGAAAAATATACGGACATGTTTTATTACTGGTCATGAAATCCTAAATAAATGAAAACCGTAATGTAAAAAGAATTTTCTGGGATAATCATACACAGCAATTTTAACACACGTCATTCATAAATCGTAAGTAATAGGTAATTCGAGTGTATGTATAATAATAAATTCCCGAGCGCTCATTTTATTCTCATTTGATGATCGCTTTAAACGCCAAGCATGGGTCGTAAATACTACATAAAATCTTATTGCTGTCTGGTAGTTAAGCAGTCTGAGCCTGGAATACTGCCCTAGGGGGTAAAATTTTTATGTTAGTATTTTGATTTTCGGAGGGATTTAGTGTAAAAGAGATGCTAGAGACGAGACGGATGAACAATAACTATATGTGAGACTTTAGTGTAGAAGAGCAGTTCTTTCGACATGTCCTGTTTTCTAATTCTAATAGACGCGTTTTACTATCCAACTAACAAAATTACTGAAATATAAATTATAATTTGATTTATATGGGGACACTCACCCTTACTAACAAACAAACGAACAGGTCAAGTTTTAAAGCTTCTAATAATAAATCGGGGAGTACAGTCAGCATCATAAGTTGCTGAAGACCTAAGTACCTTGTCGTTTTCACTCGTTTTAAGTTGTCAAACGAGTGAAAACGACAACGTACTTAGGTGTTCAGCAACTTATGATGCTGACCGTAGGTACCTACCGCGCGGCTCGAATTCTAGATTTTATAGTATAATCCGTGCACCAGGCCCTATTTTCTCTTAAATACAGCTTCTTATCTAATACCGATAAACTTCTAGACGAGTTTTTAAAGTCGTACAACATCGCATGCAAAGGCCATCCGATACGAACCCACGTCTCGTTCTAACTTGGTTCATCCATGAACTTACTCAAATTATCAACAGAAATAAACGTCCTTACTACTACTACCCGACAGCGCTCTTACTACCCTTTTCCCCCTAGGCACAGTAAAGTTGTTTACAAGGAAAGGGGAAACTCGATTCCATTATCAAAACTTAGAATTTACTTTGCCGCTTGCGCGGGGCGTGCGAATTGGTGCGACTGGTGTTTTTATAACTTCATGGAGCTGATGTCAGTTTGTGTTAATGATCTGTTGATGTTGGTTAAGAGCACGTTAAGAGAACAGAACAGGTGTTAAGAGTAAAGAAGTGACGTTCGTAGAGAAAATATATATTTAAAGGGTTTGCTCTTCTCATTTTAAAAGGTTTTGTTACACCGTAAAAGTTCTATTGTTCTGTATATCTCTCTTGGCGGTCACCATTCTGTAACTTGCTTTAAGCTCACCTCAACGCTCACCCACAAATATATATCGACACCGCGATGCGTAGTAACTAAGCGTACCTAGGTAGAGGTCTACTTTCGTCACGGGTGACCGGGGCAGTGTGAGCCGCATTAGCGCGTAGCAACAGTCCTGAAAACTAGCGCCTTAAGCATAATATACTAGTATTGCGGATTTTTCGAGCAATTCTGTAGTAGATATAATTTATTTTTCTCACCAAATAAATATATTTCTTTCTTTCTTTCTTTAGCTATCTTGCTATGAGCTTGACGAAAAGTCAGTAAGGCTCGAAGCACACTCAAAAGTATGCCACGGTTCCCAGGAGATTATTATTCTAAACTGTTGACAGCAGTGGAGCACTAGGTGTTAACCATCTACAGCTGGGTCTATAATTATCTGACGCATTGCTGATGCCTGACTAGACAGGACCCGTCACGTCAGAGCGTATCAGACGAGTGTGAATCTTACTAAATGTGTAAAAGCGATATCGTTGTGTCTTAATCTAAATCTCTTGAATCTCGCAGAGGTGTCATAGTTATTAAATATAATAATTTTACCAACATTTTGACAATTTGCACTGTTAAAATTTTCGCCAGAAGAGATGATTAAGTCTTACTTTCATTAATAGCCCGCATTAAATGAAAGGCGACGTTCTCTCAAGATTAGAGAGTTTTGATTAGAAATTATTGGAAAATTATAATTGCTCTTGAGTTAGTTGTAGAATAAACCTTTATTTTCTAAAGAAGTTATATGCAAGATGATAACTAACATTAAGTAAATTAAATTAAAACTAAGTTAAATTTAAAAAAGGCCTCGAGGCATGTAGATTTAGATGTCTAGAAGGTTTAGTGGTGATATTAGTTAGCCCATAATGAGTAGGTACAGTCGCCATCAGATTATATCGGAGCGGCCAAAGCGCTCACAAATATCTAAACGCGTTTCTAATGCCTCGACAATAGAGACCATGTTCAGATATTTGTAAGCTTTCGCCGCTCCGATATATCTGATGGTGACTGTACTGTCACATATTCACTTTTTGACCCAACTGCCTCACAAGAAGGGTTATGTTTTTCGAGCTTATATATGTTTATTTGTAATCTAAATATATAAACGTAAAAGTCCTGACTGACTGACTGACTGACTCACTCACTCACTTACTCACTTAAATCAACGCCCAGCCCAAGCCGTTGAACCTAGAGAGCTGATTTTTTCACAACAGGCAGAGTATACAACGACAGTACCCACTAAGAAGGGATTTTTGAAAATTCCACCCTCAAAATGGTAAAAAGGGGTTTGAAAGTTTGTATGGGGATGGAGTAATATTTTAAGTGAGAGACTTGAAACTTTGTGTATGGACTCCTTATTACAATACTAGAAAAGTAATTTAAGGGTTCCAAAAAAACCTACCCCTGAGCAGGTTAAATAGGGGTTAAGTAGGAAACTTTTCGTTTTGAGATAAAATTTGAAACGTTATATACAAATAACACACTCAGAGCGTGCTAAAAGGGGTGAAAATTTTGTATGGAGAGCTAGAATTTTTTTCAGTTAGGGAAGTTGTAGGCCTGTCTGGTAAAAGACTGCAAAACAAACTTCAGCGTTTTTTTATTTATCTCCTAAGAGGGTTAAACGGGGGTTCGAAGTTTGTATAGAGAGCAAGACATTTTTAAAGTTAGAGATTTGTAACTTCGACTTTAGACTGTTTCTTTGAATACTAGAAAATAGCTACAACTTAGAAAAGTTGAAAAACCCCGACATTTTCATTTCAAAGTCCAATATCTCAAAAACGGCTGAACAGATTTTCATGAAACATGGCTAAGAAGTTAGGGAGCTACGATACCACAGATAGATACACAGCTACACTCAGATAGACGTTAAACCTATAACAGTTATAACATCCCTCTTTTTGCGTCAGGGGTAAAAAATAATTGGGTGTTTTAAACGAGATTCACCCCTGAAGGGGCTAATAGGAGTTGGAAATTTATACGGGGAACAAGAAAATTTTAAAATAAGGGCACTGTAACTTCGATCAAGGACTAGAAATCAACATTTTTGCGTTTTTTATATACTTTCTCTAAGGTTGGAGGTTAAAAGAGGTTGGGGAACAAAAACTTTTTGAAGAAAGGGAATTCTTCGGTCAGACATAATATACTATTTGGTAAGCCATTCATTCAGAATACATAATCCTACCGCTCGCGGAAAAGTAGGTTAGGTTAAGTTAGAACTGCGATCCTTACAGAACGGAACAGCTACCAGAAAAGTAGATTAGGTTAGAACTACGACGCTCACAAACCGAAAAGAAGGTAATGACTAATGTTAGATTAAATTGCGGATCATTTTGTTAATTCAAGACGTTAATTTTGGGAAAAATATAATTCTTTCTCTCACACCTTTAAATGGGGACTGGGGATGGAGATGGAAAGTTCTACGTCTTTGGCATACGATAATTTCACATTCAAAACTATACAGGCAGCTCGGATTAACGTAATTAAAACTACTAATCGGATTTAGGCAAAAAAACGGTAGGCCATGTAGCTTAGTAGACATAAAAAAATCCTTTAATACATTATGAAAATTAAACAATTTAGTAGTTAGAAACGTGTGATAACTGATAACTGATACTTAAATATTGGTATTTTAAAAAACGGACATTTCAATTAAGGTTTAGCAATTTTAACCTTTTACGCCTAAACCCAGAACGGAATTATATGAACATTGGCATAGAGATAATTTGAGACCCTTGGAAAGATTAAGGATAGTTTTTATCTCGAAAATCATCAATTAATATGGTAGAAGTTTTTTTGGGACAGCGTAAATTAAGGTTACGCCTAAAATAATTTAATAGCAATTTTTTTCTCAAATTCTACGCGGACGAAGTCGCGGGTAACAGCTAGTTTATGTATGTATGTGGACAAGAAAAATCTATTTCACGGGCGACTAAGTCGGGCACTTGATGGATTTTGACGTTTATAAATAAATAAGTATTTTGAGGATAATCTTACACAAATCGACCTAGTCCCAAACTAAGCAAAGCTTGTACGTATGTATGGGAACTATACTCGGAAACCTAATTCAAGACCAAAAAAACGTCAAAGTCAAAAAGTATCAAAGTCACTTATGTCATTGTCAATCGAACATGTCAGATGTAGGTAGCCAACCTTTTTGCAAATCATAATAAATATTCGTAGATATGGCCAACATTTTCAATATCAAAAACGTTACATTGAACAATACGCATTATTAAAAAGTAATTGTTTTTTCTACCTGATATCGTTCAAAAACAATTACAATATCCCAAAACAAAAATTACTTCTTAAACATTTTATAAATTTATTCAGATATAAAATGACAGATTGACAATTACTAATCTTTGGGGTCATGGCTGGTGGGGTCTACAGATTATATGATTTCACCACAATTTGTCAGTACAACATGTCGAAGTCATAATTGGGTGTGTCGTATAGATGTAACAATCCAATCACATGTGCATGCAATTTCTCAATACAACTCTTTTGACAGTTGGATCAGCAGCGCAACATGCCTCCAGACCATAGCAATTAGTCAGGTTCTGATAAATTGGGGCTGACAAATCATTACATGTAGGTATAGACTCCTTGAAAAAATGGCAGATGATTGTGATTATAAAGTGAGCTACACACTTTTGGCCTGTTATTTTGTCGAATAGCTAAACGCATGGCATAATATTTAAATTGCATCTAACGTTGTTCACGACTATTGTTTATAAATCGTACCAAATGTTATGAATACCTGAAGTATTACAAGTGCAATAACAGTTTTTCTACCAAAAATCTTTTATGGTTAAATATTTAACAGGGCATCTTGTATTTTTGTAAATAAGTTGAATTGTTTATTTAAATCGTAGGTTTAAATCTACCAATAAATACATTTTTTTGGTGCGGCCTTTTAAAAAGTGAAAATATACCACCGTAAACATATTTTCCTTTAGTGGCAACCCACGTTGGTCTTGAATTAGGTTTCCGAGTATAGACGACGATATCTTACATAGATAAATAGATACTTAAAAACATAGGAAACATCCATGGACAAGTATTCGTGCTCATCACACAAATAAATGTCCTTACCGGGATTCGAACCCGGGATCTCCGACCGCTTAAGCCTAGTTGGTAGTGCAACCAGAAAGCATAAATGTTTGCCCTTACCTGGATTCGAATCCCGGTAAGGGCAAACATTTATGTGATGACCATGAATATTTGTTTCTGAGTCATGGATATTGTCTATGTATTTAAGTATTTATATCTATTATATATATCGTCGTCTAGTACCCATAACATAAGCCCTACTGAGCTTACTATGGGACTAGGTCGATTTGTGTAAGATTGTCCCCTTATATTTATTTATTATTTGTTTATTATTATTATCTCCAGCTTCGTAGGCAGGGTCACTACCAACTAGGCTACAAAGGTCGTCATTATGGTCGTGATTACATACGAGGTGTCGTTTGATTCCTCATAATTATTGTAATTGAAATTAAAAATATTTATTTCGGACTGTAATCCAATAATATAAAAAGAACACAGAAGTGTTAGGTTATTAATAGTATTTTTCACAATCGTGTTATAATAGAGAGCTTTTTAGTCGAGTACCGTGTTTAGGCCACGAAGCTTGCTGAGTGGCCTAAGTAAGGTACGAGATTAAAAAGCTTGATTATGACACTATTGTGAACAACACTTTTTCTACGAGTCAACTGAACTAATTAAACAAACTTGGTATCTATTGAAAACGAAGTGCAACCAACGACTTTTTCATTTTTGTGCGTTGATGTCTATTTACCTTTTGACTTTCTCATGACGGCGTCCTATTGGTCAAATCCATTATAGTTCAGTAAAGGCGCCACGTGATTGGTCAATTTCATTATAGTTGTGTCAACAGTTATGAAATGTTGAGTTGGGACCTCCATAGTAAAAAGTATGTGATTTAATTTCGGTGTACGAAAAAAAAAATCTTTTCCTTTCACTTGCTACCTTTTATTCGAAAGATATTTAGACGAAATCAAGGCGTAACTATGTCTGTGTAAACTTTGTACCTTTGGCTTTGTTGAAACAAAATTATTTCAAATAATGACAATTTATGGCCGCTTCTGTAGGCGGTGCGAGTTCGGTATGGTATCCGTAAACTATCAGCTGTCAGTGTCAACTATCAGTCAAGTCGGTACAGATTATATACCGCGCGGTTTCATTGAATGAGTGCTTCAAAAAGTATGCGTCAACTGGTCACTCTCAAAGTTGCCGAATATTAAGCAACGGTTACCTACATCACAAAAGGCGAGTGAAATCAAAAGATTATAAAATATCCTACTGTTTTTTGCAAATATTATTCAGGGGAACCCAATTAGGATTAAGGGGAATCCAACGTCACCCCATATGCAAAAATATATTAATCTGTTTGAACTGTAACCCGTGAAATATAATTTTCTTGTCCTCGTGCATACATACATCACGCTAGAAAAACATAACCATCAGGGCAGTCAGGTAAAAATGGAAATAAAAGAGATTTATCGCGCCTGCGGATTATTGGGCCCTCCTATATGAGGATGGGGTCCTATAACACAAATGCTATATGGCTATTGCATGCCACGATAGGACCCGCGTACGACTTCGCGCGCGCCTTAACGCATTTACTGCCAAGAATCGCTACACGCTACGCTCGTAGCCGATCCCGTGGTTTTCCTCGTATGTAGCGGAAAGCGACTACGGCGAATGTGCCCGCTAGGCAGGTTCCTGGCCGTGAAAGTGTTAAGAATTGTGAAGTGCCGATACGCGGTGCGAGTAGGTATTTAATAAAACGCTATCTGTTTCACACCGCTCTGCCTCTCTCCTGGTGTGAGCGATAAGGAGAGTTGCAAGTCCTGGAGGCAATTGTCTTCATTTCCTTGGTGAAATATTGTTTCGGGTGATAACGTTTTTACCCCCTATGCCTTTACAAAATTAAACAATTTTGGTATTATTGGATTTACTACACTTTAATCTATGTCTGCACGTTTTCCTTTTTTAGTAAGTCAGTTTAGATTAAGTAATAAAAAAAACGATAGACAAAGTATTTAAGTCTAAAATATAGATTTTTAGATGCTAATAACTTTAAACGTAAGCAATATTTTATAAAAATTAAAAACGTACGGACCTAGTTTTTCATTATATCTACGACATATCCAAAATAGTTAAAAATCGAACTATGTCTACGGGGTGAAAAACGTTATCGCTTTTTATATGAAAAATGACTGGTTCACATCCTCTTAAGTAGGAGTGAGAGGCCATGCTCCGATCTCTCGCTCCCACCCATGGCCCACCGCTACCGCCGCCACAAGCTCTTCGTCGGCTCCCGATACAAACGTTTACAAAAAAAATGGAGACTAAAGAAGTTTTTCTAGCACCAGATGCTAATTTCCGACCTACATATGGTGGATCCTATTGTATACACATAGTTTCATGCCATTCAAGCTTGTCTTTCTACTGTAAATATATAAATATTTAGGGACATTCTTACACAAATCGACGGTGAAAGGTGAGCTGAGGTTAAGGCAAGTTACAGAATAGCGGCGCTGTGGAATCTTAAGCCGTACACTCAGTCACTTTGCCATCTCACCGTTTTCTAAGCAATTAATATTTAAATAGCGACACTGTATACGGTATAGATTTAATTGTGAAGCACTGTGACCCATTTTGCCCAAATGTGTCATGTATATAGAAAGCTGGCTACTATAAGAGTCAGGGGCACTTGAGAGTTAACAATGTGAATAAATTGGTACGAGATGAAGTGTTGAGTGAAATGCAAATGAAATACAAACTGCTGGTTTTGAGTGAAGAAGTGCTACGATTCAATGCGAAGCTTTAAGGCTGACTGACTGTATAACATACATACATAAATTCACGCCTTTATCCCTAAAAGGAGTAGGCAGAGCACATTAAACTTGTGTTCCAGTACCATTAATAGCATAAATGTGTGTATAAAAGATCGCCAAATTTTATATCGCCGTGACAGTTTGCTACCCCATCGCCCATAACACACTTCAACCCTGTTCCCTTAGTCGACTCTTACGACACCCTTAGGAAGAAAGGGGGTGGTGCTATTCTAACCCGACACCACACGGGGAAGTAAAGTTTCATGAAATTCATGATTTAGCTCTCAATTTCAAGTCTACATTTCTAACTATTATTTATCGGCAAATAAGTATTTAGAACCGTGAGATCTTGGAAAAGACAGTACGGTTGCCAGGTTGCTGCACTTTAAGCACCACCCAGGGGTCACTTGTAGGGTAGCGATTTATTTATTTATCGTATGGCAAATCAGTATTTAGAACCGTGAGATCTTGGAAAAGACAGTACGGTTGCCAGGTTGCTGCACTATTTATTTATCGTATGGCAAATCAGTATTTAGAACCGTGAGATCTTGGAAAAGACAGTACGGTTGCCAGGTTGTTGCACTTTTAGCACCACCCAGGAGTCACGTGTAGGGTAGCGATGGGTAATTCCTACGGACGTGGTGCAACTTCGACCCCCATTTCTAACTATAAATAAAATAAAATCTTACGAAAATCTACGGGTTACTAGACAACGATATATTTAATAGATAGAAATACTTAAATACATAGAAAACATGCAAGACTCAGAAACAAATATTCATGCTCATCACACAAATATTTATTTTGTTCTTACTGGGATTCGAACCCAGGACCTTCAGCTTCGTAAACAGCGTCACTACTACTAAGTAGGCTAACTATTCGTCAATTGGCAAGTTTAAATGCAAAATATGGGACAATCCGAACTTTGCGGATATATTATGTTGTCAATTCAAAACCCTTGTTTTAATGTGTCTTTAATTTGAGATATGTCTCGAAGTCGATCGTATCTACATAAACTCTTGATGTCTAAATACGTTATCATTTTAGATTGACGCGCGTACAATTTATTTATTTATTTAAATCAGGCCCACATTACAAATACCTTAAAGGCAAACATACATATCAATATAAACTACAATGCGTTACGTGATTAACCAGCAGGTAGAATATTCTGATGTCAGCTCGTGCGAGGGACTAATTGTTAGTAAAACCACATCGGTATTCGCGTGACGGGTTACTGTGGCAAATTATTTAGTTTTTCGCATCAGTGGCTCCACGAGGATTGCGTATCACAGTGAATAATTATGGATAGCACTCGGTGAACAAACACTTGATGTTTGCAGACCCCTATTTTTTATGCCACGACAGTACCAAACACGGTGCGGCCCGGCCATACTTCCAATTCCAGAGTCACAAGCTCGTCATCATAATCGTTATCGTCATCAATGTCTTCATAAATAATAAATATTAGGGGACAATCTTAAACAAATCAAACTAGCCCTATAGTAAGGTCATTAAAGCGCGTCTTACTTAGTACTAGGCGACTATACTTATTCAATAGATATAAGCGACTGTACAGTAAATTATCGAATAGCTACCTTCATACTTGTACCTACACAAAAAACATCCAAGACTCAGAAAACAAATATTTGCCCTCACCGGGATTCGAACCCTCTAGGCTAACCGTTCGCCATATCAGCCGAAACACGTCCACTGCTGGACATGGCTGCCCCCCCAAAGAGTGCCACAAAGACTGGGCCTGTGCCACCCGTATCCTGCGGACTCCCGCGACCTTTGCCAGGTCATCAGACCACCTTGTGGTGGGGGTCTACCTTGCAAGCTAACATATCAAGGGTCGGCAATGCCCATGTTACTCCTTTGGAGTTGCATGCGTCTATAGGCTGCGGTGTCGGCTAATCATCAGGCGGGCCGGACGCTCGTTGGCCACCGTCGTTGTATAAAAAATCTTGTCACCAACCCTCTAGTGATCTGAGAATTTGTTACGTTGACAGCTGCAACCAAAATTACTTTTAGAACATTTAAATATATATAAATGCGAAAGTAACTCTCCCTGTCTCTCTGTAATCTTTTCTTAAACCGCTGAACTGATTTAGATGTTTGGTATTAAGATAGTGTGGATCCCGGGGGAAGACATAGGATATTTTATATCAGTGAAATAAAGAGCGGGAGTTTGTACGGAGACACGATATTTAAACGAGTTGCACACGGATGATATCGTGAGGAAAAATTGGGTTAAATAATTTTATCTACGCACATATCATTAGTGCTCTAAAATGCGCTCAGAAACCGTAGGAAATGCCCAACATTATTACAACCGATTTTACTATGAGAACTTTCTTGTCTGTGGTAGTAGGTAAAATCTGTACTGTAATGTTATTACAGTACAGATTTATGTATCGTTATGAGTTTAAATTTGGAACAGCTATCAAAACTCAAGCGGGTCTCTATTCTAGTGTCCATAGACATTTAATCATTTATCGATACGAAACGTCAATTCAGTATTTTTTTTAAATATAAACCGCATGACATTTGATCTCGATTGATATGAGCATAGGGACTTCATTCGTATGTATATGATTAAAAAAAAACATTCGTCATGACGAATTGCCGCCATTACTGTTGTCATTTTTTGTCGGTTTTTTGCTGTTACTTACCTACTTATGATATGTGTGTAGATAAAGTAGTGTATGCAACTGTGCATAATTAGGCCTTAAAACACTCGTGTGATCCTATTATTAAACTCGCTGACGCACGTTTCATAAAACCACACTCGTGTTTTAAGGCCTCTCATTATCGACCAGTCGCATAAACTACTATTAAAACATTCAGATATATCATACTTTATTCAATTGGAGGTTTTTTTCATTTTTGCTCATATGTAAACATGCTGTGCTGGCTATACAACATGTTGTAAGCTTAATTATAATGAAGATAAGTATTATAAAAATGTATGTGTAAAATTGGTTGCCCATTACAGCGCCAATTTAACTTTTTAATGCAAATCGGACAAATTACCTAAAACTTTACGGTTTTGCATGTAAATTGGAGAATTCTAATTACAAGTATAGTATAAAGCCTGTGTATCTGTATGGTTAGCCCAAGACGGTGCGCGAGCTCTCTCACTATCAGTCTCTCTCTTATTAGATACGGAGAGTGCGAAAGAGCTCGAGAGAGCTAGTGCCGTCTTGTGCTAACCATTCTGAAGTTTTACTTCAATTCTCGCCAGTTAATATCTGATCGGTTTGGTATATGTGTCACAGTGGAATAGTACCTATAATCCGCCGTTTTACATAACAACCACCTGTTTTACAAAACAGCGCTTTTTTATAATCTTTTTCATATCTTTTTTATAATATAAAGTTAACGATCAGGCGAACTGAATAGAGCTCAATGAAAATTCGCTGGAATGAATTCGGCGCTAATCGTTCTTCAATATTCATTTGCCGCCGCTTTGGAAATGTTTAGTTCCCATTTTTAATACTCGTGGCGCTATCTGACATAACAACAACAATGGCGTTGGCGAATTCAGAGGTTATAATGCAAAACGTCATAAATGGCTATGGATTCTGGTGTTCGGCAGAATCCAAGCCAATATTAGCAGGATTGTCATTAAGTTACAATATAGCGGGCAATCCGCCGTATTTCATTACAGCTGTATCTAGGTAGTGGGTAGTTTATATATTACAATTGTATGACGTTTCCGTGAGCCAAAAACGTAGGCAAACCCACACTATTATTATAAACTATGTCCATCCGGAAAACCAGTACTATGTCATTTTCGAATTCAGATGAGTCGTTCCGGAGATTAAACCCTACAAATTCACAAAGTGACAAATCGTAATATACGTGAATTTTGGCAAGTAAACGAATATCTTTCTTGTTCCGGTAGAAGGTCACTTTTATGTCTATTTGACATTTTCTCTATCATTTTATCTGCCGTTACATCGACGCTCTGCAAAAATACAGGTTTGGGTCAAAATTGCACCGATAAATTTTTATGGAAGCCCATAAGCTTAGCTATTTCTCAGTCATTAGGTATAGGTTTCAAGGTTTGGTCAATATATAGGAGGATAAGATGGTAGAGTAAAACAAAAAATAGACGCGCCTCCAATGTAGTTACGTAATATGAGCCTCCCTAAAGGTGAATTTACAACAGTGGAAGGGATTGAAAGATTCGTCGCCATTAGCGGACCCACGGTAGCTCAATTAGCAAGAGCGATGGACGGATTCCAGAGGTCGTGGGTTTAAATCCCTTTCGTGGCGAATTTTGCACTTTGATCGAAATTAGGAATTTCGCTAGCGGACGTTTGTCGTTAACAAACATTTACTGATAATATTCATGATTTATATCTCATTAACTTTTAGTAATTAACTTAGTTACTTACTTCAAACTTTCCAACTGACCAAGCAGTCAACCTCTACAATAGGTTGCCGACGGAGTTGAAGTTACTTTCTAGTACAAACCTATTCAAAAATAAGCTGAAAGCATTTTTGCTCAGGAAGTGTTTCTACACAGTAGAAGAATTTTTATTGTAAAATAGAAGGTAGTTTGGTAGTATATTGACATTAAACACGGTTGACATTATTCATTTCTTATTATTGTTTTACTTGTTTTTTTTAATAGACTGATATAATTATCCATTAGATTGGAATTTAGTAAATCATTTGATTGATACAAAGACATGATATAAATTCCTCATTATTGTTTTTCTATTAATTTTCTTTTTCTTATTCTTTATTAGTTGCTCTCTGTTACTGTATTCGTTTTTGATTTTTTTTTGTATTATTTTGACATTTTTATTTCAAATGCAATGTATATTGTTACTGAATAAATAACTATGAACTATGAACTTTGTTTGAAAGTTACGCGTTGAAAGCGTTTTGATATGGGTACAATGTTATAGTGTCGATACTCAGGAAATAGGTACATTCGTAAGTTTTACAGCCAATTTTGACTTAAACAACATTTTGGGACCTCGTAGCAAGGACGTAAATTCAAACCGGTCTTAAAGATAACATTAACAAAGCTAACATGTGTTTACAAGCAAAACGAACGCTGTAGATCATGAATATGGAAGTTGGTATGCCTGTACTAGTCGCAGGACTGGAGGTTTATGTTAGTAATGGTATACTAGAGCAAACTTATGTTAGCAGGCGAGTTCCTAAAAATCCATACTAATATTATAAGTCTGTTTGTCTGTCTATCTGTCTGTTACCTGTTCACGCTTAAACCGTTGAATCGATTTAGTCGGAATTTGGTAAAGAGATCGTTTGAGTCCCGGGGAAGGACATATGTGGCCGACGCGTCGCCTTATGTCGCGTCGCAAGCGACTCTTGTCGCAGAGGGGCGACCCTTGTCGCGGGGCGACGGGCGACTTTATCGCGTCGGCTGAGTGGGTTCGTACGCCTAGAGGCTTCAGGCGTACGCCACTCGCCAGACACCTAACAGACCGTGCGTATATATGGGGCGACCCTGCAACGGCCTTCGATAGCCCGAAGGCCAAGACTCCCTAGCCAAGGGTAGAAGAAAAGAAAACAAGAACTCTGATAATAAAATGAATGTATATTATTGATTGACTTATTAATTAAACTTTCCCTACCACTGCCCTATGTGACTTGTTTACAAGTCCCTGCTTGCCCTATCACTTTCCTACTGATTGCTGATTACTTAGTTGTTGCTTTCTCCAGAGAGCCGACTGAACACAATTTGAACTGAGAACTGACTCGTTCTTATACCAAAATTAGGTTTACAACTCGTCACGATATCCTCGAGCATATTTTCAGCTTCTAATTTTATTATTGACCCAAATCTTACCTAATTGATTGGCTATTACGTAATGCCACGCCTATTTTAACTATAATTTTTCGTTATCACAAAATATTTTAAACAAGGTTCCTTCTAATGCACTAATCTTTGTTTGCCTATGATATCGTGACTCTAACATATGTTTACGAACAATAATAAACCTCGTAAGGTGATTTTCAGGAAAGTTACAGCAAGTGGAAAATGGTAATATTTATTTGCAAATCCTTTTTTACTAGGTTTTCTTGCTTTTTATAATATAAAACGTTAATAATACTGATATAAAGTCTCCCTAACAGTTGGAGCTTTTTATGACCTACCTAACGACATATAAATCTAGATTCTACTGTAACAGGTTGCAAAATGGTCGCTTTGATTAACCAGAATGATAAGCCGAAATTACGTAATAAAGTTCTTAATCAAAAATTAGTATGGAATAATAACGACCAATCAGCGCCCGGCGGGCGGAGCTTGACGTATGCTCTCTCTACGGTCAGACACTCGGATATACACGATTTCTTAGTGGCTTTCATTATGGTAATGCTTTCTTAATACAGTCTCAAAATGTGACCTTTAAAACATGTTTTGGCCTATATGCCTTAGGTATATACTCGTTATATTCTTTTGGGTGGTAACTAAGACTTTTATTTATTCATTTACATTATATTTATTAACCTTTGCCTATTAATTCCTTTGTTATTGGTTAACATGTTATTATGTACTCAAGGCTATGTAAAATTGGGTAAATAGTGGGATTTCTTTATTTACTTATACAATCTAGGTCATTACAGTCTAGACATTGATTCTGTTACCTCTAAACGTGATCTTGCGGTCCCATCGTTCACAACATAGAATACTTTTTATCTCCGAAATCATCCCCTAAGGGGTTGAAATGGGGGGAAGGGTGAAAGTTTGTATAGAGCTGCGATATAAAAGAGTTCCACGCGGACGGAGTCGTGCGCAGAAGCTAGTAAACTATATAGTACTAATTTCTGATAAAAACATTACGTTTATTTTGAAAGGCATGTCCAAAAGGGATAGATATTGGTGGGATTTTAATGAAAATATGGTAAATAATAGAGCAAAAACTTGCAGACAAAACCTAGAACACATCTTAATTTTTATTATGTAATCATTTTCTTTTTTTAAAAGCTTCACTCCCACCCACTCCTGTGTATCTTTGGCAAAGGCCTCTTCTTGTCCCAGCTTTGAGCAATCTCTAACCAGATGTTGCGAAATGGTTCCCGCCATCTCCGTGGCCTGCCACGTCCTGTGGCAGAGGTGGCCAACTCCGTTTATTTAACTTATTAATTGTATAAGGCTTTAACTTATTTTTCTCCAATATGCTCGGAAATGTTCGCCTTACTGTAGCAAAAATAGCACGTGCAGTTCCTCGTTACTGCAGAACGCAAATTTAAAAAATTTAAAATTCAGTATAATTTTTTACCTTTTAACTATATATGCTTTGACTAAGACAAATCACTACAAACAGCCAAGTGCCCGTAAGTTTGCAATTTGTCACACAAACTTGCTATAGTAAGACTGGTTAGTAGTGTATGGCTGTCTCTTTCCAACTATTACAAGTTGCTGTGAATTACGCCCCTTTGAAGCCTGAGAGGCTACCGCGAAATGAAAACTAACTTCGTTCGTGTATCTCCGTCTCTGTCGCACTTGCTAGTTCGAGCGATAGAGAGGGAGATACAGGAACGAAATTCGTTTTCGTTTCGCGGTATCCCCTCTGCTTAAACTTTTCTCGAGTTTTCTTTTTTTTAAAGGTCATAGACAAAACGCGTACTTTCAAATGTGATCGAAGAGACGTCTTTAAAGATGTCTCAAATAGTTTTCAATGAAGAAATAAAAATATTTATCGCAATCAAACTAACAACGCACTGAAATGCATTTCGATTGCAATCCCGTTAAATCTTTAATCATTTTAATTGCATAGAACATTTAAAATTGTGATCGTTTCTAATGGTTCAATTTTTTTTATGTATATGCCAATTCAAACTGGCACTACGAGTCGTGTCGTGTACATACTAAAAAAAATAAGTTGGGCGGGAACTTGATAGATTATTGACATACTCGCTATTGTAAGATTAATGAAATTTTTATTTGATTTCTTCACATTTTGGAAAAAAGCACCATATCTGCCTTGGCGGGAACGGCAATTCGTGGATTCGTCTCTATTGTCGGATTCAGCTTTGCTTCATCCCACAAAATCAACTCATCCACGAATTGCTACTACCCGGCCGCTACAATAATGTACTATATACGCTACGCACGTAGCGCTATATCACACTATAGTATAAAACTCTTATATTAACTCTTATAGCGAAAATCACCCAGAGCGCTGTGTCGTATTGTGTTGTGGTCAGCGCTGAATGGGTTAAATAATAAATACATACATACTTACATACATACTTACATTCACGCCTTTATTCCCAAAAGGCCTACCCCTTTTGGGAAGCAAGAGAACATGAAACGTGTGTTCCAGCGCCACTTTTAGCATAAATGTGGGTATAAAAGATCGACAAAATGTGATATTGCAGTGATAGGTTGCTAGCCCATCGCCCACAACACACTTCAACCCTGGTCCCTTAGTCGATTTTTACGACACCCACGGGAAGAAAGGGGGTGGTGAAATTCTAACCCGACACCACACGGGTAAAATGAATAATAAATAATCTATGAAAAAAATGTGTTTAATGATCAAGGAGTTTCACTTGAAAGAATCCTGAGAGGTTTGCAAATGAGCACCAAGGTAAGGCTCTAAGCTCATGGCCGAAGTATCCTCGCGCAACTCAATACCCTACTTCACTTCTACTTCAAGTGAGCTCAGTCTTAATTTCATAAAACGGTCAAATAATATAATATTTGTTTCACTTCACACGAAGTGATTGCACTAAGCTGTACCGGCTAGAGTTTAGGCGTAAGTTTACTTTATGGGGTGTGAAATATCTGATAGCATTTGATAGATATTTATAAGTTATTCGGCCTAATATTATATGTCGTGTGAAGTAGCGTTTGATAATAGGTAATTATAAAAATCCTTAGTTCAAATCTTGACTATCAAGGCCAGTTGCTGAATAACACCTAATATCAGGGGGCCTAGACAAGGTTACAATCGACAAGCGCTAACGCCAATAGAAAACTAATAAAATGTATGGGAATGACAGATGCTAAAAGTGATTCGTCGGCATCTGTCATTCCCATACATTTTATTGTCGATTGTAACCTTGTCTACGACCCCAGGTCCGGTCCATTTGGTATTTAGGCACTAATCTTTATTTTTTCGGAATTAAATGTTCGATTCTCTTCGATAGGTAGTGGAGTTGAAACTCTTGGGGCGATTTAACGGTGATAAGTTATCCATCATGACGAGGATGCCATCTCAATGGGTTATGAAAAACAACGATTTGCAAAAGGCAGCAAGCTTTTTATTACTCATTATTTCACACATGTGTGTGCTGTGTGTGACGTTAGGTGAACAGTGAGGTGCTATCTACGGGTGAAGACGTAGAACGCTGTCTAATAATAATACTTGCCGATGTATTGGAATAAATAATTTTAGTACTTTAAGAATTAGACTGTTTGTTCGTGGGCTCGAGACCAGCAAGTCGATCACAGTAACGTATCGTACGCACGTTAGGTAAATCTAAATGTCGAAATTTATTTGGATAAATTAGGTAGTACAGCTCAACTGTCCTAACGCGCGTACGAAACGTTACGTGATTACCCCACAGCAACAGGTCGATCACGTAACGCAGTGTACGCTCGTAAGGTAGATCTAAACGTACCTGGGGGACCGAAAATCTGGCAGCTTCCTCGCCCAGCGCATTAGTATTGCTATCCAGCGAGGAAACGCTGCCAGCATCTTGGGGACAATGCCAAGAGGGCCCAATTTTTTTAATATTTTTTAGTTTTTAATTAGTTTTTTAATATTTGTCATAGTTTTTGTCTTTATATATACTTTATTACCAATAAATAATTTAACGTCACTTTTAGTGTGGAAAAATGTCAGTGACTTGTCCTAACGTACTTTCGGAACGTTACGTGGCTACCCCAAAGGTCGATCACGCAACGCAGTGTACGCGCGTCAGGTACTTCTAAATGTCACTTTTTACATGGAAAGATGGCAGTTAAATCGTCCTAACGCGCGTTCGTAACTATACGTGATTACCCATCAGAGGGAACGGGATTCGATTTTATTATAGTTTATTTTTATTAAAGACGCCGTGACGTAACAGTGTCCCTCCGTAAAATTGATATACCTAATACAATCAGTGTGGTTTCTAATGACTGTTTGTACGCCTCATGGCCAGAACATAGTGATTTGAGACATACTTTTAACACCAACCTACTTATATCCATTTATGTTTCAAAATAAATAAATGAATTGAATAGTCATTCTCACAGCCAACACCCTTCATGTATTGCTATTTTACCATCAGCACCATTGTATTCGCACCAATGCCATCTGTTACTTTATATTAAATTAATTTACTATAACTACTAATAAACTTTATAATAATTAAAGTTACAATACGACTTTTATGCGCTTTTAAGGTAAACGCACAATACAAAGGCAACGTCCAAGGTTCCCCCTGATTCCCCTAATTCCTTACTGGGTCACAATCACAAGCGCGCAATAATGCCGGGTCGAAAAATTCCCGGACCTCGTTGCCTCGCCCAGAAAAGTGCACAGATTAGTGCAGTAAGTAGCCTTTGAGTCGAGATAATTTGAGGCAGCACAATTTTTCCATATGACTTTTAGCCGATGCATAATTATCTTTTGCTTTTGGGCCGATGCACATATTTGTAAAACCTTTCATAAGAAAACAGTAAATAAGGCCGTGCATTGGAAATTATCGCGTACTTTGAAACGCCGTTCTGAGTAGATTAAGAAACAATAAGGTCTGATTTTCGGATGTATGATACTTGACTATATGATTGCTTATCTCATTTGATCGACACACTCGGTAGAAAAAAAGGCCAAAATTGGGTCTGTATTTTCCTTTTTTTACTCAGCCTACTCAAACGATACATTATTATACGGCACAATCAAGTCAATACTATTGTATTTTATGTCATCTAAAATCTCACTTGATGAAATTTAATTAAAATAAAACTTCACTTAGTTAATTTTTTATCGAAATTAGTCCAAAAAAGCCATTCCCATCTCTTTTTCTCGTGCGCGGAAGGCGTGTCCGTCTAGGGGGCGTGTTCGACTCAATTCAAAGCATCCCCTTAAATAAATACGTATGGTTAAGATTATTCAAATGCGGCCAACTTTTTATGAAACTGTTATTTGACTTGGAATCTTCAACCTAATACAGTAGGGTCGCGTTTTGAATGGACCACGTTGAAGCAATTCGGCCAACTCATATTCTCAAACTTGCACAGGTTGTGAAAAATACAAAGAAGTGTTTACTTAAAATAAAATACTGATAAAGACGGGTGTCTGTATATCAGTAATGATTTCATTAAAGTCGTTCTTTGGGCTTTTTATGTGCGTTAAGATGACAATATGCTCAGGCCGATTTATTGAATGTGGGAGCGAAGCGAACGTAGTTCTCCGATTCAGCTTGGGCCAAAGTTATTTCGTTCGGATGTCCGGCTGTCCGGCTGTTCTCCCTTTCAGGTCGCATTTCTCAACCGATACTTGTGTGAATTTGTGGGCTAATATGTTTTTTTTTTTTGTGGATTTACTTTTTTTTTGTACAAGCTTCTAAAACTCACAAAGACACTAGTGGTAGGTATTATTTTTCCTGGTTTTGCTTGTTGCATTTCGAAGTAGTAGTATAAATCGCTTAATATGTTGCTTATTATGAAACATGACAATGGAGAAGTGGAAGGAAAGAGACAAAGAGGCCGGAGTCTCAAACGGTGGTCACACCAAATATCAATAGAACGCAACCGATGGCAACATCTAGATGATAGTCAGAAGGAGTCACGACCCTTGTCATTAAGGGGTACAACTAGGAAGAGGGAGTAAAAGGGCGTTCATTTGTGACTACCGCTGTAGCCTAGTTGGTAGTGACCCTGCCTACAAAGCAAGAGGTCCTGGGTTCGAATCCCGGTAAGGGCTTTAATTTGTGTGATGAGCACGTTCCTGAGTCCTGGATGTTTTCTATATATTTAAGTATTTATTTGATAATGATTGTTTTGTGCACACCTCAAAACATGAATATAGTATTGATTTATCTATAAAAGTATGTTTATCGTCGTCTAGTAACCATAGTACTTACAAGCTTTGCTTAGTTTAGGACTAGGTCGATTTGTGTAAGATTTTCCCCTAATATTTATTATTATTTTATATCATCATCATCACTAAACTTCATAGTATAAAAGAAAGTCGCTTCCCGCTGTCTGTCCCTATGTATACGTAGATCTTTAAAACTACCCAACGGATTTTGATGCGGTTTTTTTAATAGATAGTGGTTCAAGGGAAGGATTGTATCTATAATATAGTACCCGTGCGAAGCCGGGGTGGGTCGCTAGTTTATTTATAAGATGGTTTTGCTCTACCAATGAATGCTGCATTACTGCAGCGCATCTTACTCCTGTGGGACCGGACATGTTGCGAACATTTTCAATTTCCGTATATTGCGTGCCGCAGGCGTGATTGGTTACAAGACGACAGTGCTCTGAATAATCGAGGTCTTACATAAAGTGTATGGATTTGTGCCTTTCAAGTTGATCGATTCGTAGGAAATTATGTTATCTATTAGACTGGGTTATTTGGTGACGGACGAGAATTGAACGGATTTGATAGGTACATGTAGTGAGCGAAATGGCGAAGTTTGAGTTATGGCAAACCATGAGTTAACGTAACTGTGTATCGTGTTTTATATACTCATCCTACTATCCTACTAATCCTACTAATCCTACTAATATTATAAATGCGAAAGTTTGGATGTTTGGATGTTTGGATGTTTAGATGTTTGGATGTTTGTTACTCAATCACGCTTCAACGGCTCAACCGATTTGGCTGAAATTTTGCACGAAGATACTTTATAGCCTGGATTAAAATATAGGATAGTTTATATCCTTTGTCCACGCAGACGAAGTCGCGGGCGGAAGCTAGTAGTACATAGAGGTAATATATGTGTGGTTGTAGCTTTAAGTTGATATGTATGGGGTATTACCTCTATATACAGGTGAATACATTTTTGAAATTTATCACTGATTTCAGAGTTTTTGAAACGGACTTAAGCTATATCTTATGTCACTGTCATAAAGACTTTTATTTAACGTGAGCTCTGACCGCGTGTTACAAAAAAAGCAAATGAAGCTACATAGTCCTACGTGCATCCCTATTACACCTGTGAAACCCCTTCATCCCGAGATTACTCCCTGCCATGAGCCTTATGATTACTACTACAGGCTAATAATAGTACCACGATCGAGCGAGATGGTAGTATCAATAAGTGTGACAGAAAGGGATATAAAAATTCGTCATCCTTGTCATAAATCCACTTTTTTATCGCAACTGACTTTGTATAAGTTTGTGTCAAGTAAGTCATTACTCGGCCAAATTAAGTGTATCGTTTGTGGTAAGTCGTCAGCTATTTTAAGCCCAGTTCTCAATTTCGCTGCATTTCCATCCATTATAGTCAAATCGGACGCGTATAACTCCACTGTAGAAATATACCTACTCTAAACCCCCTGCATTCACCCTCACAAGCAACATGCCTACTAGTATAGATATAGTATACGGTTATGTAGATAATAACACTTCCTTGTCAATTATGTTTAAGTAGGTATGACCTTATCAAGAAAGCGAATGGGAGTAATGTTATGTAGTGGACCCAGATCGATCCAATTGTGTCCTATTCCACGAGAGAGAAAAGGCTTTAACTCTGTTAAGTCAAGGTTTATAATCGAATGACATCTTATGACAGCAGCAATACTGCGGTATCATATACTTGAGATCATTTGTTTTGGCCAAATTGCACGAAAGTAGACCGTACAAAAGCGTCTCTACCGTCCGAGGAATAAAAAATCAAGTTCCAATAATGGTTTTAAAAAAATCGGCAACCTTCATACTTAATCTCAACCATACATTGAGTTTGCGAAAACCGATACGATCAGGATTAATAAAGGTAATTAAAGTTTTAAGTTTAAAGTTTTAGATTTTAAGAGTTGCAAAACCCTTACAGGGTCTCATGTTGTACTGTTAATTTTGTAAGACCACTTGTATGCCAACATGAAAGCAATGAAGTTATTTTATTCTAAGTAATAAATATCGAGTTGTATCCTAGAATGCAGTAAAATTATGTTTTTATTTGAATACTTTACGTATAGCCACACAAGTTTCCCTTTGGCCCTATGTATCCACGTTCCGGGTTTTAATGGAACTAATTTCTTTCACTGGTAAGGAGTATTCGTACTCTTTATACTTCGCATTTGTAAAATAAAATACAATAAATATGCCGAAAGCAATCCATAGCTATGTCAGAAAGCTTATTTTGAATATAATTGAAAATTTACGGCAAGAAAAGGTTTGTCTAATTTTTTTTTATTGGTTGTTGACATGACCGGTACTGAAACTTTGTGTAGTGCGGTCGTAGGTATTGATTGAACAGGTTAGTTTGGTTGGATGTAAACAGTAAATTATTTACTATAAAAAACAATGAAACAAATATTGAAGATGATTATAGATAACCCTCCTCTCCTTCGGCCAGTCGGGTAAAAAGGTCCTTCTTAGTCGAATCCCAGGCCGAACGTTTTATAATTTTATTGAGGTCGGCGGCACTTCAGAGTCGGAGTCGGGTCTTTGGAGTCACAATCTGAAAAATACTTAAGAGGGAAGTACCTTTACCTTTGGAAGACTACGTACTCTTCCATGCTAAAAGAGATAACGTTTTTCCACTTTTAAATATTTTCCAATCTCAATGATTATTTAGTACGTTATTGACACAATGAAATAGGTAAGTACTAGGTTTTCCTTTTTTCAAAATCGGCAATATATTAAAATTTATAGAATAGAATAGAATAATAACTTAAGGGCATCTAAATAAATTTATTTTTTAATGCGAAACCTATAAACTTAACTATTATTATGCTCAAGCGATCGACATCACAATCAAAGTGATTTGTTAAGATTTAGTAAGTTGAAAACGTTTTCTCCCGCAATGAAAATTTCATATAAAAAGTACCTATTGTCAGTCGCGAGCTGCTAGCCACACTTCCCTCTTTAAATACTCAAATATCGATTACGTACTTGGAACCAGATATGGATGAATAGGTATCTAGTAGAAAGCATAGAATTATTACATTCAGCAAACAACACACTCCCAATACACACTGTCCCGACTATTCATGACGTAAGTACATTATTGCCATAATATTATGCGGTTTGCAGCGACACTACCTCAGGGTCAAATAGGGGCTTGTGGGCCCTATACTTTGTTAGTATTGGAGCCGAAAACTCGACGAATAGGATCGTTGCGCCGGCTAGCGACCACACCGACCAGTTAGATGATTTGATGAAGAGATATTGTCTCGTTTATTTAGTCTCAATACCAAGTGACTATTTGTTTTAGGTATGTAGAAATGTTAGTGATCTATCTTTAACTGAAGGAACCTTGTTCTTCAGGTGGTCGCTAACTAAAGCTGGTCGTGTAACTGGCGCAATGACTGTATACATATATATATATCTATGCCGTATACGAAAATTTCCTCAAAGTTCAGAAAATTTGCTTTCTTTCTTGTATTAAAGATCTCTTCACTTTGCCACCTCAGTACATAAATAATGGACAACATCACCAAGATAATCTGAAATATGTTTTTAAGTCTATGAGATATATTCATTTTTATGTCTGCATAGCAGCGAGACAGCGTGAAAAATAAATTACCAAGTAATAACCTAGAAACAGCTTGAAGTCTCCGGCCGTTGCCATGGCAATCGTAACAAGCCTGTCTACGCACCACTGCCCTCGAGATGATCCTAATAAACGTCTCACATACATTGCGAGTTTAGTACGTAGTTCCATAGTGAGTTGCTTTAGGGAGGCACCAATGGGAGTTGAAGTCTAAATTGTCATTTACAATCGTATGTCATTACAGGGTAGCTCACACATCCGAATAGAGGGCAATTTCACGAAGTAGAGGTACGGGGTTGGTTGATGTATTGCTAATATAGGAATACCTACTTTAAGAGGGTTTTGAATGAGACACTGCATTATATTTACTGACGTTTTTATGAAGTGAGTATGTACTTTTACATATTTTATGAACTTTTCCGTTTTGCCCTAGTAGGTATTAGTCTCACATCAACTGTCTGGACGTTGATTACTTCAGGAAAAATACGGTTTTGAAAAACATTAATTTATAATAGCGTGTTCTTATTCATTTAATTTTAAAACGTTTATCTAAATGATCCCTACAAATCCTACAAACTTTCCACCCAGAAGTAATTATATAGACTTCAATGAAGCATTCGTAGCCTTTTTTGTATGATTTCTATAAATATTATTCAGCAAATAATTATAACATAAAGAGAGGGTTGCACTCCGGGAGTGCCAGCAGAAGTGAAAACTTGAATATTAACGTTGTGCTGTTTTGATATTTTGGAATGGTTAGGGAAAAATATTTGCACGAATTGCTTTAATTATCAGTATACTCGTAAAAGTACTGTCATTTATAAATGTGGTAAAATACAATATTCTTTATTGCGCTATCATTACATTAAACATGTAACACATCAGAACTATTACAATTATCTCTGAGAAAAATCAACTTCCATCCATACATCATCTGACGTCTTACGTCTTACGAATCTGACGGTCACGTGACCTGACGCGAGTTTAACATTTTTCGCCATCACAAAAAGTGCACATCGCCGCTAAACGCTCAACCGATTTGGATGAAATTTTGCACAAAGATAGTTTATAGCCTGGATCAAAATATACTTAATAGTTTTAATTCCGGGCCCACGCAGACGAAGTCGCGGGCGGAAGATAGTTTAATCGTAAAAGCACAAAAGCTATCAAACTTATTCACATATATTACGGGGCCATCGAAAACTTCAACGCTGAACCGATCAGAAGCATTCGCTCCGAACATTAACCATTACAGCCATGTGGCAACTTGAAATCGCTTCTACGTGGCCATGGAGGCTTTGGCAATTTTGCGACGCCGTAATGGCGTACCTAACGCTGGTTTGAAAGTAGGAAAGTTCAACAATTTTTGCACGGGCAAGTGAAGCGAACGAAGCTCTCTTTCGTATGTCAAGTCGCATTTGTCAACCGATCCTCGTGACATTTTGTGAGCAGGTTCGATAATAAGTACATATTTACTGTCTATTCCGATTTAGGATTATTTAAAAAAAAACCGGCCAAGTGCCAAGTGCGAATCGGACTCACGCACCGAGGGTTCCGTACCAAAATTTACGGTTTTCGCAAGTTTTCCTTTATCTGTGCAATAAGATGTTGCTTCGTACCAAATTTCAAGATTCTGAGTTCACGGGAAGTACCCTGTAGGTTTTGATTCCCTTGCGAGTTTCGAAAATTTGCGGAAATATGCGTCATAAACGGCTGTATCTTTTGATTGCGTTGGTTTAGAAGTTTGATTATTCAAAGCTCCAAGGAACAATAGAAAGCGTTCCTGAGAAAAAGGGTATTGACGGACAGACGGACGGACGGACAACAAAGTGATCCTATAAGGGTTCCGTTTTTACCTTTTGAGGTACGGAACCCTAAAATCAGAATCGAGTGTTCTAAAGTTCACATAGCCACACGTGATATAATTTACTTCAGAGAAAAAGACACAGACTACCTACTGTTTTCGAGGATTTTATTCTTAAACCAAGGAAATAAACGCAAGTACGTAGGACGTAGTTAGTGACAATTGAATCGAACAAGCGTTAATAACGTTAATATTAACCTTAATTAACAATGTTTAACCCCCGATGTGTCTCTCTGTGTATCTGTCTGTGGTAGCGTAGCTCCCTAACGGATGAACCGATTTGAATGTGTTTTTTTTTGTGTCATAGATAATTTTATCCCGAGTGTTCTTAGCCATGTTTCACGAAAATTCGTTCAGCCGTTTTTGAGATATTGGACTTTTAAATGAAAATGTCGGGGGTTTTTCAACTTTTCCAAGTTGTAGTTATGATTGATATTGTCGATACCAATTCCGTTAACAACATTACGCTGCACCAAAAATGCTACAAAAGTTACGATAACTGAACATTACCTTAGACATTGTTACTTTTCCATATAAATAAAGTTTATCTTTAAACTTAAAGAGCAATATAACCAACACGAGACCTAGAGGTGAAATAGGGGGTAAAAGTTTGCATGGAGCTTCGATATAACCGAGAACCACGTGGACGGAGTCGCGAGCAGAGGCTACTGTTTTATAATTAGTATATCGGGCAATAACAGACAGCAAATTACTACATTAAAAGATTCAAAGCGCTATCTAACTCCAACTGCGAGTACGGCTAGCAATCCCGTTAGCTTTCCTAATGGCACATCCAGCCACGTGTTGGCTCGCGTAACACAAAGATAACGGCCCCACGTTACCCGTAACGCAATGATAACAGACACAACTGACACGACTGGGATCAGTGGCACATGAATCAACGTATAGATTGTGACCCTCGACAATATTTATGAACTTTGAGAGTCAATCTTGCTTATGAAATTCTTGATGATTCATTATGATTTCCATATCGTGTTAAAGTGGAATAGGCTAGGTAACTGTACCACTTTAATGCGACTATTTAGTCTTTTTGTTTTTTTGATACTTACAAATGTCAAACATAAAATGACAAATGGTTTGATGTAGTGGAACTAAAACAAAATGGTACCTAGGTGAGGCAATAACAAACAATTCCCATTAGTATCACTCTAACTCGACTGGAGGAGTATTACCTGCGTAGATATTAATTAAATTGAATTTGACTTGTTCCCTTCATCACTGTTAATCCACTTTATAAGTGCATGATTAAAATTATTAGAGAAAAGTATCATCTCATGTGTCGTGACGTGTTAGATGTAACATTATTCTGTTACTTTTCCAAGTTACAAAGAAAGTTGATCTAGAAACCTATTTATATTAAAAAATTCAAATGTCTTCTTACGTACTTGGTTATATTTCCTGTTAAATTTTCACCATTATTTTGAAGACTAGTTAACTCTTATATTCGCGTAATCAAATTAAAAATGCTCCTAATTGAGGCCTTGTATGATCATACACGGGAATTACGACATTAAGTTTGATTTAAGGGTGTTAATTGCCTAGCTCGGGATAATGTACGGCGTGGTACCGTAAATTATTATGATTATACACATGTACGTTATAAGGATTTTAACCCCATATAAAAAAGGGTTGAGTCAGATCCGTAAGGGCCAGTTTCAACATTGATTAGTGAGCAGTGCAAATCCATACAAAGGCTACTCGCACTTGCATCAAATGTATGAACTCGTACTAGTCACTAATTAAGGGGGTGAATTGGAAATTATCGCGTGCTTTGAAACGGCGTTCTGATTAGATTAAGAAACAATAAGGTCTGATTTTCAGATATATGATTCTTGACTATATGATTGTTTACCTGATTTAATCGATACTTGATTACCTAAAATTTCATCGTTTGAAAAAAAATCCAATGTTAGATCTTTATTTTCCTTTTTTTACTCAAAAGAAACAGTCAAACAATACAGTATTTTACGATAGTAATAACAGTATAAAATGTCATCTTAAATTTCTGCTAAAAAATATTTATTTCAATCCAGGCTAAAAACTATCTTCCTGCAAAAATACATCCAAATTGGTTGAGCCGTTCAAGCGTGATTGAGTAACAAACATGGAAACTTTCGCATTAATAATATTAGTAGGACTCGCCGTTACCGGTATTTGAACCCAGGATTGTCCGCTCCGCAGGCAGGGTACCTACTAGGTACCAACCCATGCTAAACGGGTCGTCATAACCAAATATCTATTATTGCAGAAAATAGTAGGTAGGTACATCAAAAAAATATAAGTTATTTTCAAACCACTGGTAAACGTGACAGGAATATCAATCGTCAATATCGCTCGATGTGTTTCTTCCTCGCTTCCACTTAATCCTTTACTACAAAAATCAACTATACTACGATGGAAAAACATTCACTTTTCATCATCATCGTCGGAGCGGCATACGAGGTTGATAAAGTAATCAGTATATTCTATTTATCCTTGTAAATAGCCGTGTCTGTAACTGGCAATGGTAAATGAGAGTTTCTCGTCCAAGTAATGTTGTTTTTTGATAAAATCCAGATTGTATGTGTATTTCATTTCGTGGAATTGTGGATTGATGTTATCAAAATGGAAATAAGTAATGTAATCAAGTAATGTTTCAGCGTTTTATTTTTAAAAACTGTAAGTTATTTGAACTTTGCATGTTGTACAGGTAGATACTACAATATCCGTAAGTACACACAATATAAACGCAAAAACAACTCGTCGGTCCGTCTGATACCTTTTCACGCCTAAACTATGTACTTGACCAATTGTGATGATATTTGGCATGCAGAAAGCCTTAACCTGCAAATGCAACACTGCAAAGTACAAAACCTCATTAACAAGAAAACCCTAGTTATGGCTTACTACGCTCTTATCCACGCTCATCTTAACTATGCTTTAACCATCTGGGGTAATGCTGTTGGCATTCATAGAGTCCTTGTATCTCAAAAACGAGCCATTCGAATTCTGTTTAGTCTACGCAAGGGCACTTCGGTTAGAGAATACTTTGTAAAAAGTCGAATAATGACTGTAATATCGTTATTTATATTTAATAGGTAGTCTGTTGGAAATCTTTAAAAGAAGGAGAGACATACATACGTATAATACACGCAATAAAGATAAACTGTGCGTACCTCCAACGAAATTAGTTAAAACATTTAAACAAGGTCTCCCTCTCAAAATTACTTTATATAATTTGCTACCATCTCACATAACAAATATGTCATTCATAGAATTTAAGAGTAGGCTTAAACTTTTTTTTCACAAATTAAAACAAGCGAGATCCATTTCTTAAATTGTTATGTTTTAGTATGTATTGCAGTTACATTTGGCTTACTTTTCAAATTGGTATCGTATACTATTTTATAAGTGCATGATTTAATTAAGAGGAAAGTATTATGTATCAGGACGTGCTAGATGTAACGTTATGTTGTTACTTGGTCAAATAAAGAAACTTGAAACTTGAAAACTTGAATGGGTCAAGGCCACTTTATTTTTCCTCCTGAACAGAGTAAGGGTATTGGCACATTGACCGAATCCCACGCGGACGGAGCCGCCAGTCACAGTTAATTTTGAAATAAAACCTAATAGAGCAATTTTGTGTGTACTCCATTATGGTTTTCAACAAACTTCATTTGAAGAACAAAAATTTAAAATACGTGATATTTGAAATGGCTATCAGTCACGTGTTAAGAGAGTGCGAACATGGTCACGGTTAGATTTAAACGTCAGTTAGGTATGCCCGGGGCTTTTTTCACACAAGTTAACTGGTCACACTGGTCAAAATTACTCTTTGGTCATTATTAGCCACGTCCGAGGGAGGCAGCCGAGGAAGGTCAAAGATAATCTATTTACGGGGTGACCTTGGTTTTGAAGGACACCGCCGTGCATCCTGCACTTATCCAGACGGGCCGAAATCACGCGAAGGTCTGCATGCAGTCCTGAGAGCGCCGTTCATCTGAATCTGAACGTGCCTTTTGGTCAAGCACCCTAGTGTTGCCAGTTTAAACTGGTGAAATTGTAACTTGTAGCAGTTGTAGCTTAGTCACATTGGCTAAATGTAGGTAGGTACTTATTTTATCTTAATAATGTAACATAAATTCAATACAATTTAGCTGTTCGTACCATTTACTTTACCGTCCACGCTGACAGCCCGTGACATTTAACGTGACGTGACATGACGCAACAAGTGCCGAGAGGACACAGCACTGGTGACGGGCGTTAGCTTTCGAAACTTTGAATAATGATGGTTGAATATCGGCATTTTCAGGCCCCGATGTACAAAGATCGCGGAGGTTTTTGAATATACTTTTGAAGGTCACGCAATATTATGGATGAAGAGTTTTTTTTTATACTACGACGGTGGCAAACTAGCATACCGTCTACCTGATAGTAAGCAGACCCCGTAGCATATAGACGCTTGCGATTCTAGAAGAATCTTTGATCTAGAAGAATCTCTGAAGATTTGAGGATTCGTTGTGTTGATAGCTGGAGATAATTTCGGGTCCCTCACTATCAACACGACACGTCCTCGAGGCCTACCTTACTCACCAGTAACCACCAGGAACACAACACCTCATACCTACATAGCAAGTAGTGGCGTTATTAAGGTAAGGTCTTTTGTAAGGTAGGTATACTTACTTCCCTTGTTGGGCTGCTCCAAATATGAGAGAGATGACATGCCGCTGTGCCTTACCTCTTAAACGTCCATTCCGTACAGTTACCTTTTTTGTCGAATGTGGTGTCGAACCTGCGAATCAGGCCTCCGGCCTCTCATCATCTATCAGGCCTCAGGATCTCATTCGGAACGCACGCCAGCCCCCTTCGCGCCTGGGCACTTTTGGCTAGTCCTAGAGCAAAAAGACGTTGTCACCTTCCCTGGAGTTTCTTAGGCGAGTGCCCTGGCCTCCGCCAGAACATTGCAAACGCCCCCTTCGACCCCTCTACGACAGACGGGGGAAATTTTTGACCAATTCTTGTCCCAGCCTACACGGTATTCCGGTACAGTACCTTGGTATTGAGCGCAGCTGCAGGGCACCGTGGAGTTTTTAGTGGATAGAAATACCACATCACCCCCCGGTGATTGGGTACCTAGCTAACCTTTACTACACAAAAAAAGGTATTGAAGAAAAACAAGACTTCCCCTTTCCAAAATTCTAGTTAGTAACAATCGACGGGTCCCGCGTGACGTGGTTCGTTCTGACGTGTTCTGACGTGCGTAACGTGCAACAGGTGCCTGGGGATATGGCGTTGACACCGGTTGTATAAATGTCAGTGTTTCGTTCCGCTGGCCGCATTTTTGTCGGAGATTTCTTATTCTTTACCCTGCTTTTAGGTCCATAAATTGGATTAAATAGTTTAATGGGTATTTGGAAGTCATTACCATTTTTATAACCAAAGCTTTGAAATATCATCGACCCGATCTTTTGTACCGGATAGGGTTTAGGTACTTAAACAGCGTCTCTACACTCTCATTTTAAGCGATCATCATAAAGGACTATCTCGCAAAACTGATCAATATAAATTCTTATATTCTTAAAGAAATACTTAAAGACGTCCACTGCTGGACATATGCCTCCCCCAAAGAGTGCCACGATAACCGGTCCTGCGCCACCCACATGCAGCAAACTCCTGCGACCTTTACCAGGTCATCAATCCATTTTTTTTGGGGGGGGGGGTCCACTCACGCAGCGCCTGCGTACGTAGTCATCTCTCGAGAACCTTCCCGCCCTAACGAATAGAAGTGGATATATTGGTGAATTAAATAAATAACAATCTAATTTCTTCGCCCTTCGCCGCGTGACGTTGTATTAGCGTGCGTAGCGCACATATTAGCAAATAAAGGCAGGTAAAGCGGAGGAAACGAAAGGTAAATGTCCCAAAGCTCGACCTTAATGCCTAATAGCTGACACCTATTGTTCACCTCTATTGTTTTGCCATAAGATTGAAAGTGTCATGTATTAGGCCAGTGACGGGCGTTAGTATAGTTAGTAATATTGTTTTACATATTCCGTATAATACATCTCTAATATGATATTATATACAAGATACAAACAGCCCCGCTTTAGATTTATTACCGTATTATGTTCGAATCAGCGAACCGCGTATCTTCAACGTATCTGCTGTAAATATTGAAGTTACTTGCGCAAATATTAATCTTATACGTTCGTGCTTGGGGTTAGGTCGCGAAGTTGAGGTTGTACTTACTATGAAGTACACGAAACACTGCCTTAACCCTACGCTACTGACTTGAACTCATGTTGGTCACCGTTGCAACCCACCTGCCACCGGTGTCATGCGAAGTCCATTGATTGGGGGGGTATGACCTCGCATTTTTTCTGTAGCGGCGAAAATGACGAGTTCAACTTAACGTATGTTATGCCGATTTCACACGGGGGCAGAACAGTGAGGCAGAACAGTGGACAGCACAGTATTCTATCGACTGTCCACTGTTCTGTGCGTTCAAACAGTAGCAGTACTGTGCTGCCCACTGTTCTGCCCCCGTGTGAAATCGGCATCAGAGTGGCTCCTGATGGGCGCGGGATCCACGAAACTGCTTGCGTACCGCACCGCTTCCGCGAAATATAATAATAAACCATTTACTTCAGGCATCTAAGGCTTAATATGTGTAACAATGTCCATTCGTTTGTATCTTATGGCTTATTATTTTCGCGGCGACAGAAAAATTAAAGAGCAGCAAACTATTTGCAACTAAAATAATATCTTGTCAGCGATTAAATATTTTGGCAATCATTTATATTAAATGAGCTTTAAACTAAGGATATTTTAAAATTCAAATAATGGCAGCTACTTTAAGGTAGCAGAAATAATAAACAAGATTACTGAAATCATAGGCGAGGTACTATAAATAATGACTTGGCGACTAACCGACTCGGATCACGGATAGGTTAGAAGATGGAAGCGGCAGCTTTGCTGCCGCTTTCGTCTTCGAGGTCATTTTTTTTATAAAATAGCAGAAAACTTGTTTTTTTATGACCTTGATTTATTTTATATGCAATCCATTGAACAATTAGAGTAGGCCATTTTCAACTTTTTATCCGCTGTCATGTTTCCGCTCAATTCAGTTAATTCAGTCGCCAAAACAATAACTCGATGCTAGTTTATATTGAAACAAAGCCGAAAATTGATTACTTAGCTGCTACTTTTTACTTTATACTAGTCTCCGCAATTAGTCTCCAACTTATTATTTTTGCTACCTCCTTTAATTATTTATAAATCCCTAAATCAGATTAATATGTCGCCGCGTTAAAAACATGCCTATTTATATTGGTGAGTTTTTGAAAATCTTTATTGATATGCTTTATAAATTCTTTTGATGTTTTTTTTCTTTTATGTTGAAATTTTATAAGGAGCTAATAGGCCGACCTTAAACGTGAATATTTTTAATATAGCATAGGCATCACATAAACTCGACGCGTTAAGGCGCCGTAGGTTCAGCGAAAAATATCGTCTCAGGGGGTGCGGCCCCCGCGCGCGCGGGGATGCTCCGCCCGCACGTCTCCCGCCGTCGCGCATAGTGGAAACACGCAGTACAGAGTAAACAGTACCGCAACGAAGCGGCTAATTCATATTCTAGTTTAGACGCGCACTACCGCGGTTTTTAGAACTAAAGCAAAAATTGTAGTAACTTCACAGACCGGAAAGTAAATGGGTTGCCAGTTGCCAACCATGTGTGTATTAAAAAATAAAGTAGGGTAATTCCGGGGTAGATGGCCACAAGGGGGAGATGGCCCATCGAAATATTTCATGGAACCAGTGACTTGATTTCGCGACTTTTTGTTTATTTCGCTTCGCTTTGTGCCTAAGAGCACGGGTGCAATTAACAATTAGGCGAAAAAAAACACAAAGTAAGTAAAATCGTCTTTGATTATTTAGACTAGTGTCAATATTTTTTGGAGAGGTCATGTTTTACCAGGTGATGATGTTAGTTTCTCAAAATAATGCTGTTTTCGTGTATTTGCTGCAAAGTATATGAGTGTCTCATTGTTCTAAGGTCAGACTTTGGCAAGTCATGTCATGGCTTGTTTTTAAATTAGGTGTGGTCATCTCTCCCGCAAGAAAAGGAGAGATGGCCACTGGCTAGTTTTAGTCGGTATGCCATATGATATGATGCTGAATGTGTGTCAAAGAAGAGTGTATAAAACAATCCAGGAAACCTAAGCAGCAAAAAATATCCAAAACTGCCAGCTCTTTGTAAACGAAAGAAACTGCCACGGCTGTGGGGATAATTACCTATTAGAAGTTATTTTCTTCGAAGACTGGTTTCAGTGTAGTTTTGGCTACATAAGAATTGCACCGAGTTCGAGGACTCGTGCTTAAGTATAAAAAAAAATTAAAAACATACTAACTGAGAGAGTTAAGTTATGGCCATCTTTCCTGTAAAGGTATGGTCATCACACCTTGGGAGAGATGGCCAATCGTGTCTTTTTTTCAAAGGGTTTTTTTCGATGTCATTTATATAGATATTATGCTTTTTTTGTTTAATAATCCAAAGTTAATTAACCAAAGTTTAATAAAAAATAAAATATGTATTCGTGATATGTAAGCATTTATTTTAACAGTGTTCCAAAAAAACTATGGCCAACTACCCCGGACTTACCCTAAATAAAATAAAATAAATAAATATTTGGGGGGACAATCTTACACAAATCGATCTAGTCCCAAACTAAGCAAAGCTTGTACTATGGGTACTAGACGACGATATACATACTTAAATAGATAAATAAATACTTAAATACACAGAAAACATCCATGACTCAGGAACAAATATTCATGCTCATCAGCTCATCACACAAATAAATGCCCTTACCGGGATTCGAACCCGGGACCTCAAGCCTGTAGGTATAATAAAATAGCGATGGGCGCTGACGGTATTACACCCGGTAAATTCGCCAAACTAACCAAACGAACCGGTGGGTTTAAAAAAGGAGAGAAAAAAGAGAGAAGTCGAGTAGAGTGGTGAGGAAAGGAGTTAAGTGAAGAGGAGAGGAGAGGAGTAGAGTGGAGTTGAGAAAAGAGGACGAATTTCAACTGGGATACTCACAATTTATTGGAAAGTAAAGTTTTATAAGTACTTTGCTAGGGTAGGTACCTACACAATGAATTTTAGCGAAGAACATTTAGTATAAATAAATAAAAACTTGTTTGTCATACCTTCTTCATCGATAAATGTTTAAGATGCATGAATAACAGTCAATAAGAACAGCAGCTGGTATTAGTCCATGGAAATCGTGCTCTAAAAGGGCGGTTGCCTTGCATCAAATCGGGTAGTTCTGATTTTTGTATATGTTCTGTGTGATGAAGTGGTCATGGCAAATCCAAGTTTTCCAATTTGAAAACCCTCCGGATCATTGTCAAATTTTTGAAAAGCCATAAAATTTTAAGTCTTTTTTCAGTTTCTACCAATTTTTACGAATAGGGACCTATTTTACGGCAAATGTCTCTATGTACACTTTAAAGAAGACTAAATTTGCAACAAAATAAAAGTAATTCGGTTACGTAACACCAACTAGTTTATAAAATACAGCTTTTCAAATGTTACCAAAATTTCCCAAAACCATAGAATTTTCAGACTTTTTTCAGTTTCTACCAATTTTTAGCAACAGGGACCTATTTTACGGCAAATGTCACTATATACACTTTAAAGAAGACTAAATTTGCAACAAATTTAAAGTAGTATGGTCACGTTAAACCAAATAGTTTATAAAATACAGCTCTTCAAATGTTACCAAAATGTCCCAAAACCATACAATTTTCAGACTTTTTTCAGTTTCTACCAATTTTCATCAACGGGGACCTATTTTACGGCAAATTTTACTATGTACTTTTTAAAGAAAACCAAATTTGAAACAAAATTAAAAGTAAGATGGTTAAGTTAGACCAAATAGTTTCTAAAATACAGCTAATGTTAGCAAAATTTCCTAAAAAATACTTTTTTTGAATTTAGTGTGTTCAACATTTTTTATGTCACACCTGGCCATAATGAGAGTTGTTGAACATTGAACTAAGAATTGAAGGATTTTTTCATACGTGAATAGTCACCATTTTCCATGGCACTTTTTACTGAAGATGGAATCAGGAAGGGTACAACGGCATCATTCTACAAAGCCGTCAAACCCGTGAGTCTGGAGCAGGGGAATGATATGTACCTAGTTGTAGACGGTAGACATCTGCTCCGCAAAGTTGTGTGGCCCCGGAATGTGTATTTTGAGGAAATTGGTGCCAGGTATGTCCAATACTTGCAAAGTCACTACGGCTCCAATATAACTGTTGTTTTCGATGCGTATCCATCTGACGCTTCAGAAAAAATCACCAAGAGCTCTGAACATGTCCGTAGAGTTGGAACAAAGTCCGCACACCTGATGTTATTTTCGACGAGACAACCATTTCTCCAGTTGCTCAGGATAAGTTCCTATCGAATGTCAGGAACAAGGTCAGACATCAACATGCTGATGTCCTCGACTCTGACGTCTCTCTAACGTAGTGAAGATCGCCGGCGAGCACATAGATTTGTTGGTCATGTTTTGTGGTTTGTCACAAGGTGGAGGAGATCACACCCTTTTATTAAAAAAATGTGGGAGAAGAAAAATCCCAGATATCACTTACTCGACGGATTCCGTAGTTGTGATACACCAGCAGCACTATTTGGCCAAGGAAAAATGAAATTATTCTCCTCTCTTTCCCACACCAGTCCTCTCCAATCTACTCCCCTTCACTCCATTTTCCCCGCCCCTCTCCTCTTCGCTTAACTAATTTCTCTCATCTCCACTCCTCTCTACTTCACTCCACTCCTCTCTACTTCACTCCACTCCTCTCCTCTCTGTTGAGAGTGTGACTGTCACACGAGTTTCGGTTGCGCCATGCTCACGTACTGAGGGCCTACCGCGAAACGAAAACGAACTTCGTTCGTGTATCTCCGTCTCTGTCGCACTTGCTAGTTCGAGCGACAGAGAGGGAGATACTTGAACGAAGTTCGTTTTCGCTTCGCGGTAGTCTCTCTGATTAAACTAAAATAATTATCACGTACTCATTCGATGGGAACACGGTTTCGTTATTTTCTTTGTTGCGGTCTAACAACCTAAAAAATTTTTTAAAGAGAATGATTACATTCAGAAATGAATAATTTGATATGATATTTACAGTGCCTACTTATTTAACAAGAAAAAACACTATTCATATAAGCGTCACACAGCCACTAAGTAAGTAGGCACCTACACTACTGCATTTATTATTTATCTGTGATTGCAGTGCTACCGTTTCGCATTTGTTCTTCGGGCAATCGCTCTGCAATTCATAACATGACTCCTTCTCCTTTTTTTAGTTTTATTCTTTTTATTCCCCATTATAGGGAGCACGCAGGGTATATTTTTTGCAAGAAATGCACTTGGCCGTACGGATTCGGGAGCACGAGTCGCGCGACACAGGTCCGTCCCCGAACGCAGCTCGCTGAGCACTGAGCGGGCGGCGGCCGGTGGTCGGACTCGAGTAGGATCACGGTTATCGATGTTTTCGAATTATTATTTTTGATTGGAATTATTTAAAAAAAATGTATTCACTGATTACCATCTAAAATACAGATACGCAATTTTTGATGCAAGTTTCATGTAAGTAGCAAGTTTAAAAAAAATGTAATATCGTTTTAAAGAGTGTAATTAGAGGTACGTTGGCGATTTTTTTTTATCGAGCGAAAATTGCTTAATCATGTTTCTAAACACTGATCTCCCTGCAGAAAAGCCTCGAAATTAGTAAACGTATTTTTTCTTAACCAAATTATTATAAAGAGACGCATTATATTGTTTCAAAAACTCTGTTCGCTTGACTTCGCTGAACCCACGGCGCCTTAAGCGGCGATCAGGGGACCGTTTTTTGACTTTCGAGCGCTCGAAAATCAAATAAAAGTTAATACTTTTGTAGTGTCAAAATGGCCGGCAATTACTGCCTACCAATAGAACTGAATACGAGTGGTCAATACCACTCGTTTTTAAATTTTCTATCGCTATTTCAAAATGGCAATTCATAATTTTTGACAGTTTTCGAGTGAAAGAGTCGAGCGCTCGAAAGTCAAAAAGCGGTCCCCAGAAACTAGTTACTCTATAACATATAAAAACCCACATTGAAAGTGCATAAACCTCAAGCCGCCATTGTCACCATAACAGTTTTACAACATATTATTACTCAGTGTCCCCAAGCCGTTTCCGTACAAAATACAATGTCGCGGCCGAACCATATCTAATTCAGTGGTCCCTAATGAACGCGAGTCCGTACTTAGGGTGCTTATGAATGAGGTGATGGTGCCACTCGATTACGCATTAGGATACACTTAATATTATGATGGAGTATTGCAGGCAATACACAGTCACTATTATTGCAATGCTAGCTTCCGCCCGCGACTTGGTCTGCGTGAACCCGGGATATTATGTTATCTTATCTTATCTAAATGAGGGCCCTTTCGGATACACTTCGACCCAGTGGAATCTTTTGTGCATTTGTCCTCTCTTTGATACCTACTCCCAAGCTCGCTCCATCATTTCCAGAAAATGGATGCAGTTCAGCGGGAGCATCTTAAATCAATTTGGCTGTGGAGCTGGGATAAAAACTATTCTATATTTTAATCCAGGCTATAATTTTCTTGCGCGTAAAATTCGTCCAAATCGGTTGATCCGTTTTAGCCTGATTGAGTAACAAACATCTAAACATCCCAACTTTGGCATTTATAATATTAGTGGTATTTGTATGACAATATTATCGTGATATTCAAAATTGTATAATTGTGTTGTATGAATCTGCGGTAGCCTAGTGGCGCAGACGCTACGGTAGTCTAGTGATTAAAAGGCTTGAACCCACGACAGCAGTGTCTTCTGGTACAATATACGTATTAAGATATGCGGCTGTCAAGCGGCGATCGTGCATGAATTCGAATCCCAGCTCTTACCAATGACTTTTAGAAACTAGAAACATATAAAAATGGACCATATTACCGAGCAATAAAAATATATAATAAAATTCCCAACCAGATAAAAAATGTACCAACTGACACATCCTTCGTACACAGTCTACTAAAACACTAAACTTACAGATAAATGTTACTATTCCATAGCAGAATTTATGGTAGATACAGGTTTATAATATGCTTGCCGTATTTTTTACGTGTACCTATCAATATTAGTTAAGTAGGTACTTAGTTAAAAATTATGTAGATAGTATAAGTTACCTGATTGTTGCTAAATTATGTACCTACCTACGGAATATTTACCGTTAGCTTTCCGGTTCATCGCGAGGAAACCGGTCTAATCCTAATAAGGCCTAGTTTTCCATCTGAGTTGGAAGGTCAGATGGCAGACGCTTTCGAAAAACTAGTGCCTATGCCAAGTCTTGCGATAAAGTGTCAAAGCAGACCCCTGACTCCTTTAGGGCACACCCAGAAATAACACCAGGAGGATAATGCTATTGCAGGCATCTGAATGTAAATATTATTGCAATAATTGTATGTCAATATTATGAAAATATTAAAAATTATATGAATAAGTTGATTCAACATAGTCACGATAAAACTATTGTGATAATAAGTTTCTGACGTCAGTCGTCCTGTGACCAAGGATGGTGTGACACATCCGAAACGTCGGGAAGCATATATTATGATAATGAGGTATCGCGTGATACCTAATACTCACAAGTGTCGTCTCTGCCTATGTATGGATATTTAGTGGGCAAGAATAACAGTTAGCATACTCGTAATTATGACGAATTGTGCTGGTTTCACCCTAGATACTAATATTATGAAAGTGGCGCAACGTAGCTAGCTACATCGAACTATGAAATCTAGTGACGAGCGACATCTTGAGCGATGTCCGGCAAGGCCTTGCTTCTATAACGTATAGCAATCCAAGTATAATACACCGTTGTAGTATTATTATAGGGACAGAAAGTTTATTTCACTGCGCACCCGAGAGCAGTAACTGTCGCCTTGCATACCGAATATACTCGCTACATATGATTTAGTGCGCCTTTAAAAGTTATACGAACACAGTCATAGAATATGATAAAGCAATTCGTTACCAAAATCCTACGGAAAATCCCCGTCATACTGTCAAAAAAACTAGAACATGGCAGACGGCCACCTGGATATACAAACTTATGTCTCTCAAAATTTCATCAATTTACGACTCTATTGTGTAAAGGGTAAGGCTTTTGAAAACGCATCGCTATGTTTGCTAGTTGGCACGTCACCTAAGCTCATGAATAGAAATTGCAGTGTCAAATCGCTGGTGTCAAAACAGTGGAAAATTGGAGTTTGGGCGAGATGGAAATTATTGTTTCACGCGCTTTTACTCTCGGCGCGGTGAGGTTTTATTTCACTAAACTTCGCTTACTGTCCCATTGGAAATGAACAGTGGTTTTCATTTACTTTTCTACAAAAAGAACATGTTTTAATAAGCTCCAGTTTTAATATTGTAATAAATAACTACTATGGGAGTCCGCTGGATGCAAGTGGTGCAGGACGATCACTCTGCTGGGCATAGGCCTCCCCCAAAGAGTGCTTTTAGGGGAGGCCTATGGCCAGCAGCAAACGTCTTTCGGCTGATATGATGATTATAATGACATTTCCCAAAGTGTTCCAAACTCATGACCGTTCCTAAATAGATAGAAAAGATAAAGAAGGTAAAAAAAGATCTAACAAACAAAGTCTTATTCGAATATCTCATGAGCTCTCAACTAAGCTTTTAAGTTAATTGATTACGCTGTTTATTTGTTCTTTTTTTAAGCTAATGTATTCTATGTATGATAGGCTTCAAGGTATTTGTTGCTTTGGGCCTTAGATGCCTAAAATAATTTTTTAGGTTTTTTTTAGGTTTATTGTTATTATTTAATGATTGTTAAGTGACAGCCGTTTTACTCTTGTTTTTAACGCTCGTTTTTAAGACCCGTGATGTCACCGATCTTAAGCGTCATAGTTAATCGCAATAATTCATTCGAAGGTGCGTTTTTCGGAAAATATACCTCTGTAAAATCTTGGACACATTATAACTTTGTGTGATTCTCTTGTGTTACTTTTTTTCTAAAGGGGTTTGGGGATTCTCTAAAAGATTTTTACACAAACATCCGTGGCCGCTGCAAAAATAAAATGTCAATTTTTCTCATACAAGGTTACCCAATGCCCTTTAACTTTATCTTTAATACTTTTTCGAGTCAAAAGGTACAACACAGCACTACTGATTATTTGACTTGGTGTTCACATCACTATTGTACCTACATGTTGCAAACGAAAGCTGATGATGGATCGGACGAATGCAATAGCATTTCGGCGTCCACTCATACATACATGTATATTATATTATATACATGTACGTCGGAATGCTTTGTCATACCGGGGTGACAGGATATCGCAATGATGAAAATCCCATTTGCAATATACATTTCATTTGCGCTTACTTTTTCGAACCCAAATCTTGTAGATACAATGAATCGCTTTTACGGAGAAGGAAAATGTATATTTTGCATTAGTTAAGGCGCCGCGCCGTGGCGCCGCATGGAAGTGCGTGCTCGGAAGCGCGGAAATCATGTTTTTTAATTATATGTTTTTGGCCGTTTAAATAAATAAAAAGTAAACACTGATTTCTCTCAAACATGCTATTGCCGATTTTTAGAAGGCATTTTAATATTTTTAGCTGTTGTGCATAATTTGTAACAAATATTTTAAGTGTATTTCAGACCCTTTTGCCCTGATTTTTTTCCATCGAGCGAAAATTGCCTACTTATGTTTCTAAACACTGATCTCCCTGCAGAAAAGCCTTAAGATTACTATACGTATTTTTGAAAACCATATTATTATAAGCAGACGCATTATATTTTTTCAAAAACTCTGTTCCCTTAACTTCGCTGAACCTACGGCGCCTTAAAATACGTATTAATGGATCCAATTTCAATACTGTATTTAGCATGTTTATTTTATAGCTATGTTTTGTTTACATAATACATTTTATTTTAGCCTCGCCGTTTTTATTAAAATAATCTAAATTGAAACATCAAGAACTGCCCGGCAACCCGATGATAATAAACAAAATGTAATAAGAGGACAACATTTCCATTTTATTCTCACAACCTCATGTCAAACAATCACATTTTTTTAAAAACGAACCTTATAATGTACTTGATACAGTCAAAATTTAAAGAGCGCCTAAACTAGATATGATGTTGATGAACTAAGTACCTATCCGATACACCGCACTTTTATACCGAAATTTGGATAAATCCTGTCGTTAAATTGAGCACAGAAAGCCCCAACGGCATGTATCACCCGAAAAATGTGTTTTGTGCCTAATTAATTTTATTTACCCGTTAAATACGGCAACGACGGCTTTACTTTCATGGAAAATGGCCCTAAACAGTCTGGATGGCTTTTGGTTTCAGTCGACCACAAAAAAAACCGTTACACATCACAACCACTAGAATGAGACTGCTTAGATGAATTATTTTTTGTGGACCACTAGATGGCGCTCAGTAGTTTAAAATAGTTAACGGTTGTTCGATTCAAATTCCTTAAGACAGACCCGTATATTGATTGTTAATTCAGTGAGTGTAGTAAAGGTGTAAATAGAGACAGCAATACATGCCTTTCATGTATCTATGTATATCAAGTTGGAATGGAATTGCATCGTTTGTGGTCTGTACGCCGAGTCTGTGGGTGATGGAAATGCTAGTGAACATTTATTTATTTATTTATTGGTACAAAAGAAATTACACAGCATTACAGTAAATACTAATGCACTGCGAAATTTAGGACAGAAAGTACACATAACAACAATCTTAATAACTAACTGAGGACGGACGGTCATCCATCGCTTCACAAAGGTTTTTGCATTTCTCACAAATTAGCCTCCAACTACTGGCAAAAACATCACAGTCAGAATCCGACTTGAGAAGTGCGTTGATGTAGTGCAAAGCGCGGACCCTTGGTGATTGCCTGTACGCCACAGTGCGCGCTTTAGGTGCTGCAAGTAAGTCGCAATGACGAGCTCTGAAATTAATTAAACATTTTAGTATATCAAAGAGGAAGCAGTATAGGTAAGTTCTTGAAAGTTGTTAAGACGTAGTATTTGTTTGTTGTCTTCTAAAGATATATATTACATGGAATAAGGTGTAAAACATTGAGATAAGTTGATACATCATTATTCGCAACTAATACCTATCAAATGAACTGAAAATATTTTTTATGCATAAATGCCAAAATATGATTTATTTAATATAGAATATTACCCTAGATCAATTTACACCCTATATTACGATCGATAAATAAAGTTAATAAAAAAAAGCAAAACACTAATATTCATGAAAGTTTATAATAAGTTAAGAAAGTTAAGTATATTAATAGTGGTTACTATTAATAGATTTAAGTGCTAGATTTAAGTAAAATGTTACTAACACGTTATGACTTTAGTTTTAGTATTAGTCAGTTTATGACTTAGTTCGAAATAAAATTAATTGAATTGAATTGAATTGAATTATACCCATTCCTGATGCATGATAAATTGATAATACAAATAAACCGGTAACTTGCATTCCTAACTAAATAAATCCACTGTCAAAAAACGTCACACCTATACTCAGCAACATGCGACCTTATATCTTTAAACAGTGTCTCCACCTATTTTGAGGAGGATTGACAATGTCCAGTGTAAGTCAAAGCTGTAAAGGTACGCACCTGACTGATTACGCAGGCGCCCTGTGATTTCGCAATATACACTAATCAAAGGACGAGCTACGAGAAGATGCACTAAACTTTCAATAACTCAACACAAATCAGCATTCTATAGAGGGAGTTTCAAATTTGCCGCCGCCAAAATTTGGAATGATCTGCCACCACCCCTACGAGAACCTATACCACTGCCAAAATACAAGCGATTAGTCCAAGCGCATCTAATCACCTTACAAAGCAGATTTTATACTCCCTCATAGAGACACACACCCACACCCACACACGCACGCACACACACAAACACACACACACACACACACACCACACAATTTTTAATTGGTAGATATTCTTATTGTTAATTGTTTATATTTTTTAATTTATTTTTTTCCTTTCTCTCGTGTTTGTATAATATCTCTATCGGAAAGGAGCACAGACTCACTGATTTTTTATTTTATTTTTTCTTCTTACTTGAATTTATTCTAAATATTAAGTACCTTTTTTACTTTGTGACCGACCGAGGTCCAGCTAGGGACCAGTCTGAAAACCAGCGCCGGGCCGCGTTGCCCGGCACATGCTGAGACTGGGACCCATTGCCCACTACTTAGTTCCTTAAGTTATTTTTGTTTAGTTTTATTACTTCATGTGTACTTGTATATTTAAGGTTCTATTTGGGGCAATAAATATTTTTCTGTTTCTGTTTCTGTTACGAGTCACGGCAGGCGTAGAGTGGAAACGTACTTACACTGACGTTCAAACCCAGAGGCAGGTACAGGTCGACACATGTAAAAAGAACCCTGGCGGCCATACATTTTATATGGCCGCCAGGGCTCTTTTTACGTGTGTCTACCTGTACTAGAGATGCGCCGGGGTCGCCAAATACGAACATTTGATTGAATGGTCTAGCTTTTGCCAGGTAGAATATACGGACGAATTATTCGGTTAGGTATGCCTTCAGCCGTTCTAAAACTGAGAACTTTAGAACGAAATCATTGTTCAAAACGTTTTTTATTTAAAAGTGAAATATAGAAAATAACATAATAAAATGTTTCGTAACAAAAATAATAAAAAAAAATGATTTGAGAAGGAAATTCAAATTACACTAGATTCTGCCCGGACTTCGTCTTCGTGGTCCCGGGATAACTAAGCTGTTTAAGCGTGATTGAGTAACAAACATCTAAACATCCAACCATTCAAACTTGCGCATTTATAATATTATAATAAATAATAGGGTTTGTAGTGTACTTATAGGAATAAATATACGGTGTAGCTGGTGGAGCCGAACGTGGCGAGGGTACTGATAGGAGATGCCTCGCCTGTCACGCTTTCACTAGCGGTTACGGGATTCTTTCACTAGCGGTCAAGGCACTCGAAAGAGTATGAGTTTTATTGTTACTCGACCGCTAGTGAAAACTAGCGGTCACGGTACTCTTGAACTAGCGGTCACGGCACTCTTGCACTAGCGGTCACAGCACTCTTTCACTAGCGGTCACGGTACTCTTGCACTAGTGGTCACGGCAGTCGGAGTGTGGTTATGGATTAATTGTTGCTAAATTGGTACAGATTCGAGCCTCTACAAAATTATCGGATACTAGCTTCCGTCCGCGGCTTTATTGGCGTGGACCCGGGAAAACTATCCTATATTTGAATGCAGGCTAGAAACTATCTTGGTGCAAAATTTCATTCAAATCCGTTGAGACTTTTAAGCGTGATTGAGTAACAAACATCCAACCATCCGAACTTTCGCATTTATAATATCAAGCAGGAAGTATAATTTTGTTTTTAGTAGAAATATCACTACCCGCGAAAAACTTAAGCCTATCTCATAAATTTCAGCTCCATGAAATCTAATACTAGCGGGTGTCACAGTCGACTAAATTCAGTAAAACCGTGTCACGGGTGACGGGTATAACATAAAGCAAACAAAACTATACGAAGGTGAAACCCCATTTTGTCTTTGTCAGTGGATAAATTTGGTACTACTGGCGGCTGGTAGTAAATCGGGTTGAATGTGTGGGAGTGGCGCCCTCGTAAACTGAACGGTTAAGTTTGTGGGAGGAAGGTGACATGCTTTGGGGATTAGATAGGCCAGCCCAACCGCATTTAAAACAGCGTAGTCTCATTTTTGTTGCTAACAATTTCAATTTAATATACATATATTGATTTGAACTTTTACGATTTTCACACATTATGTTTACCAAACGGCGCTTTAGTCTGCCCACGTCCAAGGGCGTTGAAACACATCGGAAACGTAAATCTACACTAATATTATAAAGTGGAAAGATTGATTATGAATAGACTCCGAAAATACTGGACCGAATTTGAAAAAACCTTTTAGTATTAGAAGCCGACATTATCCCTAATGAACATAGGCCACTTTTTACCGCGGGAAAATGCTTCATTCCTACGGGAAAACGGAAAACTAGCCGTCCGAAGCCGGGCCGGGCAGCCAGTAGTAAATAAAACAATATCGATTACAATCATATTAATTCTAGCATAAGCAGTGCGAATACATACGTAAGGCCCGTAAGTAAAATACTGGCTGGTAAACGTTTTTTTTATCTGACGATTTTTTATTGATGTATCAATTGACAGAGTTAATTTAGGCTAGGTGTATTAAAAATACAAGACGATACAATAACTCGGAGAGAAAATGTTTTGACAACGTATCTGGGAAATCCTGATTCAACTTTCGCGGCGGTCGGAAAGATGGTGAATGTAAGTCGTGCAACGGTGCAGAATATAGTTAAAATCGATACTTGAGTGAATACAGAATTCAAGACAAAGCTCGAAGTGGACCGGCAGGTCCGTCAAGTAAAAGTTTAGAAAAGAAAATAGTGACTGTTTATTAAAAAAAATGTAGTTTATCGGTGTGGGATGTGGCAAACAAAATTAAAACTAGTACATCTAACAGTCGATATAACAATTCAATAGTTCCGTTACAAGTTCGAGAACATTGTACTAAGCTGCTTTGCTATTTGAACGGAGCATGCATACTCATGGACGATGAGACGTATGTAAAAAAAGATTTTTCGACTTTGCCAGGTGATCAATTTATTACAACCTAATCAAGGGCTAATATAAGCGATCAAAATAAATATATTTTTAGTTTGGAGAAAAATATTTGATATGGCAAGCAATATGTTCCTGCGGAAAACGCACTGAGTCATTTATCACTAAAGGTACCATAAATGCGGATATTTATATCCAGAAATATATAAAAGGTTTTATTTTACCATTTATAAGGCAGCATCAAGGGAATGTGTTGTTTTGGCCCGATCTGGCTACTGCACATTATGCCCGAGCCACACAAGAGTGTCTGGCTTCAAATAACATGCAATGTGTGGCCAAAGATATGAACCCCCCGAACTGCCCCCAGCTACGACCTATCGAGCGGTATTGGGCATTAGTAAAAGCAGAGCTGCGTAATAACTGTTCACCAGCAACATCAGAGGCAGATTTTACAAAGAAATGGAAAACACGACAACAAATTCACCGAAACCACCGTGCAAAATCCATAATATAACTTAAATAAAATATCTTTGCTGTTCATTAAAGTTTCATTAATATCATAAACATAGTATGTAAAAAACTTTTCGGTACAGGCCTTATGTATGTACGTAGGTACTATGACATCACTGTCAACTAAAATGCGTTGTGATATAGGACGTCAGATATACTTGAGACCATTGGGGATGGTCTACGCACACTGCGTCTTATTTCCCACGGTACGTGAAACATATTTTGTATTATTTACATTAATTTATTGATTCACCGCCGCTTTACCGCTAACAGCAAACATGTTGTATCCTCTGGTACCTGTAAAAAGTCAGCGAAGCGGAGGTTCAGATAAACAGTACAAGATCCGCGTCCGTTAGCGGGCACAGATGCGAAAGAAAAACTTACAATCACCCGTGAACGTAAAAACATACCGGGCTCCAGCCACAGACTTCTGATGCGACGTCTTTACATAGACACGCGTCGATATACAGTGAACTTAACACTTGCACTGCCAGGACCCTGCCTAACGGGTGCCTACACCGTAGTCGTTTTGCAAGTAGTATTGCCCCGAAAAGCGCCAACTTCTTTTCAACGGTTCGAAACATACTCGTTCCGTATTTAACAACTTTCCAAAATAGTTATAGATTATAATCAGCCTATAATTCATCAGCGATACTGCCTAATACAAAATTAGCCTATATTTTGTTAAATATCCTTATTAGAATAACTAACAATAATAAGAACACTTAATCTCCTCGTTAATACATAATTAGCAGAACACTGCCAGAGTCTCAGTCGCGGAGTTATATTGAAAAGTACCAGGCTTAAGATTTAATATCCTGTCATTGGCCGTACTATCTAACAATTTAAAAAATACATTATTATTAACTGATAGTGGCTTTGTAAGCAGAACCACTCGGAAGACTGCCTTTAAAAAAATATATAACATGAATCATCAAAAAAAAGTATGTAAGTACCTATATTAAACCTGCAGGTCCATCTCGTAACGCATGGTAGGCGCCACGTAGGCGCTTTAGGTGGATCTAAATGACACTTTTTATATGAAAAGGGAACATTACAGTTGGGTTGTCCTAACGCGCTCGAAACGTCACGTGATTACCCCTCTGCTTACACATTTCACGAGAATCGGTTGAGAAATGCTGCGACCTGAGGGGTACTCACGTAACGTTTTGAACGCGCCAGATGTAATTTTTCCATAAAATAATTGACATTTAGATCTACATAACGTACGTAAAATGCGTTACGCGATCGGCCTGCAGCAGATCGATCACTTAATCAGGTAGATCTAAATGTCACTTTTTATATGGAAAAATTACAGTTGAGTTGTTCTAACGTGCGTTCGAAATGTTACGTGATTAGGTAGGTTGTCTATTGTTTGCCCGACATTCATATACTATAATAATCATTTGCCCGAACTTCGCTTGCCCGAATTTCATTTGCCCGAATGTTTCGTTTACCATAATAGTTAATTGACATACTCTTGTTTACCCGAATATTGGATGTCATAATGATACGAATGCCATACGTATTGTTTTCCAGATTATTGTTTGCAATAATATTACTTAATAGAATATTTAAACATGCATTCGGATTCATCTTTGTTAATTGGCTGGATTTTCAGCTCTTTTATAAAAAAAATAACCTCGAAGACGAAAGCCTAACCTATCCGCGATCCGAGTCGGTTTTTCCACTAAGCCCCTGTTCCCTACTGCCTACGATACAACACTACCTTGGCATTAGGTAATCTCAGAGAAAAGATCATTAGGGTTCCGTACCAAAAATGGTAACAAAGGAACCCTTATGGTGCGACTCCGTCCGTCTGTCTGTCTGTCACAAAGTGAAATATCTCACGAACTACTCAAGCTATCAACTTGAAACTTGGAATGGTTATAAATGAGAGCTATCCGCGTGCATGAAAAATTAAAAATTTAAATATACATTAAATTTTTCTGTAAAAATTTACGAATATGAGGAGAGGGCAAAAAAAAAAATTCAACTATAGGGTCAAGTGGGGTATCATTCGAAAGGGCTTGAGTTGTACTTTTTGAAACAGTTTTTTTTTCTTTTTCTACACTCGGAAAATTTTGATCTATGAAGGAAAATGTAAAAAAAATACCATTCCCCCCCCCCCCCCCCCTTATCTCCGAAGTTATTCAAGTGAAGAATTTGAAATAATTTGTGATTAAGGTAAACATATATATTACGGGAAAAAGTTTTTTTTTCTGTATCTAGCATATTTTTTGTTTTATTTTCAAAAATCATTTCCTAGTTACATTTGCAATTTAATCAACTTTATACGTTTTTTTTGTTTTAAAATTCCTATAAAACTATAAATAGAAGTACTCTCTATCAAATAAAACAATAATAATCGAGATCAGTTCACGTGATAAACAACAATCGCTAAAAGACCAACATACATACTAAGCCGATTGCCCTTGCACGTTAGTACCAAATGGGGCCGATAGATGGCGCTGACCCCATTCGCGCTGTTAAGATTTTGTCAAGAATTAATCAGGTTGGGATTGGGACGCGTATATTTATTTTCAATAGCTGGTCAAAAAAAGATCGCGATTCAATTGTCTTGGTGTAAAAGTTACTCGTTGTTTGAAATTGAATTCTATTGTGTTGGGTTAAAATAAGTAATTCAACAAATATATTGGGACTTTTACTTTACCTTGAGTTAATTGTTAGTTTGCACGGAGCCCTCGGTGCGCGAGTCAGACTCGCACTTGACCGGTTTTTTTTTACTTAGTGGCAAAACTCGGATCACGGATAGGTTCGAGGTATTTTTTTTAAATATTAGACACTGCAATACGTACCCACTTTATCACATAAGAATATTATGGATGTTAAGATGGATGGCACATGACATTATGGCATGTGATGGTTATGGATTACAATGATTATGGAAAATGAGATCATTGATATTGATATTATGGAAAACAAAGATTCTGGCATATAATTATAATGGTAAACAATGAGTATGGCATACAAAATTATAGAAAACAACATTATGGCAGTTGTATATTATGGCAGATAAAATTCGGGCAAATGAAATTCTGGCAAGCAAGAGTATACCGATTAGGTACCCCTCTATAGAGGGAGGAGAGCTGGACATTATAGGTCAAGCAGGCCATATTTTTTTTATTTTTACTTAATTAAAAATCATTAAAATAGGAATGTGAGTTGAAACTCGATGCTTTCTAAGTATTTTCGTAAGTTTTGGTTAAATATTAAATTTCGTCAAAAATCGTATTTTTACGAAAGGAGAGCATAATGTACCAGGATCTACTTAAAAGTGCAACAACCAATGTTAGTCCAATTCAATCTCTTTAGTCTGTAGCACGTTCTAGAATTAAGCCCACTTAGGATTTGTTGAACGAAATTGAATTATGTTCGTATATCGTTTTATTACACCCGTGCGTCACAATAGAGACCCTAACACCTAAATCCTCTCAGGAAGTGTGAAAATATTACTTAAGTAAAAACATTTTTGCTAAAATAATTCTATGTAGGTACCCAAGTTGCTTGGTGCATGTTATTTTTTTTTTTAATACGATGGTGGCAAACAAGCGTACGGCCTGCCTGATGGTAAGCGGACACCGCAGCCTATAGACGCATGCAACTCCAAAGGAGTAACAAGGGCGTTGCCGACCCTTTATATGTTTGAAGATTGGCCGTGTTGACAGCTAAAGGAACAAATTTCCTCGCTCTCAACACAACGCATTCTCGGGAGCTCTGGCGACCTTGCTCACCTCCAGGAACAGTACACTACTACAGTAATTCTTTCGGGAAGTATTAAATAAGCAACGAGTTTGCAAAAACAAAAACCCAAATCTTGTTTCGTGTCAATGGTAATCAACACGATACATAATGATGATGTCTTGCCAGTATAAGTCAACGGTGACAACTACACAATACAATACATAATGTGGTGGTGGAACACATTGTCTGCTGACCTATTGTCGAATCCACACAAGACCGAATACAATTAGTTGATGATATGCCATTCACAACCTGTTTCTGTTCACTTCACCGGCACTGTCTAGCATGATCGCGTTTATGTCGGGCATAATGTACGATTCTCACCGACCGCGACCGGGCCGGGCCGGAGCGCGCCTGCGCGTTTTTTGCAAGTTGCCAAAGGAATTCGAAGCTTTACGAGTAATATAGTTATATAAGTACACGTTAAATTTCATATTTGAATGTACGTGCTGCCGGTCGGCTCCTCGCGGACGTGGTTGGCTGTCGTCACATGTGACCGGCTTCGTCCGGCTTTTGCCTACTGCACTCTATTAAAACGCGGTCGGCTGCCGCCGCGTGCTCGCACACCCATTGTGACGCGACGCCAGGCGACCCGGCCCGGCCCGTTCGGTAGGAATCGTACATAAGGCATTCGTCCCTTTCATCACTCGCTCTTGCATACGGGAAGTCCGGGAGAGATGAGCCCGATTTTAAACACAGCCATAACAACGACACTACTCTTTATGAAGCTGTTATTGGAATCAGAATCTTATCTCTTGGGCGGTAGACTCACTTTTTGAATGGACTACAATAATGCAATTCGGCCAACTCAAGCTCTTGAGAAGGCGCTGTGTTTAGAAAAATCTCCATTTGTCAGTATCCTTACTCATACTCATTTATTTATAATGCACGAATACATTAAACGTCAAAAAATTCATATTAGATTAAATTTAATTAATCCTTATTAATGTATGTTGTCAAAGAGTTAAATTATTAAATCAATACTTAAACCAATGAAGGGTCGCTCTGTAGTCGCAAGCGTCTATAGGCTACGGTATGTGCTAAAAATCAGGCTAACTGTATGTTTGTTTGTCATTGCCATCGACGCGGTATAATAAAATACGTAACCGCGTTTAATATCTGGCTCCTATTTCACTAACTTGACAATAAAATACCACTTAGCAATGTGACTGTCACTTGTCATTCATCATCAAGTAAGAAGTAGAAAAGTAAACTTAAATATGTACTGTTTTTGTGATTAAACTTATTATTTTTATTTTTTTTCATTTTTTCATTTTCAGCCTCTAATCGCCCACTACTGAGCATAAGCCTCTCTTGCCACTTGTCCCGCTCTCGTGCTAGTCTCATCCAGAAATTACCTGCGGTCTTTTTTAACCCCCCACGGAAAAAGAAGGGGGTCATAAGTTTGACGTGTCTGTGTGTCTCTGTATCTGTCTGTGGTATGGTAGCTCCTAAACGATTGGAACGATTTTAATGCGCTGCTTTTGTTCGAAAGCTGACGTGATTGAGATGGTTGTTAGGTTTCAACAAAATTACTTCAGTCGTTTTTGAGATATTGGACTTTGAAATGAAAATGTCGAAATTCGTGAACTTTTCTAAGTTGTTGTTATTTACGTTGTCAAACCGTCGAGCTGGTGGACAATCGACGCTTAAATTGTCATTGTCAGATGACAGTTGTCAACTTGAATAATTAGGTGTATGGATTATACTGAGCCAGTTGCTGGCATTATGAATTGCCTTGGAGCAAATGTTTGCGAAGCATCTCGATCAACACGGGCAGAGACATTAGCATGTTAATTTGACTGTGGTTTCGAAGTCCAGACAACATAATTCAATTATAAAGGTACGAATTTCGTGTTATATATTACTAACAAAGTGCCCTATTTTTTTCAATTGAATAACTTCCTTTAAGCTATAAAATCATTGCTCATAACGCCACTTTTTTAATTTAATTTAATAAGTGCTAGACAAGGACATATTTAATAGTATTATACAACGTGGAAAGGAACGATGGACTTTCCCGCAAGGGAATGATAGTTAGCGTTAGTGCTTACAATTTTTCCTTTAGTATAGACTATGTTAATATTTCTGACCGTTTTCAAGTTACAATTCATCAAAATTTTGTGCAAAAGTCTCCTTATTACATACAAATCTAATGGCTATTAGGGTCAATGCCATCACTTGTAAATAATATTTTAAGGGATGACAGGAATTACTGTCACCGGATAGTCGAAAATTGCATGAACCCTGAGTAAGTAACAGTGAAATTGACAAATTATCGAGACGCAAGTCTGTTATGGCAAACATTTACAGTTACAAAAATCAATTAGAGTAGGCGCTATCATAAAAATGCATTATCTAAAAATAGTTATAGTTTGCAGTATTTGTGTAATATTCTATTCGATTCTACTGCCCTTATATGACACCATATTTTCTTAAGTTTCATGGAAAACATCCACCATGTATATAACTAAAATACATACGTAAAAAATATTCGAGGATCAAAAATAAAGATTCATGCTCACCACATAAATACTTGCCCTTACCGGGATTTGAATCCAGGAAGGCCTAATTCGTAGGCCAGGGCCACTAGCCAGTCGTCGAACACATTTTATTATCAATGTAAATTTTATTTCATCCTGTTACCGCAGTCAATTCAAAAATAAATAAAACGGAAGCAACACCTGTGCTAATTAAAATTCACAATATTGTGAAAATTAATTAAAGGTGGGCTCAGAACGTCGTTATATTGCGATCATCATTTGTTTTTGCAGATATACTCCGGGTATTTACAAGCATTTTTACTTCTTGTGTTCGAAAAGTGTCGTATAAGTCTTATAAAGCGAGGCTAAAGTAGTATATTTAGACCCTATTCATGATTTTCAAAACATTATTAAGCGCTTCACTATAACAATGTTTAATTTTTATAAACTGCTTTGACACGGATAAACGATTGACAAAGATTTAATTTTTGAGAGGAAGTTATTTTGACAATAATATTAACTCTTAAACTTAAGAAACAATGGGACCAGTCGGACCATTAACCTCTATTTATTGAATCTTATGGCAATCTGTAGAATAGGCGAATGTCCATGTGTTATTTTTATTAACCCCTAATTTTAGCGCAGTAGTTGATAACCCCCTGCTTTAATTAATCCTACAATTCTCTCAAAAATCTAAGTCGAATTAATTAAGAATCTCTACTTAATAATGTCTCTGTATACGGTGGGGCAGAAATGGGCATCGTCCTTTAGAATGCAATAGGCAGAGGCATTGCATTCCAAATTTAAATCAACTACTGCGCTAAAATTGCTTGTAACTTCAAACGTACATCGTCCAATGACGAATTGAAAAGAGTACACAAGACAAAAGCAACCTTGTTTAAACGCAAATAAAACACACATTCAAAGTAAATTCTAAACTAAACTTTGCTCGACAACGTGGGTAGTTGCATAGGGGAGCGAACGCATAATCGCCAACCCTAATTTACTGGCGACAATATAAAACAAAGGCAGCCCTAGCCATTTTATTAAGGGTTTTGTACCCTATTAACGGACTTTGCAAGGGATAAATTTGGATTTGTTACTTATACTGGATGTAAAATGAAAAAAAAAAGATGCTAAATATATTATTTTATACGTATTTAATCCCCGACAAAAACAGTGTATCTAGCTTTCTGTGGCTCTACAAGGAATGAAGGGGGTGTTTTAAAATAGTCATTTATAATGCATTTATTTAACCCATTCGCTGCCACTGACTTAAACTGCAGTTTATCCCTGTTGCCACCCACTTGCCATCGACTCCGACCAAAAAAGACTTTCGTGGCGTGGGGGTTTCTTCTCGATTTTTTTTCTGTGACGGTGAACAGGATAATAGCTATTAAACTTATTTGCTGTTAATAACAAGCAGATTCAACTTATTGCTAACTGGCTGAATTACAGAGACCCCACACGGAAGGAACCGTGACAAAAAATATAACTTATATCTTTAAGGTCCATTATATATGCTGGTGGAAAAAAACGTAATCGGATGTGCAGTTCCGGAGATTAACCTCCACATAGAAACTTACAAATTCGGGTTATCAAAGTCGGGGCTTCTTAGGGTTTTCTAAACACCTATTCTTATCGAGGATGACACACAGTACACCGCCACAATAAATATCATCATATCAGCCGAAAGACGTCCACTGCTGGACATAGGCCTCCCCCAAAGAGTGCCAAAGTGACCAGTCCTCCGCCACCCGCATCCAGCGGACTCCAGCCACCTTTACCAGATCATCAGTCCACCTTGTGAGGGGCCTACCCACGCCGCGCCTTCCGGTACGTGGTCGCCAATCGAGAACCTTTCCGCCCCAACGGCCATCGGTTCTACGTGCAGCGCTGCGTATTCGCAGCAGAACCAAGGTAACCGATAAAGCCCTCCGGATCGCTAAACTTAAGAGTCCGCAGTAAGCTCAATTCTCCATACAAACGTAGTTACGCTCTCATTTTAAAACTACCTGTTGGATTCCAACGAAACTTTGCATGTTTAATAAAATGAGGTATATCTAGGTCTGAAATTAGTTTACGTAGCTTCAGATACCATAATAAAAAAGATACAGCGAATTTAAGTTTTTCATACAAAACTAGTTTTTGCGGTATTTACTTTGTTTTATAAATTTGAACCATACAAACTAATTACAGACATAGATATACCTCATGTCATTGTAAATTCAAAGTTTCGGCACAATCCAACATGTAGTTTTAAAATGAGAGCGTAACTACGTTTGTATGGGAAGGTGAAATTCGGCCGAGCTTACTGCGGCCTCTTAAGTGGCAGTGGGCGGGGCACATAGCGCGTAGAACCAATAAATATATTCCAATTAAATAAAATGTTCGTGCACGTCAAATATTATTTTAAAATATACTAGTAACCAGTAACCACCAGGTTACTAAATTAAATTTGTACTAAGCAGTAACGCTGCTAACGAAATTATAAATTTTTCCTTTCATTTTATTTTATAATTTCGTTAGCAGCGTTACTGCTTCCTACACAATTAATTTAGTACTTATGGGGTGGCGCATCGTTACTGACGATATAATTTGAGACGTTGGTGCCGTTAAGAAGTCTTCTGGTAGATGTCGCTACACGCCTCCCTAAGGCGTTCTAAAAAGGAACTGGAATGCGATTTTTGAATCTCACTGGTGATATCAAAGTCATCGGTGACTAAAATTATCACCGATGACTTTTATGTCACCATTTGCCTAAAGCGGTATTTTTGAAAGTCACACGCTGTTTACCAACATGCAGAAATTTTACAATGTCAGTCAGAGACAATCTTCCCGTTACGTTCCTTTTTACGCAGATGTTGTCCTTCCCGGTTTTTATTTTCTCATACTATAACTTAAAACAGATTCAAACGTAAAACGTAGCGTATGTGCCAGTGTCATGTAACCGAAAATTAAAGTTTTGAAAAATTCTTGGCAGATGTCACATACGTCAACTGTCAAAAACAATCGCATGGTGATTTCAATTACGAGTGGGTAGGGGCACTCGTAAATCGATATCATAGGTATGACAAATTAAGTCACCGATGAGTTTCAAAAATACGAACTTTCGGAAATCACTCACATCGGTGAGAGTTAGTCACTTGGTGAGACTCAAAAATCGATCCCCTGATTGAAATATTTAGTGGCAGAGACGGATTATTCCGATAGCTCAGTTGGTTAATAGCGATGGGCCATCAATGCCTGTGGTCGCCAGTTCGAATCCGGCTTTGAGCATTTTTCCTTTTATCTATATGCACCAGTTTATTGGTTACAGCCTTTTGCCGTCGTTGTACAAAAATACCTAAATATATTTTATTATACCTTCTACTTTCATAAAGCAAAGTTAATATACATGCAATCTGGTGCTAACATTTCTAGTGGCATACATCGCGTCGCCAACCCTAATTACTGGCACAGAACCAGCCAGAGGCAACCCTAGACTCATTGCCGGGCTACCTCATTACCACATTTGCATACAGTGGATCCAAATTTGAATTAGTTTTTGCGCTAGTGCGTACATACATTAGCGGAATACGTGTGGGATGAACTTACCGTCAGGTAAGCTCAGAGCAAATTCGCCTTTAAACGCAAGTTGCGTAAGCATCTCTTTTTAACTATTAAAGATCGATGATCCTCATGATATAAGTAGGTGTATAATTTTTGTTATATATATGTATGTATATTAATGTAATTAATTGATTTGTGTTTCCATTCGAGTCTCAGTATTTAGGATCCTGCACTACTAAAGTTTATATTTAGCCCAATGGTTGACTGGCAGAGAATGCCCTAACACATTCACTGCCAAGAATCGCTACGCGCTACACACTCGTAGCCGATTCCGTGGGTTTCCTCATATATTATGTAGCGGAAAGTGACTACGGTGTAGGCGACCTCTAGGCGGGTTCCTGCCAGTGTAAGTGTTAAGGCATTAAGCCCGCCAATTGTACCTTTATTTTTATATCTGTGCAATAAAGTTTAAATAAATAAATTATCGCTACCCAACGTTACCATTTAATAATAGGGACAAACAGCTATATTTTGGAGCTCATTGCCATGGCTACACCAAACCTATTATGATTTCTCAGAATAAACTATTTTAATAGTAATAACTCGACCGAGCGAGATGGTAGAATATAAATGTCAATAAGTGTGACGGGATAAGTATACCTATAGTTAGTTGTCGCTTTCATAGTTCCAGTTTTTTTTCTGCCACCGAGTTAGTATGAGGTTGCGGCTAATAAACCATTACCCGACCAAATAAAGGATGTTGTTTACGGTGAGCCATCAACTATTTTTCCACATTCACTGCCAAGAATCGCTACGCGCTACGCTCGTGGCTGATCCCGTGGTACCTCATATGTAGCGGAAATGTAGGCGTCCGCTAGACGGCGTCCTGGCAGTGAAAGTGTTAATATATAGCAACAAAAACTAGTCTCCGGCCTAGATATCGCGGATCCCAAGGTGTATAAAAGGTGTTACGTTATTCCAATTTGCCATTTAAAATGAGAACCAATCTACGTTTGTATGGAGAGTCGACCGTGCCGGGGATAACTAGAGAGTTAAGTGGGCATAAATGTTGCAAGTTGTTGTTATTGTGTTTGTGGGTATTATGTGTTCTTTTGTTTTCAAATAAATAATTGTTTGATAAACGTTGCCTACGTGAGAGGCTGACAATACTTAATTTTGTTGAAGTTTAGGTTTTTTAAGAAAAAACTATTTGTTCTAGCACATCAGAAAATTAATATGTTAGTATTCATCATATTTCGAAGACCACGGACGGACTCGATACACGATTGGACAGTATCAGCGGAATAGAAAAGAATTGCAAAGATTGGACTCGTAAAAAGGTTCTATTTCTTTATTTTTTTGGCGTATGGGTCTGCAATTAAAAACATGAAGTCAACACATTCATACCTAAATCGCTAAAGAGTCATATTTCACAAATAATACACACTTTTTTTATCATTATCTTATAAGGCCTAAGGGCCTACCGCGAAACGAAAACGAACTTCGTTCGTGTATCTCCCTCTCCGTCGCACTTGCTGGCTCGAGCGACAAAGACGCAGAGAGGAAGATATACGAACGAAATTCGTTTTCGTTTCGCGGTAGGGCCTCTGGCCGCCCAGTAACACTCGCTCTCGTTTACTCTGATACAAATAAACAGTGTGCGCCGTATCACGAATCCTCAAGCGCATTTTGGTGTTGACAGCGTCTTAATGATTATCATAAGAAGTTGCTACTGAAATAAGTTATATAGGCACGTTATAACTTAATTAATTTCGCCGACTGCACCCAACACTGCCTAATAAACCCGTCGAACAACTCTAATCTGAATATTCACCAAATACAGTTTAAATACACTGGAATCCGAGAGGAATTTAATTTAGAGGGTTTAAATGCGAGGGTATCGGGATCTCCTTGTTTTTGCTCGTTCGCTTATTTACGTGGGCGGCACGGCGTATCCTGCGGGTTTGTTCGTTTTTGAGGAATTAATTGAAACAAACGCTTACACTGAAAGTGCTAGCTACGTTTACAGCAGGGTGGAGTAATCATTGAGTGGAATCGTGTATGTAGCCGTCGAAACTTTATCTGAGGGACTACCGCGAAGTACCTCCCTCTCTGTCGCTCGAACTAACAAGTGAGAGGGAGATACATGAATGAAATTCGTTTTCGTTTCGCGGTAGGGCCTCTGGATTTGCGATGCTTTTCTTCTTTTAATTCGCAAACTATTGTCAGAGTGGGCGTGGTTACGTTTATGGTGTACGAGCTCTCTGTGGGTCTCATTCGGTGTTGTCTTGCCAATGGTCGCCACTTTAGATATGAGGCGCCACTAAAAAAAAAACTTTTATTCATTAAAAAACAGTACTTTTCTAGTTTGTTGGCAGAAATAAAGTCCCTTGCACATTACTGTTTTAGGCTTGCTATTTAGAAATATATCACTGCTGTAGTAGTGTAAGTTACAAAGTGTAAGTTCGCTACACGTTATAACATAATCTATTTAAACTATTTCAACTAATTGCGTACATTTTATTTTCCAATTGTTTTAACATATAAGGTTATTAATTCCATCGCAGGAGCACTGAACTATGCTGGTCTCCATGGCCATTATTATTGTGATGTTCGTCCTGCGTGTTGGCGAGTATTTTTAAAAAACTATAAAAATGGTAAGATTATCTTAGACTGGTTGAATGGCGATGGAGAGGTATGGAGAAAAAAACATGCTGCACTGAAAGGTTATTTATTAAACGAATGGACATATTAAAAAAAATTGCAATACAAATTGGTTCATCTTTTATAACAAATAACAATCATAACAAATAATAATAACAAATTATATTTCATTGTACAGTTCCTGCCACTATTACATTTGATACATTGGGGCATTCTTTATAAAAAACTCCTCTGTACGTAAATTGGTACAACCAATACCACAATCAGCCTATCTGCCCTTTCGGCCCACAGGTTGTCAGTTCTACACCCAATCGGATGTGAGATTTGATGACCTATGAAAAGAATATAGATTTTCCAGGAACGATATTGCATTGCGATTATTCTGATGTGGACGTAGGGATGTACCTATATTTTCTCGTCATTTGCATTTAAAACTTTCACTGCAAGAAACTCGCCTAGCAGGCACCTACGCCGTAGTCTCTTTTCTATATCTAAGAAAAACCATAAGCATAGCGTGGTTCGATTCTTGGTAGTGAAATTAATTAGAGGCCAAGTATCGCTACTAATGCTACGTCGTAGCGCGTAGCAGCATTATTTCACCTTGATCATAGAGGATAGCTCATATGTGAGTGGGTTAAAGGCTTTCATGCACACGTGTGCGGTGCGAGGTGATTAGACATTTCTTCTTAAAAGAAAATTGGACACAATTGATTTCATAATATATATCGGAATAGGGTTAGGTTATTATTTTATCAGGAATGCATCACGGTTTTTGAATTATGAAAGCATGATTTTGGACAATCTCTTCAGAAAGATATTGTACTGTCCTCAGGACTAGGACGAAAGACATACTAAAAAAAAACAGCTATTGAAACATACCCCTAAATATTCTAAAAGTAACTTGCTAGGTACTATCTCGACCTTCTTGTAAGACTGCGTACAGAACAGACAAACGGACTATCCTCAGTCTGTGGAGACGGCTTGTTTATTTCTTAATTGATTAAATCCCGGCCTTGGAATTTTGTCCCGGATATTTTTCCCGGATCTCGCCATTCCGAGCCCTCTTCAATTAGAGTTCGAGTCGCTTGAGTAGTTGCCAGTTAGGCCTTAAATCTTCAAACAATTTGTTCTATAACAGGGTGGTAACATAGTTCCAAAAATAATTTATGTGTTAATTGTGACAGCTGGTATTATAAGGAGTAGCCCTGAGGCTAGCAGCACACATCAGGTTCCCAGATCAGATCAGTAATTGTGTACCTTTATGAACGAGTACAATGCGTAACGTGCTCTTCTCGCTGGAAGCTCGGAAAACCCGCGCAACAAGAACGTGTGGGTATCGGCCATTCGTCCGTTGACCAAGAATGTTGTGGCACAGCCGAAAAGTCGGGAAATCTCGAGAAGGCCAATTTATAGGTTAATCATACGCGAATTACTCCCGTTCGGTAAAAATATTGTATCAATTTCAGCCATTTGGATCTAGTTAGCGCACGTACGGAACTTTACGCAATTCACCAGCTGGTTGTATGTCATGAATTTGTGATTATGCGTGGTGCATATTATAATATTGAGCGCTGTTCAGTTACAATAAGCGCTCGAATATAAAAATAAACACTATGAGCGTTAAAGCCCTAAACCGTGTCAGTTAACAATTTGTGGAATTAATGCAAACGCTCTCCGTATCGCGTTTGCATCGAAAACATTAAAATCCTGGTAGGAAAAGTACGTAATATCCTGCAATCGTGCTGTCCGCACATTTTCCGCTGAAAGATAAATGAAATTGAATTCGCGTTTACATGCAACTAGCAACGCAACGTTTTCATTTCGATTATTGTAAAAGCTGTATCGCTTTTGTTTTTTCTACGGTTTTTCGGTGTTGCCTTTGTAACTAGCTAGGAGTCGATTACAGGCTAGTGACAATAAATTGGTAGCGCACATCCATTTGCGATGTTTTCTATCATAGTTTTTATAGACTTGTAAAAATGCTTATTGGGTACTGCCCGCAACTTCGTCCGCGTGGAACTCGTTTATATGGTAGCTCTATACAAACTTTCACGCCCATTTTTTTGTATTCTGATAAGTACTCTTTTCATAAACTTTTAATTTTGCTCAAAAAAAGAGGTTCCCTCATACTTATTTTGCACTCCTCTTCAACCCGCTTAGGTGCGGGTTTTTCCAAAACCCTAAAACTGCTTTCCTTCTACTTTAATAAGGAGTCCAGACACAAAATTTCAAGTCTCTCGCTTAGAATTTAACTATGGGGATACATACAAACTTTCAACCCCTTCTTTGTGTTGTGCAACATTGTGTGTTTAATGTGTATTTTTTGCTGTTCTGTATATATTCCTTTGGCTATAATGGCGATTTGGTAGATAATTAAAAAGCGTACAAACTTTGACTGCCGTGGGATTATATACCTAATTATAAGATCACCATTCAATGGAATACGTAGGTACATGTTTCTACTGAGTGCTGGGACTGGGTATCAGCTCCAAAATAATCCTATATATTTTTAAATATCTGGTCCTTTTTCAGAAGTCGTTAGCTTTTCAGTATTATTAGGCAGAAAATGAACCTAACCTAACTTTATGAGCACGTTTCAGACCCAAAGAGGAGATTGGGTAGTTTTAGGTAGGTTTCAAACGCTCATTAGGGCAACTTGACTATCATTTTGTCAATAAAATAATAAAATACAGATCTACCTGACGCTTGCCACTGGATCGTAGGTATTTAGCCGTGTAATGCGAGAATTATTAGTTATACCTATTTCCAAACAGGAGGCATCGTAAATTTTGACAGTTCAAGCTTGTCAAACCGACTAAACCCGATTTGAATTACACAGTCAAATTATTAAACAGGTTTAACAGTCGATGCGTTTCATGATCGTCCAGCAGGGACGGTGTGTGTGGCAGCGAGCATCAATATGTCTACTCGTATAGGTGAACTTGACATAAATGTTCCTCCGAATTGCTCACAAAATGGCAGTCACAAGTCAAGGCAGATAACATTATCGCGGACTATAAGTCATGCACACGCCCGCTTTAGGCACATTATCGGGCACATTAGAGATGGCGATGTTACACAGGGGACTTTATAAGAACAGTATACGATATACGGGTGTACGAATAACCAACATAGTGTTACTTGTAGAATCATTTTGTTCTATTTTCTCGATTAATTATAGATCTGAGACACTTCAGTGATTACCCATGCAATGATGTCGCTGTTATATCAGCATGTCAATAAATAATTAATGAGTTCCACCCAACACTTTATTTAACCAATATAAAGGGACAAGATGTTGGCCTGAAACAAGCTATTAACTAAAATAACAAACCAAAAATTAAATACCTTCGGTATCCAAAATTGTATTTGCCATTACGTGAGCCATTGCGTTTGTCTTCGTTGAGGGCACAAGGCGAGCTAGGAGAAGGATAAACGCGAGTGTTTGCCATAATCATCCTTTGCCATAAAATGGGTTTTTCTCTGGCGCCATAACATTTTTAGGACAAATTATATCAACGTTGTATGGGGTTCCATAGGTTAGAATAGGTTTGTTTTATAAAAAGCATGAAAAGTTGTCAATTTCAGAGAATAAAAATGATGATTATGGCAAACGTTACATTTATTGCATAAAAATATGGATTTCGCTAGTAAACTACCAAAAGTATATCATACCTATCAATATCTATTTACCAAAAATGTTCTGCCATTTGATATACTGCACAAGTAATTCCAGTGTGGCTAGACTGGCTCCATTTGCGCCTGCACCTTGTTTACGCCCCTGATTGCTCCTGTGGCCGCCATTTTGTCTGGCTAAGCTGTTTCGCTTATTCTCACATTAGTGGCTCGTAGGCTATTACCTTTTTGTCGTATGGTATTTATCGGGGCATTCATGCCTTGCTCCATAGTATCTGTGTAATTATTTTCGGCCCTGAACAAATTGCCGGGAATAAAACGAGACATTAAAAAAAACATATCAAAAATTCTGCCTGTCATACCACATTTTACCACGGGTGTTATCATTAAAATCATTTATAGTAATTACCTTGCTAGTCGGCATTTTTATGGTCAATCGACTAAATTAAGTTAATTCATTCATTCAAATACATCATCATTCATTAATTTCATAAAAGCTTAAGGGTGCCAGCGGCGGATGAAATAGTCTTTGTAGTGAGATTTTTTTACGTTGAAGTGTTTAACAAATAGTTGAACAAGGAAAAAGTAAATGTCTTGTCTCCTCAGGCAGAAAAGAAAAACCTCAAGAGATGTACTCACACCCCAACGGTCTATCATAAGTAGGCAAAAATAATATATATAACTAAAGATCGATGTATATAATCCGTTCTTTATGCCAACAATTTTTCAACCACTTGCCGTGAACGCAATAATTATAATGGCGTCATCCTGCTGATCTGATGCAGAAGCCCGAAAGTGGCTACGGCAGCTCCGAAACTAAAAGAGATAAACAGATTTGTAGTCTTATCGACCCTCTCTAGTTAGAGGTAGTCGATGACTTACCAAAAAAACGTACAGTCACCGCTAAGATCACGTAAATACTAAAAATACTTTTGACAAAACCTGATCAATACAGTATTGAGTCATTACATTAAAAGGCACTGGTCCCACCGAGAGCTAGTAAGCTATTAGTTATCGGCTATAAACACGAACAAAAGATAAGCACTCCCGTGTAAATAAAAGAGACACGGCGATATTTATAGTTACTCGCCCAGCTATAAATATCACCGTCTTTTGTTCGTGTTTATAGCCGATAGCTCATAGCTTACTAGCTCGCGGTGGGACCAGTGCCTAAGATCAAGTAGCAAGCGGACCCTGGACGCGTTAAAGATTCATCATATCAGCCGAAAGACGTCCACTGCTGGACATAGGCCTCCCCCAAAGAGTGCCAAAGTGACCGATCCCGCGCCACCCGCATCCAGCGGACTCCCGCAACCTTTACCAGGTCATCAGTCCACCTTGTCGGGGGCCTACCCACGCTGCGCCTTCCGGTACGTGGTCGCCACTCGAGAACCTTTCCGCCCCAACGGCCATCGGTTCTACGTGCTATGTGCCCCGCCCACTGCCACTTAAGTTTAGCAATCCGGAGGGCTATATCGGTTACCTTGGTTCTGCTGCGGATAGCCTCATTTCTGATGCGGTCACGCAGAGAAACTCCCAACATGGCCCTCTCCATTGCCCTTTGGGTGACTTTGAGCCTTCTTATGAGGCCCATAGTAAGCGACCACGTTTCAGTGCCATATGTCATCACTGGCAACACACACTGGTCAAAGACTTTCGTCTTGAGACACTGCGGAATATTGGACGAAAAGATTTGCCGTAGCTTCCCGAACGCTGCCCAGCCGAGTCGGATTCGACGATTGACCTCTTTCTCGAAGTTGGACCTACCTAACTGGATCGTCTGTCCTAGGTATACATAATCGTCTACAACTTCGAGCGTAAAGTGTCCGCGTTAAAGATTAACAAGGGATAATGCTAAGGACGTACCTATTCAAGGATTAGTTCTTGCACTCATTATTTACAGAAACTACTATACTTTATTCTTTATTTATTTGCTTTTGACAAAGGCCCATACTTACAAATGCCTAACAGACTAACATACCTACATTTCAATACATAATACTTTTGATATCCACACAATTTATTTAATCGTATGGTATGTGCTTTATTGCACCTTCAAAATTTGTCACTCTTTAGCACCACCCAGGGGACACGTGCAGGGTTGTTGGTAGGTAGCTCCTGCGGACGCGAGTGACAGTTGTCCCCCATACGTACACCTTAAGAGGCCGCAGTAAGCCCGGCCGAATTTCACCTTCCCATACAAACGTAGTTACGTTCTCATTTTAAAACTACGTGTTGGATTGTGACGAAACTTTGCATATACAATAACATGAGGTATATCTATGTCTGTAATTAGTTTATATGGTTTCAGTTATTAAAACAAACGAAATACAGCAAAAATAGGTTTTGTATGAAAAACTTAAATTCGCCGTAATTTTTTTACTCTGGAATTACAGACATATACATTATGGCATTGTATACGCAAAGTTTCGTCACAATCCAATACGTAGTTTTAAAATGAGAGCGTAACTACGTTTGTATGGAGAATCGAGCTTACTGTGGACTCTTAAGGGTAGGCGCGCACGAGCAACTTTGTCGCCGGTGACTGTACATCTCTCTTTTCTCACTTCGAGCGTGCAAAAGAGACATATGTACTGTCGCCGGCGACAAAGTTGCTTCGTGCGCGCTTACCCTAACACGTTAAGACGCGCGGTGAAAGTTCAAAATCGCCGAAAAACTACACCCTTAGGCCAGATATCATCCTTTATGAATGTTGGCAGTTGGCACTCTCACCACAAATGAATTAACTTGCGTATTCATATGACAGGGTAAAACTACTATAGGTACTTACCGAATTAATGTCTGCGCAAATTAATTTTCACATGACCCGTGCGACATTCTTGCAAGATAAAACAGGTAAAATAGGTAATTTCCAGTCATTTGAACCTAATGACGAATTCTCCCGACAGACCTTTGACATTTTAACGATGTCGCTGTCACATTCAGCTGTCAACGAACCTTCAGAAACGTCGTATGGTTGTCTATGGTCTTTTTATTAATCTATCATTGAAATTAAGATCTTCTATCCTGGCCGGTAGAGTTGCTTTTTAAATGGACTACTTTGATGCAATTCGGCTATTTTAAATAAGCTCAAGTATACATGGCGTGGAGCTAAGAGATACTGCGTATAGGAATATGGCCTACTGTGACCGATTACACGAAGCTAAAGAGATTCATTTTGTCTATTAGAGCCATTATTATATCAGCCGAAACACGACCGCTGCTGGACATAGGGCTTTCCCCGAAGAGTGCCATAATTACCGGTCTCGCGCCACCCGCATCCAAGCGGACTCCCGTGACCTTTACCAGGTCAGCAGACCAGTTTGACCTACGTCTCTTGGTGTGTCCCTTTTCTATATAGGTATGTAGGTAGAGCCTTTAAGTCAACCCTCGCCTGCGGGGCGCGGTCGACGTGCCGGCAAGGACTGACTTAAGCGGTCGACCTATAATTACTTTACTCGTACCTAACCCATGTTTACAAATAAATCACTTATTTACTTACTTTATATTTGTATATAATATGCAATTTCTTTATATGGCAATAAATGGGAGAGGGGCCCACGGGAGACAAAGCGAGTTTTTCAACTTATCTGTGGGGTCTTTAAAAACAGTCACTTGACTTACATGTAGGGTTGTGTCAAAAATGGGGTGTGAACCGAGCAGTGGCATATTCGGTGCAAAATGAAATGAACCTTCCCACCCTCGTGGGGGTATGTTGTCATACACAAGCAATGTCAACAAAAACAAAGACTGTAATTTAAACAAAAACGAATGTTTCAATGTAAATAAAGACAAATAAAAAAAATAAACGGGTCAGACCCCGTTTTTGATACATCCTTTATATAGTACCTTTGTTTATCAAGATTTATTATTAGATCCTCCCCTTATACTAGTAGAGCTCTATGGTTCATGGTTACGTTCTTTATTTATTTATTCATAATCATAATCATAATCATAATCATTTATTTCGGATACTAGTCCATATTTGTTAGTAGCGTACAAAAATTCTCAAAAAAAAAAAAAAATATTTGAGGTTAGGTTTTCGGCGCCCGAATATCTAGCCAGAAAACAATGCCCGGAAGTAATGCTTGAATGGAATACATACATCAATGCCCGATCTCCAGGTTCCGCGACGTCGGAGGTCCCAGAATGCAAGAATAACAGGTCGGCACAGCTAAATCCCACGAGTAAATGACTTGGCAAAAAAACCGTTTTTCTCGCTGAGGACGACTCAAACACCATGCATGTTATATACCGTTCGATTCGCAATTTCACGTAGAATCCAGTTCCGATAGCAGCGGGGCGGATTTCGAAAATAATTTCTAGATTCTATCAGCTGTCAAAATCAAAAGCTACGTCAGCCAAATCGGTGGCTAGTGACGCGACTCGCGAAATAGCGGTTCTCACTATAATTCGAGATAACTCGTGAATCTGAGGGTCTTGAGGATTCTGGTTGTGATATTAATAACCTATGAGTAAAGCCTGATAGTTCCCATGTATTTTCGTAAAAAAACGTGATGTTAAATTAGCCATGTTTACCGGTAGAGTGAATGGAATTCGTTAAAAAACGGCATTTTTCCAGACACTAGTGACAGGAGTTATGTCAAATCAGTTACCCTCCGTCCGCTGTACTGACCGCACGCCTGTCGGAGGCGAAAGTGACACTCGTCGTGACAGCTCGTCGAGCTGAGTCGTATTTCGGAACCGAGGGAGGTTTCCGTGTTTTTGATGTGGACCAGTGGCGAAGCGTCATAATAAGCCGATTCCTACCGGCTTGCCTAAGCAAAATAGTTACAAAATAGGTGTATGTAAAACGTACCTAACTTAAATAAATAATACTATAGCTTTACCTTTTACTTTATCTTCCTTTCAAACATTGCAAACACACAACGAAAAGATGTAACCATACGTATAACACACACATAGACAAATAGCAAAATCACTTGGTCAACTCGAGGAATATTGGCTTTCCTAAACTATTTCATATAAACAATCGTCCTATACTCGTATAGTGCGCTACTTTACGAAAACACGCACACATTAAAAAACTGCAGGAACAAAATGCCTATGTAAGTGTGCTTGATGTTAAATTAGCCATGTTTACCGGTAGAGTGAATGGAATTCGTTAAAAAACGGCATTTTTCCAGACACTAGTGACAGGAGTTATGTCAAATCAGTTACCCTCCGTCTGCTGTACTGACCGCACGCCTGTCGGAGGCGAAAGTGACACTCGTCGTGACAGCTCGTCGAGCTGAGTCGTATTTCGGAACCGAGGGAGGTTTCCGTGTTTTTGATGTGGACGTAGTGTGTGCTGGTGCTTGGACGATCGCCGAATAGCGCCCGTGCGGCGCCTGCGAGGCGCGAGTCGCGGGAGAACCGCGCGTTTTATATTCGCGCCCTATCCGCGGGATCTCCGCCCGTGTCGAGGAAGCATGGGGTTGGAAGACCCTCGCACACCAGCGAAGGCCGCCGAGCAACACCGCGCCGCCAACTCGACGGGTAACGCCCGATGCTAGGCGGACCTACGCCTCCACGACCGCAGGATGTCTTCTCGGCGAGTGCAGTAGTGGGCTCCGCTGCTGTACCATACCAAGGTCAGGCGTGAGTCCTCCTACCCTTCGAGAGCCCGCGGCATCTGTCGACGGGGTTTCACCATCGCGACCAGGACTTAGGACCATGTCGCAAGCCTGCCATCTGTTGTGTGTAAAAAAAAGAAATAAAAAGAATGAAAGTAATGAAAGAAAGTGGGAGGGTGATTGTTACTTAGTTTCGCGACTCATGAGTCGCGAAACTAAGTAAAATTTAAAAATCTTGAGCAATTATTATAAAACCAACTTACTTATACACGCAAGATAAGCAAAAATAGTCTCTCTGCCAAGGGCGTAGTGCTTACGGACTACGTTTTTAGTGAAGAAGGCAACATGAATGAAGTTAGGTACATTCTAGCTGACGTGAAGTGTGACTGTGTGACGAGCCCCCCGCGAGCCATTTACAGAATGAACCGTCATTCTGTTGTCATTAGGTTGAAAATTGAATGCTCTAACCCGGTGCTAAGCGGCTTGACTAAGCACACTTACATAGGCATTTTGTTCCTGCAGTTTTTTAATGTGTGCGTGTTTTCGTAAAGTAGCGCACTATACGAGTATAGGACGATTGTTTATATGAAATAGTTTAGGAAAGCCAATATTCCTCGAGTTGACCAAGTGATTTTGCTATTTGTCTATGTGTGTGTTATACGTATGGTTACATCTTTTCGTTGTGTGTTTGCAATGTTTGAAAGGAAGATAAAGTAAAAGGTAAAGCTATAGTATTATTTATTTAAGTTAGGTACGTTTTACATACACCTATTTTGTAACTATTTTGCTTAGGCAAGCCGGTAGGAATCGGCTTATTATGACGCTTCGCCACTGGTCCACATCAAAAACACGGAAACCTCCCTCGGTTCCGAAATACGACTCAGCTCGACGAGCTGTCACGACGAGTGTCACTTTCGCCTCCGACAGGCGTGCGGTCAGTACAGCGGACGGAGGGTAACTGATTTGACATAACTCCTGTCACTAGTGTCTGGAAAAATGCCGTTTTTTAACGAATTCCATTCACTCTACCGGTAAACATGGCTAATTTAACATCACGTTTTTTTACGAAAATACATGGGAACTATCAGGCTTTACTCATAGGTTATTAATATCACAACCAGAATCCTCAAGACCCTCAGATTCACGAGTTATCTCGAATTATAGTGAGAACCGCTATTTCGCGAGTCGCGTCACTAGCCACCGATTTGGCTGACGTAGCTTTTGATTTTGACAGCTGATAGAATCTAGAAATTATTTTCGAAATCCGCCCCGCTGCTATCGGAACTGGATTCTACGTGAAATTGCGAATCGAACGGTATATAACATGCATGGTGTTTGAGTCGTCCTCAGCGAGAAAAACGGTTTTTTTGCCAAGTCATTTACTCGTGGGATTTAGCTGTGCCGACCTGTTATTCCTGCATTCTGGGACCTCCGACGTCGCGGAACCTGGAGATCGGGCATTGATGTATGTATTCCATTCAAGCATTACTTCCGGGCATTGTTTTCTGGCTAGATATTCGGGCGCCGAAAACCTAACCTCAAATAACCCTCTTTGTTTGTATGTATCCTACAATACATATAACAATACTCCCCTTGCGAGGTAAGGGTAAACCTCGGGTTACCCCACAGCCGGGATACCCGTGAAAAAAATCTTCGAACTGGGGTTCGTGTCGCGAGACAGCGACTCTACGTGCTAACATGCGTGGAGTCCGGAGACTACCTTGGTCCTTTTACCACGGGTACCATCGGTGGGATCTTTCATTTTACCCAATACACAAGTTGATACCCCCTAACATGCGTTTGAAGTCCTAACTCCCTACTCAAGCGTTTGATTATGCTTTGTCTCTATCGACAGCAGCAAATACCTACGCGTGACGTTGCACGAGAAAACTTACTTTACTTAAACAAGCTTAGATAAGTTTAAGTATACATGTATGCTAACATGCTACTAAAGTCTAGACTTATATTTCAATACTAAATTTTTATACTACGTTAATTCTAAATTTATATTTATATATATGTTGTGAAGCTAACTAGGTGATACTAGTAGCTACCAACTAAAGAATGGTGCCTTTGGCATCACTCTAACCATGTCTTGAGATCATGGTCAGCCATAGTGAAAACTTAATTTTCTTTTTTCTGGAAAATTATAAGTCCTAATCCGTGAAGTGCAGCTTTTCCTTGGCCTTAGGAATGTGCTTTTATCAAAATAATTAAGTTGGAAGTCATCGACTTTCAAAAAAGTTGAAAAAAAATTAACTTTGTATCCGGCCTTTCCGGAGCAAAGTTCAGTTTGCTAGCAAACAATATTAAGTAAATAAGTTAAATTGCAAGCAGCCTATGCTTGAATTTAGAAGTAAAATGATGTGGTCTTATAGACTGGTTACTATAAGGCCTTTGTTTTTTTTTTCAAAGTCTAAAAAAAATTCCCAATTTTTTTTTTTTTTTGGTGAAAAAAAGTTAAAGTTATTTAATTAGCAAATGGTATTTAAAAAGAAATAAATTGCGGCAGCACACTGCTACACTCGCCGAGAAGACATCCTGCGGTCGTGGAGGCGTGGGTCCGCCTAGCATCGGGCGTTACCCGTCGAGTTGGCGGCGCGGTGTTGCTCGGCGGCCTTCGCTGGCGTGCGAGGGTCTTCCAACCCCATGCTTCCTCGACACGGGCGGAGATCCCGCGGATAGGGCGCGAATATAACACGCGCGGTTCTCCCGCGACTCGCGCCTCGCAGGCGCCGCACGGGCGCTATTCGGCGATCGTCCAAGCACCAGCACACACTACGTCCACATCAAAAACACGGAAACCTCCCTCGGTTCCGAAATACGACTCAGCTCGACGAGCTGTCACGACGAGTGTCACTTTCGCCTCCGACAGGCGTGCGGTCAGTACAGCGGACGGAGGGTAACTGATTTGACATAACTCCTGTCACTAGTGTCTGGAAAAATGCCGTTTTTTAACGAATTCCATTCACTCTACCGGTAAACATGGCTAATTTAACATCACGTTTTTTTACGAAAATACATGGGAACTATCAGGCTTTACTCATAGGTTATTAATATCACAACCAGAATCCTCAAGACCCTCAGATTCACGAGTTATCTCGAATTATAGTGAGAACCGCTATTTCGCGAGTCGCGTCACTAGCCACCGATTTGGCTGACGTAGCTTTTGATTTTGACAGCTGATAGAATCTAAAAATTATTTTCGAAATCCGCCCCGCTGCTATCGGAACTGGATTCTACGTGAAATTGCGAATCGAACGGTATATAACATGCATGGTGTTTGAGTCGTCCTCAGCGAGAAAAACGGTTTTTTTGCCAAGTCATTTACTCGTGGGATTTAGCTGTGCCGACCTGTTATTCCTGCATTCTGGGACCTCCGACGTCGCGGAACCTGGAGATCGGGCATTGATGTATGTATTCCATTCAAGCATTACTTCCGGGCATTGTTTTCTGGCTAGATATTCGGGCGCCGAAAACCTAACCTCAAATAACCCTCTTTGTTTGTATGTATCCTACAATACATACAACAGTCAGTATTAACCATTTCAAAGGAATAGAAATAAATTTATTGCTCAAATTATGTTTAGAATAACATTCAAGTTCGCTGGATGGCCAATTCTAAATATATGGGCTTTTTAAGCCTATTTCGTCTAATTTCATTCAGACGTCTTTTACAGAACATATTTATTTATTTCACCGTAAAGTAGTACCTGTTACATGGCGTGTCGATAACCATTTGTTAAGAAACAGGAAATTACAATAAAAACAAAATATCTAGGTAGATATGATATGAGTAATAAAATAGTTAAATAAATTGAATTCTTGAATATTGCTGGTTAAATATTCGGATACTGAGTAAAAGGTAAATATAAATATATATGTTTATCGTTGTCTCGTACCCATAGTACAAGCTTTGCTTAGTTTGGGATTAGGTCGATTTGTGTAAGATTGTCCAGTAATATTTATGTTCTTATTATTATTTTATTAATATGTCTTCAAAGATCAACTACTACCTACTTAGTTAAAGGATAAATAAAGGAATAAAACAGCGTGTCCGTTAAAAGTGTCGTTTATAACATTTTAATTAAAAGTGAAATATCGTGTAATGTAACAACTTGATTAAATGAATTAACTTGTACAATGCCAAATGCGACCAGTGAGCGTGAAAACAGTATTTACATCCAGGGACGGTTTTGCGTTCACATGAGCTTTTGAATTCCACATATATATGTTTATACTTATTATACGGCTGTAGTAGTAGTTTAGTAGTACGGCTTGTAGGAGGGGCTACTCTATAAAAAGCTACAATATCCGACGACGATTCTGTGACATGGCGAGCAGTTGCCGCCATTAAATAAGAAATCCTCTAGTGTCAGGCAGCAGTAGCACTAGTACCGACTGGAGAACGAAGATAGGAATCTGGAAGGGCTCTTGTTTGGACATCACGGAGCGGGTGAACCTCGGTTCGTGTACTGCGGTGTGGAAGGCAAGGGGGAAACCACCACACTATGCTTCCTCAAAAAAGGAGTAATGGATTACTCCACCGACAAGAGCCAAGCTCTTAAATAAATGATGATGATGTTTATACTTACATTTGATTTATTTAATTTAAGTCCCTGGGCGACCGAGTTCGGTCGGGTAAAACGATTTTTTCCAGACTTCGAAAATAGAAATAGAAATAGAAAACGTTTATTCGTGACACATACAAAACAATAACAAAAGTGAACACAGAGACAAGAACAACAGGTATGCCACGAATAGGCCCCGACTCAGCATGGTGCAGGCCTCTTGGCCAGCGCTGGTCTTCCGTCGAAGCCTTTAAGTGAGTGGGTGGGAGGGCAACACAAACAGTATACATCGCAAACATGAAAACGGAAATAAAATATATATATATATATATATATATATATATATATATGTGAATGCACAGTTTGTGAGTTTGATCATAGTAACATACAAATGGAATCAAATACAAGCTTAAAACTAATACATTATGTATGGCGTTAAACTATACGGCAACAAGCACAGCGGATGGGACATTACATGATGGTGAGTTAATTTCTCAGGCTACTAACATTTCTTGAGTGGCATGGGCGAGTGTTTTTAAGCCTTTACACTAGAAATAATGTAATAATTAATTACTCCCTTACAGGTTCCTGACGCGGTGGACAATTTTATGACATACACACTATAACATAATACAATAGAAAAACGAGCACAGATGAACAATATATATATAAGTGTTATTATATATACTATGCAAATATGCATGGCAATGCGGAAGGGACGAAAAACACGACAGTAAGTTTGTTAAGACCAATATGAGTTTGTTCAGAAATAAGCAATTGTAATATTAGGTAATTATAATGTAGTAGTCTAATTAAATTATATTGTATTCAAAATTTAGGAATGTATAATTAGGTAATAACCTGTAGCCAATAAGTAAGTAAGTAAGTAAATGAGTAAAAATTGCATGCTTCTTCAAGCAAAATGACCCCACTACATTTTTGCAAATAAATATTCTTATTCTTATTCTTAAGCATACAAACAGTTAATCCGCGGTCTTAAATATAACTGGTTTCTAGTATCAGAGCTTCCTCACTTTTTTGATGTTTCAGCATGAACATTTTGAGCTGAAATTTGAAACTATAAATGTTTTGCAGGTTCCTGACAGGAGGGGGGATGTTATTCCAGCATTTAGAGGCGACATAACGGAAGCTACCCCTAAATGCTGCACTAGCATGCCTTGGTGTTAACAGTTGAGTCGCACACCGCCGACCACCACGGGACCTGCTGACAGACAACTTCTCAAAGAGATATGCTGGAGCCTTATGGTTGATTACTCCAAAGAGTAATGAAGCTAAGTGAAGTTTACGTCTGTGGTGTATCTTCAGAATGTTGTGCTTATTAAGGAATGGGGTCACATGAGCACGCAGGGGTACATTAAAACAAAAACGTGCACACGCATTCTGAACACGCTGAATAAGTGTTTTAGTTTTAGCAAGGATACGAGGCCCATACACTACATCAACATAATTTAGCTTGGACAATACCAGCGCCTCCACTAATCTAATTCGTAACGTCTCATTAATGAATGGCCTAATTCTATACAGCACCTTAAGCTTGTAGAAACAACCCCGAACAGCATTGGCAACATGCTTCTCAAAGCGGAGCCCAACATCCATTATGAGACCTAAGTTCCGTGCCTCTGACACCTGTTCTATGGGCTCATCTGCTAGTGTAACCTTAATGGAGGGACTAATACTACCCAGACGTTGTTTGCTACCAAAAATTAGATATTTGGATTTACTTGGGTTAAGCAAAAGGCAGTTTTCTGCGGCCCAGGAAGCTATGCTATGAAGATCTGCATTAAGTTTTATTATAGCATCGTCAATCTCACATGGTTTACATGAAATGTAAACCTGTAGATCGTCCGCATAGATGTGGTACTTGCAATGGGTGATGCGTAACCCAATGTCAGCAGTGTAAAGGATGAACAGAATTGGACCAATAACTGATCCCTGTGGTACACCTCTGGATAGGCTAATTGGCTCTGAGCAGCAATAGGAACCATCACTGAGGCCGATCTTTACGTACTGACTTCGGTAATTAAGGTAACTGTCAAACCATTTTCGAGTATTGCTGTCAAATCCATAGAAAGCTAACTTAGAAATTAGGAGGTTAATATTTAGGCAATCGAAAGCCCTAGAAAAATCTAGGAGCACTAACAAGGTGCACATACCATTATCTTGAGACTGCAAGATGTTGTCGGTGACATCGAGCAGGGCAGTTACAGTGCCTCTTCCTTTTCTGAAGCCTGACTGCACATCCGGCAAAATCCCACTCTTCTCAAGATAATATGTAAGTTGGAAGCATACTGCTTTTTCAATTATCTTAGAGATGCATGGTAAGATGCTGATAGGTCTTAAGTCCTTAAGCTCAGTTGGGTTAGAGTTTTTTGGTAAGGGATGAACTATGGCCATCTTCCATTTATCTGGAAAAGTGGATGTTAAGATAGAGATATTAATTATGTCTGTGAGTAAGTCAATTGTATGTGGGAATGTCATAATAAGCATGTTCAAATTAATACCATCACTTCCCTCTGCATTGGATTTTAAATTTCTAATAATTTTTAACATGTGGTCTGAACTAATGGGTACTAAACTGAAAACAGACTTGCAATGCATTGCTATGGTGCTCAAAGTAAGTTACGAGTAGATGTGATATTTTGACTTCGTTACTACCAGGCAAGCTAAGGAAGTGTTTATTTATTAAAGATGGATCATTAAAGGAAGTAGGCAGTTCGGAGTTGTTTTTAGGCAGTATAGTAGATTTAAGATTTTTCCAGAGTGATTTAGAATCGTGAATTTTATTATTAATGTTATGACTAAAGTAGGCTGATTTTTCACTGTAAATAGCTTTAATTACTGTTGATTTTAGCTGTTTATAATAGTTTCTTTTGCTTTCAGTCTGGCACTTATGGTACTCCGCCGCTGCCATGTCTCGCAGCCGCATCATAGTCTTGACAGTGTCAGTGATCCACGGGTACGTGGACCTCCTGATAACAACTGTTTTGAGGGGCGCATGAGAGTCAAATATGGAAAGTACTTGTTGTTCGAATGCTGCAGCCATGGAATTTACGTCCCCCAATTTTGACATTACATCCCATCTCACACACTGCAAGTCCACATCAAGATCATCATGGTTTACATTTCTTAAAGGCCTGTAAGTGAGACGGAAGGGCTTAGGTTTGATCAGCTTGAACTGGAACTCGCAGGCTACAAGGCAGTGGCCATAGAGTGAACTCACATGATCTACATTTATATTCTTTGCTTGTAAGTCTGTACATACTACGTCAAGCAACGTCTGGCTGGTGGCAGTGAAGTGGGTTGGAAGAGAAACTAACTGCGTCAAGTGAAAACTAGTCAAAAAAGTGTGTAATTTTGTAATTTTAATGTCAGTGCTATTAAGTAAATTAATGTTAAAATCGCCAAGCAGAATTAAATGATCAAAATCAGGAATTGAACTAATGGTGTCAGAGATAGCATCGAAAAATAGGTCCGTGTCTGCCCGTGGGGGACGGTAAGCCGTGCCAATACCCAACTTTTTATTATTGAGGGTCAGGGTGATCCACATCTGTTCAATGGAACTGTGCAACGGGTCGACCGGGTGAGACCAAGTTCGAGCACTGACACCGCGTTTTACATAAAACCCAACGCCACCCCCACGTTTGCCTTGTGGCCTAGGTGTATGGCGTAACCTGTAACCCGCAAGTGCCGGTGCTCGACCCTCCTCCCCTCTCTTAGCCAGGTTTCATTGATGGCCAGGACCTCAACATCATGCCGAGTGACAGCCGCTATTAGGTCATCGTGCTGTGTGCCAAGGGACCCTGCATTAAACAATCCAACCTTCAGTGACTTCGTAGCCATTAAAATGGTTTAAAACTAAAATTGCCGATAAAAAAGCTGTTTGTAGAAGTGTGTACGTGTAAATATCTAAATGAATAATTAATTGTCCCATGTTGTTTTAATAATTTATAATTTCTGTCCGCCAAGTAAATAAAATTTAATAAGAAATAAAGGTAACATAAATTTAAAATTAACAGGCCGCCAAGATGTACGAAATCGGTAAATAAAGCATGCGCAGAACTTAAGACTAACACTAAAAATAGAAGTGAATGAGAGTGAAGAGGAGTGACGAGTGCTACGAGTGCTACGACCTCAAACCGAGCCGGCTCCAAAAACCCGCGAAATGTCTGCTTCCGACCGGAAGTAAAACACTTGCTTGCCGTCGGTCTGCCGCGCATGCACACGGCCTCTCCTGGTCCACGAGTACTTCCACTGCGCCTTGCGGCATTCCTCGCGCAGGCGGTGGAATAAGAGGCGGTTCATGCGCGTGAGCCGTTCGTTGACGTAAATACGTCGCGGCGTACCCGGCAAATCGGCGTCAGCAGATGTGAAGGAGCGGCGCACCCGGGCCGCCCGCAGCAGCTCGTCCCGCAGCTGGCGCCGCGCCAGCCTCACGACGATGCGGCGCGGACGGCTCGCAGCCCCATCAACCTCGGCACCCGCCCCGCCCCGGTCGAACGCGCCGACACGCTCGGCGAACACGACGTCACGCTGCTCCAGGGTCACACCTAGCTTGGCAGCGAGGACCACGACAGTATGGACGACGTTCTCCCCTTTAGCCTCAGGAACATGCCCTAAGTCTAGGTCGGAGAGTAACGCGTCCTGGTCGCGGTCATTCAGTTCGAGTTGCAGCCGCTCCACTGTCTGGTGCAACACGAGCACCTCACTGCCCTGAGGCGCTGCGACTGTCTCCGCCGCCTTCCTCTCAACCGCATCCAGTCTCTGTTCGATACTATCAATGCGCGCGGTCAGCATCGTCATGGAGGCCCGGATTTCTTCTCGGAATTGTCGCTGCTCCGCCATGTACATATTGAGATCACGACGTAGGGCAGTGATCTCTGCATCATCGTTTGACCGGGGCGCAGGCCCGGCAGATACAGGCGCCGCTGGGGCCATTCCCTCACCCAGGCCTTTAACCGGGGTCGAACTGTTGTCCGTCTTCCGCTGTTTCGCCTTACATTCGGGACAGGCCCAGTCATCAAGGACGACGCCGGCGATGCCAACACACTCCTTGTGGTAATACCGGCGGCATTTGTTGCAAGAGGCGGCACCTGCCGGCGAGAGGAACTTTTTGCAAGCCACACACTTGTTCATTTTATCGATCGCTGAGCAGGGGCTATCCGAGAGTTCCAAATGTTCAGGCTAAGTTCGATAGATGGCGCTGTTTATAGAAGCTTCGAAATTAAAATCCTAAACAGGATTTATTTAGTTACTAACGATTTATACACTTTAATGAAAATAGTTTATTGTTAAATGTTAGTTGCAAATAATAAATTGTTTTATAAAAAGGTCTACATTTGTTTTACCTAACACTAGCACGACCTACCCTCACACGTAAAAAACTAACTTGATTGTACACAATTATACAGTACAAAAAACGCACAATCACGGGCGCGCTGAGCGCTGCCAACACTCACACCGCGCAGTCAGTAGATAAGGCACACGTAAACGACCACAACGTAGGGACAGGGACACAGGTTGTTAATATAATTATTTCGTACAATATAACGCGAGCGTACACCGTGTGTGTTACCGCCCGTAACTCCCAGCTTCTCTTCAACTTGACACCCAGCTTACATTTTCGCTCCGGCCTCTAACCTTAGAGTCGTTTTCGAGACCGTCATTTCAAATATATATAAATAATGCTCGTTTAATAGCGTTTTGAATGAAGTCTTTGGAGACTTTGTCAATGATCATGATCACTATCAAGACATTAAGAACGTTGAATAAACCTAATGCTGATTTTGGCCTTAGATTTAACGTGTAGGTAGTTTATTACTCTTGCTTAAAATAAATATGCAGTTTTAACCGACCTATGTACATTAAATAAAAATATAATAATCCACTGTTTACGGATCAGGATTTACCTCAGTTGGCAAAAAGTACACTCTACTGATATTATAAATGCGAAAGTTTGGATGCTTGGATGTTTGTTATTCAATCACGCTTAAACGGCTCAGCAGATTTGGATAATTTTATGCACGAAAATAGTTAAATAAAACATAAAGAATAGTTTTTATCCCGGGTCCACGCAGACAAAGTCGCAGGCAGAATCTAGTGTTAAATAAAATTCTTTCATATATTTCTCATTTTACCGTGGCGTCTCGTATATTTATTTACCTACGTCAAGTAATTGCATCGCGATCAAAAGGTTCGCTCGTTTGCTCTCTCCGTAAACACACGCATATTGGCTGCCGCCAGTTTGAATAATAACATTCGCATTCGATGAAATACCTTCCTTATCTACGAAGAAATAAAATTGGTTTTGCGACTCTATAATATAATTAGAAAAGAGGTTTTAGGAAGCAATCACTAGAAAATGTTTGCTAGCCCTGCCAAAGATACGTTTGTTAATTAAAACGTTTTCCGTCAATCAACAAACTGGTTTAAGTAAAGGTAATGGGTTGGCTACCTATGGATTTAGCATTATATAGGTACGGTGACCACGCGTATAATGGGCTTTGCTCCTACTAACGATTTTCGCCACGTATTTGGGGGAGGCCTATGTCCAGCAGTGGACGTCTTTCGGCTGATATGATGATGATATTGATGATGCTTTAGCCCACTTTTGCATTTGTTTATTCGTCAATTCTGTTTAAATTTTAATATCACGATCGTTTTAGCGAACTCTCTAGAAAATGCTCTGTGGGCGGTGCGGGGCGGCGGCGTAATAATAACGAAATTCCTCGACTGGGCAAAAAACTCAAAGCTTTACTGTCGTTTCAATAGAATGCTCACTTGAACGCTCGCTACAATGCTCTCTAAAACGCTCCTGTCTATTTTATGAGCTTTTCAACATTTGCTAGAATGCTCATTAGCAGTCAATGATCAAGTCTATTCGACACCTTAAGATAAGTATGAATCCGGCTTTACTCGAAAACGTGGTTCTCAAGAATCGAGGCATCCCTTTAACGTATTTACGCCAAAGGTATAGAGTTTGCATACCGTTATTCATCCTCCAGCAGTATCGGAAGCCTCTGATATCGCAAACGGCTCCCGTCCTTTGAAGCGATTTTTATGCGATGCGATATCCCGGATACCGAGGTCTTTATGCCCGGCCTACATTATCTGTAAGGAGCTTACATATTCTTTAATATGGAGAGATTCGACATAGTTTCCCTGTTCGATTCATGCAGCTTATTCAAAAGAGAACAAAAAGGAATATTCCAAGCGATATGTATAATGTTGTTGTGTATAATAGGCGCTGACCTTCCGTCAGGACTCATGGCATCTTTGATCGAACTTAGTGTTCACCCGGCTATACAGTCTTCGGCCCTCCTTTTGTATTCCTGACCGGAATCGTTGTTACTGCCCTGCGTCACCGAGGCTTGAACTATGGACCTTCGCTATTTTTTGTCAAATAAGGGATATGTAGCAACTAAAACCTTTGCAGAAATTCCCTGACCTGAGGGATACGTTAAAATTCTGTTTTTTTTTCCATATATCCTCTTGGATTGCTCGTCCTGTAAAAAACAATTTAGTACCTACAACTTCCCTGTCTCCTAAAACATAATTATGAAATAAATGATTCTACAAAATGCGGGTCGAAAAATGTGCTCCCATAATCCTGCCTCTCTCTAAGAACAAATGTCTTTAGCCAACAACAGAAAAGTAATTTACCTCATTTCAGAGTCAGGGTAATATTATTATGTTTTTTGTAGTGCACACAGCAGATAGGAGAGAAACGAGGATAATGTAGGTGAAATAATTTAATAACAAATTCATATTCACTGCTTCGTAATGAAAATGGGTAATTTATAGACTTCATGTGAAACGTTTTTACAGTCGAACTCATAAGTAGGTAAACCTTGATACCTATCGCTTTCAATCGTTTGACAGTTTAAATATGCTGTCAAGAGTCCCCGGCATGGTCGACTAGTCGACTCTCTATACAAAAGTAGTTTAGTTCTCATTTTAAAACGGCTCACTAGCATAACATGAAACTTTTTACACACAGTAGGATCCGGCATATCTGGGTCGGAAACTAGTATATGTTGCTATAATATACAGGAGAAACCAGCCCCCTTATTTTGAAACTTGTTTTAAGCTCACCTCAAAGCTCATCTACAAATATATCTTGACACCGCGATGCCTAGTAACTAAGCGTAGGTAGAGGTTTAGTTTGACGGGTGACCGGCGGGGTGAGCCGCATTAGCGCGTAGCGAATAACAGCCCAGCGTACTATATCCCTAAATAAAGGAATATGCTGTCGACTAAGAAGTGGCGTCTTTACCACCGACAACCAAGCTCTTACTAAGAATAGAATACAGCTTATTAAAATAGCTTATTAAAATAGCTTTAGCCTAGTTGAATAAGTACTCACGAATTGTACGCGGTGCAAAGGTGCCTATCACACTGGCCGCGTTACCACGTTGGATGGCGATGGACAATCTTTGCACCAGGTGCGAACCCGCGCGAGCATCCTTCTTCATCCTTCTGTCCCTTATCCAGGAGCAACTCTTAATTACGATGATGTTGATCTTCTAAGAGAGCTAAGTAAGTTGGTTTCCAAACAGGAATGAAATTCAGCTCTTCACCCATTCAAAGCCCCATAAACGAGTCGTGCCTCTTCGAGCGATTACCGCTACAAGGCGGAAAAATGCTGTTACTTGTAGCATTGCTTCACTTCAAATGGATCGAAATATTATGTTAGCGTTATTCCCGGTTGTGCCCTAAGGGGGGCCGGGGTCCGTTTTATCACCTAATCCCAAGATTTGGCAAAGGCATGACTTTTACGAAAGCGACTGCCATCTGACCTGGAATAGAAGATCAAACGAGCTTCGCAAGCGAAGTTCGATCGATATTATATGAGTAAGCTTCATTCGAAGATATAACACACATGTAGTCCTTTAATCTACCAGGCAACATTTCGCAAGTTTAAAGTACGCAGTAAAAACCATAGCTCAAACAGTTTTATCCCCACTTTTACCCCTACCCTACTTGGGGACCTCGGCTTGCCACCATTTCTTATTCTTTTTAGAGACAAAACTTTCCTAGGGGTATAGGGGCGGGCGGGAAGTTATATCTTCGAATGAAGCTTACTCATATAATATCGATCGAACTTCGCTTGCGAAGCTCGTTTGATCTTCTATTATATTTCGAAGCTTCATTCTTCAGATATAACACACATGTAGATGTTTAGAGTTGAAAGTTTTGCTGCCCTTTGTAATTGTAAAACATCATAATCATGAAATGCAATAATTATGTTTGACCTTCGTCGATTAATTGACGATGGTAGAAATGAGCCAAAGTTTTCGATGTTCTCGACCAGCCTGCTGCCTTCCGGATAGCATCTAAAGAAATGCCTGACCGGTGTGCAGCTGACGTGGCGGCGTGGCGCGTGCTGTGAGCGCTGAACGCCGCCATGTCTTTACCGCTTTCGCCAAGCACTCGCGTAATGCACCCCGGCTAATGGATTGAGCAGATGCATTTTTATGGGGACTTTTGAAAGTCAACAAAATATGTTGTGAGCTTTTTCAGTCCTAAAACATCATTATAACAGTCACCGGGCAAATATTTCTATTAGGTATCTTCAAAATATGGAAGGCACAAAATCGGTTGTAGACGACCTACACCTGAAGTCTTAACTATATCATCAAAAATTACTTTAATACAATTTGGGCATTACTTAATATTATTCCACTTAATAAGTGACAGTGTTTGTACCCTGTGGGCAGGACATATTGCTAACAAAATCGCCAGATTCTTTGTTAGTTTTTCCAATGAAATTTCTCTATTAGGGTACCATGTTGTTATATGATTTAATACCACTTGAGGATCCCAGGTATGGCTATATTTAGGAGTTACGGGCTTTAATTTGTAAACACCTTTCGGTAATCCTTTACTTTGGTCATCTGAGCTGATACTACTCCCCCGTAGGAGCGAGGGTGCTGACCTATGATTATTTAATGAGCCATACGACGATCCTTTATTAAATTCGTGCGTTAGAAATAAAATAACAGCAGAAATGAAGCCCTTATAGAAATTGAATATCTATATTATCTATGCTAAATTTCCAGCACAACTTGTATTTAACACACGTTGTACTGTTGTAAAGTGTTGTTTGAAATTGACGCTAACATGAGATTAGATACTTTTACTAATCTCAACAAAAGCGGAAACCACGGTTGGGATGGCCATTAGGGAAATACTACTATTCCTGTGGCGTTGTCATTTATAATCTTATGTAAACACTTTAGTACGAGTGCGAGTGGTGGAAACGCTTAAAAATATTTATTATAAATACCAGCTAATAGTGAATGCGACGACGGTAAGAGCGTCCGAGTCTGGCTTCCACGAAATATATATTTCACATTTGGCAGAGGTACGAGAAGCAAAGAGGTCAATTTCGGGCACACCAAAGTGTTTACTTATTCTTTCAAAGGCTGCAATACTTAAATTTCATTAAATGTCAGGATTTAGCCTTCTGGATTCTCTGTCTGCTTCTACATTATTCTTAGTGTTAATGTACGAATCGAATAACCATATGTCTCGTTCTTCACACCACTGCCAAATAGATCTAGGTAAGCTATTTAAGTGGGGAAACTGGATGTCTCCCATTCGATTAATATAGCTTATCGCGGTAGTGTTGTCGATGCGGAACAACAGAGCACAGTTTGATTTATTTCGCGCAAAACATTTTAATCCTAAGAGCGAGCAAGCTCTAAGTAATTAATATGGAATGCTAATTCTTGCTCTTCCCATGCTCCGTTTGCACACACTCCGTCACAAACTGTACCTCATCCTGATCGGGACGGATCTATAGATATTTCTGCATCGAATTTCGTGATTCCAAAATGACAAGACGTTACAAATAATATTATTAGTCCACCAAAATAAGTCAGGTAAAATTTCGCGAGGAAGTTTTACTTTTGATCATAGACATCGTATTCCTGAATAGCTCGGAATTTATATCTTTCTAACAACTTCGTGTACAACCAGCTGTATCTAGCTGTCGGGCATGCAGTGGTAAGAACTCTTAAAAAGTGCGCATACCCTGCATAAGAAGGGATATAGACATGATAATTGAATTGTAAACAAAACCTAAGAATTTACAGCATTGTTGGTAATTTTGGGATTGTATCGAGCTTTTGGTATAGTTTACCACAAATCGTAGGCACTCGAGAAACCGGAGAGTCTCCCTCCCATTATGTTTACATTCGTTAAGGTCCCTTCCAATACACAAAATGCCACCCCGGTATATAATAGAAGTTAGGCCTTGTTTTTAGGTAAGTTACGACTTCTTTCATAATTTTGGTGAAGGTTCTAGGCGCCACGGAAAGTCCATAGACTAATAGGGAACAAAACTCGTAAGTAACATTGTTATGCTCGAATCTTGTCAATGGTAGCCATAAACCCGTTTTTAGGGATTAATTTAGAAGCAGTTCTAGTCTTCCATTTTAAAATGGGACTTAGTTACAAATTTATTGAGCCCTTTCAGATTCAGTATGAATCTGTAGCCACCATTCGATTTAGGAGTCAGAAAATCTTTTATAGAAACTGATCATTAGTCTGTTGGCATCCAGTGATGCTTTCACTGAATGCCTAGGTTAATTAAGTTCTGTACAGCTAAGCTCGTTTCATCATGCTCTTGGCATGTGAAAGTATTTACAGGTTTGACAGATTGCGTAACATGTCCTAAAAAGGAATTGGAAAGCCATTCTGTATACAGTCTAATAAATAAAGTACGATTATTCGTTACATTAAGCCAACACTTATAAAAAGCTTTAAGGCGACCGTCATGTACCTGCGTTACTGAGATTTTAAATTGAAATTCATGTCAAATAAGTCATGTCTATAGGACCTTTCAGATGTAGCAAACCCAAACTTTTATGTCAACGGAATCAAAAGAAATAGCAAATTAAGTAGCATATTTTGAAATTGGGTACTCGCAAGAAACTCAAAACCTAAAGGGTACTTCCCGTTAACACAGAAACTTGAAACTTGGCACGAAGAAACTTCAAATAGCACAGACAATGGAAAAATTACGAAAAGTAGACATTTATAGTAAAATCATACAAATATATTTTTATAAATTTTAAACTTACTACCTTTTTCCTCGTAAACGCGTAGAGGTATTTAATTGAAATTCATATCAAATACTCAGGTCTATAATACCTTTCAGCTGTAGCAAAACGAAACTTTTGTGTCCACGCAATCATAAGAAATAGCAATATAAGTCGCATAATTGAAAACTGGGATGTAGTAGAGACACTTTTAAACTTGATGGTTTTTATGAGGTGTGCAGAGTAGAAAGTCCAGCTATATCTAAAGCAAATCCAGGTTGGAGATCTATCGCTTATGTACGTCGCAATCTAAAGGATGCCATCCCAGATGCATCATGTACAAGATATTTTTTTTTTTAATAACCCAGGTGCTGCAAACGGCCATTGTGAATGCTTGCATTTTGAAATGTTTGATGTCAGGCAGAGTGATAACTGTGTCTATATATATAATATAGGTCACCACAATGTCAAATTAATGTTGCAATTGAATGCATAAATACAACAATATACGGCAGCAACCCCAAAGGGGCTATACCCCGTGTTCCCGTTTGATTGTTGTGGGAGACTTCAATATCGATTTTAGAATGAATCCCCAAAATGGAATTTCCACATATTTTTCATCCCTAAACATGTTTCCGTTAATAAGCACTAGCACTACACGAAATAGTACAACTATAGATAACGTTTCTTCAAACTTCAATTTTCAATGTGGTACTATTCATACCTTTTTCAGTCAACATTTTACAGGTCTGGTTAATTTTTTTCAAATTTAACAGTTAATTAGTATTTTGAACCGGATTTATAAAAAGATAGTGACTAAAAACTTTGTAAATAAACCACTTTGATAAAAGAAGTTTTGCCAGGCTGCTGCAAATCTAGTGTAGGTATTTCAGGTATTTCAGTTTTATTATAAAACTAGCTGTACCTGTGACTTCGTTTGCATGGTAATGTGGTGGGAGTTAACGCATTTCTTCAATTGGACATAGGACACATGCAGTTCTCATTTAGCCTATCAAGTAAAACGTGGAATAAACCCATTTTAGTTGAAATGCCTTTAAGATTCGTTCGTCTTTAACTGTCACTCTGATTTTTAAATTAGTAGGAAAAGGACAAAACTCGTTTTATTTAACATAGGTATTTTAAATTTTATGAATACCGGGGGAAAAGTTTAGTAGATGTTTGTGACAATAGATCCAACAGGTAGGACACAGGCTGCAGCATTAAATGTTTATTGATCTTCTTCTGTACATATTTTTAACACTTAATATTAAATAAATAAAAACGTGATGGCCGAAATGATCTTGAGTCACTCCGATATTATTATTTTTCATACTTATTGCAATGTTTCAGATCACATTCTGCCAAATCTTATGTATGTTCCCGCTATTGCCAACTTAATTAAATGTGCGTTGTGCTTCATTATAAAAGTATTTTCCTGTATGTTGGCCAATTTCTGTGTCTCTATATTGGCTGCATGTCAACTTGAAGGCGCGTAGTACGAAGTTATAATACCGCCTTAATACAAACGCGGTTGATAATTAATGTTTATAAAAGGCCCGTTCTGTACTGATTGAATACATACGTTTATTGCTGATAAATATAAATACTGACAAATCAGCATGGCTATCACAAGACGGCGCGCAAGCTCTCTCGATTTTTCTCGAACTATCCGTCACTCTCTTATTAGACAACTTAGAAAGAGACGTATAGTGCGAGAAAAATCGTGAGAGCTCGCGCGCCGTCTTGTGATAGCCGTGCAGTATCGTATCGTGACAAAATACTCCGCGTGTAATCTTGCAGAAACTCAAATAAACTTCATGGCTGAACGCGATGAGCCGATAACAGTGCTAAATATTCCATGCCATAAAAAAAAGGAAGTCGGTCAGACTTTTGACGTTTGACGTTATTTTGTTGAAATTTGTTGAACCATTTGTTGAAATTACGCCTCAATACGAATTTAGCGCATATAAGTTTCCATATCGGAATCGATTATTTTTTTATGCTTTAGAATTTAATATGCGTATTGTGAAGGTCTATCACAACACCGGATCGAAATTATTAGGTACTGTTGGATAGTTAAGGCAAGGCCGCCATTTTGACGCCACTGACAGTTGACAGATATGGCGGCTACGATTTCAAGCAGAAGAAATGAATAATTTAATGAGATTCAAATGTTTCCGAAAATGTATTAACCATCGCAGTCGGATAAAAACTATCCTAAGTCCTAGCTAGAATAGTAATGAACTTGTAAAAAAAGTTTAAAGTATTTCCGTTCACGGGAAGCCGAGATCATTCGGGACACAAAAATGGTTAGTTTGATACTGGCTGATTCTTTTTTTAATTTAGAGATTTATTATAAGTGAGAGATAAATGATGTGGTTCTTAATTTTTTATTTTTTTTTAGGATTACTAAATTGATAAAGAGACCTTGTTTAAATTTATGCTCCCCCAGCTTCGCACATTGTAATGTTACGGATTCCATTTTCATTTATCATTTAGTAATAAACATACTACAACTTTTGCTTGTTATGGTTTGTACGGAACCCTCGGTGCGCGAGTCCGACTCGCACTTGGCCGGTTTTTTTTTTTTTCAGATAAACTTTTATGGCTTTATTTTTTGTATTTGATTCGGCACAGTCTCAAACATAAGCTTGTAATAGTTGTAAGTTTTCTGCTGCGCCCCATCGGGGTATCATATAACTGTTTTGTAACTTGTATTGTTGACCTACCAACCCAGTGGGAAAACGACCTTACTGGGATTTCACCTGTTTCGTCACGACGTGTTTCTTGACCGAAAATCAATATTCCATTATCAAAATAGAGGTAATCTTGAATAACGCGTAGAGGTATTCCAGAATTGTGTTATTAGTTAGATAAAATTAAAAATCGTACATTTAAGTTTCCACTCTACACAAGAGCCCGGAAATTTTGCACCCATGCCGTCTATCGGTAGATCTTGAGGAGGGACGACGCTTTCGTGATGTACTCACAACACATAAGTCGTGACACATGGTTCCGCCCCATTCATGTTCAGCGGGATGAGTCAAGGTGGCGCTAGTTAAGATAACGCTAGTTAAGGTAAGGCAAAAGCATAATGTTAACTAACTAACTTAACTAGAAATTTTCTTTGCTATTCCGCTAAATAATGCGTAGTGTCCCATTATCGCTACTAAAACATTTGAAGGGTAGTACTTTAGATATTTGAGTGTATTCAATTTCATTATTTCTGTTTGCCTACTGGCAGAGGCCTGTCCTGTCTGTGACCACTCTGGTCCATGTCTTTCCAGCCATTTCTATAATTTCGTCCTCCCATCTTTTAAATTGTCTGCCGCTTTTACGTTTACACCCTCTTGGGTACCATGTAGTTAAAATTTTACTCCATTTCTCAGGTCCTCTTATTGTATGTCCTGACCACTTCCATTTAAGGTGTTTAACTTTATATGCTTCATCCTCAAGTTTTGTCTTGTCTCTCAGTTCTGAATTCTTTATTTTATCTAATCTTCTCTTCATGAGTATGCTTCTTTCCATGGCTCTCTGACTTACTTTCAATTTCTTACACTGTGCCTTGGTCAGTGCCCAAGTTTCGCAGCCATATGTGAATATTGGCAATATACATGTGTTGAATAGCTTACTCTTTATACTAGTACTAAATTGGGTGTTTTTCATAATCTCCTTCATTGACCAGTATCTTTTCCATGCATTTCCGATTCTTCTGTCGATTTCTTTTGCGGTCGACTCATGTGGCGAGATTATTTGGCCTAAGTATAAATATTATTATTATTATTAATAATAATAAATACTCTTTATTGCACCACAACAAGAGACAAACATGTTACAAAAAATTTGCTTAATAAATAATGGTAACAACAGGCGGTCTGGTCAAATATTCTGGGACATATTCAATTATATTGTTGTTAAGCCTAATTATTGTTTTGTTATTGGCATTGGACATAGCTTTAGTTTTTTGTACATTCATAGAAAGTCCCACCTCTTTGCTAGCTCTGTCAAGGTCTTTTGGTTACTGTAGTTATAAGTATTTTAATTGTAATTTTCTGAAAATAGGCTATAAATAAATAAATAAATAAATTTCATTATTAGTGTTCCGAACAAAAATTGGTCCAACTGGACGCTTAATGGTCTTTTTTATTTGGAAGTACTTAATAACACGATTTGTAGTCGGAGACATTTACAAGAATTATCCCTTATGTTTTTACCAGCGAGACGAGACGAAACAAAGTGGTGAATGTCATACTATAAAACTCCTATAAAAAGTATATAAACTCACGTATTCGCAAATTACGGTATCCCAAAAAGCCCCAATTAAATTAAATGTTTAATAACGAGTATGGCAATTGTATAAGTTATATAAGTCCCCAATCCGCACTGGGCCAGCGTGGGGACTACTGCCCGTTCCCTCTCATACGTGAGAGGAGGCCTGTGCCCAGCAGTGGGACGTATATAGGCTGATGATGTGTGTGTGATGTGATGGCAATTGTAGGTATAAGTATATTATGGAGATTAACACAGAGAAATTAAGGTTAACACTGGGTCTTGTCGCCCTTTTATTAAATAAATAACACTTATGCTCTACCCGGGGCTCTATGTACTAACGGTACGGGGCACGGTTGCCGAACAGATACGATTCGGGGCGGTAAGAGGCGGGAACGGCGGGGGAGTGATACTCCGGCAGTGCACTCGGTATCCAAGCGGCCTGGTAGTATCACGGACTCGGGTTCGTTATCACGGCAGTGCACTCGGTAACCAAGCGGCCTGAGACAACGGGAAGCCTATCGACTCACTCCTCCGGCAACACTCGGGAACCAAGCGGCCTGGTAGGGGTGAGGGGAGCGGAGGACTTCGGCAACACTCGGGAGCCAAGCGGCCTGAAAGTCGGGATGCCACGGCAACACTCGGTAACCAAGCGGCCTGAGGCGGGGAGGTAGGGAGGGCGAGGGGGAGAGAGTTGAGCACACGGCGAGCCGCTAGCTAAACTCTGGCCGTCCGGCTTTTTTTTTTTTTTTTTTTTTGAACCTGACTGTTGCTATAATAGGACGGACCCAATATAGCGGTCGAACTGCGTGGTTGGAGGGTGGCCTGGGGAAAATCCAGGGGAGGCCTCCGGCACGACCACGCGGGGAAGTTTGTACACTGGAATACTCTAAGAGTTTGCGCTCCAGTGAGATTGGTTGAACGGTATCAACCGAATCTGGGGTGTGAGTGGTATCGAACTACTGGGAGTTTTATCGCTGGTTCGCTAAAACCTAGCCTAGCTGAGAAGAGTCCAGCAAGAAACTCAGCTAGGCCCGACTTGCGTCGGACTGACTCTACCCGGTATGCGGCGGTACCGGGACGAAAGGGGACTGTATGTGTCTGTGTTGTCTCGCGGTGGACGTCCCCGCCGGCGGGAACGCTGAAGTGTACGCGATGTGTTGAACGCCGAAAGCGCAGCGTTCCATCTTTCGATGGACGCTGTGATTTCGTCGTCCGGGTCCGTGAGTGTGTGCCTAGGACGCCGGACCGTGCGGCCCCTAATCAGTGAGCGCCGAGTAACGACAGAGGGGGGAGGGATGGGGACGTAGTCAGCAGCCTTCCTAACTAACGGATTCCTATGGTGGGGAGCGTTATCAAAATAACGTCTGGCAGCCTGCTTAAAGAAACCATACATGGTGCTAATCTCCATGTCGTGGTGCAGGCTGAGGTTCGATTGGTACCACGGGGCACCAGTCGCCCTTCGGAGAAAACGATTCTGAATGACCTGAAGCGGCTTGAGCGATGACATAGGCACGTGAGCGAATGCTACACTTGCATATGTCATGATTGGACGAACACAAGTCTTGTAGAGTGTCAGCTTATTCCTAAGTGACATTTTACTAAACTTGTTGATCATCGGCCCTAGCCTTCCTAGCACGAACAACGCGCGGTTGCGTACCCTACGGATGTGGCTACGGAAAGTCAGTCTCCTGTCGAGGGTCACTCCAAGATATTTGGCCTCGTTGACCCAGGGGATGGGTCGGTCAAACATCTGGATCGGAGCCACCCGCCTTTCTGTACTAATGCAGTCCGACGGATGAAAGACTATTGCAGTGCTTTTCTCCGGGTTGACTTCGATACGCCAAAGATTAAACCAACGACCTAGGTCGGAGATTGCCTCTTGGAGGTATCGCCGGATAGTAGCGTACTTACAATGAGTCGTAAAGAGCGCGGTGTCATCCGCAAACAACCCCAGTTGCACCTTAGGGTGCCTGGGAATGTCGTTTGTGAATAACGAGTAGAGAGTGGGAGAGAGCACGGAGCCTTGCGGGACTCCGGCCCGGATGGGGTGTGGGTCCGAATACGTTCCCTCCAGTCGGTATCGAAAGCTTCGGTCACTGAGAAAATCTCGTATTGTGAGTACGAGTCTGTCCGGCATTCCGAGCTGGTATAACTTGTATACAAGCCCGTTATGCCAGACCTTGTCGAAGGCTTTCGCTACGTCGAGAAAGATCGCACCGGTCTTGAGCCCCTGGAATCGAGAGAAACCATCCAACACGTGCTCCGTGACGCGGTGCACCTGTTGGACGCATGAGTGTCCGGATCTAAAACCGAACTGCTCATCGATGAGGAGGTTATTCTCAGCCGTAAATCTGAGAATTCTCGTGAGAAGGATCCGCTCATATAGCTTTCCAAGGGAGCTAAGTAAGCTGATCGGCCTGTAAGAGGCAGGCGAGGTCCGGGGTTTGCCGGGCTTCGCTATCCCTATGACCGTTGCACATTTCCACGCGGCTGGAAAGTGAGCATTGGTCAGTGCGGCATTGAAGATGCCGACCAAAAGGAGGAGGAGGGTTTCGGGGAGAAGTTTCAGGATGCGATTGGATAGACCATCCGCACCCGGAGCCTTCCTAATACGGAGACGCCTGACAAGGTCACTGACTTCCTTAACCGACACCGGTAAAATGGGTGAAGTTACGGGGAGACGCGATCTCCTGTCCACCTCGGAATCGACCCTACTAATGTGGGCTTCGTCGGTGTTGAAGTTGACAAGTCCCTCAGGATTTGCCGATTTTCGGCAGAAGGGTGATTTGAATAGGTACGTATGGCGCGATTTTTCCTTGTCACCAACTCTCTCAGTTCCGTAGGTAGAGGTCGGTTTTGGATGTCCTCCGCCGACACCTCCCTTGAGGCTTCGCTTCGAACAGCGTTGAGGTAGTTGGTGAAAGAATCGATCGCTTGGTCTGTCTGTTCGGTTGTAGTTATATTGTCTGGGATATCTCTAAGCAGGGGGGAGTCCGTCTGTAGGAGACCTGATTGTACCTTGTCCCAGTCCACGAGTGTCCTGGTTCGAGGAGTACTATTGGGGTGAGGGCCTAGTCTCAAGAGGACTGGCCTATGATCCGAGTCTAGTTCGTGTAGCACTTCTATAGAACGCAGAGTTAACGCTACGTTCTTTAGTAGTGCTATGTCGAGTATGTCAGGTCGGTGGTCTACGTTATGAGGGAAGTGAGTCGGCTCTAAGGGAGCGAGGAGATCGAAAGGGAGGCTATCGATCAAAAGGTGATGAAGCCGATTGCCGTTGGGATTGGATGCTACGCATCCCCAGCTGATATGCTTACTATTTAGGTCCCCGGCCACGATGACCGAAGGACCTAGGGAGGCTAAAGAGTTGAGGTCAGTCAGAAGTAAGTCTCGTTGAGGTGAAAGGTAGGTTGACGCAATCGATATCGGGGGGTGCCCCTCCATCGAGATGCGACAGACCGACACTTCCATATTAGTCAGGGGCGGTGGATTGAGACTTATGCAATGTAAGTTACGTTTGTAGAAAATGAGCGTGCCCCCGAATGGCCTGGCCGTCCGGCGGTCGCGCAGGCGCTTATATTCGGTCGGCGGGGCGGCGGTGTGGTGGGGCGCGTCGTGGTGCGGTGGGGCGCGTCGTGGTGTGTTGCTCTCCCCGCTCGTCTGTCCCCCGGGCCGGCGCCGTCTAGTCGCGGCGGCGGCTGTGGCGTTTTCCATGACGTCACAATTTAATCTTCTTTATCCTTAAAAGATATACGATCCTTGCTAAGGACGATTGAAAATAGAAGAGGAAATATGTTGGGGCACCTGTTACGACATGACATTTACATAAAAACTATAATCGAAGGGAAAATAGAGGGTAGAAGAGGCAGAGGAAGGCCGCGACGTGCTTTTATGGACCAGATCAAGGAGAAGGTCAATGTAGTGTCGTATCAGGAGCTCAAAGCATTGGCAGAGCGTAGAGCTGAATGGCGGTTACTCCACCGACAAGAGCAGAGCTCTTAAGTTGGAGAAGAAGATCCTTGTAAGGTGAGTGGATGGCAAGACTCTCAGATAACAAATGTAACGAACACCAGCACGGTTATCACAAGACGCCCGCAAGCTGTGTCGCGGCGAGTCTGTTTTTAATAATTTCGTACTTACGCTCGTAATCGATAACGTATGAAAAACAGGTTGTAGAGAAAATCGAATCAAGCACAGCGTCCACTTAGCGGATTCGTAGCCTTCGCTACACCTCGTAGGGGCTCTACGCTGTAGCAATTTAAGTGTCGATTCAATCAAGCAAGATGAAAATTCCAATATGTGGCCCTTCCAATCTCAATTCTGAACAGCAACTACGAGTATTAGGCACCAAGGTTCCAAACATGGGAATATTTGCCATCATGTATTAATATTTAGATATTATGCAATCTTAACTGGGTGGGTCAAACTGGGTCTTTTTTGAGTAGCTGGAAAAAGGTTTACTTATTTTGAAACAGACACCTTACTAATAAGTTGATGAGAAGCAGTTCAATTTAGTATAAAATAGAATTTTATTTTTTCATGTGAATATTTTAAAATTAATTTAATTTAGACAACATTCACTTCGCAAATATTTAACAATTTTATTAATCTATTTCATAAAATTAAATTTGGGCTAGATTCATTAAAAGAAGTAAAAAGTTGGTCATAAAAAATATATTTTACACAACACACACACACACACACACACAAGTACATTTTCGTAAGATTCAGTTTTGATATAATTTTTTGTTGTTCAATTTCAAAATGGTCATTTCATGTTGTCCATTTTACATTTGTGCCAAATGGCAGTAAATCCTATTCAACAAACACATCGGTAACCATACCACGCACCTTCCATACAGCACAGTGCGTATCTCCGCACGCCTAATCAATCAGGGTTGTCACTCGAACTAAACCCGCATCCCGCAACTCCCGAGGCGCTATCTCGATCAAGCTGTCGGACCCCTTTCGTGACGTACCTATGTGGCAAGTCTGTATACAAGAGGTCTATTCTCATTTGTCACTTCCAATCTCAGGCACATTTTAATCTGTTTCACGTGCGTGATGATATTGTGCCAATAATAAAATAAATAATAATAATAAATATAAGGGGACAATCTTACACAAACCGACCTAGTCCCATAGTAAGCTCAATAAGGCTTGTGTTATGGGTACTAGACGACGATGTATATATACAATACAATACAACAATACAAATATTCTTTATTGCTCACCAGACATAGTAAAAAAAATAAAAAAGAGGTAAGTTAAACATAAACAATGGTAGACAACAGGCGGTCTTATCGCTAAAAAGCGATCTCTTCCAGACAACCTTTGGGTGGTGGAGACGATGCAAGAAAAGATAAGATTTGAGTAGGTGAAAACAGAAAATATGAACAACTTAACTATAAGAAAGACTATACACTTACATAAGTACATATATATATAAACCTACATACACATACAATAACTAAATGTCATAGAAACAGTATCACTTACAGCCGAAAACAAACAGCACACATCTATATATAATATATAATAGATTTATATCTATTATATAATAGATATAAATCTTTAAATACATAAAAAACATCCATGACTCAGAAACAAATATTCATGCTCATCACACAAATATTTGTCCTTACCGGGATTCGAACCCAGGACCTTCAGCTTCGTAGGCAGCGTCACTACCCACTAGGCTAACCGGTCGTCAAAACTTACCAGCCAATGAACTTACGAACATGGCGACACGACGAAAAACATACTTATATGATTTAAAAAAACCGGGATTCGAACCCACGACCACCAGCTTCGAAGGCAGGGTCACTCCCAACTAGGCCTACGTGAACGTCAGAAAGTTTAATACTCGCTGCCCGCGCGGCTTCGCTGGCGTATTTTAATTAAAGAAACTAGTCGAACCCGGCCGCGGGAGAAAACATAGCTTATAACCTCACAGAATATTCCTTTTAATTTTAGTTTAGGTTAAGGTTAAAAATAGTCCATTATGATGACAAGTATGCTATGTTGATCATTACATTCGAGCGGATTTAATAATCAAAGCTCACGCGTTTCAGACAGGAAAGAATCCTTTTACATAAAGCCAGGGATAGACTTAAGGCCTCCACCCACCGGACGCGTGTGCTGCGCGGCGCGTGTGCTGCGCGGCACACGCGCAAGTTGTAAAACATTGAAACTACACTTCAAACACAAATCGAACGCAGCACACGCGCAGCACCCGCGCAGCTGCAGCGCAGCACCCGCGCGGCACACGCGCAGCACCCGCGCAGCTGCAGCGCAGCACACGCGCAAGTTGTAAAGCATTGAAACTTCACTTCAAACACACATCGAACGCGGCACACGCGCAGCACCCGCGCAGCTGCAGCGCAGCACACGCTCAGCACACGCGCAGCACACGCGCAGCACACGCGCATCACACGCGTCCGGTGGGTGGAGGCCTTTAGTTTAGGGACAATAAACCCGTGACACGTGTCGGCGACATGTCAATCGAAGTCGAGCGATTTCTCCTGATAAAGTAACTAAGTAATACACAGTTTCTGTTTTTGTGATACTACGTACAGAAACATAGAAACGTCAAATGTTGTTTACAACGAAAACTGATTCAGCATTTGCTATACTGATGTTGCTCACAAGACAAAATAACGGTCTATAAGTACTTTAATTTTCTAATTAAAAACAAATAGGTAGGTATTATGTTTCCATAACAAAATAGTATTATTGTCATATTTCTTAGGATGAAAACTGTTTAAAAAATACATAGATTACTTAATTTTAAAACATCAAAATACCCTATTTAATGTAAAACTGTAACATATCCGTAGTTTATGCGAGAAGAATACCCTTGGAATACTACGTACTCGTCTATACATAAAAGAGAAAATGTTTTTCCAAATCTAAACATATTCCAATCTCAATGATTTTTAGGGTTTCGTACCTCAAAAGGAAAAAACGGAACCCTTATAGGATCACTTTGTTGTCCGTCTGTCTGTCTGTCTGTCTGTCTGTCAAGACCATTTTTCTCAGGAACTCGTGGAGGTATCAAGTTGAAATTTATATCAAATACTCAGGTCTATTGTCCCTTGGAGCTGTGAAAAAATCAAACTTAAAAGCCAACGCAATCAAAAGATACAGTCGTTTATGCTGCAAAAATTAGAGTTTTTCGACACTCGCAAAACCTACGGGGTACTTCCCGTGAACTCAGAAACTTGAAATCTGGCACGAAGCAACTTCATATAGCAGAGACGAAGGAAAAATTAAGAAAAGTAGACATTTTTAGTAAAATCATACAAAAAAATGATTTTAAAATTTTAAATTTATTCCTTTTTCCTCGTAAACGTGTGGAGATTTTAAATTGAAATTCATGTCAAATAGGTCATGTCTATAGGACCTTTCAGATGTAGCAAACCCAAACTTTTATGTCAACGCAATCAAAAGAAATGGCAAAATAAGTCGCATATTTTGAAATTGGGTACTCGCAAGAAACTCAAAACCTAAAGAGTACTTCCCGTTAACACAGAAACTTGAAACTTGGCACGAAAAAACTTCATATATAGCACAAACAATGGAAAAATTACGAAAAGTAGACATTTTAGGTAAAATCATACAAAAAATATTTTTTAAAATTTTAAACTTACAACCTTTTTCCTCGTAAACGCGTAGAGGTATTAAATTGAAATTCATATCAAATACTCAGGTCTATAATACCTTTCAGCTGTAGCAAAACGAAACTTTTATGTCCACGCAATCATAAGAAATAGAAGTCTAGTTTAAGTTTTAAATATAAGTCGCATAATTTAAAACTGTGATGTAGTAAAGACACTTTTAAACTTTATGGTTTTTATGAGGTGTGCAGAGTAGAAAGTCCAGCTATATCTAATGCAAATCCAGGTTGGGGATCTATCGCTTATAAAGATAAAGATAAAGATAATTTATTAATTCACACAAAAGTTTACAGTATAACACCAAATCACTTAAGTGGTACTAATAGTTACTACACTTACAATTACATACACATACACTTTATAGGTAATTGATATCACATAAAACATTTAAAAAAACAAGAAACAAAGAAAAGTAAACAACTTAAATCTAAATATATAAAACAAGCTGACTGACTGACTGACTGACTGACTGACTGACGCACAGCCCAAACCGCTGGGTCTACGGATTCCAAATTTGACACGTAGGTTCCTTATAAGGTGTGAGGGAGCATTAAGAAAGGATTTTTCAAAACTCACCCCCTAAGGGGGTAAAACGGGGGTCCAAAGTTTGTATGGGGGAAGCATTATTTTTTGAACTACAGACTTAAAACTTTGTAGGAAGATTACTTATTAGGATACAAAAAAAGAAATTTCAGCCTTTTTCAAAATTCCACCCCTAAGGGGGTTAAATAGGGGTGCAAAGTTTGTATTCAAAACTATTGGGACTACAAACTTGAAATTTACACCAGACCTTCCTTTTATGACGTCGGCAAGTGATAAGACGGGATTTTTGGAAATTCTATCCCTAAGGGTGTTAAATAGGGGTGCAAAGTTTGTATGGGTGAAACATTATTTTTTGTACTAGAGACTAGAAACTTTGTAAGGATATTACTTATTAAGATACAAAAAAGTTCTTTCAGTGTTTTAGAAAATTCCACTCCTAAAGGGGGTCAAATAGGGGTGCAATGTTTGTATGGGGTAAACATTATTTATTGAACTAGAGAATTGAAACTTTGTAGGAAGATTACTTATTAGGATACAAACAAAACATCTTCAGCGTTTTATAAAATTCCACCCCTAAGGGGATTAAATAGGGGTGCAAATTTTGTATTTAAAACTACTGGGAGACTGGGACTAGGAACTTGAAAATTACACCAGAACTTCTTTTCATGACGAAGGCAGGGGATAGAACAGGATTTTTGGAAATTCTATCCCTAAGGGGGTGAAATGGAGGTTCAAAGTTTGTATGGGGGAACATTATTTATTGAACTGGAGACTTCAAACTTTGAAGGAAGATTACTTATTGATACCAAAAAAGTACTTTCGGCGTTTTATAAAATTCTACCCCTAAGGGGGTTAAATAGGGGTGCAAAGTTTGAATTAAGAACTACTGTGTCTAGAAACTTGAAATTTACACCAGATTTTCCTTTTACGACATAAGCAAGGGATAAGACGGGATTTTTGGAAATTCTGTCCCTAAGGGTGTTAAATAGGGGTGCAAAGTTTTTTGGGAGAAACATTATTTTTTGTATTAGAGACTTGAAACTTTGTAGGGATATTACTTATTAAGATACAAAAAAAGATCTTTCAGCGTTTTAGAAAATTCTACCCCTAAGGGGGTCAAATAGGGGTGCAATGTTTGTATGAGGTAAACATTATTTATTGAACTAGAGACTTGAAACTTTGTAGGAAGATTACTTATTAGGATACAAATAAAAATATCCTTAGCGTTTTTAAAATTCCACCCCTAAGGAGATTAAATAGGGGTGCAAAGTTTTTATTCAAAACTACTGAGACTACAAACTTGAAATTTACACCAGACCTTCCTTTTATGACGTAGGCAAGGGATAAGACGAGATTTTTGGAAATTCTATCCCTAAGGGTGTTAAATAGGGGTGCAAAGTTTGTATGGGTGAAACATTATTTTTTGTACTAGAGACTTGAAACTTTGTAGGGATATTACTTATTAAGATACAAAAAAGTTCTTTCAGCGTTTTAAAAAATTCCACCCCTAAAGGGGGTCAAATAGGGGTGCAATGTTTGTATGGGGTAAACATTATTTATTGAACTAGAGAATTGAAACTTTGTAGGAAGATTACTTATTAGGATACAAACAAAACATTTTCAGCGTTTTATAATAATTCCACTCCTAAGGGGATTAAATAGGGGTGCAAATTTTGTACTCAAAACTACTGGGAGACTGGGACTAGGAACTTGAAAATTACACCAGAACTTCTTTTTATGATGTAGGCAGGGGATAGAACAGGACTGTTGGAAATGCTATCACTAAGGGGGTGAAATGGGGGTCCAAAGTTTGTATGGGGGAACATTATTTATTGAACTGGAGATTTTAAACTTTGTGGGAGAATACTTATTGATACCAAAAAAGTACTTTCGGCGTTTTATAAAATTCTACCCCTAAGGGGGTTAAATAGGGGTGCAAAAGTTTGAATTAAAAACTACTGTGTCTAGAAACTTGAAATTTACACCAGATTCTCCTTTTATGACATAAGCAAGGGATAAGACGGGATTTTCGGAAATTCTGTCCCTAAGGGTGTTAATAGGGGTGCAAAGTTTGTATGGAAGTAACATTATTTTTTGTATTAGAGTCTTGAAACTTTGTAGGGAGATTACTTATTAAGATTCAAAAAAGTTCTTTCAGCGTTTTAAAAAATTCTACCCCTAGGGGGTCAAATAGGGGTGCAATGTTTGTATGAGGTAAACATTATTTATTGAACTAGAGACTTGAAACTTTGTAGGAAGATTACTTATTAAGATACAAATAAAAATTTCCTTAGCGTTTTTAAAATTCCACCCCTGAAGAGATTAAATAGGGGTGCAAAGTTTGTATTCAAAACTACTGGGACTACAAACTTGAAATTTACACCAGAACTTCCTTATATGACGTAGGCAAGGGATAAGACGGGACTTTTGGAAATCCTATCCCAAAGGGGTTTAAAAAGGGGTGCAAAGTTTGTATGGGAGAAATATGATTTTTTGTACTAGAGACTTGAAACTTTGTAGGGATATTACTTATAAAGATACAAAAAAAGTTCTTTCAGCGTTATAGAACATTCTACCACTAAGGGGGTTTATTAGGGGTGCAATGTTTGTATAAGGGAAACATTATTTATTGAACTAGAGACTTGAAACTTGGTATGTATTTTACTTATTAGGATACAAAAGAAAGTATTTTCAGCGTTATATAAAATATCACCCCTAAGGGGGTAAAAAAGGGGTGCAAAGTTCGTATTCAAAGCTACTGGGACTAGAAACTTGAAATTTACACCAGAACTTCATTTTATGACGTAGGCAAGGGATAAGACGGGATTTTTGGAAATTCTATCCCTAAGTTAAGTTGGGGTGCAAAGTTTGTATGGGAGAAACATATTTTTTTGTACCAGAGACTTGAAACTTTGTAGGAATATTATTATTAAGATACAAAAAAGTACTTTCAGCGTTTAATAAAGTTCTTCCCCTAAGGGGGTAAAATAGGGATACAATGTTCGTGGAGGGGAAACATTATTTATTGAACTAGATACTTGAGACTTTGTAGGAAGATAACTTATTAAGACACAAAAAAAAAATTCAGCGTTTTATAAAATTCCACCCCTAAGAGGGTCAAATGAGGGTCCAAATTTTGTATAAGGGAAACTTATTTTTAGCTACTACGTACTTAAAACTTTGTGGACAGATTACTTATTCATTTACAAATAAAGTGCTTTCAGCGTTTTGGAAATAATTACACCTAAAGGGGTTAAATAGGAGGTCCAAAGTTTGTATGGAGAAAAAAGATTAGAAAGACAATTTTATTCGAGAATTCACAGGATAATTCCTAACGATAAATGAGTAAACAAGTGTTTCCGGTTTTTTGAGAATTCACCCCTAAAAGGAGACATGTGGTGACAAATCTGAAAATCAACATCGGCATCTATTGTTTCTATGGTTTATCGGGTCGCTGATTAGGAAAACAACAACGATTTTACATTCCAACATGGCGTCTAAATATCAATATGGGCGTTGTTATTACGGTTTTTTGGGACGTTAATTACGAAAATCACATAGATTTTGAAATATAATGTTGTGGACATGAAAATTCTTGAAAACATTTGTGCCAAATTGCAATTCAATCGGTCCAGTTTTTTTCGTAGCAAATCGGTTGTAACAGACGGACTGACAGACAGCCACACGTGATCCTATAAATAAGGGTTCTATTTTTGCTTTTGAGGTATGGAACGAGACCCACGTTATATAGGGTTATAGGTTTTAAAGTTTGTATTTGGTGCCATCTCGATCGTCAGCAATCGGTACCTAGGCGAGTGCGGGCGGCGCGGCGGGACGGGAGGGTAGGAGACATTGTGAAAGTGCCTGCATCCGTAATACGTGCATTCAAGGTGCTGCACGAAGATCTGCTTACTTTTAATAAGTTAAGCATTTTGGCCGCTGTTAAATTAAAACAAATTTTTGGGTATTTATGTTAAATACTCCATTATTATAGGAGGTGACTTTAACATTAATATGCTGCTTAAATCTAAATATAGTAATCATTTATCCGATCTTATGCAAACCCTAAACCTTACCGAGATAGTCAAAGTACCAACTCGAATAACACTTCATTCCTCTAGCTGCATCGATCTAGTCTTTACTAATAATAAATCTTATATTACCACTTTAAAAGAGTACGGACTATCCGATCATAAAAGTATAATTTGCAAATTTGAAAATCACACTAGTTTAAATAGGTTTAACAAACCGTGTATCATTTATAAAAGAGTCCACAATCAGAAAAACCAACTGGCTTTCAAAGCAAAACTTACCAATACCAATTGGAACGTACTACTGAGACATGATAACACAAACGACAACTATAATGCTTTCGCTACACTACTGACCAATATACTTAACGATACGATCCCAATAAAGCGTGTAATTATTAAGAATAAACCTGCAAAAACTTGGCTAACCAGAGGCCTTAGGATATCTTGTTCGCACAAAAGGCTGTTAAAAATACACGCACGAAAAACAACAAGTACAGTACTTAAAAGGCACTACAATCTATACACGAACATATTGAAAAAAGCTGTTGTAAAGTCAAAAAAAAACAATTATATAAATGAAATGCAACATTCTCAGAACAAAACCGCTACTATGTGGAAAATTATAAATAATATTAAAAATAAAGATAAAATAAAGAAAAATTTAAAACTAACAATCATGCCCCAAAACATTGTAACAGAAAATCCTCAACTTATAGCTAACACGTTTAACGACTTTTTTGCTTCGGTTTATGATTCCCAGCCATTAAATGACAACCACAACCCTTTTGACAAAAATAGCGCCCCGCTCCGTTCGCAATAAACTCACCAATTCATTATACCTGAACTCAGTCTCTGAACTCGAGGTTTACAATATTATACGTGGACTGAAAAACACACATAGTACAGGAATAGACGAAATACCTACAAAGCTGGTAAGATTGTGTGCCACCGAATTAACACGACCCTTGTTTATGCTAATAAACCAATCTTTTACTGAAGGGATTTTCCCTCAACAGCTGAAAATTTCAATAATAAAGCCTATACATAAAAAGGGTAGCACTTTCGACAAAAATAACTATCGCCCCATAGCTCTTCTACCTTCATTTTCTAAAGTATTTGAAAAAAGTATGTGTAACCGGGTCTATACATTTTTAGAAAAAAACCATGTTCTAGACGACAGCCAATATGGTTTCAGAAAAAATAGATCCACTGCCCTCGCTGTTAGCAATTACACACAGGGAATTTTAGAGACTATAAACAACAAACGCCATGCAGTGGGACTACTTCTAGACCTCGCCAAAGCGTACGATAGAGTCTCACATAAGATTTTGCTAAACAAATTGTACGGCTCGGGGATCCGAGGCATAGCTCACGATTGGTTCGGATCTTATCTTGAAAAGCGAACACAGATCGTCCAAATAGAATACCTCAATCCTTCGTCTTATGTTCGGGAATCAGTCCGTTCTGATATAATAGAAGTAAGGGGGTCAATTCCGCAGGGTAGCGTTCTGGCATGTTTACTCTTTTTAGTATATATAAACGACCTCCCGAAAGAAATCGATACCAAATGTACCATGTTTGCAGATGATGTGTCTCTTCTTTTTGATTTTCATATTAATGACATTTTTAACACTAAATTATCCAAAACCTTGAACCAAATTAACCATTGGATGGGAGATCACAACCTCACCATAAACTCAACTAAAACGAAACTAATACAATTTCTACCATACCAGAGAAAGACACTACACCTAAAACTAACTCTTGACAATACAGAAATTGAAGAGGTGGATAACTTTAACCTTTTGGGTATCACGCTTGATAAACATGTAAATTGGAAGACCCACGTATCAAATATTAAAACCAAGATAGCCAAGTTCCACTATGCATTATTCACTCTCCGTAAAGCAACCAACTTTGCTACAGCACTCTCTGCCTACTATGCCTTCACACACTCGTGGCTACGGTACGGAATTATAATGTGGGGCAATAGTACGGATGCACACGACCTATTCGTCATGCAAAAGAAATGCATAAGAATAATGTTAGGTATAAGAAATTGGGATAGCTGCAAGCCTCATTTTATGAAACATGACATACTTACCCTAACATGCCTATATATTTTAGAATTGGGCTTATTTGTGAGAAAAAATACACACCTATTCGAGGAATACAAAAATAAAAGATTTAAACATAAACTCAAATTGCCTACCTCAAACTTGCGAATATTTCGCAACAGCCCTCACTATGCAGCAGTAAAGTGTTACAATCATCTCCCAGACTATATCAAGCAGGAGCAAAAAAACAGTTTATATGCCAAGAAACTGAAATCTTTTCTTGCACAAAAATGTTATTATAAAATGAACGAGTTTTTTGATGACAAGCTTTAGCAATATCTTACCTGTTATCATTCTATTGTTTAAAATCATCTGTTCCCTATCATTAGTTCATTAGTCTGTAAATTAGCAAATCTAGATTTTAAGCATAATAATTATAGTAGTTTTCATAAAGCTTATTTTTAAGGTTTTGCTACACCCTTCCAGGGTCCATGAGATACCTTTGTGTTTATACATATAAGAACTGTATTTTGTTTTACCATGGTGCAATAAACGCTTGATTACGCTTGATTACTGGTTCGAAAAGCATGGAAAAAAAATCTTAGGAAACAAGCCTATAGCAATATCCAGGCCACAAATTTGACTTGACATTCGTGGAGATATTTTGGTATTTCAACATTAATGTTCATGAACGTGAAGTAGCTTTTATTCCAGAGGACAGATTCTCATTAATCGTGATTGTAAATTTAATAACAGAAATACGTACATACATACATACATTCACGCCTTTATTCCCAAAAGGGGCAGGCAGAGCACATGAACTTTGTTTCAGCGCCACTTTTAGCATAAATGTGGGTATAAAAGATCGACAAAAAGTGATATTGCGTAGGTTGTTAGCCCATCACCCACAACACACTTCAACCCTGCTCTCTTAAACGACTTTTACGACACACACGGGAAGAAAGAGGGTGTTGAAATTCTAACCCGCCACCACACGGGCATAAATATAATAGTAAATAAAAATCAATTTACCATAATGGGTTATGACGAAGGGCTATTCGTAGGGGAAGTTAGTAGTAGTAGGTTAGTAGGCGGCGTAGCAATTCAACAATTATTGGAAAATTACTTTTACTACGCGGGCGAAGCCGCGGGCAAAAGCTAGTAAACTCATAAATAACATCAACGAGTACTTAGGTACAATACAATGGCACAGTTTAAATCTTTAATATACGTCCAACACTATCTATTCCTGCGATATGAATGCTAAAACTTTTCTACAGAACACACCAATACTGTCCGCAAATATGTCTATGTTGTCGGTTTCCTGCATTATGCGGTTTAGGGTGTTAATTATGCGGTTTCGCTCTAGCAGTGGGAGCGTTCGCTCCGCGCCTGGTGCGCTCGCCGGCCACCGCGAACAGGCGCCGCGGGCGCCGCGCCGCCATCGCGCCGCCCGCGCCGCCCACCGCGCCGACCGCCGGCCCACACGCACGCGGCACCTGCAGGCCCATTCGTTCCAACACGGACGCGTTGTCAATTCTATTAGTAAGCAGCTGGTAATAGTGTACTATATGTAGTAATTTTCGCCGAGTTTCAAGAGTATGCAGCCCGGTCATACCCGAAACGAACAGGGACGGGTACATGAACGGGTAGTATCCGTATCGTCGTTTGTAAATATGCCTCGCGAATTTTTTCTGGATTTTCTCCAGCATTGTGATGTATTTAAACTCATACTGATCCCACACTACTGCACCGAATTCAAGCCTACTGCGGATATATGCATTGTATAGCATGATTGCGACTTTGGAGGTTGAAAATTGGGAAGCTATCCTCATTATGAACCCCAGCGTTTTTGATACTTTTTTGCAAGTCTTCATTATATGCTGTCTGAAGTCTAGTTGGGTGTCCAGAGTAAGTCCTAAGTCACGTATTTCGTCGGTCCGATGAAGTGGTATGCCGCGAAGGCTGTACTCGGTAGCGATTGGTGAGCGGAGTCTAGAAAAGGTAATACATACACATTTAGAGGCGTTAAAGTCCAGTCGATTGTTCTCACTCCATTTAGCAATAGCATCTATGTCTTTCTGTAAACGTAAGCGGTCATTGTCGCCCCTAACACTGTGGAACAGTTTTATATCATCAGCGAACATTAGACACTTAGCCGTGCTGACGGCGCTCGGCAAATCATTAATCATGATCAAAAATTGGGTAGGCCCAAGCGTGCTGCCTTGACTTACACCGGAACGAGTGCAGTATGTTTGGGACTCGAATCCAGTAAGTTTAACATATTGCTTTCGATCTTGTATATAACTGGCAAGGAATTTTAAGAGCCTAGGTGTAAATCCTATATCTGCGAATTTGCGCAGAAGGATATCGTTATCCACAAGATCGAAAGCTTTGCGGAAATCAAAGTAAGTAACATCTACCTGCATTCGAGCGTCCAAAGCTTCCGTTATATAATCGACCAAGACTATGTGATTTGTTGTTGTGGATCGACCTCGACGAAAACCATGCTGAGCATCATGCATTTTAACTGTGATCTGCTGAATGATAAGATGGTCCACGATGGATTCGAATAATTTGCCGAACACCGACAGCACCGCAATAGGCCGATAGCCTGTCACGTCTGATCCTTCACTGCTCTTTGGTACAGGGGTTACTCTAGATAACTTCCAGCACGACGGATATAAGGCGCATTGCAGGGAAAGATTGTATATATACAGAAGTGGTGATTCCAGGACAGATATACAATCTCTTGCAAAAAATGGGGGTATACCATCCGGCCATTATGTACGTCGCAATCTAAAGGATGCCATCCCAGATGCATCATGTACAAGATATTTTTTAAATAACCCAGGTACGGCTATTGTGAATGCTTGCATTTTGAAATGTTTGATGTCAGGCAGAGTGATAACTGTATCTATATATATAATATAGGTCACCACAATGTCAAATTAATTTTGCAATTGAATGCATAAATACAACAATATACGGCAGCAACCCTAAAGGGGCTATACCCCGTGTTCCCGTTTGATTGTTGTGGCACACTTCAATATCGATTTTAGAATGAATCCCCAAAATGGAATTTCCACATATTTTTCATCCATAAACCTGTTTCCGTTAATAAGCACTAGCACTACACGAAGTAGTACAACCATAGATAACGTTTTTTCGAACTTCAATTTTCAATGTGGTACTATTCATACCTTTTTCAGTCAACATTTTACAGGTCTGGTTCAAATTTTTCAAATTCAACAGTTAATTAGTATTTTAAAAGATAGTGACTAAAAACTTTGTAAATAAACCACTTTGATAAAAGAATTTTTGCCAGGCTGCTGCAAATCTAGTGTAGGTATTTCAGGTATTTCAGATTTATTATAAAATAAATGATGTGGCTCTTAATTTTTTATTCTTTAGGATTACTAAATTGATAAAGAGACCTTGTTTAAATTTATGCTCCCCCAGCTTCGCACATTGTAATGTTACGGATTCCATTTTCATTTATCATTTAGTAATAAACATACTACAACTTTTGCTTGTTATGGTTTGTACGGAACCCTCGGTGCGCGAGTCCGACTCGCACTTGGCCGGTTTTTTTTAGTATATTAATGACTCAACGCAGCGCGGCGCAGCGTGGGTAGGCCCCCGACAAGGTGGACTGATGACCTGGTAAAGGTTGCGGGAGTCCGCTGGATGCGGGTGGCGCGGGATCGGTCACTTTTGGCACTCTTTGGGGGAGGCCTATGTCCAGCAGTGGACGTCTTTCGGCTGATATGATGATGATGATGATGATGAATGACTAAACGATAGACTAGGTTTTCCAAAAAAGCGAAACCTATAAACCTAGATTATATTATGCTTAAGTGATCTACATCAAAATCAAAGCGATTTGTTTGGATTAAGTTAGTGGAAACCGTTTTCTCCCGAAATGGAAAAAAGTTCCTATTGTCTGTCGCGAGCTGCTAGCTGCTGCAAACCTATTCTTCCCTCTTAACTTGCAAACACATACCTACAGGATTACAGTTTAAACGCAACCTGGCGCAAAACAAACAGTCAAATAAGCCACTCAGAATTAAAACACAAATATATAACGATAACAACATCATACTGACCAACAAACTTCGTATAACCTAGCAACCATATTGATTTTATTAGTACACGTTCTTTATTCTGAAGTATAGAGATTAGAAAATAAGGATAAATTGCTCTAGACTTAATTAATGCCTCAAAATATATTCTGTACTTCATAAAAACACCCTCGACATACATATATACATTCAAATAAAATGATCGTAAAAATATAACGTTGACACAATTTTATTACGTTTTTATCTGAATCAAAATTGAAAAAGAAACTTATAAATAGAAGTTTCATTTTCTCGCTCGGGTTTATCACAATTAGCGAACTGACGAGAAAGCTGCCCGCCGGTGAATTATAAAACATTCAGGAATAGGTGCATGGGTAGATTACGACAGTACCTTCAAATACTCGTATTATACAGACAGTACCGACCTTTGCATGAGACTTTCGTGTTTTTCCAGACATATTGTGTTATCCGGAATCATTTCACGTAAGCGCGCGTAGCGTAAATTCGACCTAGCTGATCTCATGACCAGCAGGTCGAATTTACGCTAAATTAAACTTATTATCGAAAATTTCATCAAATTCGTTTTACCGCCCTTTATGTTCCCGTAATGTGCCCGTGTGGTGTCGGGTTATAATTTCACCACCCCCATTCCTCCCGTGGGTGTCATAAAAGTCGACTAAGGGACCAGGGTTGAAGTGTGTTGTGGGTGTGCTAGCAACCTATCACTACAATATCACATTTCTGTCGATATTTTATACCCACATTTATGCTAAAAGTGGCGCTGGAACATACGTCTCATGTGCTCTGCCTACCCCTTTTGGGAATAAAGGCGTGAATGTATGTATGTATATAATGCATATAATATATGTTACTCGAGTAGGACCGAGTAAAGTTTATATGTACTGGTTACATTAAAGAATTAAATTATTAAATTAAATTAAAAGGCCCGCTGGGAGGTGTCAGCATCGAAAAACTAAAGCAGGAACACGACCCAAGGCACCCACTCCACCGCCCTAAACTGCCACCGTCCCGCCTAAAGAGTCGAGGAAGCTTTATGCGGTGCACCGCTGCTATCGAGAGTCCGCAGTCCCAGAAACGGCTCGCATACTGGTGAAATACTCGAGCCCCCCCTGAAGATTATGTTGGCCCCGCCGAGAAGCTACCCGCTGGGCACAATCAGCCATGGCCGATCTGGAAATCCTTAAACAGATTGCGTTCCCAGGTCGGTCGCAGTAAGGAGAACTTGCTGAAGTGGGGCGCCCTAAGTAGCTCAGACGCCCAGTGCCCATGTGGGACGGTTCCCCAAACGATGGAGCACATGTTATGTTGCCCAGCGTGCCCGCACGCCTGCTCCAAGCAAGACCTTCGAGACGCAACAGATAGGGCGATAAGCGTCGCAACCTTCTGGTCCCGCACATTCTGAAACCATCGACACGAGAAGAAGAAGAAATTAAAATTATTTATATCGTAAAATACAACACGTGTTTATAATCTAGGGGATGGTGCCGCCCGGTAAGCAAAATTACACATTTGATACATAATGTGAGCCTATTTGAATAAACTTATTTCATTGAAATCGGATTGTTATTTGTTACGCACGCACACTGTCACTCGCAGCAGCCCGACAAAACGAATTCTAGTAACAGATCCATGAGTTATGCTACTTATGATCGGATTCAGCCATATTGGATTTGATTTCCAATACGTGTTCTTAAAGGTGCTGAAATTTTGTAATATCAGTGAAACGTACTATGTGGGTAATGTTTTCGATCCTAGAAAGCGCTAAACTGAACGATTACTTTAAAGATACTGCAGTAGGCTCCGTGGTATGCCAAAAAGGTAAAAATATTTTTTTATAATTATTCCAACACAGCTTTATAGTTTTGTAGGTCAATGTAAGTACACATGAAACTAATATGATTTAGGACATATTTTAATGTGAGATAGCAATAAAAAAATAAAAAGGTATAGTGCGAATGATTTTTCTAGGGCGAATTCATGTATCCTTGTATTAGGCACAACGATGAGACAAATCCATTGTCTTTCATTGTTATGTGTACCTACATATAACAACCGCAAATAGTTTACGTTGTACTTATAATTATAATATAGTATTCTGCAACTACTTTTTCATTTGAACCTTGCTTCTTTAACAATTAAATCTTCGAGTTAACTATTTACTAAACATGACCTTTCATTTCGAAGCGTTTGTGGCCCATGGCTAAACAAAGGCTATGTTGAACCGATGGGTCTTAAGATTTCGCTGTGTTTTTTTTAGTTATTTCTAAATCGGATGAATAGTTATTAGTTAACCAGTATATAGAATAGACCTTCAAAATTGACGATGACTATATTTTACCCTTTTATTTATTTTATTTTTTTTCGTGGGGAAATGCTTTTACGCATCCCGCCTGGCTGGGGAACCGGGTATGACGGACTCCCGGGAACCGCCCGGACTACCGTCTAAATCACCACGGTGTTCTACACGGTGCCCTTTGGCGAAGCCACGGGAACGCTTGCGCACACTTCTGTGACTCCGCCAGCAGTTGTCCTCCCGTCAAGTGGGGAGAGATAAGTACCCGCCCCCAGAAAAACACCGTGGCACACAAGGAGCGTGCCCAAACACCCGGCACGCTCTCCACCTCGAGGACCTGCTTCTTATGGGTGGCAGACGCCCCCGTGCCTGTCACCCGGAGGTCTCCATTATTGCGGAAGGCGCCAGTTATGCGCCGCACGCCTTCGTCCGGTTCTGCGGCGGCGCATTGGGTGAGCCTCAGCACAGACTTCCCGCTCGCGCTCAGCCGCCTGCTTCTTGGCCATGACTTCCTCGCAGAAGTCCAGCATCGCCTTCCACGCCATTTTGCCGGGTACCATGGCCCGCACTACGGCTGGCAGTGACAGATCTTGCCCTAATCGGGCTACCAACTCCACTATATTTTACTCTGGGCTATTTACTCTTTGATCAGTGATTAGTGTTATTCATACATTTGCTGCAAGTTTGAATAGCTTTTGTATGGAATCGCACTTAATACTAATCATTGTGTAAACAGGCCCTAAGATATTTCTCTGAACATTATTATAGTTTTGTTTTGAACATTTTGTGTCTGATTGTTTATCCTTCACATTACAAAGTAACCTTTTCCGCATTAGTGAAGTGCAGGGGAAACTTATCGATGTACTAATTTCCAGTTTGCGAGTAAAGTGCTCTTGGTGCGCGGCCAACAATTAAAGTTAAGTGAAAGAGCCGGGCGGTAATACCTTTAATGCATTTTTGTTTGCGCCCTTGTTCTGGAAGTTAAGTTTGGCAGCATTTTCACTAAAGTTTCAACTACTTATAGGTACTAAAACAAAGTAAATAAATATTTTGATAATATTTTGATAATCTTATAAGTACTTAAGTCTACAATCCCTTGAAGCTGTGAATAGATCAAACTTTTAACTTTACCTAAAAAAAGATATGGCCGTTTATGCCGCAAACACGTATATTTACTCTCTACTCTCAAGGGAATCAAAATGTATAGGGTAGGGACTTTCCGTCGATCTAGAACTATGAAATTTGGTGAGTAATATCGTCTTATACTACAAGTACGTACAGGAAAAAATCTGAAAACTAAACATATGTAATTAAGTAGGTATGAAACCTTTGGTGGGCGAGTCCGACTCGCACTTGTCCGGTTTTTTACACGGTCATCAATCGCTTCTCAAGACGGTTCCCATGAAATCAATCACGGCGGGTTAATCTTGCGTAGTAGGTTCATATTTATTCATAATAATTCATATTACGAGTACAGGTCAATTATAATAATAAAATTAATAGGTATATAATAACAAGGCTTGTTTGTGGACGTATATTTTTCAATAATATCAGATCTGTGTGTGTGTATTTTTTGTAAAGGCTCATTAACATCGGTTTTTATAGTCCAACTCCCGCAAGAAAGCAATATTTTGTTTTCCTCTGTAACAAAAACAAGAACGAGTTTCATAGAATCTAAATATTAGAAAATTTATTTAATAATTTTTAAACGCCTTGAAGTTAAAAGGGGTATTCAAAATTAAAATGTCTGTACCTACGCGGCTTTAGAGTAGGTAGGTTTAGTTAGGCTAAATATGTGTCGAAGCAATTTTTTTTTCATAATTTGATGACGGCATGTTGTAATCATTTGCGTATCTGTTGGTGCCGCCGCAACAGCATGGCTAACGGTGACATAAACTATCCTTCTCTCTCTAAGCGTTCTAAGTGGAAAAATATAAATTCTATTTCACCGCGACACAGCTCCTGAGATAGCCGCACTGCAAAAACCTGCATGCATAAATAAAATAGGTACATTTTATTATCGAAACCTGTTAAGCGGAATAGCAAAATAATATTTTAATTCTAACATGGCACAAAGTCATAAACCTTTTACCTTCGACATACCTACTTAACTTATAATAAAACCACTTTATGGCATTTCACAAGTTTCGTCGAGATGTTTCTCAGCGCTGTGCGCTCCGCCACATTTGGCGACGCTTAAATTCTCATTTCGGCAAACGACGATCGTAAATAGCTCGCAATCAGAGAACAGGTAGCATATTCACAATATTACGTGTCGCATTCCACCACTCAGTACAATATCTTGACCCTGGAATTCATATGAACTACACCTAATTGGAGGTCATGCTTATGTCGGTTTCTTTAAGGTAAGTTGTGCTGTGAATAGCCTCCAATCGAATCGCGCATTCGATTTGAGATCGGAATGCATTTTGCATTCGAATAACAATTCACTTGTTAAGTTCTGTCGTAGTTATACGTACATGCCTGATTGTTTTATGCATACCTAAGCAGGGATGTTGTTTATGGAAATCATGTTCTTACGGGAAAACGCGAATATTAGTTAGTATACATACACGCTGTCGTTGAGTGAATGTATCACAAAAAGAACTTCGAAAAGTGAATTTAAATTAAACCACTTCTTGCCATTTTCAACGTGTAACTGCAATTAAATATAGAGTATATTTATTTTAGACAACATTGATTTAATTACCAACACATTCATGTTAATATAATAATTTAACATAGTCAATCATATCACCCATTAATTGAAACATTATTAAATTTCGCAAAATAGCCATGATAGGTGTATTACTACATTGTAAAATTGTAGTTAACACAGTAAAAACATACAAATATTTTGTAATCAAACGATTTTATGGAAACTTCAAGTTGTCGTTTCAACACAAGTATAATTAACTTCGCGAATAACTAAGCATCGTTTGTCTGCACAGATAACTCATTTTGTTTAGTATGTTGTGGGTGGCGAGGATTGTGGGAGAATGTTAAAATCGGAAAAAGAGTATAAAATGTTTAATTTAAAAAGACTAAATATTACAGAAATTGTTATTAGTCTTAATGAGTTAAAAATGTTGTAGGATTTATGTTTAAATGTTATAAAATATGGTCGCGGCGAAATAAGAAATGCGTTAAAAACTAGATCTAATCGGCACTCTATGCAACTAAATAATAATCGTATACACACGCAGGCGCAAGTAGTGTGTTAGGTGCATTGGACCGAACAAGGTCGCAAGCGAATTAATCATCATCATAATCATTTATTTCGGATACTAGTCTATATTTGTTAGTAGCGTACAAAAATTCTCTAAAACTTATTTCTAGTGTTAGTAATGACATACAATTCATACTATTCAATTAAAAAATATTTATTATTAATTAATGCTTAATTTGAAAACGACCATGAATTAATCTAAGCTACAGCCATCATATATACACATACATACGTGTATATATTCTTTCGCGTGAATTTCCGTATCAAATCCCATCCGCAATGTATTCCCTTTGAAAAAGGATTTTTGGAAAATATTTCCTGGATTTTAATCCAGTGTTTCGAACTATTTGTGTGCTTTTCATCCAGTGCCGTTAAGCCGCATTTGTGAGTAACAAACATTCTAAGATATAAAACATACATAAGGTCCTAAACCCCGACGTCGCACTAGTGTATGATATTGGCACTTTATGCCAAACCAATATGATATATTCGAACTAAGAGGACTTTTCTGCATTCGAATTTAAGCCATGTCACTTTTACATAAAGTGCACATGTCAGACGAAGGTGAAATGTCGAGAACTAGGACGCTTACTTTAGTAGGATATTTTTTTTTTAAATAAACATGGCGTCCAAACCAGCACATATTAGATTAAATTATTACTATTATTCATAAAATTGTATTGTATTCCATTGACTTAATCGACCCAAAAAACTCTTCCATGAAGCCTTCAATAATATCGTCAAGTGTCACTCTCGACCCATACAAACACGAATGTCAGTAACTGCATACAGAGCTCATACATTCTTACACCCTTCTCAACTCGATCACATAACGCTCCCTAACATAAAACAAGCGAAGTGACAAGGAGGTAGTAACGGCTTCTTCTGGCATGGACGAGTAAATCAAACAGACCGCTTACGTCGGATCAAAATGTATCTGTGACAAAAAGGAGTCCATTCAGCACAGTGCCGAGCAACAGAGGAAATCAGTTAGTGTTGTAAGAGTGAAAAGATAACATACAGGCAGACATAGTTTCGTATGTATAATATTAGTATTGAATGGCAGTTAGATCTCTGAATAGCACAATGCTGCCATCTGTACAGTAAATAACATCCTACTAATATTATAAATGAGAAACTTCGGAAGTTTAATGTTTGTTAGGTACTCAACCACACTTAAACGGCTCAACTGATTTGGATGAAATATTAGTAGGATAGTTATATATACACATGCAATATATATTGCATGCAACATGAATTTGCGGGCGGAAGGCAGTTGTAAATGGCGATATAGCTCTCATTACCATACGAATTTAATAGTGTAAAGAGACTTATCTATACTGACAGTAGCGTACTTGAAAACTGTACATCTTTGAAGTAGCGGTATATAATCAGCCATACAATAAATAAATAATTGCGAAGAAATGCGTCACTATACAGATATTAGCTGTCCTCCTGTTTTACTAACCCATGCTCCCAGGGACATAAATCACGAACTCTGCCTTTTATTATTCATCGACATTCCGAAGCGTGGACGTGGTGTGCCGTTACATGAATTTTGTAAAGTTGGTGACCTAGCACAGTAAATGTGCAGCAGTAGAGCTAACTTTTTGGCCTTTATGATTTAGGTGGCACTTGGCACTTAACCATGTTTTTAAGTTTTGTGCCGTACCAGAGAATTTCTAGAAAATATTGTACATACCTGCATACCATGTCAATTACATAAGTAAGCATTCTTTTATGTTACCAACGAATAATAGGTATTACTTGAACTTTATTGTTATTATTGGTAAAATCATTAGGGTTCTGCTAACCTTATAATTTCTTAATTGTAAAGACTGAATCCATCGTACAAAAAAAGGAATAAAGAAAGTTACTTTACAAACATCATATTTACATTATGAGATACAATGGCACTTACTTGAAGGCTTATAGACTAACATGACATCCACACCAAGTGTTCAGCCCTTTTTGCTTGATATAGTAACAATCATCCAAACTTTCACATTTATACTAAGAAGGATAACATAGAATATAATCAGAACTATGCGAACACTTTAATAACTTTACGTACTTGAATCGAGAACAATAACTCAATCATCCTGAATTTCCGATCCCCAATTTCCCCGAGACCGTGGTAGGTTGAAATAGATTGCCACGCTCCACTGCCTGCTTAATATACCCCGAATATCAATTAGAGATCTATAATATGCCTGTACGTATATATCCGCGTTACCATGGTAACGCCACATAACGTTGGTAGATCTTACTGTACGTGTTAACAATTCGATTATACTTGGGAACCACTAATCTCCATTTTGGGTTTACTATTTGTACAATTACTATGTGAGTCATAAAATAAAGAACCTACGACTATTTCCGAGCGTCAAGTTTTCAATACTACTTTGCAAATATGGTAATCTCCATCAGTGGCGGCCACGTACCGGCAGGCGCATCGTGGGTAGACCCCCACAGGTTGAACTGATGACCTGTTAAAGGTCGCGGGAGTCCGCTGGATGCGAGTGTCGCAAGATCAGTCATTGTGGCACTCTTTGGGGGAGGCATATGTCCGGCTTATTTTGGCTGATATGATGATGACGATGACGATTCTGGCAAATAAGTATACACCATCGCCATCACGTATTTGCTATTTGGTTGCAAAACCAGACTATTCACAAGCGCACTGCCGACTCGATATGAGGATTCGATGTGTCGACAGCAGGGGACAAAAGCAGAAGTCGTAGCGTGGTTGTCATTTTATCACTTATAGCTGTGGAAAAGACATCCGTCACGTTCTGACAAGTAAGCGAGTGCGAGAGTGCAGGATGTCTTATCCACAACGATAAGTGATAAAATGGCAACCAACTTATGTCTTATCCACAACGATAACTAATAAAACGTAACCATCTTATGTCTTATTCGAAACGATAAGTGATAGATAAAACGTAACCATCTTTTGTCTTATCCACAAAAATAAGTGATTTAACACAATCATCTTATGTCTTATCAACAACTATAAATGATAAAACTGCAACTATCGTATGTCTTATCCTCGACGATAAGTGATAAAACGTAACCATTGTATGTCTTATCCACAACGACAAGTAATAAAATGGCAACCATCTTATGTCTTATCCACAACGATAAGTGATAAAAGTAACCATCAAAGGTCTTATTCACAAAGATAAGTGATAAAACGTAACCATCTCATGTCTTATCCACAGCGACATTTGATAAAACGTAACCCTGTATGTCTTATCCACAACGACAAGTGATAAAATGGCAACCATCGTAGGCACGCCAGTCTTACACTTTCAACACAGCGTATCTTCCAGAGTTCTGGCAACCAAATTAGGAACACAACACTAATTACTCACATTACAAAGGGCTTTTGTACTTTCCCAGTGGGCCTGAACCAAATATGAGTCGGATGACATTCCGCTGTGCCGTAACTCTCTTGTAAAAAAAGGGAACAATTCTAAACAGAAATTCGTTAGCAAATGTCCAACATATTTACTACACGTGTTAGCGGTGACATCAGACAACATCACCTAACATTTCACGCGGCATGTGCAACTATGAAGCTTTGCATGTCATCGTTTTCGACACGTGTCGCGGTAAATTTGTCGATTGTGATTGCTAGGCTTTGAGCGTAGTGTTTCTTTATGGCGGTCGTTCCTGTCGCTTTCGTACCTATCAGTCTTACGAGTCAGTACAGTGAAGTGTGCATGCAACTTACTCGTAAATATGTACCATTGCTCTTATGTCAGCGGATTAAGGTTTCAGTACATATTTAATACGAGGATACAATCGAAAAAAATGGCCTTAGCTGTATTAAAGTGCCGCACCGCCACAACACAGACACTGCTAAATCATGTTTTCATAGATGTACAAGGCCAATGATTATGATAATGAAACGTAGTTATACGCGTGTAGATTACTATTAATAACTATTTCCAAAGATGCGTTGGCTTTTGAAAGTATTCTTGGACGTTGTCTTAGAATAAAATGTTCTCATTTCGAAACCGCATACCGCTTAACAATGTTATGTTTTTCAACTTCCCACGCGTGTGTCCTTAAATATCTCGGCCCAGTTTCTGTATTCACTCCATATTTTAATTAGGTACATAGCGAACAATCGCAGCCAAACTTTGTCAAACTCTGGCTTAACGCACTTTGCCGTCGCCATATAGTTACCGCGGCACTTTACCCCGGTCGACGAGGACTGAAAATCATAAATACAAAGGAGAGCGAACCAATACTTTACAGTAGAGACTAATATCTAACAGAGAGCCTTTCAAAACTATCTACACATACTTCATCTCTAAATCATTATCATCCTCCTAGAGTTGTTCCCGGTTCTGCCCCTAAAGAAGCTCGGGGTCCGCTTTGACACCAAATCTCAAGATTTGGCTTATGCACTAGTTTAAAAGGTGGTCTAAATTAAGATACCTAAATCAATATTGAACAACTCGACTGTACTTTACTAATACTTACTGCAATTTTTGTACTTCCATTTGTCTGGAGCAAAAAACCGATTCGAAGCAATCATTTCTAGAGCAAATTAATGATGAATACAACGTTGCGCACCACATATTGATATTCAATCGGAATACCAATGTACAAATTCCGTCATAGATTCCTCTCAGCAAACATGATGTCGCTCAGATGTAATATCATGGGTCTTATATCTTTTGCCGCAACTTAATCTATCATAATGGTTCTATTAATTCTATTCGAGGGATATTGCGAGAGTAGGTGCTAAAAGTATGATTCGAAGTAAATATGTGAGCTGTATACATTAGATCGCGGCGCGTATAAAATAAAAATAAATAAAGTTTTATTTTCAGGCATAAAACACCATATCACACATCAAATACATTTAAAAGAAAAGTAAAAATAAATATAACAAAAAAATAATTATTAATAAAATTGTACAATTCTAAAACTACTACTTTTTGTTATATTTCTGGTGAACAGGAAGCCTGTACCTAAAGATAGGGGTGTTTATATCTTGATATGCGTTTTCTACAATAGTATTCATAGCTCATGGAATTGGTACATTTTGCCTTGCATCAAATCGGGTAGTTCTGAATTTTGTGATGAAGTGGTCATGGCAAATCCAAGTTTTCCAATTCGGAAACCCTCCGGATCATTGTATTTTTTTTGTAAAACCAGACTTTTTTCAGTTTTTACCAATTTTTACCGACAGGGACCTGTTTTACGGCAAATGTCTTTATTTACACTTTAAAGAAGACAACATATGCAGCAAAATAGGTAAAAGTGAGAAGGTAATAATCTAAACAGTTTGAAAGATACAGTTGTTCAAAAATTTGCAAAATTTACAAATAATAATAATTTTATACGTATTTTTAAGTTTTCGTCAATGTGGTGAACTATGGACCCATTTTACGTCATTAGTCCAAGCACGTTATTCAAGTAGTACACCATTCGCGACAAAACGAGACCAATTTGGTCTATAAAGACCTGATAGTTCTTTAGATACAGCTGTTCTAAGTAGCTGAGGTGAGTAAACAAAATAATAGAAGGGTTTGTAAAATGAACCGCGGCATAAAAAATAAGCATTATAATTTACAAAAAACATAGTAATAATCATCATATCAGCCGAAAGACGTCCACTGCTGGACTTAGACCTCCCCCAAAGAGTGCCAAAGTGACCGGTCCCGCGCCACCCGCATCCAGCGGACTCCCGCAACCTTGACCAGGTCATCAGTCCACCTTGTGGGGGGCCTACCCACGCCGCATCTTCCGGTACGTGGTCGCCACTCGAGAACCTTTCCGCCCCAACGGCCATCGGTTCTACGAGCTATGTGCCCTGCCCACTGCCACTAAGTTTAGCGATTCGGTGGGCTATATCGGTTACCTTGGTTCTGCTGCGGATAACCTCATTTCTGATGCAATCACGCAGAGAAACTCCCAACATCGCCCTCTCCATTGCCCTTTGGGTGACTTTGAGCCTTGTTATGAGGCCTAGTAAGCGACCACGTTTCAGTGCGATAGGTCATCAACTCATCACTGGCAACACACACTGGTCAAAGACTCTCGCCTTGAGACACTGCGGAATATTGGACGAAAAGATGTGCCGTAGCTTCCCGAACGCTGCCCAGCCGAGTCGGAATCGACGATAGTAATAATAGCCTCATGGTATGCAGTACTGGACTACTGCTTTGGTGACCTGCTCCGTTGTGGCATTGAAAATGAAAATGAAAATTATTTAATCGTAACGAACAAATACAAATACATACGTACAATACAATACTATTTAACTACTTAAAACTATTTATTTGTTACGAAATGGTCCCGCCTCAGCATAATGCTGGCTCACGAGCCAGCGCTGGTCTTCCGGCGGGACCATTTTGAGTAGATAAAATAAATGAACAAACGTGCTGTACTTGCGTCAAACAGCAGCGCCACCTGGTTGCGAACAGGTGCGCATTGGGGCTTAGGAAAACCGCAGCGTTTTGTTTGAGGCTTGGCGCGGCTTTCTGTTCAGTGTCGAGAGAAAATTCATTTTTCCTTGGCCAAAAAGTGCTGCTGGTGTATCACAACTACGGAATCCGTCGAGTAAGTGATATCTGGGATTTTTCCTCTCCCACATTTTTTTGATAAAAGGGTGTGATCTCCTCCACCTTGTGACAAACCACAAAACATGACCAACTATGTGCTCGCCGGCGATCTTCACTACGTCAGAGAGACGTCAGAGTCGAGGACATCAGCATGTTGATGAGTCTGACCTTGTTCCTGACATTCGATAGGAACTTATCCTGAGCAACTGGAGAAATGGTTGTCTCGTCGAAAATAACATCAGGTGTGCGGACTTTGTTCCAACTCTGCGGACATGTTCAGAGCTCTTGGTGATTTTTTTTGAAGCGTCAGACGGATACCCATCGAAAACAACAGTTATATTGGAGCCGTAGTGACATTGCAAGTATTGGACATACGTACCTAGCACCAATTTCCTCAAAATACACATTCCGAGGCCACACAACTTTGCGGAGCAGATGTTCACCGTCTACAACTACGTACATATCATTCCCCTGCTCCAGACTCACGGGTTTGACGGCTTTGTAGAATGATGCCGTTGTACCCTTCCTGATTCCATCTTCAGTAAAAAGTGCCATGGGAAATGGTGACTATTCACGTATGAAAAAATGCTTAAATTCTTAGTTCAACGTTCAACAACTCACATTATGGCCAGGTGTGGCATAAAAAATGTTGAACACAATAAATTCAAAAAAAGTTTTTTTTAGGAAATTTTGCTGTTTAGACTATTTGGTCTAACTTAACCATCTTACTTTTAATTTTGTTTCAAATTAGGTTTTCTTTAAAAAGTACATAGTGACATTTGCCGTAAGATACATCCCTGTTGGTAAAAATTGGTAGAAACTGAAAAAAGTCTGAAAATTGTATGGTTTTGCGAAATTTTAGTAACATTTGAAAAGCTGTATTTTATAAACTAGTTGGTGTTACGTGACCAAAGTAATTTTATTTTGTTGCAAATTTAGTCTTCTTTAAAGTTTACATAGATACATTTGCCGTAAAATAGGTCCCTGTTGGTAAAAATTGTTAGAAACTGAAAAAAGTCTTAAAATTTTATGGTTTTTCAAAAATTTGACAATGATCCGAAGGGTTTTCAAATTGGAAAACTTGGATTTGACATGACCACTTCATCACATAGAACATATACAAAAATTAGAACTACCTGATTTGATGCAAGGCAACCCCCCTTTTAGAGCACGATTTCCATGGACTATCAGTGAGAGTCGCATTCCCTCCCAGAAGGAGGCAATGCGGGCGCGGATAACAGCGAAGAAGTCGGGGACTCCGGCTTCAGCGAACATGGAGGAGGCACTGCACGAACGCGGCAGCCCTATCAGAGCCCTAATTATATTATTATACTGAACCCTGATGGAGCTGTACGCTTTCCTGCTGTGTCTTACCCACAGTTGACAGGTGTAGAAGGAAAGACAGTATGCGTTGAATAACGCACTTGACCTGCCTGCTACACCTGGCAAACCTTCGGGCAATCATGTTCCCTCGTACTGCTTCTTTCGCGCTCCATGTCCATGTCGTCCCTTAAGTCTTCGTTCAATATATGGCCTAGATATTTGAACTGCCGCACAACACGAACTGGCTCACCATTCAGCCTTACCTCAGGCACATTATGCGGACCCCATTCTGACTTAAAAACCATGAGTTCGGTCTTGGCCACGTTGTATATCAGTCCGTGCGGGTTTTCATAACTCTCACAAACTGATACCAACTTTCTAAGGCCCTTAATGGAGGGGCTCAGCAGCACTATAAAGTCAGCGTAGCTAAGACAGTTGAGACAAACGTCACCCACGTGAGACCGATTCGAGTGATCCTGAGCCTCCCCATCAAGCCATTGACGTACAGGTTAAAGAGGTCCGCCCTGGTGAACCCCGCGTTCTAATATATAACTATTTGAAGTCGTGTCACCCAATTTCACACAGTTCTTTTGGTTTCCGTGCCAGTACTAGAACACCCGTACCAAACTTTCAAGGGCACCAGAGCCGCGCATTTTGCCCCACAAAATGTCATAATTCACAAGGTGAAATGCTCGACTCAGGTCGAGGAAGCATGCGTAGACCGTATAGAGCAACGCGTACAACTTATAAGTATCATATTGGAATGCGATATGTGATTCAAATACATCTATTTATTTGCGTTATTGTAAAGTCTTCCTTGTGAAAACAGATAGTTAAGGTTTGCGGCTTATTTTTTGCTGTATCTTGCGAAAAGAGAATAAACGTCACGGTCCGCAATACTGATGGAACGTCTGACGAACGGCTCTCACTTACAACATAAAAGTAATAATCATTGCGGAAGTCACGCCTTCGTTGACTGTTCTACATGCCAACTTCGGGCCTGTTAATGAATTCCCAGAGTAGAATTAAAAGCTTATAAATTAAGTGGTTTGACGCGGGAATATTTCTTGCTTAGTTCCAGAGCAGATTACATTAAGTTACGGAGGGACTAAGAAAAACAAAGGCACGCACTTATCTGAGGTCAACCTTTGACTTAATTAAAATGTTGCGGAGGTCCTTTAGAAAGGTTTGAGCCCTTTGAGTACATATAATGATGTTATAAATAAGCCAGAGTAAGTAATGTCTTTTAACACGCAAGGCAAGAAGGAGTAATTTGAATGAGTAAGGTAAATGTCACAATGCTCGACATCTTGATGCCCAATAATTGTTCACCTCTATTATTTTGACTTTAGGTTGAAAGTGACATGTATTACGTCAATTATGAGCACTTTTACCTTACAATGTATCAGGCAGCATTTCGTACGAATAGAACTAGTTTAGATAAACTTCAACCCAATAAGGTGCGACAAAGTTTAAATTATACATAAGTATAAAAATCCGCCAAGTGCGCGTCTGGCCACGCGCAGTGTAGGGTTCCGCAGTTGCCTATCTTTGTAAGTTACATCAACACGTGCGCGCCAACTAAATGGTTGCGTCGGCCGAATTTGTACGAAAGTTGTCCTTTCTAAGTAAATTTTAAATTCGTCGAGTAGTACTCGGTAACTAGGTATTTCGAACACGGACGGACGGACGGACAGACGGACGGAGGAACCCTAAAAAGGGAACTAAACATTTTCAAAGCGGCGACTAATGACCCGCTTTATTACATTACCGCTAGTCGTATTGAAGAACGATGAAGCGCCGAACACATTCCAGCGTTTTTTCTTTAAGTGGTATTCAATTCGCCCGATCGACAACCCGTCGTATTACGAAACAGCTAACTGTTATCTAAAACGGCGGATTAAATACTATTCCACTGCGACATCTATAACATGCCTGCACATCACTACAGACTCGCAAACTTCGAACTTGTCTGGCTTAAAATGGAAACTCGTCACGCTCAGTGCTCAGTAACCACGGAGGCGTGTCAAGAACTAATCAAACAAACAAAGACACCTTCAATAAAGATGCCGTTGGAGCCAGGTAAACAAATACCATCGTGTGTAGTAGGGTTGTTACTGTTCGCCGAACGAATTGGCTTTTTGGTCTATGATTTCGTCTATGGCTAAATCGGACTCTTGTTAATTAAGATTTGTGTCATTAATAATTTGTTTCGATACTTTTTTCGATATATTTCGCAACATTTAGTTTTTACATTAATTAGGTAACAATCGTAGTTTAGGCAAACTGCCCCAATAGTTGGCAACTCTTCAAGCATTGTAATAAAGGTGACAGATGGGGGGGGGGGGTGTAATTGGAAAATATTGCGTGCTTTGAAACGCCGTTCTGACTAGATTAAGCTACAATTAGTATATTATATGATCCATGACTTTATGATTGTTTATCTCATTTAATCGATACATAATTTCTGCGATAGAAAACAACTGAAGTTGACTCTTTATTTTCCTCAGCCTATTCGAACCATACATATTATTTTACGACAGAATCAAGTTAATTATTTTATCTCATCTAAAATCTCACTTACCGAAATATGAATAAAACTTCACTAAGTACTAAGATATTTATCGAAATTTGCCCAAAAAAGCCATTCTCGAAGAGTGTTGCATCTCTTTTACTCGTGCGCTGAAGACATAAGCGTGTCTATGTCAAGGGCGCGTGGTCGACTCGAATCATGGCACCCCCTTGAGGTGTTGAGCATTAAGACGTTTATCTTACATAATCTTAGGCCAGGCGTGCACTACGATTTTTTGTCGTGCGATAATCGCGTCGCAGAAATGCAACGTATGAGTTTATTTATCAGTCCACGCAGTTACGCAATGCAAGAGACAGATAAACTTAGATTATTCACATACCATTTCAATGAGCGAAATGAGTCCCAAACGCAGTCCAGCATTGTACCGCCTAGCTAAGAGTAAAAATACTATATGTTGACACTTCAAAATCACAGAATAACCCCCAAAGACACTTCTTGAACAACTAGGTGGTGAAAGCTTCAAACGAACTGCCAGACGATATGGTCTCACTCAATGTTAACCTATTCAAGACCAAATTAGACAAGCATATTTCTAGAAAGAGGACCATTTGAGCTCAACAATTATATACTTACTAAAAGTGAAGATTAATAAATAAAATGACAACTCATCTCCGCGCATCACCCTAAAACAGTAAAGGGTTCGGCGAGCCGAAACTCCTGTGTTCTGCCGCTGGCAAACACTAGTGAGCAAACAATTCTGTCACATAGCTCTGTTTGGCGCCCTACCGACCTTGGGAGTTGGGAGATAAACAATCCTTGCAAACAACTATGGTTGGTACCGTCATGTTTATTAATATGTATACGTTTACGAACGTATGTCGTTAAATAAAAATTGGATACTTACATATTTTTACAGCGTATTTGTGGTGACTACATGCAAGTCTTCCTTGGGGTTTAACACCTGTGTAGATATTTGCTAGTTAGTTTACCGCAATATATATCGTGCCCTATACAAAGAACTTAACTTGATTTTAGTATGCATCGGACCACACTGCACTTATATTACGTGCAGTCACAGGGTGTTAACTTCTAGTGGCAGGTTCAACTCTTGGATACGCGCTTTACTAAAGCAAACACAACATTCAAAATAAAGCCTGCATTTCAAAGAAATTTCAGCATAATTTTCAATTTTCACTGACCAAACAGGACTAAAGAATGAGAGAGGTGCAAATCGTCAGTTTAACGTAAAAATATGTTTTAAATTCCATAAAGCCTTTTTCCTTCCTCTAATTTATTTATTCAGGCCACACTATCTTTGAATATTAAGTAGAGTCAAACAAAGTTATTTTGATGGGAGTCACAGCGTTGTCGATCTGAATAAATTGAACATGGTTTGAAATTTTGTGTTATGTATGTTTAACATATTATGACGCGAGTTTTCTTTTTCTTATAGCGAAGTTCGTTATAATATTGATTGAAGGTAGTGTTTTAAAGCTGACTCTTATCTTCAGCGGAAATCGTTCGTCTTATCCTAGCATAGTTCATTTTAGGAGTTCCAAGAAAAAGTATCATAAACGGGTTACTCCGGCCATGCCAATTTAATTATTTTTTTATAAATACATAATCTGAGTGTATCTTCTTTGTAAGTGCCTAATCGAATCTTAAGTAATATGTATTTTTTTGTATGACTCCTGGGTTACTTGAAAGAAATGTTCTCATTCATTCATTCATGCAAAAAAGGGTAGGTACATTTGTCCGTCCCACGACTGTTTCGCCCCGTCCCGAATAAGACATTTTTTGTATACCTACAGAAGCAAAAAAAGTTTGTTGGTTTGTCTCTGTGTTTGCTTTTATTAATATTTCGTTGTGACGAAAAAAGAAAAAAAAGCTTTTCACAGTTCTGCATTTGAACAATAGTTTCAATTTCGGTAGACCAAACATTCGAGAGAAAGAGCTTGTATTTGTATGGGCAGGGCAACCCGTTTACTATACTCATCTAAATTCGATATAAAATGTTTCTTAATAATTGAGAATACAAAGCTAAAATTCATAGCTCAGTAAAGTTCTCAATAGTTATAACAATAATATTCTAGTTACTGAGAATTGTTCCAAACAACTAGAATATCTTTGCCGAGCAACAAGACTTATTAGCAACGTTGCGGCTTGCGGCCAAGACGGGCATCACAATAAATGGAAAACGTAAGAATTTACTTAGTTACTGTATTACTAAGAGGACATAACGCCGAGTACTTGCGCAGAGTAGCAGAACAAAGAGTCATGATGCATAGTAAATATACTTGTAAACGGTTACGGTACGGTACACATACTAAATCTGTGTGTATTTTTCAACGGCGCCAGAAAAGGAGGAGGTTCTCCATAGGTCGTTTTTTTTTAAGTGAAAACTTCTTTAGCGGCGCTGTGCACTTTGGTGATGGGGAAAAAATGTTAAACTCGCAACAGGTCACTTGACCGTAAGAGTCACGTGACCGTAAGATTTGACAGATTGAAAATTCGTAAGACGGACACGTGACCTGATCGAAAAACTGTTACAATGCCATTGAGTTTTCACTTCTGCCGGCACCTCCACAGTGCAACCCGGTCCTTTTTGTACTTTTTTCCCCAATTACTAGACGCCTGGACATGGAGTTTATTTATTTTTTGTTTGATAGGGCCCCATGGCCATCAGGTCAGGATCTGATTATAGGGTCCTGGAGAAATCGAGGGAACTCTTCAAATATGGCGAAGAACTCAATTGAAGTCGACTAAAACTTTTTTTTTAAAGTAAATGATAGATTACAGATATCCGGTCCCCTCAGCGTTTGAAGTCCGTAAAAGAGTGTCCAATTATAGGAAATTTTTGTCGAGTAAGTGGAGTTATATGTATATTGCTACTACAAAAGTGTGGGCTATTTTTTAAGAACAAACCAAAGCATATTCCGATATACATTAGTCGAGATCTAATTGGTTATTTTAAATTCATCCATACTTAATATTATAAATGGGAAAGTGTATATGTGTGTTTGTTTGTCCGTCTTTCACGGCAAAACGGAGCGACGAATTGAAGTGATTTTTTAAGTGGAGATAGTTGAAGGGATGGAGAGTGACAAAAAATAGTTTTTACCCCCAAAATCATCCCTTAAGGCTATGGGGAAAATGGGGTTTAAAGTTTGTATGGAGCTGCGATATAAACGAGTTCCAGAAGCCAGTTCATCATATTTGCAAAACGTGATTAGTTTGATGTAAATAAGTGACTATTTTTAAGTTCTTCCTCGCAAACATTTTAAAGATCAACGATTCTATATTGTTATCTTCTCAGTAATTAAGACTATTCTATTTTAGTTTATCACATATGTATAACTACGGATTCTTCTTCCGATTTAGATTCTCAGATAAAACGCCCTTAACCATAACGCCCATAACATAGCCGCTCTGAATCTGAGTAGTCTTTGCGCAGCCCGCAGTATTACTAGGAAAACGGGCCATAATGGCGCTGTCGGGGATACTTCACTAAGTAAGATGAATAATGATGAATAGAGAGTAGAGATTTATGCTAGCCGTGCTTGTTGCAGCTGCGTCTTGTGGCGATCCGAATTGTTTAACTTGTATTTGTTATAAGCTTGTTGTATCTCGTAGAAAATAGAGAATTAAAGTATTTGTCTACAGACTGGACCTATAATGTCTTGGAATAGCTCCTAAGGCTCGATGGCGGATTCAGTGTTAATGTCGGATACGGAAACTAGTACTTGCAATTTTTATATAATAGTTAATTGATGCTGATTGATTAGTACCTATAAGCAACTAAAAGGCAAGAAAAACAAATGAAATATCACCAAAAATATTTGTTACATACATATTTTTCGGTATAGGCCTTAATAAAGGCGTAAAAGACCATGAGCAGCTTTGTATGGAACTTGGACCAATAACCATCAGAACTGAGAGTTATGTCGTTTTATTTACAGCAAATAGGTAGTTAACTCATCAAGATTTTCTTTTCTTTTTTTCACTTTTTAAGTTTTTGTTTCAATCAGAATAACAATAATTAAGTCGCTTAGATGACCTACGGGGTTAGGTTAGGTTAGGTTAGGTTGCGGATAATGGGGTGCTAGGTCGGGTGGGGTGCTAGGTCGGGTAACCTCCACGAGTGTCAGGGCTCTTCCAGATCCCGTGGACCCTCGCGGGTCTGTGAGAAGGGGAAGGGTCTTGGCTGGTGCACCCTGGAGGCAACGGTAAGTGATTTCTCACGGGATTTCACTTACCGGTGCTACCAATAACCCGACGCGGGGCCCCTTTCGGGTCCTGGGATGGCTCTCTCCGCGTCCCTCTGAGCAGCAGATGGCGCTGGAGATGGGCAACGGCCGTGAGGCCGTGGAGAAGGGGTGGTCTAACCAATCACCGACAGGGGAGTCTACGCCAGCTCCCCTTGAATCCCGGAACCCGCAGCACTCTCCCAACGACCCCCATCTGTGGCGGTATGGGGTACGGGAGGTGCCAGCTGTAAGCGCGCGGTCCAGAGGGCTTGCCTTAATTGGCCGGCCCGCGGGAAGGAAAACCCTATAAAACCCGACAGTGAAGTCGTTAAAACCTCTGGATACCGCCCGACCTCCAGAGTAAATAGGGTTACCCAGGTACAGGGGGCACTGCCTGGGTGGACTCCCTTCCCCCATTCTCGTGGGAACAAAATATGGACGTTAACATCAAAAACAAAAACAAACACAAACTCGAGATGGCCCCAAAAAACGACGACAACGGCACACACACGATGGACCAGGATACGGAGGCCTTCCGCCCCCACCGCAGCCTTGCACGCTCACCAGTGCAATGGAGAGGCGGCAGCCCACGTATCGATTTGAACGCGGCTTCAATCCAGATCGCGCAGAAGAGTGCAGACGGCCCAGCGCGCGATGCCTCTGGCCGCTTCTTGCCGCGAGAGGGGGGTGGGGAGCGCCCCGTCACGATCACACAGCTGCGGGAACTGCGGGTGACCCTCGAAAGAGTGGATACCCCCAGACCAACGAGGAGGAAGACTACAGTGGAAAGCAGTGGATCCGTGTCCGACTGCAGCCTGGAGACCGTTAAATCACGGTCCAGGTCGAACTCGGGCTCATCGGACCATGAAGGACAAAGGGAGTGTGCTCCAGCAGCGAGCTCTCAACTAAAGGAGCTCACGGCGTCGTTGGAATGCGAAGACACCCCTGTCTCGAGAAGGAAAACGGGTGCCGAAGGCAGCGGAACCGTGTCCGACGGCAGCCTGGAGACGGTAAAGTCACGATCCAGGTCCAATTCGGGCTCTGGGTCCTCACATGGAGGGAAATCTCGCTTCTGGCGGGATAATGGGCCTAAACGCGTTTGCCTGGAGCTGGACGTGTCCGAGGATGAGGACCCGCAATGGCAATCCCAAACGCCAACAAAGTGCAAGAAGCAAAGGGGCCGCCCGCTGACAACTGGCCAGTACGTGGGCTTAGCGGCAGCCAAACGGGCTCTTATCGAAGCCAAAAGGGAGGAACTTCGCCTGGATGCAGAGAGAGAAATAGCCAAAAGCATAGCGCAGGTGCAGCGAACTCGGAGTTTCCGCTTGTCCGAATCGTCGTCGGCAAGCGAAACCACGGTCAACACCGTCCAAGAGATGAGAAGGACCGTGATGGACCAAATAGGCATCATCACCAAAGTGGCAACGAAATCGGGGCACTTACAAGGAACATACGTGCGGGCGCTCAAAAATGTAGCAGCGGCCATTCCGGAAGTGTTTGACAGCCTTTGTGCACGCACCGTTTCGGAGGAGACGAAGCTGCTTCAAGCGGCCAACAAAAAACTCCAGGAGGAAGTAGCCAGCCTACGCCAAGAGCTGGCTCAAATAAAAAATACTCTCGATAGGGCCAAGGTAATTCCCGCACCCTCCCAAAAGGAGGTCACAACGCAGCCTCACCGCGATGAGAACTTCGAACAAAGCATCATGGCTCAAATTGGCAGCATGGTGAATGCACGCTTTGAGGCACTGGAGAAGGAGGAAAGGCTCCTCCCAGCGAAAACTCTACGGCCACCACTGGCCAGTGATGGTAAAGCTTCGAAAGTGGTCCTCAAGAACGCCACTGCTGTCCAGCAACCAAAGCCAGCCGAGAAGGAGGCTGTACCTGGGCCTGCCCAGGCTACAAAGAAAAAGAAAAAAAAGGGCAAGAAGAAGAAAGCTGCTTCACAGCCAGCCCCTGAGCCAACGGAACCTCACCCACTCCCACCAGCGCCGAAGTCTGTGAATAGGGAATGGTCTGCCGTGGTCGGGGGGCGCAAACAGAGAAGGAAGGCCGCGGCGTGCGAAGCACAGGCTCAAGCCAAATCACTGCCAGTGGCTACCCAGGTGGCCCAGAAGCTACGGCCTCCCCGCTCGGCGGCCATAGTTTTGTCAATTTTGCCGGAGGCAGAGAAGAATGGCATCACCTATAAGAGTGTTATAGAGGAAGCCAAGAAGAAAGTGAATCTGTCTGAGCTAGACATTGAGTCAGTCAGATTCAAAGTCGTAGCCACAGGGGCTCGAATGCTGGAGTTACCAGGAGCCACCAGCGCTTCGAAAGCCGACAAATTAGCGGAAAAACTGAGAGAACTATTTAGTTCAGAGGAGGTTCGGGTATATAGACCTATGAAATGCACAGAAATGCGGTTGTCTGGCCTAGACGACTCAGTGACCGTGACCGAGGTCGCCGATGCTGTAGCCCGCATGGGTGGATGCACGGTCCAGGAGGTGAAGATTGGTGACATCAAATCGGACCCTAGGGGCCTAGGGTCTGTATGGCTCCGTTGCCCAGTCGCTGCCGCCAAAAAGTAGCCGAAAAGGGCCGTCTGCTGGTCGGTTGGGTGTCGGCGCAAGTGAAAGTGCTCGAAGCCCGACCACAAAGGTGTTACCGCTGCCTGGAGACGGGGCACGTCTACGCAAAGTGCACCTCGGAAGTTGACAGATCTAATCTGTGCTACCGATGCAGCCAACCTGGCCACAAGGCAAAAGAGTGCTCGGCCGAACCGAACTGCTGCCTCTGTGCAGCGGCAGGCAAGACCGCAGGTCATAGGACAGGGAGCAAGAGCTGCACTGCTCCGCGTACCAAAAGATCGAGGACGAAGGCTGGCGATGGGCCACGTGCCCCTGCAGCCGAGGAGGTTACGAGAATAGCCACCGATTAAATATGGCCCTAAAGTTTCTCCAGGCGAACCTCAACCATTGCGCCAGAGCTCAGGACCTCTTGTTCCAGAGTATGGCGGAATGGTCGATTCACGTGGGTGTAGTCTCCCAGCCCTACTACATCCCTCAAAGGGACAACTGGGTTGGGGACCATAATGGTTTGGTGGCGATAGTCACGCAGGCGGCTGCTGGCTCGCCGACTTTCTCCAGAGTGGAAAAAGGCCGAGGATACGTTGCTGGGCTCCTTGGCGGCATCCTTGTCATCGGGGTCTATTTTTCGCCTAACAGGAGCATGGCCGAATTCGAATCTTTCCTTACGGAGGTGGGAGCGCTAGTCAGTCGTAGCCGTCCGGTCCCCGTGCTTATTGCCGTGGATCTTAATGCCAAATCCGCGGCGTGGGGGTCTCCATCAACGGACGTGCGTGGCCACGAATTAGAGGAGTGGGTCATTACAGCCGGCTTAGCGGTGATCAACAGGGGGTCGATTGACACATGCGTGCGACAAAATGGCGGTTCCATTGTCGATGTGACGTTTGCAGACGTTGCCGTTGCTCGCAGGATCCAAGACTGGGAAGTACTGGAAGGTGTCGAAACCCTGTCGGACCACCGCTATATTCGGTTTAGTGTCTCGGCGTTCTTAGATCCAAGAGTGCCCCAAAACCGGTCGTTAAGAGGAGACGGCCCTCGATGGGCGCTAAAACGCTTAGACCGGGAAGTGCTAGAAGAAGCGGCTCTGGTAAAGGCATGGTTGCCAGTACCCGAAGGCCCCATAAATATAGAAACGGAGGTACAATGGCTCGGGGAGGCAATGACCGAAAATTGCGACGCAGCTATGCCTAGAGTCAGGCCGCACCCCCCACAGCGCAAAGTGTACTGGTGGTCCGCTGAACTCGCACAGCTGCGGGAATCGTGCATAGCAGCGCGACGCCGGTATACCCACTACCGAAGACGACGGATTCGCGACACTGAAGAGGAGGCGCAGCTCTACGCAGGCTACAGAGAGATCGTAGTCTCTCTACAGGTCGCCATCGGCAGTGCGAAAGACGTCGCCGAACAGGAAATGCTGGAGAGTCTCAATAGAGACCCTTGGGGACGGCCGTACAAAATGGTGAGGTGTAAACTTCGGCCGTGGGCACCCCCACTGACGCAGACTCTCCAACCAGAGACCCTGAGACGAGTCGTCGACACCCTCTTTCCAGAGAGGATAGAGCACGTGCCGCCGCCGATGGCACCTCCTGATGTCGCAAGCAGCGATGGTGCGGACTCTGCGCGGGTGCCTGAGATCACGGAAGGTGAACTGAGAGCGGTGTTGCTCCGTTTAAAACTTAAGAACACCGCCCCGGGTCCCGACGGAATACCAGGTCGGGCTTGGATAGTGGCGCTGGGTCCTCTTGAACCACGCGTAAGGGCGCTATTTAGCGCGTGCTTGGAGCAGGGCCAGTTCCCGCGTGTGTGGAAGACGGGGAAACTGGTCCTTATCCGAAAAGAAGGACGTCCGGCCGACTCACCATCGGCTTACCGGCCAATCGTCATACTTGACGAGGTGAGCAAGCTCTTTGAGCGCGTCATCTCAGCCCGCCTCGTCAAGCATCTCGAGAATGTGGAGCCAAATCTGAGTGACAGGCAATACAGCTTTCGGCGATGCCGATCCACCATCGACGCGATCGGTCGCGTCCGGAGCCTAGATCAGACAGTCTCAGGTGGGGGTGTAGTTTTGGCCATTTCACTTGACATCTCCAATGCGTTCAACACCTTGCCTTGGGGATGTATCAAAGAGGCGATGAAATTCCATGGCGTGCCTAAGTCCCTGTGCGACATAATTAACACCTACCTATCGCTCAGGGCTGTAAAGTACCCAGCGCGGAACGGGTGGATCTCGAAAGATATGTCGTGCGGTGTTCCACAGGGGTCTGTCCTCGGCCCACTCCTGTGGAACATCGGCTACGACTGGGTTCTGCGTGGGAGAAACCTACACGGAGTAGATCTGACGTGCTACGCCGACGATACGCTCGTTAGCGTAAAGGCTAGCACGTTCAGAGATGCGTCCATCCTCGCCACAGCAGGAGTGGCACATGTGGTGGGCAAAATCAGGAGATTGGGTCTGGAGGTCGCCCTCCATAAGTCGGAGGCCATTTGTTTCCATGGGCCCCGGCGAGCACCCCCATCTGGCGCTCAACTGGTGGTGGGCGGAGTTTCGATCGGCGTCGGGTCGACGATGAAGTACCTGGGACTCGTCCTCGACAGCCGGTGGAACTTTAAGGAGCATTTTAGGCGACTGGCTCCAAAGCTAGTCAAAGCTACCGGAGCGCTGAGCCGGCTCCTGCCCAATGTAGGAGGACCGAACGTTGGCTGCCGACGGCTCTTCATAATGGTGGTAAGGTCAATGGCCCTTTACGGCGCCCCCATCTGGGTGGACGCACTGAACGCAGAAAACAAGGCCCTTCTGCGACGGCCGCAAAGGGTCATGGCCATCAGGGTGGTGCGAGGCTACCGGACCGTCTCCTCCGAGGCGTCCTGTGCACTGGCCGGGACCCCACCTTGGGACCTAGATGCCGAGATGCTCGCTAGTGTCTACAGACGCATAGCAGCGGCAAGAGCCGGAGGGCAGGAGCCAATGCCGGAAGAGACAAAGCGCTGGAGAGACGATGCCCGCGCAATACTCCTCAACAAGTGGAGTGAACGGTTGGAGGCCCCCAGTGCGGGCCACTGGACAGTAGGTGCCATACAGCCGGTTGTAAGGGACTGGGTCGGCAGAGGACACGGCATTGTGTCTTTTCGCCTTGCACAGGTCTTAACGGGCCACGGATGTTTTGGCAAGTACCTGTGCAAGGTCGGGAGAGAGCCCACGCCAGCTTGTCATCACTGCGGTGCGGCAGAGGATACGGCGTTGCACACGCTGGCCGAGTGCCCTGCGTGGGCGGAACCACGCGGCAATTTGATCGCGATAGCAGGGGCAGATCTGTCACTGCCAACAATAATGGCGGCAATGACGAGGGAAAAAAGGAGTTGGCAAGCAGTAGCCTCTTTCTGCGAAGAGGTTATGGCGGAAAAGGAGTCGGCCGAGCGCGCACGGGAGGAAGACGTAGACGCCCACCCGATGCGGCGCAAGAAAGTTGGGCGCAGGCGATTGGCCCACGATCGCCGATTGCCGCCCTAGCGAGGTCCTCCGGGTGATAGGCGTGAGGACGCTTATCACCCAAATGGAAGAGGTCCTCGGGTGGGAGAGCGTGCCGAGTGTTCAGGTACGCTCCTAGCGACGTATCTGGGGCTGGAACAACATCCCCCCTGTGACGGGTCCAATCTAAGGACAGCTGCTGGCGGAGTCGCGGATGTGTGCGCAAGCGTTCCCGTGGCTCCGCCACAAGCAGCGAGAAGGAACACCGTGGGGTTTTAGTCGGTAGTCCGGGCGGTTCCCGGGAGTCCGACATATATGTTCTGGCTTCCCCGGCCAGGCGGGATGCATAAAGGCATTTCCCCACGTAAAAAAAAAAAAAAAAAAAGGTTGCGGATAATAAGAGAATGCGGGAGCAGCTGGCCCATCTCGAGGCGGAAACCAAGGCTTTGAGGACTGCCTTCTCCAATAGGAGGACTGAACCTCTGCCAGAGCCGACTGAGGGCCAGCTCTCAACGCTTTTAAAAAGTGCATTGGCGGAGATGAAGGAAGAGCTCAGGAGGGATATCATCATCAGCACGGGCGAGATGATGAACGCTCGCCTGGACGATATCAGGCAGCGTCTTCCTCCTGAGCCGATCCTCCGCCCCCCGTTGGCGGCGGATCGGAAAGCGGCCGAAGCGGCCGCCCGACTGGTAGAACGATCCGCGGCTCGCCCCTCGACGTCGTCGGAGGCTCCGACGTTTACGCCTGCGATGGAACTGGTTGCCAGCCAGGTTCCGGAGCCCACCCCAGTGGTCGTGGCAGCCGGCACTGGGAAAAAGGGCAAAAAACCGAAGAAGAAGAAGAAGAGGCAGGTCCCTCCTCCTCCAACGGCACTGGCCCCTCCGGTGGCCGCAGCGAGGGTAAGAGCAACGGCCTCGGCGTCGACGTCTGCGCCTGTACCGGCGCAGAGGAATATATGGACGGCGGTGGTAAAAGGGGGGAAGGCAGAAAAGGCCACAAAGCCTGCCCAGCCCCCAGTCCCGGCAAAACGCGCTGCGGGGCCCAAACTGACGGCACCCACATCGGCGGCGGTAATATTCTCGTTGAAGCCGGGGGTAGACACCAGCTACCTCACTGTGATGTCGAGGGCGACTACCCTCAAATTGGACGCCCTTGGCATCGACCATGTGAACGTGAAAAAGACGGCCACCAGGGCTCGTATGATCGAGGTTCCCGGATCCCAGAGCGGCCCGGTGGCCGATATTCTGGCTGAGAAGTTGCGGGACTTGATAGGAGACGTGGCGGAGGTCACCAGACCCGTAAAAAAGGCGGAGGTCCGGGTCAGTGGGTTCGATGAGTCTGTGACCTCTGACCTTGTTAAGAAAGAGGTGGCCTCCAAAGGCAGATGCGTGGAGGCCCAAGTGGAAGTTGGAAAGTTTAGGTGGCTAGGGAATGGGTCTGGCGCCGTGATAGTCAGATGCCCCATCACGGCGGCCAAAACCCTAGCCGAAGTGGGCCGGTTAATGTTGGGGTGGTCGTCGGCGCGGTTGGAGGCGATGGAACCTCTGCCAATGCGGTGTTACCGATGCATGGGGACGGGTCACACCAGGGCCATCTGCCCATCAACTGTGGATCGCAGCGACTGCTGCTTTCGGTGCAGCAGGCCGGGGCACCTGGCCAGGGACTGCAGCGCCGTCACTCCGTGGTGCGCGGTGTGTCACCACGCAAAATTGGCAGCCGGCCACATCATGGGGGGCTCTTCGTGTGCTCCCCCCCATGTCAGAGGCAAGGAGGTCCCCGCTCGGGCAACGGGGGCCACCAACACAGAGGGTAATACCATGCAGCACTGATGCCAGGACGACCATTACAGTCAAAACTGGAAGTCCTGCAGTGCAACGCTAACCACTCCGCCCGCGCCCAAGATCTCATGATTCAAAACATGGCGGAGTGGGGCATCAGTGCTGCGGTGGTGGCGGAACCTTACTTTGTGTCCCCTCAACCAAACTGGATGGGGGACACCAACGGTCTGGTGGCTGTGGTTGTCCCGCCCATGGGCAGCCACCCACCAATCACGAAACTAAGGTGCGGGCCGGGATACGCAGCGGTTGAGTGGGGGGGAATCGTGCTGGTAGGTGTATACTTCTCTCCCAACCGACCACTCTTCGCCTTCGAACAGTTCCTCGAGGAGCTTGGGAGGGTGGTGGGCGGTGCTGCCCCGGCACCGGTGTTGCTGTTGGGGAACCTCAATGCCAAGAGCACGGCATGGGGTTCCCCCAGGACAGACCCGAGGGGGGAGGTCCTAGAAGACTGGGTGGCGGGGCTAGGGCTGGAAGTGCTCAATCAGGGCACAGAAAATACTTGCGTGCATCGTCAGGGGGGGTCCATCGTGGACGTAACGTTCGCAACCCCTGGCGTTGCTGCTCGTGTCTCAGACTGGCGTGTCCTGGGGGACGTGGAGACCCTCTCTGACCATATGTACATCAGGTTCGGGTTGAGAGTCTCCGAAGCGGGTCGGATCCAGCCATCCGCTGCTGGAAGGAGGGGGGCTTTCCCAAAGTGGGCTCTAGGCAGCCTTGACCGGGAGGCGGCGAAGGAGGCTGCCCTGATCGAGGCAAGGTGGGGGCGGGCACCAGACCGGACTGCGGGGATCGAAGAAAGAGCGCTTCAGTTCCGCGGGTCGATGGCGGCAGTTTGTGACGCAAGTATGAGGAGGGCGGGGAAACCGACCGCCAAAAAACAAGTTTATTGGTGGTCGGAGGAGGTGGCTGCCCTCCGCTACGCTTGCAACAGAGCGCGTCGCCACTGCCGGCGACGTAGGCACACCCCGGAGGAGGAGGAGCTCCTGCACAGGGCCTTATTAGAGGCAAAAGAGGCCCTGTGCACCGCGATTGCGAAGGCCAAGGACGCTGCTCACGACGCGTTCTTGGCCACATTGGACAGGGATCCATGGGGGCGGCCGTACAAGGTGGTACGCGGAATGATGAAGAGCGGTCCCTCCATAGATTCCCTGGAACCGGAGCTCCTGTCGCGGGTGGTGGAAGGCTTGTTCCCGCCCGCCCCCGACTTCGTCCGTGCCAGTCTCTGAGGGCGAGCTGGCATGGGCAGTGCACCGCCTAAGGGCCTGTAAAAAGGCCCCAGGGCTCGACGGGGTCCACGGGAGGGTTCTGCCGCTGGCAATGGAGGAATTGGGGGACCGCCTCAAAGACCTCTTTGACGATTGTCTTGAGGCAGGGCGGTTCCCAAAATGCTGGAAGGAGGGGCGACTTTGCCTCATCCGAAAGGAGAGGCAACTCTAGCAAGCAAATGCAAGTTGACCCTCGACTGAACAGAAGCTGTCCTGAACTAGCAATAAATAGTCAATTTATGGTTGAATCCCTCCAATCAAAACTCTCTATACTCCAAGAAAAATACGACTCGGCTGAAAACGAGATTGAGCTGCTTTCATCTGAAACCATTCTTTAAAAAAAATAATACAAGAGTATGAATCAAGAATCAACAAACTGACAACTATTTGCACATCCACGGAAATTACAACCCCTTCATCTAAAACTGGAAGCACTCAAAAGCCTCCATCTAAAAGAAAAAAGCAGAGGGCTAAAAGATCCAATATCGACCAAACACGAGAAGAAGAAAATAAACAAATAAATAGTAAGTCCGACTCCATACGGGACTCGACGGTACCACATATGAATCGTATTCCCGCTGCAAAATCAAACATGTGCCTCATTAGTAACGGCTATCCTAGAGTGCTGAAAATGGCTGAACGATCATTCGACACAACGAATATATGTCACTACCGAATACCCGGCGGAGGTGCCCACCAGCTTTTCCAAGGACTTCAAGAAAAACTTAAGGACTTTACCTTGACGGACTATTGTGTTATCTTTGTAGGGGAAAGTGATTTTACTGTATCAACCAATTACTACAAATTAATTTTGTTTATACGAGAACAGGTTCAAAGGGTTCAACACACGAATATCATCATTTGTTTGCCTACGTTCTTGCTAAACAATTATGCAAGTCTTTGCAATAAGCGAATAGAAATATTTAACAACCTGCTACACCTCGACAATCAAACACATGAATATGCCTACATCTTGGATACGAATTTAAATTTATCCTACTCGAACTACATGTTTTCAATGGGATCTGGGAAAATCAACAGGCGAGGCCTTGACGTAATATTTAAGGATCTAGAAAACCTAACGAAATCAATAAATACGCTTAATATTGAGATTAGTGCAGAGCAGCCTATGTCTGAAACTAGTCCTGAAAAAAAGTTTTTTCGTGAAGACTAATAACTTCACTATAATGCATCAAAATATACAGGGGGTTCTAAATAAGTTGGATCTTATCGAGGTTGCCCTAATGGAACTAAAGACATCTGATAAGGAGGTAGACGTTCTCTGCCTAAGCGAGACCTTCATCCGAAAAGGAAATGAGGATAATTTGAAAATAAGTAATTTTAAGCTCGCTAGCTCTTTTTCCCGTAAGAAACAAAAAAGAGGAGGATCTTGCATACTAGTAAAGCATAATTTAAAATTCAAACCTATGCAGATTTGTACCGACCTAAGTGTTCCAACAGTCTTTGAATGTAGCGGTATTGAAATTCCGGACCATAAGCTTATAATAGTAAACATTTATCGAGTTCCCAAATATGCAAACAAAGACCAGTTTCTGCTTCACTTTGAGGCCCTATTACACCACTTGGGCCTAAAAAAACCAAAACATAAATCTGTGTTATGCGGAGACTGGAATTATAATATTTTAAAAAAAGATCAAGACACGGCAAGAATCATAAAATTGTTGGACAATTACAATTTTAAATTGCACATAGATGTTCCGACACGAGGTGAGTCATGCCTCGACCAAATAGCAAGTAATATTAAGAAAATATCATCTGATATCCGATCACTGGCACTCTCAGACCATGAGACAGCCCAATTTGTCACGTTCCCTGTAAAAAATGCCCATAAGAGTATACCGTACTTCATAAAAATAAGAGACTACAGTGATGAAAACTTGCGCAAATTTCGAAACTGTATGGCATCACTATCCTTCTCCGAAGTGCTCAACAGGAGGGACACAAATGCAGCATTCCATGATTTTCATGAAACTTTGTGCTTATTTAATGAGCTGTGTTTTCCATATGTTCGTATAAAAGTCAACCATAAAGTCAATAACAACAGATGGCTAACAAGAGGTCTGCGACGAGCATGTACAAGTAAAAGGAAACTATACCTGAAATATATTCAAGAAATACCAAACAAATCTCAAAACAAAATCAAATATACAAGATATACAAAACTTTTGAGAAAATGTATTAATAAAGCTCAGCAGTTACATAATACAAGATCTATAATTCAGGCAAAAAATAAATCAAGGGCTACTTGGCAAATTATCAATGGTCCTACTCACACGGAACCTAACATCATAAACTGTATAAAAATTGACCAAAGAACATACTCTGACCCTAATGAAGTTGCGACACTTTTTAACGACTTTTTTATAAACTTGACAAATCTACCTATTAATAATGAAAATTACACTGATTATCATTTATCACTCCCCTCGAGCCAAAAAACCATATTCCTTATCCCGTATGATGCGATGGATATATACAAAATTATTATGTCCCTGAAAAATAGCAATGCAGTAGGTGTAGATGGCATCAGTACTAAAGTCATAAAGCTTTGTGCAAAATATATCAGCATACCCCTGGCTCACATAATAAATTTATCTTTTGAGCAAGGCTGTTTTCCTGATGATCTAAAGCTATCTATAGTGAAACCGGTATACAAAAAAGACAACAAGAATCTGATGAATAACTACCGGCCCATCACTCTTATACCGATTATATCAAAGATCATTGAAAAAGCCATGTTCAAACGTTTATCATCTTTTTTAAACTCCATCTTAAACAACAACCAATATGGTTTTCGTAAGGGTAGCTCAACCACGTTAGCATGTTTTAACCTGATGAAGTTAGTAACCGATTCAATAAACAGTAAAATTCCCGTAGCCTAAGCGTAAGCAAGGCTTTTGATTTTGTCAATCATTCGCTCCTGCTAAAAAAACTAGAGAGCTATGGTATAAGAGGGAATGCTTATAATTGGGTAAAAAGCTACCTCTCGGATCGGTATCAGTGTACGGAAATACAAAACATAGAAAACGGAGAACTTATATCAAAGAGGTCACAATACAACCACAATAGCTGTGGAGTACCCCAGGGGAGTATACTGGGGCCTCTATTCTTCCTCATATACATAAACGACTTACCACGACGTATTAAACACAACTGCATAATGTTTGCTGATGACACGACTTTAATAATTAAGTCAGACAATATAAATAATCTTAATCGTGATATACAAGACGCTCTTGCAGATATTATTGACTGGTTAGATAAAAATAATCTGAAAATAAATATACCAAAAACTAACATTATGCAATTTAGGACATCTAAAAATACTGACATTGACCTTAATGTAAATTATAAAAAAAATCAAATAGACGAAGTCGAAACAACTAAATTTCTTGGAATCTATATTGACAAATTATGTAATTGGAAATTTCATGTTGCCTTCGTCTGCGAGAGACTAGATAAATTTGTATTTGCCTTAAGAAGATTAAGCAGAACCTCGTCGAGAGACTTAGCACTAACAGCCTACCACGGCTATGTGTCCTCTATACTCAGCTACGGCTTGATTATCTGGGGTAATTCCGTAGAGGGCCAAAGTGTATTTCTGGTCCAGAAAAAATGTGTAAGAGCCGTGTGTAATACTCACTACTTAGAACCATGCAGGCCTTTATTTAAAGGGATTAAAGTTTTACCACTTCCATGCTTGTACATTAAGCAAATGTGTATCTTTGTCAGTGAACATCCTGAATATTTTGACAAACAGAGCACCTTTTATCATAGATCGACTAGGTATGGAAGCAAATTGTTCTTGCCGCGCTCTAGAGTCAAGCTTCATAAAAACAATTCATACTGTATGGCTATCCAAATCTATAATAATTTACCCAATTTCATTAAAGAGTGCCCCACAAATAGGTTTAAAGGAATGCTTACTGAATGGCTACTAGACAAATGTTTTTATTCTGTCAAAGACTATCTTGCTTATAAGCTAAATATCGAGGACTAATTTCTTTTAATATATGTATATGGTATATATATATATATATATATATTAACTGATCGGTTTGTGTTAGCTTTAATTATTCCCATAGTCTTGACATTAAATACGGTCATCGTAATTATAATCATCATGTTACTGAATGCAACTAGTTTGTTTTGATATTGATATGACATCCAATAATTATTTTAATAGTCTGACATAAAAAAGGTTTGAACTGATTGAATATTATGAAATTGTTAATTTTAATTTGCATGCCTTTTTTGGTAGAACATAAGCAACGCTGTATTTTATTATGTCATCTTATGTAACTATGTTCTCGCAATAAAAAAAAATGATTGAAAATGAAAATGATTGAAAATGATTGAGAGTCGGCCGGCGGACTGCCCCTCTGGGTGGAGGCCAATCGTGTTGCTTGACGAGACCGGAAAGATGCTGGAACGAATCCTTTCTTCCCGGATCGTCAAGCACCTCGATATTGCGGGCCCCAACCTGTCGGACCGCCAATTTGGCTTCAGGGCGGGGCGGTCCTGCATAGACGCACTGGAGACCCTTAAAGGTTTTCACGAAGAGGCGGCGGGGAGGAGTCAGGGAGTGGTGGCGGTGTCGCTCGACATCGCCAACGCGTTTGGCTCCCTTCCGTACTCGGTGATTGGGGAGGCGCTCCGGTATCACGGAGTGCCTCTCTACCTGCGGCGCATTGTAGAGCACTATCTCACGCAGCGGGTAGTGCTCTACGAAGAAAGAGGAGGGCAGAGGAGGGAGATGCCCATGGCCTGTGGAGTGCCCCAGGGGTCCGTTCTGGGACCCCTGTTATGGAATATAGGCTATGACTGGGCTATAAGGGGCGCTCTCCTCCCCCGGACGGCAGTCATCTGCTATGCAGATGATACGATGGTGGCTGTCCGGGGGTCGGAGCTGAGGGAGGCGATGCGGCGGGCGGAGGTGGCCGCCGAATTGATGATAACCCGCATCCGGTTACTGGGACTGCGGGTGTCTCTCCCCAAAACGGACGCAATCATCATTGGGGGGAGGGGGTGGCGGCCGCCTGCGGGTGCTGCGCTACGCGTTAGTGGTGAAATGGTCCAGGTGAGGCCCCATGTCAAGTATCTGGGCCTCATCCTGGACCGGAGGTGGAATTTTGGGGAGCATTTCCGCTAACTTGCTCCCCGAATAGTGGGCGCGGCTTCGGCGCTGGAGCGGCTGCTGCCCAATGTAGGGGGGCCGTCCGTCGCTTGCCGCCGCCTCTATGCTGGTGTCGCCCGGAGCATGGCCCTGTACGGGGCCCCAATTTGGGCGGACCGGCTCAGCGCGGCAAACAAGGCCCTGCTTCGTAGACCACAGAGGGTGGTGGCCATACGGATCTGCAGGGCCTACGTGACGGTGGCATGGGCGGCGGCGTGCGCCTTGGCTGGTACACCTCCGTGGGAGCTAGATGCGGTGGCGCTGGCTGAGGCGCACAGGAAGCGGGTGCGGTGGAGAACCACCGGGGAGTATCCTGCTCCCGAGGAGGTGAGGGAGGCCAGGAGGCAGACGCAGAGGAGGTTGAGGGAGAGGTGGAAAAGCGACCTCGGGGGCTCCCCCTATGGAATCCGCACCATAGGGGCACTCCTCGGGTCGATGGACAGTTGGCTGGAGAGGGCCCATGGCAAGGTGGGGTTCAGGCTTGCGCAGGTGATGACCGGACATGGCTGTTTCGGGCATTACCTGTGCAGGATTAGAAGAGAGGGCAGCCCCACCTGCCATGAGTGCGGCGCGGAGGATGATACGGCCCAGCACACCTTGGAGTGGTGCACTCGCTGGGCCGAAGAGCGCCGCACGATGGTGTTGGCCCTCGGAGAGGATGACCTCTCGCTGCGCGGCGTGGTGGCGGCGATGTTGCGCAGCGAGAGGTCTTGGGAGGCAGTGGCCACCTTCTGCGAAGTCGTCATATCGCAGAAGGAGGCCGCGGAGCGCGAGCGCGAAGACAGTGCGGACGCGCTCCCGCTCCGGCGCAGACGGAGGGGTCGAGGACGCGCGCGGTATGCAGCCGCGGGCCGCGTCTTCCCCCAGTAGGGCCAGTGGGTTGGGGACCCACATTGCACATGGCCCTACACGTCTGGGGGGAAGGTCAAGCGTCTCTGACCTTCCCCTCCCTTGGCGCGGGTGCCCTGGCTGAGCAGCCAGGGCCGCCGGGGGGCGTCGTGGTAAGTAATGCTGCATCCCATGACGCCACCCCCTCAACGGCAGGTGAAGATGACGCCGCTGGAGTTTTAGTGGGTAGGCTCCTCCCCTCCCTCCGCCTCGCGCGGAGGGGGTTGCGGGAGGAGAGATCCCCACATAACCCCCCACTATGGCCTTCCCCGGGCCGGGGGGTATGCGTAATGCATTTCTCCAGCGTCAAAAAAAAAAAAAAAAAAGGTTAGGTTAGGTTCCCCCCCGACGTGCTGTCACCTTGTTGTGGTGGGGGGGCTTGCGTGTTCCTAGGATCCCCGAGGCTATACCGGACAGGGCTACCCATACCGGGAAGGCGAGGGGGGAGGGACCAGACGAAGAGCGGCACACGAGGAGTGCGCCTGGTGGCGCGGAGGAGTCGCTCTAGTTCCTCTGCTATAGCAGAGGGTACTCGAGAGGCGACTAAGCAGAGAGAGGGACCCTATATAGGGGTGATAAGCGTGGAGGGTAGTTCTGACCGGACTACCAATAGGGGAGCCTACGCCAGCTCCCCTTGAATCCCGGAACCCGCAGCACTCTCCCAACGACCCCCATCAGTGGCGGTATGGGGTACGGGAGGTGCCAGCTTTGAGCGCGCAGACCGGAGGGCTTGCCTTAATTGGCCGGCCTGTGGGAAGGAAAATCCTTTAACACCCGACAGTGAAGTCGTAAAAACCTCTGGATACCGCCCGACCTCCAGAGTAAATAGGGTTACCTCAGGTACAGGGGGCACTGCCTGGGTGGACTATATTTCCCCCATACTCGTGGGAATTATATGGAAAATTTAAACAAAAACATTAATAAAAAAACAGAGAGGGATCTTAACGACGACAATAGCGATACAATTATGGACACGGAAATGCTTGACGGACAGGTGGTGGAAGTGGATACCCCGCCGGCATCCACTGATGTCTTGAAGAAGGCAGGGAAACGGACTGGGCTGAGAAGTCAAGGACCGATCTCAGATACGGTACGGGTGGTTATCACCCGCTGCGACCAGGTGCAAGAACCCAGAGCGCCAACGCCGACGACCATCAGGAGGGTGTCAGAGTCAGAAGACAACGACAGCCTGCTCACTGTGCGGTCGCGCTCATCGTCACCACTGGGGCGCCTTTGGCAATCACAGGACTCCGACAAAAAACGGAGAAAGCCGAATCTGGCAGTGAAAATGAGGAGGTAGAGAAGCAAGATCCTGCGTCTCCCTCGGTGCAGAGACCGAGAGCAAAACCGCGAACCAAAGCGGAATATACGACAAGAGTGGCTGCGCAGGCGCAATACAACGCCGAGCTGCGTGAAACAATGAGGCTGAGGGCGGAGGAAGAGGTCAACAATATGACCATCCCGACCCGCCACTCCCTCTGCGATGCATCAACCTCCCGGCTATCGGACATGTCGGCAGATGAAGCAGAGGCGGTGCCTGCTGCTATGCTCCGCAAGCAGGCGCTGGACAGCGTCTCGGTCATCGAAACGGTGCAGAAAACGTCCGGCAACCTTAAAGGTGGTCACCAACGCAAGTTGAAGGTTGCCTGCAACGCGATTAGGGATGCGTTCGGTGTCTTGGAGAAGCGCACATCGTCGGACGAGGTCAAGCACCTGGAAGCGAGTAACGCACGCCTGCAAGCGGAACTGGCCGAGGTGAAAGCAAAACTGGACCGCCTCGAGGCCGAAGTAAGATCAGTGCCCAGGGCACCCTCCCAGGCTGAGACCCAGCCCAGTACGCTCCCTCGTGTGGAGATGGAACCGCCTTCGGACCAGGCAACAATCGTTGCTATGATGAATGCCCGGTTCGAAGCGCTGGAGGTGGAAGGGCGGTTATTACCTGCCAAGAACTTGCGGCCCCAATTGGCGGCTGATAAAAAGAAGACGGCTGGCGGAAGGCAACCGGCAGCGTTGCCCGAAAATTGGCTAGCAGCAACTGCACCAGCTGCCAGCGCGCCTCCCACGGCCACAAGTACCCAACGCGGGAAAAAGAAAGGTAAAAGAAAGAAGGCATCAATGAGTTCCCAGGCTGCCGCCAGTGCCGCAGCTGCAGCAGCTACAAAGCCACGACCACAGCCTCCGGCGCCAGAAACGACGACACAGCGCTGGAATAAGGTGGTTAGCTCCGGGGCGAAGGGAAAAGCTGCAACGCAATCGGACGCGCAGCCCCAATCCAAGGCGAAAGCACGCCCTAAATCGGGACGTCGCAAGCTCCGCCCTCCAAGGTCTGCGGCAGTGGTGTTGACACTGCAACCGGACGCGGAAGCAAAAGGGGTGACCTACGCCAAAGTGCTCGCCGAGGCCAAGGACAAGGTCAATCTTGCCGACCTTGGCATCACGAACTTGCATTTCCGGCGTGCAGTCACTGGTGCGCGGGTCCTGGAGTTGCCGGGAGCCACCAGTGGCGAAAAGGCCGACAGGCTGGCCAAAGAACTGGCTGAAAAACTGGGGGAGGGAGTCCGGGTCTACAGGCCAACAAAATGCGCGGAGCTGCGCTTGTCTAACCTGGACGACTCTGTGACTCCCGCTGAGGTGGTCGCCGCCGTCGCTCGAGTTGGTGGCTGTGCTGAGGACCAGGTGAAGACCGGCGAGATCCGTCCGGATCACACCGGCCTCGGCACACTCTGGGTGCGCTGCCCAATTACGACGGCGAAGAAGGTGGCCGAAGGCGGCCGTTTCTTGGTGGGATGGTCTTCGGCTCAGGTGAGATTACTCGAGTCGAGGCCGATGCGGTGCTTCCGGTGCCTGGAGAGTGGGCACGTCAGAGTACAATGCCAGTCACAGGTGGACCGCAGTGAGTTGTGCTACTATTGCGGCCAGCCCGGCCACAAGTCGGCGCAGTGCACGGCCGCGCCTCTTTGCGTGCTGTGCCAAGCTGCGGGTAAATCGGCGGATCACGTGCTGGGCTCAAAGGCGTGCTCGGCACCACACCAGAGGAGGATAAAGAGCGTTGGCAATGGCCCCCGGGCCTCCTCGCAGCGTTCCCAGCTAGCCTCAACAACATCTGAGGCCCGCAGCGAGGTGGTAGAGGAGATGGCCGTTGATTAATGGCCACTCGCTTTTATCCAGGCGAATATCAACCATTCCGCCAGGGCCCAAGACTTGTTGACTCAAAGCCTGGCGGAGTGGTTGATTGGAGTGGGTATTGTCGCCGAGCCCTATTCTGTCCCTCCCAGGGAGAACTGGGTCGGAGACCTGGACGGCCTGGTGGCTATTGTCACTGGTTCATCCGCCGGTTCCCCGCCGCCGCAAAGAGTGGAGAGGGGCCACGGATACGTTGCCGCATGGATTGGTGACATAATGGTGATTGGGGCGTACTTCTCGCCGAACCGACCTCTGGCTGAATTCGAGCAGTTTTTAGTGGAGATCGGAGCCAAGATCGGCAGAAGTCGTCCTGGCATGTTGCTCGTTGCCGGTGATTTCAATGCCAAGTGCACGGCGTGGGGATCCCCGGCGACGAGTGCTCGTGGAGCGGAGCTGGAGGAATGGGCGGTTGCTACTGGGTTGGCTGTCCTTAATCAAGGGTCGACCAACACGTGCGTGCGGCAACAGGGTGGGTCCATCGTGGACGTCACGTTCGCCAATGCCGCCCTGGTGCGCCGTGTTCGAGGCTGGGAGGTGCGGGAGGACGTGGAGACATTATCGGACCACCGATATATTCGGTTCGAGGTCTCCACCCTTCCAGCAGACTCGAGAAGCCTGAGTCGGCCCTTGCGAGGGGATGGCCCGCGTTGGGCACTCAAGCGCTTGGACCGGGACGCGTTGGTGGAGGCAGCCTTGGTGCAGGCTTGGCTGCCAGCGACCGACGGTCCGATTGATGTCGACGCGGAGGCCGAAAGGATGAGGAGTGCTATGGTGGAGGTGTGCGACGCAGCTATGCCGCGGGTAGGCCTGGTTCCCCCAAGGCGTAGGGTGTACTGGTGGTCCGGGGAACTCGCGCAGCTACGCGAATCCTGCGTTGCAGCGAGACGCCAGTACACTCACAGCCGGAGGCGTCGACCGCGTGACGTGCCATTGGAGGAGCTGCTGTATGCCACATACTCGGAGGCCGTCAAGGTGCTGCAGGGGGCAATCAGCAGGGCCAAGGACCTGGCTGAGCAGGAGATGCTGGAGACTCTCAACAGTGACCCGTGGGGAAGGCCGTACAGGATGGTGAGACGCAAGCTCCGCCCCTGGGCACCCCCACTTACGCAAAGTCTCCAGCCACAGCTCCTTGAACAGGTGGTCGATGGCCTGTTTCCGACGAGAGAGGAGCACACACCTCCACCCATGCTAGCCCCTAGGGGGAGAGTAGCTGACGCGGGTGATGCGCCGGAGGTAACGGAGGGTGAACTAGGGGCGGCGGTGCTACGGCTCCGAGCCAAAAACACTGCCCCCGGCCCCGACGGAATTCCCGGCCGGGCCTGGGTTCTAGCCCTGGGTCCGATGGAAGCGCGGTTGAGGGCGCTATTCAGCGCATGTCTTGCGCAGAGACAGTTTCCCCGTGTTTGGAAGTCGGGGAAACTGGTCCTTCTGCGTAAGGAGGGGCGACCGGCAGACTCACCTTCGGCCTACAGGCCAATAGTGCTGCTGGACGAGGCTAGCAAACTATTTGAGCGGGTAGTGGCTGCCCGTCTCAACCGGCATCTGGAGGGGGTAGGTCCGGACCTCAGTGACCACCAGTTTGGATTCCGCCGGGGCAGGTCCACCATCGACGCTATTGCGCGAGTGAGGGCCCTGGCGGATGAAGCGGTGCTCCACGGGCAGGTAGTATTGGCGGTGTCTCTTGACATCGCCAATGCGTTCAACTCCCTGCCCTGGGCCTCCATTGCGGCCGCATTGAGGCGCCACGCGGTGCCTGAGTACCTGCGGAGGACGGTTGAGGACTATCTCACCGATAGAGCCGTCAGGTACCCAGGACACGAAGACTGGCAGGAGAAGGGGTTGTCGTGCGGTGTCCCGCAGGGGTCGGTTCTTGGTCCACTCCTGTGGAACATCGGGTACGACTGGGTGCTGAGGGGGCACAATCTGCCGGGGATCAAGGTGACGTGCTACGCCGACGACACCCTGGTGACAGCCCGCGGTAGCACGTACCGGGAGGCGGTGATTCGAGCAACGGCTGGCGTGGCAACGGTGGTGGCCCGAATCAGAAGGTTGGGGCTGGAGGTGGCCCTGAACAAATCCGAGGCCCTGTGTTTTCACGGGCCCCGGAAGGCCCCTCCAGCAGGTTCCAACCTGGTTGTTGGAGGAGCGTCCATCGGTGTCAAGTCGACAATGCGGTATCTAGGCATAGTGCTTGACAGCCGTTGGACGTTCAAGGAGCACTTCAGGTGCCTTGCTCCGAAATTAGTCGGGGCGGCGTCGGCACTCAGCCGGCTGCTACCCAACTTGGGCGGGCCGAATGCGAGCTGTCGCAAATTGTACGCAGGGGTGGTGCGGTCAATGGCCCTGTACGGGGCGCCCATTTGGGCCGGATCCCTGACCGCCCAAAATCAAGCCCAGCTGCGAAGGCCGCAGCGGGTTATGGCGGTTAGGATGGCGAGGGCATACCGCACCGTCTCGTACGAGGCGGCTTGCGTGCTGGCGGGGACCCCACCCTGGGACCTCGACGCCTTGGTTCTGGCCGATGTGTATTGGCGTGTCACCGAGGCGCGGGCCAGGGGGGTCCAACCACTCCTGGAGAAGATCAGGCGGTGGAGACTTGACTCCCGTCGTGTCCTTCTTCAGAAGTGGAAAGAAAGGTTGGAGGTGCCTAGTGCCGGCCACTGGACCATCGGAGCAATCCGGCCCGTCTTGGAAAGATGGGTCGGTAGAAAAGGGGGATTCCTCTCCTTCCACCTTGCGCAGATCTCACTCACTCTCTCGGGGCACGGTTGCTTTGGGAGATATCTGTGTAGGGTGGCGGGCCGGGAACCGACGGCGGAATGCCACGAGTGCGGCGACGCCGAAGATACGGCGCAGCACACGCTGGCGGTGTGCCCAGCTTGGGCAGAGCAGCGGGCCACACTCGTGGCCGTGGTGGGGCATGACCTCTCCCTGCCCGCTGTGGTAGAAGCCATGGTGGGGAGCGACAGGTCATGGAAGGCGGCGGCCTCCTTCTGCGAGGACGTGATGGCGCAGAAGGAGGCAGCAGAGCGTGGGAGGGAGGACGATCCAGCCTCCCAACCGATGCGCCGCAAACGCGTGGGGCGACGGCGGTTAGCGTATGACCGCCGATTTCCCCCATAAGGGTACCTGTGGGCGGCAGACACGGGGACGTCTGTCGCCTACACGATGGTCCCCGAGTGGCGGGCGTGCCGTTTCTCGGTGCGCCCCCTTGTGGAGGTAGGGGGAGAATCATCTCCCCAGAGATGAGTCCGCAGAGCGGACAGCCGCTGGCGAGGTTGCGGAAGTGTGCCCAGGGCGTTCCCGTAGCCTCGCCTTATAGCGTAGAGGCGGCACATAGAGGGGTTTTTAGTGGGTAAACCATTGGCCTCATTAGCCGACATGGGAGTCCCACATAACCACCAGGGCCCGTCCCCGCACCCTGGTGGTATGCGTAACGCATTTTCCCCTCTTAAAAAAAAAAAAAAAAAAAAGTTTAGGTTAGGTTAGGTTAGCTTAGGTTATACAGAATCCGGGGTGCTAGGTGGGGTAACCTCCACGAATGTCTGGGCTCTTCCAGTTCTTGTGGACCCTCGCGGGTCTGCGGGAAGGGGAAGGGTTCAGGCTGGTGCACCCTGGAGGCAACGGTAAGTGATTCCTCTACGGGGGAATCGCTTACCGGTGCCACCAATAACCCGACACAGGAAAGAGGGGGCTTGCGTGGTCCAGTGATCCCCGAGGCTGTACCGGACAGGGCTACCCATACCGGGGAGGCGAAAGGTGAGGATCCGGGAGCGGCGAGGGAGGGCGCCTAGTGGCTCGGGGGGCCCTTTTGGGTCCCGGAACGGCTCTCTCCGCGTCCATCTGACCAGCAGATGGCGCTGGAGACGAGCGATGGCCGTAAAGGCAAGGAGACGGGGTGGTTCAACCCAACCACCGATAGGGGAGCCTACGCTAGCTCCCCTTGAATCCCGGAACCCGCAGCACTCTCCCAAAGACCCCCATCTACGGCGGCATGGGGTACGGGAGGTGCCAGCTTTCGAGCGCGCGGACCGGAGGGCTTGCCTTAACCGGCCGGCCCGCGGGAAGGAAATCCCTTTAAAAACCCGACAGTGAAGTCGCTAAAACATCTTGATACCGCCCGACCTCAAGATTAAATAGGGTTATCCAGGTACAGGGGGCACTGCCTAGATGGACGCATTTTCCCCCACACTCGTGGGAACAATAATGAATGAAACAAAAAACAAAAAAGACGATGACGACAGCGGGAAGCAGAGGAGGGAAACGGGATCAGAGACCGTCCGCAGCGGGGCAAGCTCACCAGTGAGTTATGAGACCGGCAGCCCTCACATTAACCCAGACGCGGATCTTTTTAAGATCAAGATCACGCCAAAGCAGCGCCCGGCGGAGATGGCCCCGCGCTCAGTGCGTCTGGCGGCTGCGAGTGCGGCGCAAACAGCAGAAAGTCTGGAGCCAGCACTGGAGGGTGGGCGAGAGGTCAGGTTCCAGTTAATGCCGAGGGTGCTGCTGACGCGGATAGAAGACGAGAGGATGCCCTCTGGAGCGGAGGAGCCTCCGGACACCACTGAGGCTGCTCCGCGGCAGACCATACCGGCCCCGCAGAGGGTACATAAAACCGGGGTCAGGAGACGGATGCCCCCATGCCCGCTGACTCCCTACAGGCCCGGGAACTTGGCAGGGACGCTGGAGCCACCCGCGGAGGACTCCGAGTCGGACGTGGAGTTGGGGGCAGCCGGAGGCAAAAATAAGAGGGCCCGCGCCGTGGAACGTGCCTCGCCAACTCTGGCGCCGAGCGATGATATACTTGAGACCATCCGCAGTGAGGCCCACACGATAATAGAGGAGGTGCGGAAGTGCGGCAACCTCAGTGGAAAAGTCCATGGTCGCATCAACCGAGCGTGCCGGGAGATACTGCTCGGTGCGGGAAATCTCCAGACACGCGAGGTTGAGGACGAAATCCGGGTCCTGAAAGCGGATAACAAGCGAATGAAGGAGCAGTTGGCCCAGCTAACGGAGGAGACGAAGGCCCTCCGAACCGCGTTCTCGGAGAGGGCTAACCGGCCCCCAGCGGCCAAACGCGCCGAAAACCCGGCCTTGGCGGCGACGGATCTCCTAGCGGAGCTCAAGGAGGACCTTAAAAGGGACCTCCTAGTCTCGCTAGGAGAAATCATCAACGTGAGAATCGGGGAGGTCAAGAGCCTCCTCCCACCTGCCCCGATCCTGCGTCCGCCTTTGGCAGCGAACCGTAGTAGGGAGGGGACCTCGGAAGCAGCGGAAACGCAACGGGGCCCGTCTCTGGTGCAGCCAGCGTCGGCAGCAGCAGTGCCGGCACAGGCTGCGACAGGGGCCACACTGATGCCCCCTGCCAACGCTGGCGCGTCCGCAGCGGGCAGCAGCCAGAAGAGGACGAAGGGTAGGAAGGGGAAAGCGCCGAAGGAGGTCCCACAAATGGTGGCCCCGCCGCCGCCGCCGGCTCAGCAGCACACCGAGGAGCTGTGGACTGATGCCGTTGGCCGCAAGGCTAAAAATAAGTTCAAAAAGGCGGCAACGGCGGCATCTCAGCCGCCTACTAACAAAGCCGCGAAGAGGGCCACGCCGACGCAGAAGGCACAGAACCGCGGGCTGAAGCTCCCGTCCACGGCGGGCATATTGGTAGCGCTGAAGCCGGGATCGGAGGCGTCATATGCCTCAATCCTGACGAAGGCCACCGCTTCGTTTAAGCTGGCGGAAGTCGGTCTGGACCACCTCAGGATACGGAAGACGGCTGACGGAGCCCGGATCCTGGAGTGTTCGAGAGCGGACGGGGGTAAAGCGGCTGAACGCCTTCGTGAGAAGTTGGAGGGGATAATTGGGGTTGATGCCAGAGTATACCAGCCGGTGAAGGTGGCCGGCCTCAGAATCTCGGGCCTGATGGAGACAGAGACATCGGAGGGGGTGGCGGCGGCAGTTGCCGCAAAAGGGGGATGCGCCGTGGAAGACGTGAGGGTCGGTGCAATCCGTGAGGGATACGGCGGCTCCGGGTCGACCCTTGTGAAATGCCCCGTTACGGCGGCAAGAAAGGTGTGTGAGGGAGGCCGAATAGTTATAGGGTGGTCCAGTGCCCTGGTGGAGGCCCTGGACCCGACCCCCCTCCGATGCTATAAGTGTATGGGGGTGGGGCACACTAGAGCCACATGCTCATCGGGAGTAGAGAGGGGCGATCTCTGCTTCCGATGCAGTAAGCCGGGGCACAGGGCAACATGCTGCCGGGAGGCGATCTTTTGTGCCGTATGCCACCATGGCGGACGCCCATCTGGGCACATGATGGGGGGTCAGGCGTGTAACCCCCCACAGACGCGCAACAGAGTCACCGCCCGGACCACGGGGCTCAACAACAATGCAGAGGGGAACAATAGCTTGGATCTCTAATGCCAGCACGCCCATTAGAGATCCTGCAGGCGAATCTGAACCACTCCGCCCGCGCACAAGACCTGCTCATGCAGGGGATGGCGGAGTGGGGCATATGTGTTGCTGCGGTGGCTGAACCCTGGTGCATCCCTCCTCAGCCCAACTGGTTGGGAGCCTCTGACGGGAGCGCGGCCCTCATTGTCCCAGCCATTGGAGACTTCTCCCCCCTGGTGGGGGTCGATAGGGGACCCGGATATGTTGCGGCCAAGTGGGAGGGTATGGTGGTAATGGCCACCTACTTCTCCCCCAACCGGCCACTCAGGGAGTTCGAGGGTCACCTCGACAACCTGGGAAGGGCAGTTAGGAGGGTCGCACCAAGGCCGGTGCTTTTAATGGGGGATCTCAACGCCAAGAGCGCGGCTTGGGGGTCCCCCGTCACATGCGTGAGGGGGGATGCGCTGAGGGACTGGGCGGTGGCGATGGGGCTGGCCATCGTCAACCAGGGGCGCGCCTACACCTGTGTGCGATGGCAGGGGGGGTCCATTGTCGACGTAACGTTGGCAACCCCCGCCATCGCCGACAGAATTGGTGACTGGCGTGTCCTAGAGGAGGTCGAGACCCTCTCCGACCACCTATACATACGGATGAGGGTCTCCCCGACGAGATTGGCCCCGCCGCCTACCCCAATTAGGCGCCGAGCGGAGGGAGAGTCCTCCCTCTCCTCGGTGGGCAGCGCCATCCTCGGCGGCTCAAAGGCTGGCGCTTCCGGGAAGAGCACCTCCACTGAGGGCTGTTGTGGGGCACTACCTCCAAGGGAGAGTAGTGCTCTATGAGGGAGCGGCAGGTCGCGAGGTAAGGAGAATGGAGTGTGGTGTTCCCCAGGGGTCGGTGCTGGGACCCCTGCTGTGGAACATCGGGTTCGACTGGGCAATCCGCGGGGCGCAACTCCCCCGAATGGTCACCATCTGCTATGCGGACGACACGATGGTGGCCGTGAGGGGGAGTGACTACAGGGAGACCCTGAGGAGGGCAGCCGTAGCAACGGAGTTAACGGTGGGAAGGATCGCCCTCCTGGCTGCGCGTCGCCTTAGACAAGACTGATGCTGTGGTTTTCGGAGGAAGAGGGTGGAGGATGAGTGCCGACGAGTCCATCCCTGTGGGTGGTGAGGCGGTCCAGATAAAGGCCCATATCAAATATTTGGGCCTGATTCTGGACCGCCGGTGGAACTTTGGGGAGCACTTCAAACAGCTGGCTCCCCGACTCGTCGGCGCGGCGGCCGCACTGGGCCGCCTGCTCCCAAATGTGGGCGGCCCCAAGGCCCCATGTCGACGCCTCTTCGCCGGCGTCGTCAGAAGTATGGCGACGTATGGGGCGCCGATATGGGCGGAGAGGCTGTCAGAAAAAACAAAGGCTCTCCTCCGGAGACCGCAGAGGGTAATCGCGCAGAGGATGGGGCGGTGTTACCGGACGGTGTCATTTGCGGCCGCCTGCGCTCTCGCCGGCACCATGCCGTGGGAGTTAGAGGCAAGGCTGCTGGCGGAGAGGTACAGGTGGAGGGTGGCGACCAGGACGGACCCGGAAGAGCGCCTGGCCCCGCAGGAGGTGGCCGCGAGGAGGAGGACGGCGGTTCAACGGGAGAGGGACAGGTGGAAAGGGGCCTTGGAGGAGTCCCTCTATGGCGTCAGGACCATAGAGGCGCTCCTCCCCAACTTCGAGGGGTGGCTGGACCGCCAAAAGGGGAGCCTCGATTACAGGCTGGTGCAGGTGGTGACCGGACATGGCTGCTTCGGCCACTACCTGCACCTAATTAGGAGGGAGGTGGCACCAAGGTGCCACCACTGCGACGAGGGAGACGACACGGCCCAGCACACCCTTGAGGATTGTGTGAGCTGGGCCGCTGAGCGTCAAAGTCTACGGACAGCGATCGGGACAGATGATCTCTCGCTGCACAGCGTGGTGGAGAAAATGCTGAGCAGCGAGAAATCATGGGAGGCAGTAGTCGCATTCTGCAATAGAGTAATGGTGCAGAAAGAGGAAGCGGAGCGGGAGCGCGAGGAGAGAGCCGACGCGCACTCGCTCCGGCGTAGACGGGTGGGGAGAAGGCGGTTGCAGTACATCAACCGCCTACTCCCCCAGTAGGGCCTGTGGGTTAGGGGACCCACAGTAAAGGCCCTACACGCTTGGGGGAAGGGTCACACGCTGCGACCCTTCCCCCCATAGGCGTGAGGGGTCCCGGGAGACAGCCGGGGGGGTGTTGTGGAAGAATAATATTGTACCCACGGCACCCCCCTCTAACGGCAGAGAGGGCAGCGTCGCTGGGGTTTTAGTGGGTAGGCTCCTGCCTCCCTCTTCGCTATGAGGAGGGAGGTGGGAGAGATCCCCACATAACCCCCCTTCCCCAGGGGGGTATGTGCCCCCTCGGACGCGACCCGTTGCGTCCGAGGGGGAGAAACACATTTCCCCAGCGTAAACAAAAAACAAAAAAAAAAGGTTATACAGAATCCGGGGTGCTAGGTCGGGTAACCTCCACGAGTGTCAGGGCTCTTCCAGTTCCTGTGGACCCTCGCGGGTCTGTGGGAAGGGGAAGGGTCCTGGCTGGTGCACCCTGGAGGCAACGTTAAGTGATTCTTCTACGGGGGAATCGCTTATCGGTGCTACAAATAACCCGACGCAGGGGGCCCTTTTGGGTCCCGGAACGGCTCTCTCCGCGTCCCTCTGATCAGCAGATGGCGCGGAGATGGGCAACGGCTGTAAGGTCGTGGAGAAGGGGTGGTTTAACCAACCACTTACAGGGGAGCCTACGCCAGCTCCCCTTGAATCCCGGAACCCGCAGCACTCTCCCAACGACCCCCATCTGTGGCGGTATGGGGTACGGGAGGTGCCAGCTTTTAGCGCGCGGACCGGAGGGCCTGCCTTAACTGGCCGGCCTGCGGGAAGGAAATCCCTTTAAAAACCCGACAGTGAAGTCGTAAAAACCTCTGGATACCGCCCGACCTCCAGAGTAAATAGGGTTACCTCAGGTACAGGGGGCACTGCCTAGGTGGACCGTCCTTCTAACAAACTAACATTGGACACAGATGTGGAGACCTTCCGCCCCCGACGAAACTTAGCACGATCACCAGTGCAACAGGTTGGCAGCCCACGTCTCGATCTGAACGCGGCCGCCATCCAGATCGTGCCGAAAAAGGCATACGGCCCAGCGCACAACGGCGCTGGCCGTTTCTTGCCGCGAGTGCGGAGCAGGGAGCGCTCTGTGGAGGGGGCCTCGAGCTCAGTCCAACTGGCGGCCACGAGTGCGGGAGGCCTGGCACCGGCACTGGAGGGGGGGCAAGAGGCCCGTTACGAGCTAATCCCTAGGGTGGCGCTGACCCGCCTGGACGAGGGGAGCTGGCCCCCGGGAGTTCCGGCGCAGGATGCAGAGAAGATTCAGGGCACGTCGCGTTCCGTCTCGCCTGCCACAGCTGACAGGGAGGGGCAGCGGCCGTCCTCCGCCGACGAGGCTGCTCCTCAACAGGCTGAACTGGCTTTTCGGCGAAATCACAGAGCCAGGGCCAGGGGGCGGTTGCCCCTATGCCCGCTGACTCCCTTTAATTTCGGGAACTCGGCGGGGGTGCGGGAGTCGTCCGTCGACTCCCCAGTGCCCCGGTCAGACGCGGAGGACCCGCCGGGGCAGGAGGGGGCGGAGCGGCTCTCGGACTCAAGCCCGGTAACCGTCAGGACCAGATCCAGGTCGGGATCAGCGTCGTCCGTTCCTGAAGGCCGTTTATGGTCCCAGGACGGGCAAAAGAGGCGGCGTCTAGAACTGTCTGAATCGTCCAGTGATGGCGATTTTAAGAAAAAGGCATACGGCCCAGCGCACGACGGCGCTGGCCGTTTCTTGCCGCGAGTGCGGAGCAGGGAGCGCTCTGTGGAGGGGGCCTCGAGCTCAGTCCAACTGGCGGCCACGAGTGCGGGAGGCCTGGCACCGGCACTGGAGGGGGGGCAAGAGGCCCGTTACGAGCTAATCCCTAGGGTGGCGCTGACCCGCCTGGACGAGGGGAGCTGGCCCCCGGGAGTTCCGGCGCAGGATGCAGAGAAGATTCAGGGCACGTCGCGTTCCGTCTCGCCTGCCACAGCTGACAGAGAGGGGCAGCGGCCGTCCTCCGCCGACGAGGCTGCTCCTCAACAGGCTGAACTGGCTTTTCGGCGAAATCACAGAGCCAGGGCCAGGGGGCGGTTGCCCCTATGCCCGCTGACTCCCTTTAATTTCGGGAACTCGGCGGGGGTGCGGGAGTCGTCCGTCGACTCCCCAGTGCCCCGGTCAGACGCGGAGGACCCGCCGGGGCAGGAGGGGGCGGAGCGGCTCTCGGACTCAAGCCCGGTAACCGTCAGGACCAGATCCAGGTCGGGATCAGCGTCGTCCGTTCCTGAAGGCCGTTTATGGTCCCAGGACGGGCAAAAGAGGCGGCGTTTAGAACTGTCTGAATCGTCCAGTGATGGCGATTTTAAGACTGCGACCGAGGACAGGTCTACGCCTACGACAGGGAAGTATGTCGGAATAGGCAAGGCGCAGTCCGATTACAAGGCGGCGAAGGAGGAATTCCGCCGCAAGGCTGCAGAAGAGGCAGAGGCGGAGGTGGCCAAAATGGTCATCCGCTTGAGACCCGACCGGACAGTAACGCAGAGTACACGAGCGGAGGACCAGCTGGCCTCTGCCTTACACACGCAAATGATGGACAGCACTGACGTGATCAAAGCAGTGATTGCCAAATCAGGCAACCTAAAGGGGACCCACCAGCGGAAGCTGAAGGATGCGGTGGCGGCTTATATGGATGCTGCAACGGTATTGATTAAGCGCACATCCTCGGAAGAGACCGAGAGGCTTGAGGCCCAAAACAAACGCCTGCAAGCTCAGATGACTGAGCTCCAAAGAGAGCTTGGGGAGCTGCGGAGTGAGCTGCGCACAGCTAAAGCAGCTCCCACACCGCAAACTCATATGCCGGAGGACGCCGAACGCGACATAATGGTCAAAGTGGGGACCATGGTAAACGCTCGGCTGGATGCGTTAGAAGATCGGCTTCTCCCACCGACGGCTGTGCGCCCATTGCTCGCGGCGGACAAAAAGGGACAGGGCGCACCGCCTGCCACCAACTCAGCAGACAACAACGTCGCTGGCACTAGCGGGCGGAAGATGGCAGAGCCCAAAGCGCCTGCTCCTGCTCCCCCAACGGGAAAGAAGGGGAAGAAAAAACCCGTCAAAAAGGCCAAGAAGGATGACCATGTGGCTCTACCAGCTCTGCCAGCCGAAGCCCCTCATGTGCGCCTACGCCGGCCTCCAGGAATGAGACGTGGACAGACGTCATCGGGAAAGGCAAGAAGAAAAAGAAGACTGCCGCGCAGGGAGCAGCGCCACAGTCCAAGCCCAAGCAGACCCAAAAACTGCGGGCACCACGCTCAGCGGCCGTAGTGCTGACGCTGAAGCCGGGAGAGGGCCGCCCCACCTACGGGGACATAATCAAGGAGGCTCGGTCGAAGATCGATCTGAAAGACCTCCAGATCGAGGGTGTCCGATTTAAGCGGGCGGTCACTGGAGCGACCATCATTGAGGTACCCGGGGCGACAGCGGGCGAGAAAGCGGATGCTCTCGCGGAAAAGTTGAGGGCAACGCTCAAGAGCGAGGACGTACAAGTCTCGAGGCCCACGAAGTGCTCGGAGGTGCACATTACGGGTCTCGATGATTCAGTGTCACCGGAGGATGTCAAGGCGGCAATTTCAAAGCGGCGAAATCCGTCAGAACTTCTCGGGGTTAGGCACGGCATGGGTCCGTTGCCCAGTAACAGCAGCCAAAAAGCTGGCAGAGAGCGGGCGCCTGCTGGTAGGTTGGGTATCCGCACGGGTGCAGCTACTGGCTGCTAAACCCATGCGCTGCTTCCGGTGCCTCGAGGCGGGACACGTCCGAGCACAGTGCCAATCTCAGGACGATCGGAGCGAGCTGTGCTACCGATGTGGCCAGCCCGGCCACAAGGCAGCCACGTGCACCGCCACGCCGCACTGCCCAGTCTGCGCAGCGGCCAAAAAACCAGCGGGACATGCCGTAGGGAGCAAGTTGTGCGCTGCTCTCAAAAAGAAGGGGAAGTTTGGCACTAGGCCACGGGCCACCCAGCCGAACTTCCACCCGGCCGCCAATGTGACACCAGAGACTGAGGAGGCTGTAGAAATGGAGGAATAATAATGGCCCTCTCCTTCTTGCAGGTGAATCTCAACCACTGCGCCAGGGCTCAGGACCTCTTGTTCCAGAGCATGGCGCAGTGGCTGACCCACGTGGCTGTCGTTTCCGAGCCATACTTTATCCCCCAAAGGGACAATTGGGCTGGGGACCATGATGGCTTAGTAGCGTTAGCCACGCAAACGGCTGCTGGCTCGCCACCGTTCGAGAAAGTCGATAAGGGAAGGGGTTATGTTGCCGGGCGCCTTGGCGGCATCCTTGTTGTCGGTGTTTACTTCTCGCCAAACAGGAGCCTGGCAGATTTCGAGTCTTTCCTGACGGACGTGGGTGCGGTCATTAGGCAAAACCGTCCAAGCTCTGTGCTCGTTGCCGGGGATCTCAACGCCAAGTCCATGGCGTGGGGATCCTCGTCAACGGATGCGCGCGGCCGCGAGTTGGAGGAGTGGGCCATCGCAGAGGGCCTAATCGTTGTGAACAGCGGGTCAGTCGACACGTGCGTGCGGCAACAAGGTGGCTCCATTGTGGACGTGACGTTCGCCAACGCCGCCTTGGCGCGCCGTGTCCAGGGCTGGGGAGTGCTCGAGGGCATCGAGACCTTGTCGGACCACCGTTATATTCGGTTCAGCGTCTCCGCACTAACAGATGCTCTGAGTGGCCCTATCAGCCGCTCTCTGAGAGGAGAGGGACCACGCTGGGCACTAAAACGCCTCGACTGGGACACATTCCATCTTGCCGCCGAAGTCGAGGCTTGGAACCCCGTTCCTGAGGGCCCAGTGGATGTGGAGGAAGAGGCGCAAGCGCTCGGCGGATCCATGACAGCGATTTGCGACGCAGCAATGCCCCGAGCAAAACCCGTGCCTCCGAAACGCCAAGTCCACTGGTGGTCGGTTGAACTCGACCAGCTGAGACAGTCCTGTGTAGCTGCAAGGCGCATGTACAGTCACCAGCGGAGGCGTCGACGCAGGGTCCCCGTCCAAGAGGCGGAACTGTACGCCGTTTACATCCAGTGCACGAAAGACCTTCAGCTGGCCATAAGCCAGGCAAAGGAGGGTTCCCAGCAGGAGATGCTCGAAACGCTCAACAGGGACCCGTGGGGCCGACCATATAAAATGGTCCGCAGCAAACTTCGCCCCTGGGCCTCACCACTGACGAGAAGTCTCGAGCCGAACCTGCTGGGGGACGTGGTCGCGACTCTGTTCCCGGCTAGCGAAGGCTTCTCTCCGCCAGACATGGCGCCGCCCACCGTACCTGGTGATGACGAGGAAGAGGCTCCAAATGTGTCAGTCGGAGAACTCGGAGCAGCTGTTCTCCGATTGAAAGGAAAAAACACGGCCCCTGGACCTGACGGGATCCCGGGCCGCGCCTGGGTCCTAGCCAGTAACACGCTGGAGAACAGACTGCTCAGACTTTTCTCGGGGTGCTTCGAGCAGGCTCTCTTCCCCAGGCAATGGAAGACAGGCAAACTTGTCCTTCTAAAGAAAGATGGGCGCCCTGCGGACTCCCCGTCTGCATACCGCCCAATAGTCCTGCTCGATGAGGTGGGCAAGCTTTTTGAGCGGATTATAGCTGCCCGCCTCATTAAACATCTCATCCGAGTCGGACCGGATTTGGCGGAGTGCCAGTACGGGTTCCGTAGCGGTCGCTCGACCGTCGACGCCATCCTTCGAGCAAAAGATCTTGCGGACAGGGCGGTGTCAGAAAAAGAAGTGCTATTGGCGGTATCCTTGGACATCGCCAACGCATTTAACACCCTGCCCTGGGGATGCGTGATGGAGGCACTACGTTTCCACCAAGTGCCCGCCTACCTGAGGCAAATGGTCGGCGCGTACCTCTCTGAGAGGTACGTAATTTACCCAGGCCGGGAGGAGTGGGGACGACATCGGATGTCCTGCGGTGTTCCACAGGGGTCGGTCCTAGGGCCACTCCTGTGGAACATCGGCTACGATTGGGTCCTGCGTGGCGCAAATCTTCCAGGAGTCAGTCTAACGTGCTACGCCGACGACACTCTTGTGACGGCCCGCGGGAAGACCTACCGCCATGCTGGTGTACTGGCCACGGCTGGCGTGGCTCACGTGGTAAGGCGAATCCGACTGTTGGGGTTGAAGGTGGCTCTGCAAAAATCAGAAGCCATATGCTTTCACAGGCGCGGCGGGGCCCCTCCACCGGACGCCCACTTAGTGGTGGGGGGCATCAGAATCAAAATAGAGCCCACCATGAGGTATCTGGGCCTCACACTCGACGGCCGTTGGAGCTTCCATGCCCATTTCAAACGCTTGTTGCCAAAGCTGATGGGAGCCGCCGGTGCCCTAGGGCGTATACTCCCGAACACGGGGGGGCCTAAGGCGCCGTGTCGGCAGCTGTACATGGGGGTCGTGCGCTCCATGGCCCTCTACGGTGCTCCCGTATGGGCGGAGAACTTGCGGAGCCGGGAAATTGCTCTCCTGCGCAAGGCGCAGGGCGTGATGGCCGTCAGGCAAATACGGGGGTATCGCACCATCTCCGGTGAGGCGGCATGCGTGCTGGCGGGGTCACTCCCTTGGGACCTGGATGCGAGAGCCCTTGCGGCGGCTTACCGTTGGCGCAAGGAGGCGCTTGGTCGCGGTGACTCACCAGCACCAAGAGAGTTGGAGGCCCAACGCGACGCTGCTCGCCTCGAGATGGTGGGAATATGGAAGGAAAGGCTGGCACAACCGTGTGCGGGCCTCAAGACCATCCGGGCAATTCGTCCGGTTCTGGAGCGGTGGCTGGACCGGAGTCATGGCACGTTGACTTTCCGGCTGACGCAGGTCCTCTCGGACCACGGATGTTTCGGGAGGTACCTGCATCGCATACGCCGAGAGTCAAGCGCGCGGTGTCACCACTGTGACAATTGCCCGGAGGAGACGGCCCAGCACACGCTGGAGGTTTGCCCAGCCTGGGAGCAGGAGCGCCGGACACTATGCGCCACTGTTGGCCATGACCTCTCGCTGCCCACGGTAGTAAGTAGTATCGTAGACAGCGACAGGGCATGGAGAGCGGTCCTCGCCTTCTGCGAGACCGTCATCGAGTTGAAGGAGGCGGCCGAGAGACAGAGGGAGGCAACTTCCGAGGATCCCGGTCGCCAACGGCGAGTAGGGCGAAGGCGGCGAGCCTATGACCGCCATATTCCACCCTAACCGTGGCCAGGGCCGGCAGGCTTGGGGAAGTCTGTCGGCCGAATGACAAACTGGCCCGTGATGGCGTGCGCGGGCTCCCCGCGCACAAAACACCGAGGTGTTGCTGGTGGGGTTCACACCCTCTCGAGTTCGGGGCCTTCACCAGGCCAGTCACCGCCGGGTCGCGGAAGAGTATAAACAATCGTACCCGTAACCCGGCAACACGGTGACGAGGCGGAAAACCGTGGGGTTTTAGTCGGTAGTCCGGGCGGTTCCCGGGAGTCCGACATACCTGCCCAGGCCTCCCCGGCCGGGCGGGATGCGTAAAAGCATTTCCCCACGTATAAAAAAAAAAAAAAAAAAAGGTTATACAGAATCCCCCTCGACGGTGCCCGCCTTGTCGGGGCGGGGGGGCTTAGTAACCGTGGACTGGTCACCCACGGCGAAGCTAAGAGGCACCCAGGGCCGGCCTGTTTGGGCTGCCGGCTGGCCCGAGGAGGGCGCTCCAAGCGGGCTTGGCTTAGCCCGCTTAAGATGCGTAGGGGAGGGACCGTAGAAGAAGAGGAGTACCGGTATTGCGGTTCGCCGTTCTCCCTATCTTCTGCGGCCGAGGCGGGATCGCAGGGGGAGAGGTGTGTTGGTATAACGGTGCGCCACTCTCCCTACCCCCTGCGAACTTGGCGGGGTCGTTCCGCGGAAACGACGCTGGTGGGACCGCAGAGGAAGAGGAATGCCGGTATTACGGTGCGCCGCTTTCCCTATCCTCTGCGGCCGAGACGTGGTAGGTGGCGGAACCACAGACCTGATCCGCCACTGGGTGCTGGATTTTCCGCACCCATGATCTCCTTGTAGCGGACTCAGGGGGGTCCGCTACTGAACAGGTGGAGATCGAGGTGTCAGGCGCGTCCAATCATCTGGCGCGCCTCACGTGGAGAGCCTCCGGGCATCCGCGAAGAGCTGCTTAAGGGCGGCTACCGCCGGCGGGGTCGCGGATGTGTGCGCAGGCGTTCCCATAACCTCGCCACATGGCGGCGAGGCGGCAAGTGGGGGGGTTTTTAGTGGGTACACCGTGGGTTTCATCAGCTCATACGGGAGTCCCACATAACCACTCGGGTCACCCCCTGCGCCCGGGTGGTATGCGTAACGCATTTTCCCCCCCTAAACAAAAAAAAAAAGGTTATACAGAATTAGGTGTATTTTCGAAATGAAACCCGTTTTTAACCGACGAAAAGAACGGAGGAGGTTCTCAAGTCAACGCGTATATATATTTATTTTTTTTATGTATGATCACGCATAACTTTTTACAGAGTAGTCCGATTTTGATAAAAAAAAATTTATTAGAAAGGGTATACCTCGAAGTTGGTCCCACATAAATTTTAGATAAAAATTTCAACCCTAAGGGTAGGAACACAGGGGATGATTGTTTGTTCACTTACTGATTGATATGTATGACCACGCATGTGTGCGTGTGTGTGTGTGTGTGTGTGTGTGTGTGTGTGTGTGTGTGTGTGTGTGTGTGTGTGTGTGTGTGTGTGTGTGTGTGTGTGTGTGTGTGTGTGTGTGTGTGTGTGTGTATGTGTGTGTTGAATGAGCTTTACACCTGTCAGTCTCTTGTGTGTAGACCTCTCAGTCTCTGCATTTCTGCTAAAGCTCGTTTAAATTATCGTGAGGTTTGTGTAATACCTTATTCGGCTCTAGGTCAGATAAAGCAATACCATCAAGTGTCTTTACTCTACTCAGCGCCACGTATGCCTGCCGCGGCTTCTGGCAACAATCACTGGATATTTTTGCACCAATTTTAGTCGTTCAGGGAATGGTATGCTGTCTCTATCATTTAGGTACATTGCGGCCATCCGCAATGAGTAAAGCTTTTATCATATCCGGCCAATTTAGATCATTGCACGAAAAGGTTATAAACCAGGTAGGAGGCCCTAGACTTCTTACCATAGCAATCAACTCCGAACAGCATCGTCACCAGTAAGAAGCAGACCCTCGCACATTTCTCATAGTCGAAAATCGGTTGAAATTTGAGGTCTGGTTGTGGCATGCTAAGCCGAAAGCAGGACCAGTGTTTAATGAAATGCGAGAAAGCAAAAAGATCTTTAGATCTCGTTTAAAGTGGTGTCAGAAGAACGAAGAACAAATTAAATTAGATATTATCGCGAAGCATCACTCTAAACGAGATTTTAAGGGTTTGTAGAAGGCATTAATGATAACAAATGTATTGCCGACATGTTTCAACACCATTTCCAAGTCGAATCACCATTGGGGCTACCACAGTCAACGGGGGTGTCAGATGCTGGGTCTCGTGGTCAGGGGATGATCACCAGGTCTACGGCAAAAGATGTTATCAAAGCTATTAAAGGTATGACACGGGGTAAGTCTCCTGGGCACGATGGTCTTAGCATTGAGCACCTCCAGCATGCTGGCCCGCATCTGCCAAGAGTTCTGGCTATGTTGTACACATTCTGTGTAGGGCACTCGTACCTGCCGTCGGACGCGATGAAGACTGTGGTGGTGCCCATCGTGAAAAACAAAACAGGTGACAGTAGCGACAAAACCAACTACAGACCTATTTCACTAGCTACCATTATAGCCAAGGTGTTTGATTTGATAGTGTGCTTAACTCCCACATTGATAAATATCTGAAATTACACGATAATCAATTTGGATTTAAGCCGGGATTATCCACAGAAACTGAAATTGTGGGTCTTAAAATACTGTCAAGTACTACATGGACCGACAGACAAATGTATAAGCATGCTACCTTGACCTATCTAAGGCGTTCGATATGGTTAATTACGACATTCTCTGGCAGAAATTGAATGACTCTGGCGTGCCAGCTGACCTGACTAGCACTCTCAAATTCTGGTATCTTAACCAATCCAATGTCGTAAGATGGGCGGGGGCGTTTTCGGATGCATACAGGCTGAAGTGTGGAGTAACAAGGAGGACTAACCTCGCCTAAGCTCTTCAACCTGTATGTATGTATGTATGTAAACGAACTTATAGAGGAGCTCAGCAGCGCCCGCATCGGTTGCCATATTGACGGAGTGTGCGTAAATAATATCAATTACGCAGATGATATGGTGCTGCTGAGTGCCTCTCCATGCGGACTTACGAAACTGATAGGCATCTGTGAACGGTACGCAATGTGTTGAAAAGCGAATGTATGGTCTTTAGGGTTAGGAATAAAAGTCCACAGGATGTTCCACCGATAAAACTAAATGGGAAGGTACTGACTGTGGTATCACAGTTTAAGTATCTGGGGCATATTATGACGTCTGACCTTAAAGACGGTACTGACATTGAGCGGGAACGAAGAGCTCTCACAAGAGCTAACATGATCGCTCGCAGGTTTGCTGGATGCTCGAGAAGGGTCAAGTTAACCCTATTTAGGGCCTACTGCACGTCCTTATATTCCAGCGGCCTGTGGGCGAACTATACTCAGGCACAATACAGTGTTCTTCGTGTCCAATTTAATAACGCATTCAGGATGCTGATGGGGCTGCCCCGATATTGCAGCGCGTCAGGGATGTTCGCAGAAGCGAGGGTGGACTGTTTCCACACTACTATGCGCAAGCGATGTACATCCCTGGTGCGTAGGGTACGGGCCAGTGCCAACAGCATCCTGAAAATGGTATGGACTGTGTGTATATAAACCATTGCTGTATGATGCACGCAAACACACATGTTAATTATGAGGTCGCATGACATTTGACATTTTGAGATTTAAATGAATTATTGAAATATTATTATGATGTTAACTTTAATTATCATCTTATATGTTTTATCAAATAAATATTACAATCATATCAATGAATTATTAATGTAACTTGACATCCAGGGAATAATTATTATTTTTAAATTAGATTACTTCAGAAATATTTACAAAATTGTATTATTAGTTGACTGTAATGTGAATTTCAAACCGGCCTAAATCGTATTATTATTTATTACTATGTATTATCTCTTCAAATTAACTATATGTGTGCTAACTATGAACTTTGTAATTACTAATATTAAGCTAAGTTTTACTAACAATAGTGATCCATGTTGCTCTTTGAATAAATGAAAGGAATTGATAGTCAGATGCATATTGTCAATCAGTCCTTGGGGTGTGAGTTCTTACATGTATTTTTCTCATTCGAGCAGCATTTCTTGTAGGCCTACCCATGTTGGTATATAAAGCCTCTTCTTTTAAAGAATTTATATTATACAACAAGCAATATAATTACATTAGGATTATAAAGCAATTAACAGTTTCAGTAAGGTAGGAAGCTATTTTAAAAGTAATCAAAAATATTGCATGTAACTAGAAATTCAGTTAGTAATTAACTAAAGTAAGCCACAGAAAATTGAAAAATAAAAACTTTTTAACAAAAAATTAAACCGCCGAAAAGGAACTGAAAAGCAAAAAATAATAAAACTTTTTTTATTTAGTTTAATAACTAAATTCTTAAACTATTATAAGTACTTATACCTAAGTAAGTATATAATTTTGTAATTATTTTGACTTTTTAATTACCTAACCTTAATAACTAAGTTCTTAAATTAATCTAAGTGTACCGAAGTAATTTTGAGTCGGCGCCAAACAATCAATGAACAAAGATTACTCCAAACAAGTACAAGTTAGACCAAATCAAATGAATAATGCAATGTGAAATCTCCAGACATAAACATTAACATTCCAAAAAATGCGCTCTCCGCACGACCACTCGCAACGACGTGTGCCCTCACGTGTGGCCCGTTCGGGTTGGTGTCTCGCTGACATTAACCATATCTTCGTGAACGCTCGGCATTCAAAATTCAAAATTCAAATATTTATTCTGTAAGCAGGCCTCAAGGGCTCTTTCACATGTCCGATCAAATCAAATAGGTATCAAATCAAATGGGTAATATATCATTCTCCGGGAAAGGGACGTGTCGCGCCGCGCGGCCGGCCGCCGCCGCGCATCACGCTTTACATAATTAATTAATATGCTTGTTTGGCGCCGACTCAAAATTACTTCGGTACACTTAGATTAATAAGAACTTAGTTATTAAGGTTAGGTAATTAAAAAGTCAAAATAATTACAAAATTATATACTTACTTAGGTATAAGTACTTACAATAGTTTAAGAATTTAGTTATTAAACTAAATAAAAAAGTTTTATTATTTTTTGCTTTTCAGTTCCTTTTCGGCGGTTTAATTTTTTGTTAAAAAGTTTTTATCTCATAGACCAATTAGACCATTTTCAATAATTAAAGCGACACCGCCGCGAAAACACTTAATCCTGAAGAAGAACTACCGAAGGGTTCGAAAAATGTCGTAGTGACATTTAATAAGTGATTTGAAACGTGTAATTATTAGTATTATTTCGACATGTCTCACGAAAGTTTAAATTCGATTATTCTTATTGCCTGATTCACATTTATTGTATTTTTTCAAAAGTGGCAGAATAAATTCGTAAGCCTGATTATCCCCAATAATCTCCAAACACCCAACTTATCCTTTTATCAACACGCCCCACAACAGCCCGTGCTAATGCTACATTAACATTCCCGGTGCTGTAACTACGGTGGCCATTACCATTCGGGTCACGCGCGGACTTGGCAAAAGTTTCGGTGTCAATAAAATGTTTGCGGGCTCAATTCCAATTGGGCTTTATTGAACTCGGATAGGTTGACAAATTCAACGGAATCATGGGAGATGATCGGATTTGACGCTGAACGTGCCTTTGGAATTTTTGGCGAACTGTGCAATTCTAAAGATTGCGTGACACACTTTGGTTGGTTCCGGTTACGTATTCGTTCATTTGTAGGTGAATTTTCTTATCTAATCGACTCTTACTATCGTAAATCTGATTAGTTTCACTTTACACAAGGAAAAATACGGTTTTGAAAAAAAAATACATTTATAATAGCGTATTTTTGTTTATTTAATTTGAAAACGTTATGATACCGATGATACCTTCCTTATTCAAGAGTCCATTCGTTCCACCCTGAAGTAATTGTTACAGATTTAAATAAAGCATTAATTATCACTTTTATGCACGATTTACCTTGACTAACATTAGCAGAATGTAAATTAACCAATATAATGATTTTTTTTCCGACTATTCAGGAACGAGTTAAGTTAATATTACTTAGGTAGATGTCTGATTTATTGTCGGATTTTGTGTCAAGTTGATATCCATTACTTATATAAGTTGCTATTATAACTTATTTCCACATTGCATTTTTTTCCATAAAAGTTGTCAATAAAATTACTGGTTTCACATTGAGAAGAAAAGGTTCGGCGTCTGTATTTCCGGAAACTCGTAACCTGTGGGGCCAAGAAACTATAAGAAAGAAGAAATTTCGCATGGTTGTATAGGATATACCTATGTTTAGTCGATTTCAGAAACTTCGATAGCGTGAAGCAGAACTCTTCAGATTTGACAGTCCTCCTCCATAGACTCTGGCTAAACCATCACAGTCAGAATCCGACTTGAGAAGTGCGTTGATGTAGTGCAAAGCGCGGACCCTTGGTGATTGCCTGTACGCCACAGTGCGCGCTTTAGGTGCTGCAAGTAAGTCGCAATGACGAGCTCTGAAATTAAACTTTGCCTGAGACAGAGAAGGGACACGGAGGCGCAACAGCTGCGAGACCAGCTGAGGGCAGTCTGAATCCTCCCGCAATATCCTGCACGCGCCGGTCACGAGTGCATAATTACGCCTTACTTCCAGGGAGTTAAAACCCAGAGAGTTAAAACCCAGATAATAATATATAGACCTAATAATCTGTAATCCGAATAATCTGTAGACCCCACCCGCCATGACCCCATAGATTAGTAATTGTCAATCTGACCTCCGCCATTTTAACACACTAGCTATATCTGAATAGATTTATAAAATGTTTAACAAGTAATTTTTGTTTTGGGATATTGTAATTGTTTTTGAACGATCGATCCGTACGGCTATGCTCTAACACAGACTACATTGTATGATCTAAAACAATTCGAGTCAGAATCAATGTATTACATCTTAAGCCTGTCACAGACTGGCACGGCCTGCGGTGGCGATCAATAATTAATTTAACATCAGCTGTCAAGTCAATCGAACGACCCCGCAGGCCGCGTTAGTGTAGCGCAAATTACACATACAAAAGAAATTGCATGAAAGTTTAACTACATTACACAATGTCATGAAACTTGGATGCAACAACGTGTATGTGTAAATTGCGTTTTTGATTAAGGCCTTAAACTTATGAAATTAGGCCACGAACCCTGAAAGGGTTTGGATCCCACAAACATCAGAAACTTGGATAAATCATTAAATAGATTCAGCAAAAGCTTGCCGTTTCACGAGGAAAGAAATAAAGTTGTCGGTAAACAGAATTTAGTGCGGGGGTTATCAATATTCGCGGCAAAGTGCTTGAACGTATAACGTCGTTACTGTTGCGTGTTACACAGTTATCTCCTATTCTAAGACGCCAGTGACCACATTTCAATTATTTTTATACCAAATTGTCGCAATGAAGGGAAGGGCTTGGTATGCGAAACCTTAACAAGCTTTGATTTCTCTGTCACTGTATGGTTGGTATCCGAATGAGCTGTTTGGCACACTTACGTAAGGGCCTTATCACACTGGCAATTTACGAGCGTGCATCGCTCACAACACCGTGATCGCCGCGGGTGCGCAACGGTTTTGAATAGTCACGCACAAACATGTCACGGATTTCAAGCTCATGGCGTCTGCGTCACGGCGAGCTCGCCGCGACCTCGCTGCGACTTCACTGCCATCCCGGTCACACATCGCTTCGCTTGTAAACCGCTCGCAAATCGCATGTGAGATAGCGCCCTATGTTTGGTGAAAATGTTATAACATCGTGCTGATGGGGAGATGTGGCGATGATGATGCCGATGTAAGTACTTAATGTTAGTATGAATTGAATAAGTCCCCCTAATGTACGATTACCACCGAACGGGCCTGGCCGGGTCGCCTGGCACCGCGACGCAACGGGTGCGTGAGCACCCGGCGGCAGCCGATCGCGTTTTAATAGAAAGGCAAAAGCCGGACGGAGCCGGTCACATTTGACGACAGCCGATCATAGCCGTCCACGTCCGCGAGGAGCCGACCGGCCGCAAGTACATTCAAATATGAAACTTAGTCGTCGGTGAGAATCGTACATAAGACTCCTAAGTCTTTACTTTCTTTCTACCGAAAAATATCTTCCTTGTTAGATTTAAATGTTTTATTGAAATTGTAATTTCTGCTAGAATGACAACAAAAATGTCTTAGTTATCGCAATGAGCCCTGAAGGGCAAGGGCGTTTACCTCAAAAAGGTCTAGATTTCATCTTTGCTCGTAACATAAAAGCAAGACACATTAATAAAATACTTTTGAAACAAGACTGCGAATTTAGAATCGCCCGAATAGAAGTTGGAACATAAACATGATATATTTTGGTTTAGTTTCCATATTGAATAAGGCCATTCTGCTGGGTGAAAAAGTAGGAAAAGTTGGAAATGCTTATTGATCTCATAGATAGACGGGCGGGCGATAACAATAAGTAACTAGTGATTTAGATTTATGACTGATCTATCAATTTTTTCTTGATATTGTGGTTGGTTGAAGAGCTGCTGTCCTTTGCGGGCATATTACCTACTTATTTGAATAAAAGCTTTGGGGTAGTTATTAAATACCTAGTTAAACTATTAACTTTCAAAAGTGGATAATTTAGATTAATAAATTAAATGAAAACGAAATGAAATCTAAAAAAACCCTACATTTTTACGTGTCCCAGTCGAAACTTTTGATTTGTCTGTAATCAAAACTTGCAAGTCAAACACCCATTTAACGTTTATTAGATAAAAACGAAAATAACTGAGGTATAAAATTAAGAAACAACAATATTTATACAACTAATATAAAAAATGTAACTATACTTAACCAAATATTATAAACTAAATCTATGAAAAAAAGAAGCGGGTTGTGTCGGAGATACAACCGTTAATTATGTTTAAGTGGATACTTCTTTGTTGGCTATAATACATCATAAAATTATAAAATTACGAAGTTTTTTTTTACGCATTTTCGACGATTTCTCAAAGAGCCTCAAGGTGAAAAGACTTTCATAGATACAGAGATCGATAAAAAGTGCATCGAAAATTTGGTTGTGGCAGAAAAGTGCCCCCGTGGACGAGTCGTTGGGCGCGATTCCCAAAGGTCCAGGGTTCGATTCCCAGGCAGGGAAAATCTACTTAGATAAGCATATTCAATGAATTGTTAAATTCAAAGTGTTTTGACTATTTAAAGGAATCTGCTATTATGGTGTTCCTACCCGTAAAATATATATCTGAATTAATTCACAAATCTGTATAAGTACAGATAAATCGGTATATATGGCAACATTGACTGACGTAGCTCATTTGACTCCCGATACATTGAAAATGGCGGTAATTTCAGCATTATTTTCAAGTCCCCCACGTAAACTAAATAACATTTTGTGATTAACTGAAATGGCAAATAAAGAAGGATTAAAACATGTAACAAACAAAATTTGAAATCAGATTAGGCTTCTCTACAAAAAGTTATTCCGGAAGTCACGTAATATATTTTAAACTGTACCCCTATACAAGTCGAACTCGAGCAAAGAAGTATCCACTGCAAAAATGCCCTCCAGGTCCCCGTCAGCCTAGGCAAGACAAGCCTTAGGCTATGTTTTAACCCGCCGCGGGTTCGCTTGCGTTCTGTGTAGGTACTACGCGAGTGAAATCGCGGGCAGCTAAATATTTATAAAGTCGAATAGAAAAACATAATTTTAGAGATCAATGTGTGAGGTTGTCAAGCCAGGCAGCTATGTCAGGTGTCAGATCGTGTAGATCTGCAACGGGTCCAGGGTTGGAGGGATGAGGCCGGCTCCGGAAGTTATCTTAGTGGTTTGATCTTCCACTCCATCGAACTATTGAATATAGGGAAGAAAGAGCTGGAATTTGAATAGCCGTATTAATTAGTAAATAAAGACTCTCGTGTGGCGATGTCAAAAAAACAATCAAATCATGTCCTTGAAGTTAAAGTTGTAAGTTCGAACCGTTCTGGACGGATCCGGAACAAGGCATACAAAAGGTTAATACATGATCGCAAATTAGGTTGAAACGTAAAACCGTCTTGAACATAATGGCAATTACGACATCCATCCAATTATGGCCACTTTGTATGAGCACGATCAACTAGTTGACATTGATTGATTCGTCGGTATCCATGCTACCGTTTCAAACATAATTTCTCGTGATATCATATGTAATCAATCTTGTTAACATTAGATAATCTGTAATTTCAATGAGGGTTCGTGATATTACTATTTGCTGAAAGTTGTGTTGTTTGCTTTGTATACAGGGGTAATCACGTAACATAATTCAAAAGTAGTTTTCCCATTTAAATTGACACTTAAATCTACCTAATGTATTTTACGCCCGTCAGGTAGATCTAAATGTCACTTTTTAATAATAATAATAATAATAGCGACCCTACGTACCTGAGTGCTCCTGGGGGTGTCCTGTGGTCAGGCTGAGCCGATCGGGTGGTTGGTTGGACAGGCCCTCCGCCTCTGGCTTACCTTTATTGGCCGTCCAGAGTGGAGTCGCAAGAGCTGTTGCTCGAGTGTAGATGTGGACACCTAAGTGGCGAGTTGGCTATATGTTTAAAGTCCAGTGCCACCTCTCTACCCCCCAGCTCTCTGACCGGTGTTGCCCTTAGGCCATTTTTTAATGTCGCTATTAATAGGGGCCCATCTAGCAGTTAGCGAGTCACCGTCTGCCAGAGATAAAGATTGAAACAGTTTTATTAGGCAGGCGTCCAATGTTTCACCCAATAGCCCAGCCACTAGTCTATCATTTCAACCCAATAACCCGTTTTATTTAGATTCCATCAACCATCAATAGTCCCTATACACCCCAGCGGGTGCTGTCTCTGTGTGCGTAACATGACACGGGCAGGGACAGCATCCGCTCGGTGTACTTGCATTTCATTAAATTGTCAAAAGGGCCTCTACGTGTTGGCTCAGTTGGTACTTTGTAGGTACCTAGCTCCACGTACGCCTCCCAAAGGTCCGGGACATCATTGTCCCGTGAACGGGAAAGACATACATAATAATAAAAATCTTTATTGTTCAAAAATTATAAAATACATGGTACAGTTTGGAGCTCTGGCGACTGCGTTAGTTTTCACTGTGTTGCAGCCCCCAGCGAGTTCCCAATTACATGGTCAGAGGTTGGAAAAAGAACATCCAGACTTATAATAATGATAATTAAGTAACTAGGTCTCACACTGACATTACCCGATTTGTAACAATTTATTAATCTAATAAGAGTAAGTGGTGTCATTCAAAATATCTATGCGTCTGTACACTAGTGCACATGCGCAAGTGTGTGTGAGTGTGCGTGCGCGTGTGCGTGAGTGTGTGTGTGTGCATGTGTTTGTGTGCGTGAGGGTGTGTGTGTGCGTGCGTGTGTATGCGACCTTGCAGGATCAACCCTGACCTAGAAGATTTTCGGTCTCCTCGTAGCTCATATCACTCAACCAGGCCCATACTGTCTTTTTAAAGGAGTGGTTAGAGAAGGTTTTGATAGTTTTATAATGTCGTTTAATTTTATTATATATTAAAGGGGCAGTGTAATTGATGTTTCGTCGCGCAAATATGGATTTGCATATGGGAATATTTTTGTTTGGCAATGTGACAGTTAAGTTGTCCTAGCGTGCGTTAGAAAAGTTTCATGATCACCCTTGTTGGTCGATTACGTAACGAACTGTAGGTACGTGTACGTGCGTCAAGTAGATCTAATTATGTCACTTTCACCAAACGTTCGTTCGAAAAGTTACGTGTCCCCCTGCACTGACATAAAATTGTACATAAAATCTCCAAGGTGTTTTAGCACCAGGATCAGGATCAGGATTACAATCAGGACAAAGATTGTATGTGAATGAAAAGGAAGATGATTTTTTTTTATATGGAAAATGAACATATCAATATTTTATCATCAGTGCCAGAAGGCAAGAGAATTTTGCAAAGTTTCCAAGTTAATTTTACTTATCAAATACCAGCACCAGCAGAAATGTACGGGGCACTAATGGAAATAAGTTTAAACTTACTGCTTAAAACACAGCAACTTGTCCCGTTAGCATGCAAGTCAAGTGGTTACCTAGAAATAAATTTCTAGGGTGAAGTCAAAAAAGTAGTCCATTCGTATGCAAAACCAGTAAATCTCTCCCCAATAGATAATCATGATGATGAAGGATGACGTCGAACTATGAAGGTGCAGTCGACAGTACGGCAGTAATAATTAAAAAAATACAAAATAAACAAGTTCGTGACGTGTTGCAACACATCCGAAACATTGAGCGACCTGAAAACCCTAAATGAATTAATTTCATTATACCCGATTAACCCTTTGAACGTCAAGAACACCTGAAAGTGTCCTGCATTGTCGTACCCGTAGCGCCAAGAACCCCTATACACAATGATATGAAGTGACACTGTCTCTTTTGGTTTTTCTCTTGGCGGCGAAAAAAAACGTTTAGTAGTAGTAGTAAACGTTTCAGAGTGTTTAGGAACTTCGAACAAAAAAATTACCAACTTTTCTCATTACAGTTGGTTAAGTTAGTTAGCAACAATTTAAGGAGCTTAAAATCTACAGGATTAGCATCCCGTGTTACATTCCGCAAACCCCGATGCAACTAGATTGAAAATAATTAAGTTTCGAGTTTTTCCTAAATTTGTAGGATTTGTGGCACGGGAAAAGTAAAGAGTAACGGTATGACCAATGGGGCACCCGCTTCGCTTGGTCTAAAATTTTATATTCTAAAATTGTTTGGCCGAAAATGTTTAGTATAATATTTAATGGTATACTTATTCTTTAACGTAAAGATTTTTTTGCATACTTACATTTTTTTGTCTTTAAACATGTTTGAGCTAAAATTGTTTATTATATATTTTTTTATGACTAAAAGTATAATATATTTTAGGTATCCTTTAGCCTAACATTAAACCTCCTAAAACAAAACAAACAATGGCTACAATCAAAGCACCTTAACTATTTCAAAACTAGGTTAGGTAGGACGGTAGGCAAGGGCATTAAATTAGGTTAGAGCAGCCAAAAAAGGAGGGCTCGAGGGCGAAGCCCCCTGCAGTAAGAAAAAACAAATAATCATATCAATTGTATTATTTAATAGGTTAGGTTAGGGTAAGCTTGTGTCCCTTAGAGCGGAAATAGGCACTCCGCGAAGCGGGGTGACGTCGACACGCTGCCGATTAGGTTAGAATTGCGACCTCTACACAATACGTAAAAACGTCTTTTTCCGTTTTTTTTCTTTTGGTTAAAATATAGTGTTGTCCAATTGAAATATTTGACTGAATGAAATTTGGTCAAAGTACCAGTTGGTAAACGAGATATTGCTAGGCAAATGACATTCTATGAAAAAAAATTTGGAAAGTGATAATTTGTCAAACAGTTTTTGGTAAAACATAGGTAACCCAACTTAATAAATGCGACAGTTTGGGTTATTAGTGACATCTATATTCGTAATACCAATGTTATGCCTAAAATACATTCGACCAAACAATGTTATTCCATACAAATGTTAGACTAAACAATTTACAGCCAGAAAAATGTATGCAAAACAATTTCGGCTAAACAATTTTCGACATAAAAAACAATCGACCAAAGATTATTAGACCAAATAATATGTGGCGAAAAAAATATCGGGCAAAAAGTTTTAGACCAACAGATAGACCCAGATCACTGGCTTGCTTTTTAACCAACATCCAATGAGGTGGTTCTTAGGGTTCCGTAGTCAACAAGGAACCCTTATAGTTTCGCCATGTCCGTCCGTCTGTCTGTCTGTTTGTCTGTCTGTCTGTCCGTCTTCGGCTTAGCTCAGTAACCCTTACAACTAGAAAACTGCAATTCGGCGTGGCTATATAAACCAATCACACCGACAAAACAGTAGAATATTTTTTTTTAGGGTCGGTACCTCCTATGTAAATTGGTGATGTAGTTTTTTTCTCGTTAAACCTATAGTGTGGGGAATCGTTGGATAGCTTGTTGAAAATATTATGGGTTTTCTAAAACTATTTTTCAACTCAGTTATGCGTTTGCGAGATAATGGGATTTAAAGCCCTAATTTTTGTTCGAGTCATGTGTCCTCCCCCCCGCTCCTGCCAGCAAAATGGCTACTACTGGGGACGTAAAAAAATTCGTGGCAATATGCACATAAAAGGAAAACTATCACAGTTAAATAGACATAACTAGTTAACGAGTAATAGACATAACTAGTTAACTGGTAAGAAATGCATTTAATTTCGGGTGCATATACATTGTCATTGGCATTTGAACCTTTTACCGTGGACGGTAGAGTTGCTTTTTCACGGCACGTTATCTTTAATAGAAAAAACCTTGTCCTTCAGGTGGTCGCTAACCGAAGGCGGTCGCGTAACCGGCGAAACGACCCTATACATTGGTGGGTTATAAAAATAATCATATTTACGATTATTTACGAGGGTAAGCTATAATAGAAACCCCACAAGCCCCTTTTAAGTCCGCATTCTGTGACAGACGGGCAACTACGGATCCCTACCCTGCGCGTGGCCCGACACGCACTTGGACGCTTTTTTAATGTTTACTCAGTTTAAGTATTAATCACCAGGAACGCAACATATACAAGAGCAAGAAATCGTATTATCATCCTAATATCATCATCATATCAGCTGAAAGACGTCCACTGCTGGACATAGGCCTCCCCCAAAGAGTGCCAACGTATGGATACGGGTGGCGCAGGACCGGTCACTTTGGAAAAGTAAGTTGGGCTGCTCTGAGAAGAGCTGCGGGAAGAAGGCGTAGGCGCCCGCAAGGCGCGTTCCTAGCAGTGACAGTGTGAAAGTTAAATAAATAAATAAATAAAATAAATAAATAAATATAAGGGGACAATCTTACACAAATCGAGCTAGTCCCATAGTAAGCTTAATAAGGCTTGTGTTATGGGTACTAGACGACGATATATATAATAGATAGAAATACTTAAATACATAGAAAACATTATTCATACTCATCACACAAATATTTGCCCTTACCGGGATTCGAACCCAGGACCTTCAGCTTCGTAGGCAGCGTCACTACCCACTTGGCTAACCGGTCGTCAGTTAGTTTTAGAATTCCGTTACTAAACATGGTTTACTAATTATTTCTCTTCTTCTTCTTGTCCTTAGCCTTTTCCGACTAAGTTAATTATTTTAAAGAAAGGAACATCGGAAATGATCGATCTATTTAATACCCATGTGGCTATGGGCAGTCTATGTACTAGTATTATAAAGAGGAAGTCTTTAAGATAGCTTTGTAAAATGTTAGTTTTAGGGCGGGTTGCATCGACTTACGATTACAGACCGATCAACGTTAAATATGGCGCTGACAGCTGTCAGTCCGTAGAAACTTGTCAAACGTTCCATACATTCAGATTGTAACAAACACCGCTTACGGTTACAGACGGTTTGGTGCAACCCACCCTTAATGTAACAGGTAGTCTCTGGAACCGCTTTTCCGATGTGAAAATTTGTTTCATATGCTGGTAGAATGGGCTTTTTGGGTGGTTATAAGTCTTATTTTGTCTCGTGGGTTTGCCTGCATTCTTTGATGTATGTACGTGGGAAAAGCCACGTGGGTAAAAAATAAAGTAAGATCAATCTGGATTGAACTTCCCTTACAAAATGAGAGTATCATTTCAGTCTCAAGTGTTTCCCTCACGATTGTGTCCGTGAGTAATACTATGCTAGTACTTCAAGAGTATCCTTCCACTTCTACATTTTAGAAAACATTCTATCCTATTCTATTTAAAGTCATAGACAGGGATAGACGAAGTCCATGAAAGGACGCAGGTGGCATAAAGTTTCTAGAACAGGGAGTCTATTTCAGACAACGTACCTATTGATTTTGGTATGACATTTGTTGCGCGCGCTCCATATAATCATTAAGTTCGATTTCCATACAAAACGACCAGAGTAAATTGAGCAATATAGTTTTCCTAAAGTATCTCTCCCAAATCATTTTCTCAAATTATTCTAGTTTATGCAAATTTATTTTAGGAAAGGGGGATTTCGCACAAATTGAGACACAATTTATGAAAGTTTGTCACTTAAGTTGTCATATCACGCATTTAGCCAGCGAATGTTAAAAGACGTTTTGTATGGAAAGCGAACCACCATAAATGCTTTTGTGTTCCTGATGGTGAGTTAAGTCGCCAGAGCTCGGGATGCGCAGTGATGAGAGTAAAGGACCTGTCCTAGCTGTTCCTAGCTGTCAACACAACATATTCTCAAATCAATAACGGGTCGGCAAGGCGCTTGACACTTCTTTGCAACCACAAATATCCACAAGATATGCCTGTTCCACCATCAGAAAGGCTGTGTGATTGCTTGCTATCGACATTATACCAATTAGTAGGGCAGTTTCAGGCGATAATGTGGACATACAAGTGTTTGAAAAAAAATGTGTTTTTGTCCAGCGTGTCCACATTTACTACCATTTGTTCGGGCACTCTGCCCCACTAAATACGTTAAGTCGGATACGATACGAATTATGCTATTGATTCAGATTTGTTTACATCCTTCAAAACCAAATGAGTGATTTGTCTTATCTTGTTTATTATTAGAGCTAACCTTTCATTGATGATCAAGTGATCGATTACCTTTGAAAGTAAAGTGGTGGTTTGATTAATATCACTTTTGGGATGCTTTAACTTTAAAGCATCAAAATATTTGGGAAAATCGCATCGCGAAAATGCCTTCATGTTCCGCTAAACTGCCGTGTGATGGAGATCTGTCAGCGAGTTTACATGAGATCCAATTTTAAAATTGTCTTACCAGTCACCCGGAGGCTATATGCCCTGCCGCTTGCGTTCTTTGCTAAACGCAAGTGGAGACGCAGTGAGAACTATTCGAAATAGTGCAAATTGGTATATGACTGTCATGTCTTTAAATAATAATAAATACTATATTCCAGCCAACTGGGATCCACAGTGGGGGTAATACTGATCCTAGGTGAGTTATCATACATTGGCGGGAGCCAGATCATTGTATCAATGAAGCAAACCTTTAGTCAGAATAATGGTTTATTATTAGCACTACCTTTACCACCAAGACACACCAAGTACCTTTGGAAATTTACCTATACAGATAACTTTATTTTGTGTCATCTCAGTATATAATCCTCAAAGAAATCGGAATTCAAGAAGAACACGGTGTATAAAATAACATTTCATATAGTTCCCGAAGCTGCATTCCAAAGCTATTGCATTTATTAAAAGTGCGGTGTGACGTACAGAAAAGTTTCCCAAACCTATTTATTCCGTTCGGCCAACCGAGCACTCCCGACTCACGGCAACGGACCACTAAAACGTTCGCGACTCAATTTTACAAAATAGAACACATTTAAAACTACCAGTAGGTATCATTCGGACTTTTCTATTTAAATCCAACTACATAATTGCAAAACTGCAAATTCTCCTTTAAACGCAAGTTGCGTAAGCATCTCTTATTAACTAATAAAAATTGATGATCCTCATGATATCTTTGTTCGGGTACATAAATTTGTATGTATTTATGTAGGTATAAGTAAGTTTATACTATTTGCATTATATATGTATGCATATTAATGTAATTAATTGATTTGTGTTTCCTTTCGATTCTCAGTATTTAGGATCCTGCACCACTAAAGTTGCTGTTTAGCCCAATGATTGACTGGTAGAGAATGCCTTAAAGCATTAAGTCCGCCAATTGTACCTTTATTTTTATACTTGTGCAATAAAGTTTAAATAAATAAATAAATAATTTCTGTCCAGGACTCCGTCAATGTGGAACTCGTTTATATCGCAGCTCCATACAAACTTTCACCCCCTTAGGTGATAATTTCCGAGATAAGATAAGAAAACGTTTACTATAAGTACCTAATTAATGGTAAGTACAAGTTATGCTTACATCTCTATACCAAATTTCATCTTTCGTTCAGCGGTTTAAGTGTGAGGAAGTAACCGGCAGACGAACAGACACAATTTCGCATTTATAATGTTACTATTGATTCCAGATAAGATTAGAAGAATCGTGAGTTAATCTTTATCCGATTTCAAGACATCATTCATTCAGCTGTCAACACGGCGAATCCTCAAACATATCAAGGGTCGGCAACAAACACTAGTAACTTCACACAGTTTTCAAACGTAAAAAAACACTTAGGTACCTACCTAATGATCGAAATAAGTGAAACTGGTATAATTTGTTCAGGCTAAAAGCACGCATTAGAAACGCATTATTCCGACATACATCAAAATCTCTATGGAAACCTCTTTTTGCACTGGCCTGGCCGCTCGACATGAGCGCTCGCTGGTCGCTGAAAATATAAAAAACAAAAACGTCACTCAAGAACTGTCGACAGAAGAAAGTGTGCGCTTACAAGGATTTTAATTTTGGCAAAGGCCCCTGAGGCTGCCACTTCATTATTAAGTAACTAACTAAGGATTTTAATCAAATAAATGTTAAATAAAGATTTGTGATCAAGTATCATTATGTGACACGAAACTAGACGGATCGGGTGCCATGGATTTTGGTTGTGGACGGAATTTTGCGTATAGCCTGAACATTTTTAGTATTCCTAGGTCCTTGTAAGTTAATCTTACGCATTTGTTCCTTTCGATATCCTAGATAACCGAAGAAACGTTGACAAATTCGTCCGTTAGAAATCGGATGTTATTTGGAATGAGATATAGTAAAATACAAGTGAACAAACAGTCACATGCTGGGCAATTGCGTAACTTCTGCTGCTGCAAAGTACTTGTCGTGGCCCATGAATGCTACAAAAATAATAAAGACAGTTTCTAGGGTTCACAAAAAAAGGTAAAAAAGTTACCCTTACGGTGTGACTCTGTCTGGCTGTCTGTCACAGCGTTAAATATAATTTTACAGTTTTAACCAGCTTAACCTATGTGTAACATAATAATGTATCAAATTGACAAAGGCAGAAAAATAGCTGGCTGATAAACCTGTACCAAAAAGGTAGGTTTCGGATTTAATAAATAAACGGCCAATGCAAGTTACAATAATTATACCTCACTTAACGCACTCAATTAAGGAAGACTGAATACAGAAAGTATCCATCACGTCGATCTTAAAAGGGTTAACATTCGTACTAAATAACATGTGAAGTATGGAAGATTTATACTCATACAAGACCTTTATAATTAATTTTGTAATTAAAAGTGGCAATTACAACGAATCTAATAAATATTTTCTTGAATGTACTGTATTACATGAGGAAAAACAGGTTGCAGAATTAAAGAAAATAGCGTATGCATAGGAATGTTTATTAACTATACCCTTTAAATCACTAGGTTTCATCGCACTGTTCTGCTAAAAGCACTTCTAATAAATTCAAGTTTAATGAAAATAACAAAATCCAATTACGAAGCAAAAGCCAAAACAAAACACTGCCGTACAAAGAAAGTGTTTGCACGCGTACATCGAATTAAACCGACGGAGTGCTCAAGTTTAAGGGTAAGCTCTCAGACTATCCTTGTCCTAGGGCTGTGAGTGACTAAAGTCGGAGTTTGGAGTGCAGTCAGCTGGGAACGAGTGTCAGGTGCTTCATTGTTTAGGGCTGGGAGTGATTTATGACTATCTTGACAACACGCGTAAACAAGGTTTTTCCGACGTTGAGGTACACTTGTGACGCTCCAACTGTGACGAGAGTGTTGTTCTGCTATTGCTTTCTTTATTATATACATAGTAGGTACTAGTATGAGCCAAGAATATAGCGTGCTTGTTAGTAACCTATGAAATTGTTTCTGACAATTTGTCTGCTTTGCCCGAAGGTAGACTGTAGAAAATGCTTACGGTGTTCAGTCCGACTAACGTTAAGTTCTTCTTTTGTGCCTAAATAAATAAATCTGTTAATAGAAGTTCCCGTTACAAGTACGCCTACGAAATAATCTGTGTATTCAATTTATTTCACTAAAAAGGATTTAAATTGATAAAGTGATATTTATTTATTTGAGTCGGGCAACAAGGCCCATGTTTACAAATATCTCACATGCTCACATACTTATCAATAACCAAACTTATCATATAACACACTACCCGGTAAGGACGGCAACGCGATTTAATAAGGTACATTAAACTCAACAGATTCTTCTCACTATCATTAGCATCATCATCAAATCAGCCGAAAGACGTACACTGCTGCTGCTGGACATAGGCCTCCCCCAAAGAGTGCCACAATCACCGGTCCTGCGCCACCCGCATCCGCTAGGTTAAGCCAAGCATTCTAACTAGAAAAAAAACTAGTAACTCCAGTATTTCAGGCAATAAAAATGTTGTGGTGAAGCACTACCAGATAATATAGCACTGAAAACGTTGTAGCTAACCGACTTCTGCGCGGACGTGCATTTGCGTTCCGATGCCAGACAGGGTCCGGTGAAATAGAATAGGGCTTACTTCGGGCGAATAATATCAACATACCTTTGTAAACCCCAACGCAAAAAGAGGGGTGTTTTAAATATATGGAACTTACTACTACAAGTACTACTGTAGAAAAAAACAAGGTTTATAACTATTACGCGCCTGTGGTTATATTGATCGAGTCAATGTATGTAATGTCTAATTATTTGTCAGCCTCAACGGTTAGGTGGATAACATATTGAAGTGTCGTTCGATTCGTCTTAGTTGTCGAAATAATATAAGCTACAATATATATTAGATTAGATTAGACTAGATTATTTATTTTATGATAAAAAATACATTACAGATTTGCATACATGTCAAAAATATAAGACTTTTTATCACAATCGTCAAAAACAGAGAAAAATTGAGATATAATAATAAGACAATGTCAACAACATAATAACAAGGAAATATAAAAAACAAACCAAAATCAAAAGAACACAAATATATCAACCTCTAGGTATCGTCATTATTTACAATATTTAGTGCATCATAAAATACGTGACACAATACATTTAATAATAATTTAACATGTCAAGTCTAGACTCATATACTCTTTAACTGAGTATAATGGATTTTCCAAATGATTATTATGGATTTATATTATGTCAAAACCCAGTCGCGTTAAAAAAACTATCACGAAAGGGCCTAAGATGATGCTTGCTGGTTCAGTAAAGGATTGGCAATTGCTGACAACGAATCCAGTAAACCCAAACACCGGCAAATTATAGTCGGAAATTGCATGGAAAGTCTCCAAACGGATTCCACCGAACAGAAGGGATAATTTACGGCAGTATCCACCCAGGCTATTAGATATTTAATGATTCCCCTTGGTACATTGAAATAGACACCCAGCGACAACACTCTAGATATTTATCGCCGAAATCGCTTGGAAAGGGCAAAGAAAATCGCACTTTTGGGCGATATCCAAAAGTTTGTTTGTGTCGTCGCCTGACGATTTATGATGTTCGTGCAAATGTTTTTAGATGAAAATGTGTATGAGATATGTGTAGAAGAATTGCGTCAATTGCATGATTGCATGGCTACCATTTGTCGATATTATTTTGTAGCTCCTTAATACTACTGGAAATTAGTTACTTCCCTCAACACCAAACTTAGCTAACTGAACGGCCGAGCGAAGCTGTCTGTATGTCCGGATGTCTGTTCTGATCTACAGATCACATTTCTCAATATATTCTCGTGAGTTTTTGTGAGATTTTTTATTAAAAAATAAATAAAATTAAAAGACAATTATGCGAGCTCTACAGCCAATACTCATAATATCTTCTTAAAGAATAATATAAGAGGCTTGTCTAAAAAAAAATCTTGAAACTAAAATGATTAGACAGCAAATTTTCTTCTACACATTTCGCATATGTTAGTTGTGTGCCTACTAAAAACCCTTTTAAAAAGCTACAAAATTTCCAAACGGAATCGTGAGCACTTCTTCACATAAAAACCCCAGCGGAATAATTGAAGTAAGTCCTAACAATATATTACAACAGCTTCTGGCGTCCCCGCGCGCTAATATGAGCCCTACTGAACATTCTTAAAAATTAATATCCAAGCCTCGTAAATTTCCTTTACGTACATTTGATAGTCACTTATATGCTAAAGGCAGAGAAGGCGCTTCTCGCTTGCAATATCAACGCAGATAGGAGGTTGAAAGCGTAACTAAAGGATTTTCCTTTCGCGCTGGAAGATACCCTAAAGTGCCATCGTAGTCACAATCGCTCACCGATGAGCATCCATGCGGAGCCAACGGTTCTGTGCCTTAGAATAAACGCTGCACCGGCCGTGGTGCCAAGATTAAGTGTCGACAGACCTTGACAAATACTTGTTACACACGACGGAAAACTTGAATCATTAGTCTTTGCGAACTGAAACTGAAAAGGCGTGTGGAGGAGGCATTACTTACGTTGTTTTCCAAATCTGCGTTCCAGATACCATTAAGGGATTGTAGTTTCAAACTTTGTATTTGTACTTATTGTGCGGTACTTTTTAGTATTTAAAAACATGATGGCTGTGATAAATAACTGCAATATAAAAAGTTGAAAAACCCCCGACATTTTGATGCAACATGGCTAAGAACACTAGGGGTAAAGTTATCTTTAACACAAAAAAACATTCAAATCGATATATATCTGTTTGGGTGCTACGATACCACAGATAGATACACAGATACACAGATACACAGAAAGACACGTTAATTACTTATAACACCCCTCTTTTTCGTCGTGGGTTAAAAAATAAAATTATGATTATCGAGCTCACATTATCACAACTTTTAATCCTCTTTCTCCACTAAGATGTGATGAATAAATATAAAAAGAACAGGTACTTACTGCTTTACAAATTTAAAAGCAGTGTGGAGGATATTACTAAAAATACCACCTCCTGTTTTATTGGTCCTACACGACTGCGCCAGTTTCATTCGGAACGGGATCCTTGCATATTGCGCCACCTGTTACCGGTGCTACACAGACATGCTACATAACGCTTGCTTGTACATTTCTGACGTACAGAGAGAATAATTTTCAAAGAAGCGAAACTTTGTAAGCACTCAACTCAAACTAGGTTCCTGTTACTTATTGCATTTCATCAATCGATTTTCAAGTAAAGTTTGCCAGAACTACAGAGTTCTTGGGTAGAAATGAAGACACACTATCTCTTTTTGTAGTGTAAGGGTCTACCGTCAGATCGTCACTATAACCGGTAAAAAATGGCCCTCAATATATTTTCTGCTGATGACGGAATAAAGTATTTATAGCCCCAGAGCAAATATTTATGGCCCTAGTTACGTAATGTACTATTATATCTCATCATACTAGTAGTACTGAGTCTAGATTTTCTTTCTTGTACCATTTTTCTAAATTAATTACTATTACCACTTTGAATAACGACTCCTATCTAGGTTGCAAGTTCCCATTTCTAATGAAAAAGTCTGTAATTTATTCCAACCATATACATGTACATACGCCTCTCAACAGTGTTGTTCACTTGCCGTAAAATATTGCCCGCTACTCTGTTATGTGTTTATTGTTGTTTCGCAAGGATTTACGGTGCCTGTTGGGTTACAGTTTAGTTTTTTACGACAAATGTGCTGTTAGTACGTCAGTTTTTCACGAAACAAAGAAGACGGCGTCAGTCAATTTAGAAGTTAAATAGACTAGAAGCGAGCAGACTTACGGTTGAAGTTTACATGTTAGTTAAAGTTCTGGCTTTGGATGGACGAGGGAGTTTCGATTTGAGTTTCAGCGAAGCAATTACATCAAGCTGCTCGGTTTGTGGAATCTGACTCGGTTGTGGCATTGTACAGAACGATACACATCAATGTAATGCATCTGTGTTTTTTATGCCACTATAAAATGTTGTGGCATATACTCCTTGCCCGGTTCTGTGGCCTACTTCACTATTTACATGAGTATAAAACGAAGTCGCTTCCCGCTGTCTGTCCCTGTGTATGCTTAGATCTTTAAAACAACGCAACGGATTTTGATGCGGTTTTTTTAATAGATAGTGTGATTCAAGACAAAGGTTTATATGTATAATATAGTTAGTACCCGTGCGTAGCCGGGGCGAGTCGCTAGTACTCTTATATAACACTAGAGCACACAAATTTGTCGTCTAACAATGTGTGGGGTGTGATGCTCTAACTCCCATATTAAAGCTAGCGACACATCATAATTACATGAGCTACGTTTGTGCAAACAAGCCATAATATTTTTACAGTTGACGACTTATTCAAACGTAGTAGACCTTTTACAGGATAAACTGCCGAGAGTCATTAGTGAAAATTGGATTAATCATATTATTCCCTTGGCGTTATTTTAAAGACACTTCTAATTACACTAAAATATGAAATTGTATTTGATTTTAAGCATAATTGTATCGAATAGACACTATTGGTATTGGCCTTTGACTTTAAAATTTTAGCTGATAATGATAAAACCACCCACATCCAGCAGACTCCCGCAACCTGTACCAGGTCATCGATCCGCCTTGTGGGGCCTACCAACGCCGTGCCTTCCGGTCCTGCGGTACCGGACTGTATGCAGTTTTGCAGGGCTTTTGTTTCAAGTGTAACTTGATGTCCGATTAATAGATAATATCTTCTCTCATCTGGCTATGGTCCAAATTTGTGACAGTATCTCTCAGGTTACTCGTATTGTACCTATATTGTTTTTAGACATGTCATTTGTGATCGTCCACGATATAAATACTCAAATACGTAGAAAACATCCAAGACTCATAAATAAAATCGCAAAGTGTAAAGACGCTTCATCTTAAGTAAAGCATGTCACCTAATGAAGTTCGGAGATGCAGCGCTAATTTGTTTCTAATCTTAATACCGCTTTGTTTGTCACCGATGTATATGACCTAGGTAACTCAATTAATAAGCTATGGAGGTTTATAGAGTAGTATGTAAATTTATTGTGGGGATTCACTAGTCGTGATAGTTATGAGTAGATTTAAACTTGGAGCTTGGTATTTATAATTTTAACGATCACTTCTAGGTTATTCATCCTACTTCATGATGAGAAAATTGTATCCGCCTTCTGTCATAACTCCATTAAAATAATAAATAGAATAATCTTGATCCTCTCCGCTTTAATTTTTGACAAAAATATGAAATGCAATTGAAAAAAAAAACTTGAAAATGATAATTCATTGTGAAATTAGCTCAAAATTTGGCAAAATTAAAGGACGACTTATATCTATCAGGATGTGTAGGTTATAGAGAAAAGATTAATTTTATTTACTCTCTCCTCACCTCCGAGGCGAGCTTCACCCCCCCCCCCCCCCCCCCCCCCCCGCGCCCATGAAAGTGTCCCGGAGCGCGGTATTTTCCATTTTAAAAGAAAACCGTACACGATACATAAAAAGTGTGTAGGAACGAAATAATTTTTAATACTACAAACCATTCATACATACAAAAGCGATATCTCTTATAGTTTTAGTGCAATCTACCACCAAATACAAAAGTCTTTAATAATTTATTTTTATTTTTTGCTGTAAGTTCAGTTTTCTCAATAACTTCACACTTTACCGCCATGATATGTATGTTAAAATAAAGAATAGAATATGCTCTTTATAAAAAGGTATAATTAAAGTCTAAACTCTTTCATTTAAGTACCTTTGCTGTGCTATTTTTTTAATTTAAATCACTGTCCATTTAGCGAAATATAAATATTCGTACCGGTTAAACGGGGTTACTTTAACTACCATAGACTTTTTATGGATTTTCCTGTAATCTATAGGAATAGAACCATTTTCTGGAGTTTTTTTCATATTTTTACGCTTAGTCCAATAGGAGATACGCGGGGGGATGAAGGAAATGGTAATTTTTCGCCTATTTTCTTAAATAACTTCAAAACTGTTAATATTAAAATTATAAAGAAGTATATTACAGATCTTCATAATGTACCCTTTCATTTGATCTGTCACACGATATAGTTCAAGGCTTTTTTTTTCTAATTTATCCCCCTTCCCACAAAAGTGGCCTCCATGTTTAAAGTTCATTTATTCACGTTAAATGTTTCTGTTTGAATCACCAATTTACGTTAGTGTACCAAATTTCAACTCAATCGGTCCAGTAGTTTCGGAGCACATTGGCTGTAACAGACGGACGGTCAAACACAGACACACGAGTGATCTTATAATTGTTCCGTTTTTCCTTTTCGGAACCCTAAAAGAGCTCTAAAAACGTACCCCGACACGGAATTAAGTGTCATACGAGGTGAATGGTGTGTCCAAGTGTGGTCTGGGGAGTTCTTTTTAACCCCCGACGCAAAGGGCGTTATAAGTTTAACGTGTCTGTCTTTGTATCTGTTTGTGGTATCGTAGCTCCCAAACGTATGCACCGATTTGAATGCGGTTTTTTTGTGTAATAGATAGTTTTATCCCGAGTGTTCTTAGCCATGTTTAATCAAAATCTGTTTAGCCTTTTTTGAGATATTGGACTTTGAAATGAAAATGTCGGGGGTTTTTCAACTTTTCTAATGATGTATTTTTTGTTTACAATAGATTCCTTGTATTGAAAATTGCTACAGGTACGGGGCATATAAAATAATTATACCTTTTTTTAAAGAGCATATTCTATTCTTTACTTCAGTCATACATATCATGGCATGTAAGTTAAGTTTTCTCAAAAACTTCACTTTTTACAGTGAAGTTTTTGAGAAAACTTAACTTACAGCAAAAAAAAGGATAAATTGTTAAAAACTTTTGTACTTGGTGGTTGAGTGCGCTAAAACTATAAGAGATATCACAATTGTAGGTATGAATCGATTATAGTAAATTGATTATGGATTATTTCGTTTCTACGCACTTTTTATGCATCGGTTAAGGTTATCTTTTAAAATGGAAAATACCGCGCTCCGGGACACTTTCATGGGCGCGGGGGGGTGAAGCTCGCCCCGGAGGTGAGGGGAGAGTAAATTAAATTAAACTTTACTCTATAACCTACATATCCTGATAAATAAAATTCGTCCTTTACTTTTGTCAAATTTTCCATACAACCTGATCTAGTTTTCTTGTGCTACTATGCTACGTAGTTCCAAGATATTTTACACTTAATTAGTCATTGGGTCAGTTTTCCCGTGCGACTTCAGGCAACGTTTATAGGAACCCATAAAAATTAGGCTGGGCCCATACATACTAATATAATAAATGCGAAAGTTTGGATGTTTGGAAGTTCAGATGTTTGGATGTTTAGGTGTTTAGATGTTTGGATGTTTAGATGTTTGGATATTTAGGTGTTTAGATGTCTGGATGTTTGGATGTATTGATGTTTGGATGTTTGTTACTCAATCGCTTAAACGGCTCAACCGATTTGGATGCAATTTTGCACAAGGATAGTTTAAAGCGTGGCGTTGATTAAAATATAGGATAGGTTTTATCCTGGGTCCACGCAGACGAACTCGCGGGCGGAAGCTAGTTAGATATAAAGTAGCTTTGTGACTTATGTCTAGTATCTTCAGAATATAATAATTATAATTTAATTAATTTATTTATTTTATAATTATATTTTATCTGCTTTGCCTTAAGGTTGACTGGTAGAGAATGCTTTATAGCATTAAGTCCGCCTTTTGTACCATAAGATATTCTTTTGTGCAATAAAGATTAAATAAATAAATAAATAAATAAATAAATATAATTTGCATGAACAGTCAGCCAATAGAATCAAAATGTACACTATTTGTCTGCCCGTTGTACCTAAACTTTTAACTGTTATGTATGAAAATTGGTTGAGAATTGCAATTGGTAGAGGATGAACTCAGAAATCTGGACATGAGAAAGAATTTTCGCTCAAATTGAAACGGAGGATTTTGCTCGCTTCGCTCGCTAGTTCAAAAATACGTCTGTAAATTGTTTTAACCTATTTGAAAATAATGGGCTTTAGTTCTCACGCTTGCCCAGGTTATTTCGATACAAATTTTATTCCCCGTACGCTCCAGAAAAGCACTCGATGTCGCAAAAACAATTTTTAAACCCAGTGGTCGGAGAACATTGTCTGAGCCCACAAAAAGATTAATGTGGCTGAGTAAATTAATCGAGAATTTTAAACCGCCAGCCGCCGGAAAACATGGGCCCATTTATTATAAATTTCAATGAATTTTTTAGTGAATGGAAAACACTGAGACTAAGTTTGCGAATCTACTTAACCAGGTCAAGGTTGAGCATTTCTTGTGGGTATGGTTCTCGGAAAGTATGCTTGAGATTATCAAAGTTGACCGAATTGCATCAAAATAGTGCATTTTAAAAGTAACTCTGCAGTTCAAGGCAAAAGATTCATAAATATTTTAATGACGGTTTTGTAACGATCGTCACATTAAATAACTAACTATAAGTTTGGTTTTGATCAAAATATATTATTTTCTTTAGGGTCGGTAGGACGCTCGACACTACATACACACGTAGTTTATTAAACTACTCAAAAACCACATGCTAGAATAACATGATTTTTAGTATACATAATGGAATCTGTCATCTAGGTTGGAAACTATAGTTTCTGTTGATTTAAATTATAATAGAAAAATCAAGCGATAAGAGACTAACAAAACGTTCTATTTTGCTCTATTTTGTTTTCTAATTTAATATCTAAAATAGGCATACTGAATTCTATTAGATCGTCACTAGTTCTTGTGCGTGTAGGTGTGGGAGTAGTCGGTAGTATTTGTCTAGCCCAATATTCATTTGGCATACGGCATAATACTGTTATGTATCCGAAGCAATCCCATTGGAGCCTAGCAGCATACGGTTAGTCAGTTTGACATTCAAAGTACTGCGCTCCATGGATGGCTCGTTGGCTAACTTTGAGTCAAACACCGACTTTGGGTGTAGTAGATAAGGATCGGCATAGTTGAAATTCAGTGAAAGATGAGACAAGAAGGGGTCGGCAACCGTTATCCATTATGTTTTTTTATAAACTGCAATTAACAAGACGACATTCCAACTTTGAGAATGAATACCGGTAATGTAAGTAACGGACCTTAACCTAACTTAACCTAACCTAACCGTAAACTATATTTAAGACCTCATTTAGACATCATAGTGTATTTTTTAATGCTTAATTTGTACCCTCTATGACATAGAGGGTACAAATTAAGCATTAAAAAAATACAGCCTACATACGTCCTACTACTACGGACACACGCCACACACGCCGGCACACGCCGGCACACGCCGGCACAGGCCACCTCTCATAGATGAGAGGGAACGGGCAGTAGTCCCCACGCAAAAGAAGCATTATGATTAGATTAGACATACCGTACCGTAGTATAGGACCGTTCGAGGCAAAACAATGGATGACGATGATACTGATGATGATGATAATGAGACGAATGTGATGCTCGAAATAGGGTAGTAGCAGCATAATGTTGCAGTGAGTACACCGCAGAATCTTAAGCACCAACTTTCTGAAACCGGGATAGCCTGTGAGTCGTGGGAGGAGCTTGCAACTCGGAGAGCGAACAGGGGAACTCAACACGGGTCTCAGTTACTTTGGGTTACGTACATGTCTCGAAGATTTTGATGCCAAACGCCAGATCTGTAAAGCCGTCCTATCATTACACTTACACCTCTTGAGGAGATCTTTATTGTTTGTAATGTCTCCGGAGCTTCAAAACCAAGTTTGGGTATGCGAGATTGACTCGCAATCCAAACTTGGTCTTGAAGCTGAAGAAAAAACAGTTTCGATGAAATGAAAATTCGGCGAAACCTTACAGCGCAATGCTGTCAGTCAGACCCTGACATCAAGCCTAAAATGCAGAACCAGCTAGTAGTACCCAGAGTACCGCCGTCAAAACCTTCGAACTTTAACAACTTCCCACGAGATAATTCTCCATAATGGAAGCGTTTTCATAATTTCTACGGTATCCCAGGCAAGATAAAAACGGTGGCCTGTCGTTGACGCGGAGCTCGTAATGATTGATTGGACGTTCCGTGTTTTTTCGAATTTAACAAAAAGCGGTGGTTTAATGGATTTGGCAACGGTTTAATGACGATAAACGCGGCGTCCTAGTGAATGCAACGTGTAAATGGGCTTTAAACTGGTGCGTATAGAGCTTGTCAGAGGCGTTTTTTTATGTTTAATCCAAAACGAAGTGATGGATGTTGGGTGATGGCTTAGTTAATTAATAAATTAAAACAATATTTGGGGGTCAATCTTACATAAATGTAACTATTATAAAACTAAAAAGACTTTACTAGCCATATTACCCACACTACTTAGACGACGATTTACATACTTAAATTAATCAAATAAAAATACATAATTACATGGAAGAACTACATAAATAATTCAGGAACAAATTTTAATGTGACATACAAATCTTTTCAAATCGGATAAGCGGTAATCTCCGGAGATAAGTTTATTACGTACAAAGTTACAAAACTACAATGTCATTGACTTTTCCTCTATTCTTAGTAAATATTAGCGTTAGTGTACTTTAAACTTCGTTACACCATTGCCGATTTTTTTACGTCCTTAGAAATGCAAGCATCAATCGTCCACACAAAAGCGTTTCAATGGTACCTAAAGGTCCCAGTGTTTGACACCTAATTGCGTGTATAACACTTTAAACTGTATATATTTTTAGTGACCCTTTAATTTTTTTATTGACTTATGTACTAGCTTCTGCCCGCGACTCCGTCCTCGTGGATCTCGTTTATATCGCAGCTCCATACAATCTTTTACCCCCCATTTCACCCCCTTAGGGGATGATTTCGGGGATCATTTATTTCGGGGGCATTTATTCAATCGTGTAAACTTTATTTAAAAATATTGAATAAGTGCCATATCCTATGTCCATACCTTCAACTATCTCCACTTAAAAAATCACGTTAATTCGTCACTCCGTTTTGCCGTGAAAGACGGACAAACAAGCAATCAAACAAACAAACAAACACACATATACACTTTCCCATTTATAATATTAGTATGGATATGGACTATGGGACTAGGTCAGTTTGTGTAAGATTGTCTCCTTATATATTATATATTATTATTATATATATCGATGCTTATCTAAAACAACTCTGCATCTCAAAAACTGTGTTTTTTCAGGACAGAGGTTTAAAAAAACACAAAAAAGATATCGTTAATATCTTTTTACTAAGACAACCAATTTAAAATCTTCTTTTAGTTACACTTTCCACTGTCATCCAGCTATTTAAACATAAGAAAATAAAAAGAAAACAACATAAAAGTACACAAATTAACTCTAAAATGTACTGCAGTTTAGAGTTGTGACACGATATTTATATGCTTTGGATAAGTCTTTATGTGTACTAACGTCTCAATAGAAAATAATTCAATAATTTAGTTTTTTCTTATGAATAATAGTGTATTATTCGGCTTTAAGACAAACGTATATAAAAAATATTTAAAGAATACTGACTTATTTTGCTTTGTTTCTCAAATATTATTATTTTATACCGACAATAATGGCCTTAAACGACATACATCACAATAATACTTAAACTATATAGACAATAACGGTATAATTTATTTTACAACGCTTGGTATGTATTTAAATTAGTTACTCTTTTTTAAAGATTCTAAGATATTATTACGGACTTTAAGGCTCCACAAAAATGTTATGCACGCCTGCATACAGGCTGAATGCACTGGACTATTTTTAAGAACTATGTAACTGCATACCGAGCAAAATCAAAATCTTTGAATCTTTGAACCTCGTGGGGGGCCTAGCCACGCTCTGGTACGTGATCACATCTCGAGAACCTTTCCGCCCCGACAGCCAACGGTTCTATGTGCATATCGGTTACCTTGGTTTTGCTGCGGATAAAACCTAATTTCTGTGGCGATCGCGCAGAGAAACTCCCAGCGTAGTACTCTCCATTGCTCTTTGGGTGACTTTGAGCCTTCTTATGAGGTAAGCGTCTACGTTTTCGTGTCATACGTCATCACTGGCAACACACACTGGTTAAAAGCTCTCGTCTTGAGACACTGCAAAGTATTGGACGAAAAGATGTGCCGTAGCCTCCCGAATGCTGCCCAGCCGAGTCGGATTCGACGATTGACCTCTTACTTAAATTTGGCCCTGTGGTGTATTGCTACCCTTATCTCGTGCGCATACGTCACGTCACGATGACCGGAGTGGGGGGCAGTAGTTGTCCGACCGTTGCCGGGAGTGGCGGTGTGCTGTCGAGCCAAGGAACGCGTAAATAGCAACACCGGTATACCTATAGAACGTACAAATAAGTGAACACTACAGTCCCTACCTAACTGGACAGTCTGTCCTAGGTATATATAATTGTCTACAACTTCGAGCGTAAAGTGTCCGATTGACATGGGCGTTGGTACTACATGGACGTTTGACTTGATCTCTGTCTTATCCATGTTCATCCTTTGACCAACTCGCTCGTAGGTATTACTGAGGTTATCGAGTATAGTACTCAAGTCCCCCGTGGTCTCAGCCAAGACTACTGTATCATCAGCAACCCAAATGTGAGGATGTACTCGCCGTTGATGTTGATGCCTAGCCTTCTCCAGTCTAGAGTCTTGAAAACGTCTTCCATCGCAGCGGTTTACAGTTTTGGGAAAATAACATTCACTTGCCTAACCCACTGCAGCGGAATAGGCTCCAAGCTCCGATCCTGGAGTTGGACTGACATAGTGACGTTCTCGTACAAACACTTCAGTACTTCGATATAGCGGCACTCTACTTGGCACCGCTTGAGACACTGTAGTACAGCCCAGGGTTCGATATAATCGAAAACTTTCTCCGCGAACGCTAAGCAGAGAGGCAGGTTTACTCGTCAGTCTTCTGTATAACCTGGCAGAGCGTATGAATGTGGTCTACAGTACTAAAGCCTCCTCGGAAACCTGCTTTTTGGGAAGGCTGGAAGTCACTAAGCCTGCGTGCGAGACGATTCGTAATGACTCTTGAAGCTAAAGAACAGCTTGTAAACGTGGCTCAGAAGTGAGATGGCTCGGTAATTCTTCAGCAGGGTGTTGTCCCCCTTTTCGAAGAACAGCACCACCTTACCTCTGTTCCACGCCTTTGGTGTTCTCCCTTCCAGTAAGACTGTGCCGAACAACTTCTGAAGGGTCGTAAGGAGAGGTTAACCACCCGCCGTTGGCTGTAATTCCGTCTTCACTGGGTGTTGACAGGTGTCTCAGTGGGTCTCGTACAGGCTGTTGTCCGGGATGTCGTCGGTATAGTGTCGGGTTGGTCTAGCTCTAGGATCTTCCGCCAGACCAATTTCGGCTCTGCGAGACATGTATACTATATGTATGACGTGTCAAAACGTACCATCTCACTCAAAAGCTCAGGTTTGGAAGAAACGACTCTCCCGTCCTCAGTTTTTTACCTTGCGAGCTGGCTCTGCCCAATAGACTACTATTCTATTCTCTATTCTATTCGGTTCGTATTGAATTGGCGCAGATCGCGGGTAAGGGACTTGGAGGTCTGTTTATTGAGCTGCCGGTACCAATCGCAAAGTTTGAAGACTGCAGAATCATTTGACTCCTTTTCTTCATGAGCTTCTGAGTGGAGCTAGAGAGCCTTTTAGTTCTCGGGCCTTGAAGAACTTAGACCCAGTGGCACGTACAGCTTCCACAAAACCTAGGCAATCGAAACGGTTTTGTAGTTCCAGCTGAAAGCTCTCGAGGTCACCCAAAGGGCAATGGAGAGGGCTATGCTGGGAGTTTCTCTGCGCAATCGCATTAGAAATGAGCCTATATGAGCAAATTTCGGATCATTTTTCCAGTTCGCGTGTTCATAACTAAAGTATAATTTATAGTCAACTGAAAGAGTTACTGAATCCATGACACGAATTGAGCCATGCACGAAAGTGAGCCAGGACAAACCCTTAAATAGTGTCCATAATAAAAATATAATCATTGTTATTAAACCACTGTTTTTACAAAAAAAGTAACACGAGTAATTGAAGTCCCCATGTACATGGAGCATGTAGGTATGTTCTTATACTTATCTTTTTTGATATTACAAAATAAATAAATAAATACTTCCCTATCAGAGGCTAATCTTATACAAATTGAACTAGGCCCATAGTAAACTCAATAAGGCTTGTGTTGACGGAGTATTATTATTTTCATAGATGTAAATAAATAAATACCGAGAAAATACCTTTTCTTGCAATACTATTGTAACATCTAAATAAGTTTATCATCGTGCTCCTTATCTATTTATAGTGACTATTCTCGTATTGAATCAAGAAACTGAATGCATATTTATGATAAACATAGTCCCAATTCGTATAGTATACCTATAATGAAGTAAATCCTATCTAGTATAGGGGCTTATTTTGCTTATATGAACAAGCCAACTTTCATTATTTTCGTGAATACTCGTTTATTTGTTATTAAGTCAAAACATCGGTACTTACTGTTTAACGGAAAGTGTCCCATCCATGAATAATCCTATATTGCACAAAATATCGCTAGTGTTCTACTGAGCTATTTCGCATAATGCCGCTGTTGTACAAAAAAATTGATGTCTATTAACGAATTATTTGGAGATGTGCCGGTAGTCGACAAAAAAACGTGGTGACGGCGTCGATCGCTATGGCACAACTGGCCTACGGACGGTCTTCCAGATAAAACGTCGTCGACTACCCACCAATGGCATAACGGCACAATGCTGCAACGGTGGAATTTTTTTGAATTAGAATACGGGAGTCTTAGTCACGATAAACTTTAACGTGTTCTGCGTCTAGTCTTATACTTAGTTGCAAAACGGATTATTTCACGATACCGACTTGTTTTAGATAAGCGTCGATATATAGTTATTCCTAGAAGTTTAATTGTTACACAATGTTACATAAAAAACTTAAAAGTAGGGGTAAAAAGAGGATTTTTCCAAATGCAGGCGGAGAACAGCACCGTCGTCGAATCCGAGCCATCTGGCTAGCGATGTCGTGTAACACTTTAAACTCTTATTTCACGGGTCTAGTCTTAATCCTTAGTATTTGACACCTATTCTTCAGCTCTATTTTTGTGAACGAATGAAAGTGTCGAGTATAGGGTCAGCGTGAAGCACCGAAGCGTTTACCTTTAATTGGTGAAAATTAATTAGCCTGAAACTTCAAACAGAACCAAACAAACATAAACATTTCCAAACAGAACCGTTACTGATTCCGCCATTTAATCATCCAAAATGTAAACTAAATTGTATATTTAACTATACCGTCCGCCAGCGATCGCAGTTCGAACAAAGCGCCTCTAATTACTATTTCGATGCCACGGCCTTTCCAGCCTTGTTACTATTCGTTCATTATTCTCCACTTCAAGCCTAAGCACCTTCATAGGCAAATGTCGCTTAAGCCTTTATAGAAACGAGAATATTCTATACTCGATATACTAAGGCAGTTCGTGTTGGAATAACTTGTGCATTTACATCGTTTTTATTTTGATCGGAAAACGCTAATGAACGCTCTATCATTTTGTTTTGCGAGTTGTTTGTCGGATTTCTAGGCAGCTTTGCCCTTGTCCGTTATTTAACAGTGTCGTGTCGCCGTTTGAGGAATAACGAAACAGGAAATACTTCCGGTTTTAATTTCCAGTGTAGTTTATAAAGCTAAATTCCAGGAATAAAAGCTCTATGGAACGACTGGTGATCCAGGGCAAAGTGGAAGGCAAGAGATTATGCGGCCGATCCCCGACTCGCTGGACAGATCTTATCAGAAAATTAACTGAGTCCACCTTAGTCCAATGCGAACGCAATGCTTCAAAATGTGTTTTACCAAAAAAAAATTGACAAATTATCACTCCCCAAAACATTTTTTACGCACACCTTATGTTTGGCATATTCATGTTTAGGCAATATCTCGTTTACCAACTAGTACTTTGACCAAATTTCATTCAGTCAAACATGTTAGTTGGCATAATATGTTTTAACCAAAATAAAATAAGGCAAATGATTTGTATCGTCAATATTTAATTGACCATTTCTATTCCGTCGGTTAATCAGCAGACGAACTCTTCAATGACAAATCATGTGCATCTTTATTTCAATGGTGTATAACATACACAACAAAATAACATCTTTTTTTGTTATGTGGATAGGGAAAATTAATTTGTGTAGAGGTCGCAATTCTAACCTAACCGACAGTGTGTCGACGTTACCCCGCATCGCGGGGTGCCTATTTACTCTGAGGGACACAAGGACTGCTAGGAGGCTTTGCCCCCCGAGCCCCCCTTTTTTGGCTGCCATAACCTAATTTAACGCCTTTGCCTACCGACCTACTTAACCGTGCATTATTTTATTTAAGGGACCGTGCCATTTTTTTTATAGTATTTTGGTAAAATGTCATAACCCAAACAATTTGGTTTTTGTGAATTTATAGTTTGCCATAATATTAACTTGACGAAATGTTTATTGTCTAATGTTTTTTGCCTTACTAAAGCATTTGCTAAAACACCACATGCCATAATGTAATTTTTCGTAATAATATTTAGCTGATGAAAATTTGACGTAATGAAAATATTCGTATTAAAATTGTGCCAAAGTTCGCATTGCCAAACAAAATAGTTGCTAAAATTCGTTTGGTAAATGAAATTTGACCACAATAAATTTGGTAAAACAACAGGATCCCTTCAAACCGGCAAAAATAGAAGCACATTGCCAAAAAAGCACTTTATAATGATACTCAATTATTACACCTGCAACCAAGAGTACCCGACTTAGAACGGAAGAGAGATTTTATAAAGCTATAATTTTCAACTCTAAGCTGGCAACGTTGCTACTCTGACCTCAGACTACACAGTAATAATAATGCCACCACTGCCGCGCAAGAGCACCAACATCATCTATATCATATCAGCTGAAAAATGACCACTCCCGGACATAGGCCTCCCCCAAAGAATGTTTCAATAACCGGTCCTGTGCCAACCGCATCCAGCGGGCTCCCGCGACCTTTACCAGGTCATCAGTACACCTTGTGAGAGATCTACCCACGCAGCGCCTGCCGGTACGTGTCGAGCAAGATGGTCGTATACAAATGTCGATAAATGTAACAGAAAAGAGATGTATTATTTGCTGTCTTTGTCATAGTTTCACCTTTTCTGTGCGACACAAAGTATTTGATATGAGTTTAAGGCCAATGATTACCTGCCCAAATAAAGAAGTTGGTTTAGTTCTCAAACTCGCTGCATAGGAGCCTTTTATAATCAATCTTCACAGTGACTACTATACTTTCCAAATTTCTATCCAATTTGGCAAAACAAGGCCACGTTGGGCAAAATCTTAACGGCTAATAATCTCATAAACGATCATATTTCAACTGGCCCATTACGAATTCATAGCGCTTTAAGAGTCGAGTAATAGACTAGTCAACGAAGCAACTGATCACTGTAATAATTTACCTATTGGCATAACTTTACGAGTAGATCTGTTTTTTTAACCTTACACTAAGTATTAAAATAATGGTTTCTGGGCAAATTCAATGTCAAAATTGACGACCAATGTAGGATTAAAACCGACTTATCATCAATTCTGCCTCACAGCCCGGAAGAAGCTGAAGATTCTAAAAACTGGTCATAGTTGTAAATTGGAAGGCAATGTAATAAGGCGCGTGGTACAATTTTGACGATGGACTTAGCGTGGTAGAAAGAAAACTAGCGACATCTATGATGTAATGAGGTTGACCATTAATAGGAGCTGGCGGAAGACTTTTATACAATCCATAAAGAAGTCAGTAGCTCGCGATCTTCAGTCATGAACACAAGACTGTGGAGATTATCGGCGTGTCCATCCACTTATAATCCTTGTTGACCAGACTATAATGCAGCGAGTACTTGTTGCTACTGGACGGTTGCCAGAGGCGATACATCTGTTAGTGGACTACGGATTGGTTTAGACTGGAAATATATTGGCGGGCGCATTCAGTGGTTTCTGTTACGGCAAGTCCTTTGTGGTTTGCCCAATCGTTTCACAAGCTTTTGCGTTTGTAGCAGACTATTAAAAGAGTTTTTTGAATTATTTGAGCCACATTATTTTGGTGCTTACGCTAAGCTTAACACCGGTTGGTGAGGCGCCCTATGTTATGTTTTAAGGACTGTTCGAAACGTGTCATGCTGTCCTTCAAGATCGACCCCATGAACTGAGAAAAACATTCTGAGGACCGAGAACTGTTGAAAGCGACACTTCGTGAAGGCGTGACACTACACGACAACGCCTGGTTTGATCTCTTGTCCCAGAAACGAGAATAAGGACACCAGCGCAATCCTGCACCTACTAGAACACGGTATATGACTATATGTCATATATGCGGGCGTTACTATCGCTCTCGTATAAGCGTGACAAGCCACGTACGCAAGTTTCGCACTTTCATAGACGGTGCATCATGCATCATGTTCTATAGATGTTAATAAAACTTTTTATCAGCCTAATTTGGTGTCTGATAGATAAAGTGCATTTTAGTTAAATAAATGTTTCTTTAATGCCAAACTGAAATTTATGTGACAGTACAGACTTACAGTCGCAAATCATATTTACATTCCATAAACAGTACCACATATATCCTGTTAGAATACTAACTTGTTAGTCGTGTTCTGGGCTGGTTATTTTATCCCCAATTTTTGACTGAAGTTTGCATACCGAATTACCCACTTTAATGTCACCGTTACTCTGATTTTCAAAGGCATGGCAGGTAGGGGAAATGTCCAATGCTGTCACAGATCGCGAATGGAATGGCTCTTATTTCCCAGCGCATTATGCTCCTCTTCATCTTACCATTGTTTGCTCCCATATGAATAAAGATTTAACAAGTCGCCTTCTTGGCCTCATCTGGCAAAAAAAAACCCAGCTCAATAAAAAATACATTTAAATCTGACCATTAGTATTAATGCGGGCTGTTGATTGATCGATCTGATTGCTCGTCAACAACTCGCTAACGATGTTTAAGTTTACTTTGCCGATACTCACCGGTTGTTCGGCATTTTCCCCGGCCCATTTTGCGAGAGGTTGGCTGAGGTGCAATAGAAATATATATTTTTATAATTGGTTGCGGTCAGTTGATTCTTTTTCTTCGGTATTGCATATTGTACCTCAGTAAATAGAGAAGATGCGTAAAAAAAGGTAGAGATGTTACCGTCGTGCAAATACCTCAGAAAAGAAAAAATACTTTTCACGCCACTGCTCGGAAATGTGGCAAAAGATGGTCAGAATTCAGGCTTCAAAGCTGGGGCTAGTTGGACATCGCACGAACAGGCCATCTATGAGTTGAAACTGTCCAACAATGTTTTTGTAGGCCAGTTTGAACAGCGATTCGAACAATCACAGTGTTATGTGTTGGACCGGGTAGCAAATAAAACGATGCCTATAACTGACCTATATAATAGTATATTAAAAACTTAAACCCTTAACAAAAACCTATATCTAAAAGTGTTGAGCGCCAAGAGGGGTTTGACAACTGTGTTCGGGATCCCTGCTTATCCAATACGCCGGCTAGCGCGATTATAATCAAATTCAGGTTTCAACTAAACCTCGAAGGGCATGTCCAAAGGCTAGAACAAAGGAGTAAGCTTAGACACGGCTGACGGTATGTGACTACTGCCTGATTACAGTGTTAAGTTTTAAATAACTAAAACTTACCCCTTCGCTGGTTATGCCACACACAATTTAACCAAAACAAATGTCCGTAATAGAAAATAATCTCGCAAATCAATTCATTTGCCCATCGGCAAGCAAATGCTGCTGTCACAATTCACAACATGACGGGTACATATTTATTCGTAACATATTTACACACGTACTGATTGTCTTAAAGACATGAGCTGGAATGACTCGTCGAACCTATGTCGTTACTTTAAATAAATAAAAGTCCTTACAAATTATAGAAAAAGTAAATCCCTGCCGAGATTCGAACTCTCGCTCCCCGGATCGTTAGGCCGACCTCCATACCGCGGAGCCATCAAGACAGAGCGCGCGAATTTACCATGCACTTTAATCCCCGCGAGACCTACGTCACTCGCTACTCGAGACACGATAAGGCGGCGGTTAACTAATGCGCTCGAATGTAAACGTTACTGTCTAGGACTTACGTATTAAATTGGCCTGACAGAAATATTGTCGTTAACACTATGAAGACAAAGACACGACCATAACATATTTCCTCTCCCTAATGAAAAAAAAAATACATTTTTTTTTTTTTTTACTCTCCCTTATGCAAAGCTTTTCAGAGGCTTAAGATCCTTGACATGCCAATTACCAACACATTTGCCAGCAACATTATTTAAGCGATATATGGTGTCCGAGAGTTTATCGACAACAATCGCCTTTTCAAATTTCGGAGCCAGTTTAGCCATAAATTTATTTGGTGCGTTTGACAAAAGTTTTGTTCTCTTCCACACCATGTCACCCACCTTAAAATTGCAGGGTTTACGTTTGCTATCATAGCCCTTCCGGCTGTGATCATGTGCTAATCGTAGCCTATGTTGAACCCTTTCATACAAACTGTTTCTATATCCTACACAATCGATGTAGTCAGTAACGTTTACAGGATACGAATTGTCCGGGTTTTGCAATAATTGTCCTGAATTTGGGTGATCCACGCTTGGTACCGACGTCTCTCTACCAAGGAACAGGTATGAAGGCGTATAGCCTGTTGTCTCATGCACTGCTGTTCTTATCGCATGCCCAATTTGGGGTAAATTGACATCCCACGCATTATGTTTTCCTGGTTTGATGTAGGTGGAGATCATAGTGCCTATAACCCTGTTAACCCGTTCTGTGGGGTTTCCTTGTGCGTGGTAGTTTGGTGTGAACCACAATTGGCTACCGAACTTGACAGCCAAGTCTTTAAACAATTGGGAACAAAATTGGCGGCCGTTATCGCATATGATAGCCTTAGGGGCGCCATAGAGCAAAAATTGTCTTTCCACAATGTCACATATCTTGTCTGCCTTTCCGGTTCTCAGCGGGAATAACAGCACAAATTTGCTGAACCAACATGTCATCACTAGCAACATAGTGTTACAAGTTTTACTTTTTGGAAATGGGCCCATCAGATCCAACGATATGATCTGCCATGGACGTGTCACTTCTCTGTGTCTTCCCATGTATCCCAGTGGCCCCTGCTGCGATACTTTATGTTTGGCACAACTTTCACACTTTTGGACATATTGCTTCACATCGTCTAATAAATTGGGCCAAAAATATCTCTGTTTAATTTTAAAATACGTTTTGCGCACCCCTAAATGACCCGCCGTTACTTCGTCATGGCATTGCTTCAGGACCTTATTTCTTAAATCTTCCGGTACATATAATTTCCAGACGTCCTCAGCGTTTGGGAATGATTTCAATTTAACCTTTTTATACAGACAACCGTTCGATACCATCCAATCTTCAAGTGTATTCTCTTGCACTTCTCTCATTTTAGACTTGTACCAGCTATTTTTATGTTTTTCTAATATCTCTAAATTATTAATCTCCGAAATTATATCTGAGCCCCTTGACAACGCGTCTGGTACTACGTGGCTTCTACCCGGCCTATGAATTATGTCGTAGCTAAATTGTTGTAGCTTCATTGCCCACCTTGCTAGCCTTCCATGGGGGTCCTTCATTTTGTGCAACCACTGCAAAGCACTGTGATCAGTTACCACCGTGAATTGTACCCCATCAATGTATGGTCTAAATTTTTCAATTGCATACACAATACTTAATAGTTCTCTTTCTGACGTGGAAAATTTCTTTTCCCGATCATTAAGTTTTCTGCTCAAGTACGCTATTGGCTGTTCCTCATTTCTACTTTTCTGACACAATACCGCTCCTACGCCATTATTAGATGCATCACACTGAATTATGAATGGTTTCGAGTAATCTGGGCAAGTGACGACCGGAGCCGATGTAAGTAGGGTTTTCAATTTCACAAACGCTCCTTCTGCCTCCGTGGTCCAAAACAAGCGTTTGTTCTTCTTTCCTTTAGTAAGGTCGTGGAGAGGTGCCGCTACTATTGAAAAGTCCTTCACGAATCTCCTGTACCAACTTGCTAACCCAATGAATCTTTTCAATTCAGTGTAATTTCGAGGCCTAGGAAAGTTAATAATTGCAGCGACCTTATCTGGATCTGTCCTAATCCCATCTCTATCGACAATATAACCTAAGTACCGCATACTAGATCGAGCAAACTTGCATTTATCTACATTTACTGTCAAATTAGCCTTCTTAAGAGTTTCTATAACTTTATTGAGGAGCGATATATGTTCATCAAACGTTGATGAACAAATGACAATATCATCCAGGTACGCCCAAACTTTGTCTTCACTCGAGTGGAATAAAATGTCCATTAACCTTTGCTGTGTTTGCGAGGCATTGACCAGTCCAAATGGCGTTACTTTGAAATGGAAAAGCCCTTTTCCTGGTAATGCGAACGCCGTTTTCTCTTTACTGGTGTCGTCTAGCGGTATTTGCCAAAACGCTGACTTCAAATCAATCGTGCTTAAAAATCTAGCGTTACGTAAATTGTCAATGATGTTGGATACGCGTGGCAGCGGGTAAGTGTCCCGTTTTGTCACCCTATTCAGTTGCCTGCTATCAAGACATAATCTATTCTCACCATTTGGCTTTTTGACAATCAAAACCGGTGAACACCAAGAACTATAAGAAGGTTCAATGACGTCATCTGCTAACATTTTATCGACCTCTTTCTCAATCTCTGCTTTTACCACCGGAGAGAAGTTGTATTGTTTCTGATGGACTGGTTTGTTATCCCCGGTATCTATGTTGTGCTTTAAAACGGATGTTCGGCCCAAACCATTGCCAATTTCCTTCCTCATGTTTTGTATCACTCGTTCCAAATCTTCTTTTTGTTCTGAACTCAAATCTTCACTAGATATGATGACGGGACTAGGTGTTGTAGCGTTATCTAAACTCAACACCTCAATCCCCTTGCCTTTGAACTGTAAGGATATGCCGAAATCGTCAAAGAAATCCTTACCCAATACTAGAGGTTGGTTTAATTTTGGCATGACCATAGCTGATATGACCTTAAACTGACCATCAAACATTATCGGAATGTCATACACCTCTGATATATCATGCATGGAACCATCAGCTGTTGTTACACGATTACGTGCAATTTTATAGCTTTTTAAACCTATTGACAACAAAACGCCCGCAAATACAGAGTTCATAACTGTCCTATTAGCCCCTGAATCTAATAGGCCTATGCACTGCCGTTGTAATATATCTATCGTTACATACGACCTATTGTCATTCTCCTTTTTTAAAACTACGGGGCATAATTCCCCGTCTGTTCGCGCGAAAAATCTCTTAATAACCCCTAACCATTCTTGCCAATCCTTATTTTCACTACCCTGGGGAAAGTCTAAGGGGCCTGATTTGAACTTTCCCCTGAAGCGTTTCCCTTACACGAGCAGTCCTTAGCCGTGGTACCAAAGCGACCGCACCTATAACAAAATAATCTTTGTTTCGGCATCTTGCAGTCTCGGAACAAGTGGCCACCTTCTCTACAGTTCCAGCAACGTTTACTAATCACGGTTGGTTTACTTTGCAACTGAGCCACCTCTTCCATCACCATAGCCTCTCTAAACTCTCCTGAATTGTTGTTTGTTTTGTGGGCTAAGTCCGGTTCCAATGGGTTTCTCACAGCCTTGGGTTCTTCAAACCTGTCGCAGTTAATTTTTGTGCGCTCTACTATTCTTAAGACATTTATCAAGTCAGACACTGAATTAAACTCATCCCTACACACTGCCCGCTGGTAATATGGCTGAATATTTCTCAACAGTATACATATTTTTTCCGTCTCCGCCAGTTTGCTGGGCAATCTATTAAACATGTTCTGCATAATCGAAACATAGATCAACACTGTTTCATCACGACCTTGTGTTCGTGCTCTTATTTCTGCTAACAATTCTTCCTGGTAAAACGGTTTCTGGAAAGAACGCTTCAATAAAATTACCAGATCCTCCCAATTGCTAGCATATTCTCTATTTGCTCTATACCAAATCAATGCGTCTGCCTCAAAGAAGTCAATCGCATACCGCCATAAATCAAAATCTGTCGCATTTCTAGCATCCCTGAGCTCTGAAACCCGTTCCATAAACGCATTGATACTCATGTTGGATCCCGTAAACTTAAGACCCCATTGATAAATTGGCACTAGTTTACGTTTCGGAGACTCTTCTTCGAGGGTGGATGAGCGTAATAACTTCAATCGGCTGCCAGGTGTTTGGCCTTCCCACTGCCCTGCCGCAAAATTTACACTCTTGTCCGGCAACTCATTTACTACCGTCAATCCCTGATTACCCAATTTTGTACCCAGGGGTGTTTCCTCCGAGTCCTTGGATGAGGGATGTGTAGCACTGGCTAGTTTATCTGCAATCCTTACACCCAAGTCACCTAATGTTTGCTGCAGTATCTCTTTATCCTTAACAGTTAAATTATCATCCTCGACCTCATCATCCAACCCCTCTAACTTCTCGAGTAAAATCTGACACTCTTGCTGAAGTGCATCTTTGCTGATGCCGTCGTCTTCCGCCACGGGAATCACCAAAGTCACTCTGTTCTGCACATGGTACAGCCGTGATACCAGACGCCTGAACAACGCTTTGTCTGGCTTACCTACTATCTCTGCGATGTAATTGGAAAGAACGCTTAGTTTTGTCGCACAAATGTCTAACTCTGATTTAATATCCTCTGCCTTACGAGCTGGTGTTTTGACATCGCGCGCCCGCCCCTCTGATTGCTCCGCGAGCATTAATTCCTTTAATAACTTTTTTAATACTGGGACTGTACTTTGCATACGCACCCCACGACACTCAAGTTCATATTCCAGCTCATCCTTTAATAGATATTGTGGATCCATATTGGCTAAAGACAGTACAAATGACTATAATACGACTGCTAATACACAACGGATTCTGAACAAACCGTTTTCGTTATCGAAAATCAGTAAGAGATTTTAAAAAAAAAAAAATACTTATATTATCATGCACACTAAATTTCCATCCAACTTACAAACTATTGTCACGTTATTTCTTGACTAATGGTAACAAATTTACGGCGTCGAAATGCCTTTTGACCTCATACACAATAACACTCTTTATGCCCACAATTAAAAGTAAAACTTAGCTGACATTACAATATTATGCCGTTTCAAAAATAAAAATAAAGTTACAACGAAATAAATGCCCACGACACAATAATGCAACCTATATCAAAACACACACGTAAAATACTTATCAAATTCGTACGCACGGACGGACGTATTACATTAAAACATAACGTAGGTAAAACAAAATAAAACAGAAAAAATAACAATATAAAATGAAATGTGAAAAGAAAATACAATCTACTCCTACACTTATGTCAGTTATGACTAATGAGTAGTCCGCTATATATACCGTTATCCAAACACACTATATTTTAACGTTGGGCGCTATTTGTTATGTGTTGGACCGGGTAGCAAATAAAACGATGCCTATAACTGACCTATATAATAGTATATTAAAAACTTAAACCCTTAACAAAAACCTATATCTAAAAGTGTTGAGCGCCAAGAGGGGTTTGACAACTGTGTTCGGGATCCCTGCTTATCCAATACGCCGGCTAGCGCGATTATAATCAAATTCAGGTTTCAACTAAACCTCGAAGGGCATGTCCAAAGGCTAGAACAAAGGAGTAAGCTTAGACACGGCTGACGGTATGTGACTACTGCCTGATTACAGTGTTAAGTTTTAAATAACTAAAACTTACCCCTTCGCTGGTTATGCCACACACAATTTAACCAAAACAAATGTCCGTAATAGAAAATAATCTCGCAAATCAATTCATTTGCCCATCGGCAAGCAAATGCTGCTGTCACAATTCACAACATGACGGGTACATATTTATTCGTAACATATTTACACACGTACTGATTGTCTTAAAGACATGAGCTGGAATGACTCGTCGAACCTATGTCGTTACTTTAAATAAATAAAAGTCCTTACAAATTATAGAAAAAGTAAATCCCTGCCGAGATTCGAACTCTCGCTCCCCGGATCGTTAGGCCGACCTCCATACCGCGGAGCCATCAAGACATGAGCAGAGCGCGCGAATTTACCATGCACTTTAATCCCCGCGAGACCTACGTCACTCGCTACTCGAGACACGATAAGGCGGCGGTTAACTAATGCGCTCGAATGTAAACGTTACTGTCTAGGACTTACGTATTAAATTGGCCTGACAGAAATATTGTCGTTAACACTATGAAGACAAAGACACGACCATAACAACAGTTTTGTTGTGTAGCTGTATTTTATATATTTGTGGTTGATATTTATAAATAAAATTTGAAAATGAGTTCCGATGATAACAGCGACGAAGAAACTAATTGTACTCCGCCGGAATTGAGGGAGGAGGCCGAATTAGCAATGAATAACATGTTGCCGCCAAAATCGAAGGACAGGTACATAAATACAGGTTGGTTTTTTGAGTGGTGATATTTCTTATCTCATTGCATATGTTTGAGAAAACCACTATACATGCCTAGCCATGAAAAGGGCTTGCCGGCTTCGTATTACTATCAAGCCTGCGGTCGGCCGTCTATACCTACTCACCCGGCAAGCCCTTCTTTCCCGGCGGCTGCAGTAATGTACTATTAGTCTTAAATGTGACCGACAGGATTATTTTTTCTTTTTATGTTTTGTTTAAAATGTTTGATTTTCTTGGAAAAACCATAAATAAAGTATTTACTTTATGGAAAAACTGATTATCAATTTAAAATAATTTAAACCATCGAGAGTCGTACTATCCCTTTGTAAAGTAACGTTAGAAACGTACGTAATAATTTGACTCTTCTTCTCTTCATTGACAGTTTTTTAGCAGTTTGAGTGTTATCACAGCTGCAAAGGACTTGTTTGCATGCTATCGGCGAGTTCGAAATGTGTCCGTAAAAGTAACAGTTACGTAATTTTCAACCGTTTAAATGCAAATATCTGCTATATAATTTTTCATTTTAATAAATTACAGCATTGTTTTCTTACTTTGCTAACAATACTCCCTGAAATGGTGATCAATTATTCTAGTTCACTTTTTGCTCGTGTATCGGAGAAGAGTCTCGATTATACTAGATTGCAAGGTGCATTCTAATTGCTGTGTTTTATTGCCCTTTCTTTGGAGCGCAGCAGCTGGCGATTAGCATTTAAAATTAAGGGCTTGCGATGGGCTATGTTCGTAGCTTAGTGACGTCACAGAGTTCAGTACAACTATGTTTGGAATAGCCTACAGCAATTGCGTTGCACGAAGCGAGGGTAGTGATGGGACAGCCTTTTCAGCTGAGTGTGCAATGGTGTAAGCTGTAATAGTAGTTTATGCGACAAGGGTCCTTAAAATATAAAGTGTGATTTCTATTTTAAGTTAGCTTCAGTAAATTGAGTATATTAAGGCCTACTTACGCATAGTTTAGAATTAAAAGCCAAAGTGATATTGTTGCATTAATCTCCCTCGCAACAAAGCTGCCAACATCGAAACTACGCCACAAAATGCTTTTTAAGCTCGCTTTTTACTACTTGACTGATTTACGAGTAAGCACAACTTTGGAAAAGGTCATATGCTGTGGTTGTAAACTGCAACAGCGGTGTTATAGTGGCAATATACTTGGCTTAGTGACGGAAGGTCGCATGTGTTAGTATTTTCTTTATATGTTACGTCATTTTATAAATAATATGTCACATATCACGCACTTTGGAAGTCTTTATTGATTTGTTGACGAATGGCTTTGGTTTTCATTGTTCATTTTTATTCACGCTATTTGGTATAACGTTGTTGAATGTAGTGACTTCCCGGTTTTATTTTTACTTATTAAGGTCAATGACTATAATTATCCAGCAACATTCAATTTTCGTGTCGTGTCTTATGGTATTCTGTTAAACAGCTCTGACAACAACACACAATAAGAAAACACCACCAACAACAACATAATATTGATTAAATTGGCAATATGTTGCTTTATAAGTTGAGCTAGTGTTATTTTACTCTTTGGCAAGAGGAAGGTAGATAGGGACAACTTAAATATAAAGCCCTTCATATATGTAGTGTTGGCGTATTTCAATAGATGTTACATATTCAAACGGTCTAACACAACAAATGCCTATTCGAATACGTCACGTCACGTGGGGATGTGAAAATCTTGACAGTAGTACATATAATGAATTTAAAAGGAAAACTATCTCGGGCAAGTAGGCATAAGTAGTTAGCGAGTAAAAGTCGACCAACTTTACATGTACTTGGAATGGCCAATTTTCGTACAAAAACCGCAATTTTACTAAGACAGACAGGCAACTACGGAGCCCTACACTGCGCGTGGCTCAATACGCACTTGGCCGGTTTTGTACCTATAATCATATCATATAGATCTATATCAAAATATAAATTTTGGATACCTACCTATCTAAAACACTTCCATATTTAATTTAGTTATTGAGAGCAAGTTGGACATACGAAAACCAAAGCCTCTATACGTTTATCTATTACTAGCTGCCCGGTCCGGCTTCGCACGGATTACCCATTTTCCCGTAGGAATGAAGCATTTTCCCGCGGTAAAAAGTAGCCTATGTCACTCAAGGTGAATGTAGCTTTCCAATGGTGAAAGATTTTTTGAAATCAGCAATGTAGTTTTTGAATTTATTCATTACAAACATACACACACACACACACACACACACAAAAATACAAATCTTTCCTCTTTATAATAGTAGTATTAGATGACTTATTATATAAACGTATGCATTTATTTCTGCCAATATAATTTTACTGGATAGTTATTTCTAAAACTCATTGCAATGAGCTTCAAATGATTGCGTATTCAGTTATAAATTATTCACAATCGAATATAATAATAGCTTAATGTGTCCAGAAGAAATTACTTCCGGGCATTATTACAAAGGTCGTTTCTGAAATTGTACTCCAGCTTGGGGGCTATTTTGTTTGTAGCAGGTAAAAAGTACAAAGATCAAACTCCTTTTCATAACAAGGGGCCTAGGGTGGACCTGCTAATGACTTTTATAATTTCAGTAGATTTTCGCTGTTTTGTTCAAAATTTCTGAAATAAATGTGGACATGTGCATGAAATAATATTTTGCACCACCGTTTATCAAGAATCATTAAAACAAACATAATATGCATGATTCGATGGTTCGGAATCGTCGGTAATCGAGCCAGCATCCACGCGAGTGGCGCGGGACCGGTTACTTTGGCACTCTTTGGGGGAGGCATATGTCCAGCAGTGGATGTCTTTCGGCTGATATGATGATGATTATGAGTCCGTTAAAATCAATTTCTTTGTGAATTGAAAGTTCTCTATGAGATGACAGCTGTGGATGCATCTTGCCCTTAGCGATGAATGTGTAACCTAATGTGTAACCTCATTCCGTATATCATAAAAAAATTAACGGTACAATTTGCCTACGTTTCTTCTTTTATCTAGGATATACCGCTAAAACTATAAATTAAAAGAGGACGGTGATAGCTTCGCCAGTTTTTGTTGTGGCAGCTATCAACGACCCCTGAGTCGGTAATGGCCGCAAAGTAATGGTAAGTTTTTCTCTCTTTTATCTTATTATATTGGATTAAAATGCAAGTTTTTTTTTTGACCAGTTTGAAGATAAACAATCAGTCTTTGTAAAAATCTATTAGCGACACAAAATGTTGCCCAGTTTTCTTATTTTAACGTTTTTAATTTGACCAAAAATATGACAATTTAGGTAGCTCGATATTTTATAGTAACCTTCGTAAATTATTGTTTCTCGTTTAAAGCCGCATTGTTATGTTCATATTCTTCGTGACATTAATCACTAAAATCAATTTTGTAGTCAGAAGTTCATTTTAATAAAAATCGCCTACTTTTTATAAGTCGGTAATTAATTTTATGTTTGTCATTCCACATTTTATTAACGACCCAAACCCGAGCAAAGGAGTCAGTAATAGCAACCATAAGATACTATTACCGACCCATATGAGTCGGTAATAGCAACCATAAGATACTATTACCGATCGGTGATAGTATATAGTATGTACGATCGGTAAACAGCTTCTTATGGTTGCCATCCCCGACTTCTACGGGTCGGTAATGGTTTCTTATAGTCACCTAATAATCTAATCGATCTAATAGCTGCATAAAAATCGTTAATAGATTCACAGCCGTTATTTTAGGATGGTAATAGCAACAATCGACTTCGTCAATTCTTATATTTTTTTAATTACGATAATCCTTTATTTATAGGCATTTGACTAAGCAATTATAATCTTTATACTTAACACTAACATATAAAATTAAAAAGCGAAATGTGATGGCAACCAGTATACTTATAAAGTAAGGTCGATTTTAAAATTGCCTTAAGAGGGTCGTTAATACCTGCGTTTACCTTAGTTTTACTTATTTCGATTATTTCATTAAGTGCTTTCAAATATAACAATATTTGTGTATTTCAAATGGGTCCTTAAAATCGTATGACAGTTAAAGCACTATTTTTCAGATTTTCTATGGAAAAGGGATGCGTTGTTCATGATTCATTAAAAAATACTAGTTCGAAAGCGCGTTCTAGAAAACGATGAAAAAGTACCAACCTACAGCAACGAAAATGAAATGAAACTCGATTACGTTTTTTACTCGGCAAAATAATTACTGTGTTGCCAGTCCACTTATTTTCTACGAGATATCGAAAAAAGCCCTTTTGTGAAGGCTTGGAAGCTTTGGGAAACTCATTAAAGGACCGATAAATACTGGTAAGGTACTGTAGGCAGCTTGCTCCGCTTCGGTTGTTTTTTATAAGCTTTCTATTGTTTTCTTTCGTGGAGTGTTTTTAATATTTATTACTTTTGATATTAGATGCCAGTTATATATAAAATTGTTTTATTACGAGTACTACGTAAGGTGCTCAACATGTAACGCGCAAATTTGATAATATGTTGTCTATAGACCGTTTCGCACCCAAGAATTTCAAATCAACACTTTCAATGGCCAGGTATCTGGTATCGCTAGGTTGCTCGTTGGCGTTTTCCCTTCATATTTTCGACGTTCACACCATTAAACAAATTAGCCTGTCGTTTTCCAACCTTATTTTGCTGTAATTATATTTCCCTGGAATGATAGCGGACCTACACCACCCGCATCCAGCGGACTCGCGCGACATTTACCTGGTCATCATTCCACCTTGTCTACCCACGCCGCGCCTGCTGGCATGTAGTCGCCACTCGAGAACCTTGCCACCTCGCCACTCTGAATGCCTCAAATAAATTCAACAGAATGTCGTTAGTACAAAATTAATGTCTTTTATGAAATGCCGGAAAGTAAATGTAATTATTGTGTATCGAGATATCGTACTCCCAGTTCCGGTGATATTACCCGTAATAAATTAACTTCGGTGCCAGTTTACAGCGCAAATGGATTTCAATTTAAAATTCGTGTACCGTTAATGTGTCCTTGTGTGATGGATGAAATTTTGTGGAATCGAATTAAAATTGTATCGTTACGTGATAAAGTGTAATGGTTTCTGTTTTACGTGTTCAAATTATATCAGTTGATCGACTACTGCAGAGCCGGAAGGAAGGATGATTTTAGCAGTCTAATGTTTGCATTTACTTGTGGTCCACCGTTATCGCAAAGCCATCTCTGATCGGCCATAAGAGTGGGCCTCGAATGAGCACCTATAGCACTCTAGCTTAGGTATCTGCATTAGCATATATGCAAGCATGAACTGAACTTACACTTACAGCTTGCGTATCCCCTATATATCTGACACATGAGTTGCCGCCCTGTGCGTACTAGCCCTATACAAGGTGTGGAGACCCTTGTCCCCGAGAACGTCCTCCAACTTCCCCTTATAGACATCCCTTACCACACAACGTAAGACCACCTAACCTGAGACCCTGTTGCGGGTGTAAACCCGCTACCATCCCGCTACCAATCATCTCAACTTATTCATATACATGATATACCGTCACGCCTCCCAAACAGAACAAGACCACACGCACACCAATATCAATTCACCACATCACAAACAGTCATCGTCCAAGCTGTGTAAACACACGAACACACGTGCAAACAAACCAAATCATTACAATATCATAGGATGCATCGAAAGTGATTATGGAAAGAGCTCACCCTGGTCTAACACCACAAATCCGCACTTAGGAACATGTTAGGAACTTTGACTACCGGTCCACACTTCAACTTTGTTATAAATAAATATGTTTGCTTGTGGGTGTTGCTGCTAAATAGGCTGTTTGAGACATGATTATGAACATCAATGCAAATAACTATCGTGAATCATCACCAATCACGACAACGGCTACACGCGCTGTCACGCGACGGCGCGCGAGCTCTCTCGATTTTTCTCACACTATTCATGTCTCTCTTAACACTTGGAACAAGAGGTGTACTGCGGAAAAAATCGAGAGTATGTCGGGGCCGTCCTATGATAGGTGACATAGATTACCATATGTGTGAAAAAATAAACCTTTGTAATTAGTTTACCCTAGTTGGGATACAGTTTATTCTAACATTTTGCAATTTGATTGCATAAACACATCAAACAATCAATCAATGCACAATCAGGTTACCTTTACAGGTACTGCTTTGGTTGGAGCATTGCAGCGGTTACCTAAATATATTCAATTGGAAGTTATATAGAGTGATTCAGGGAAGAAATCTGAAATCATTTTTAACGCACTAAAATTGATCGCCATTTTAATGCAATGGTATTTCGGCCAAAACATTCTTTTTTATTTTTACTATTCCATTAAAGGTAAAACTCCGGAAGTTAGGGTCACCACCATCACCTTCACTTTTGACACATTTTCGAAAATATCTACAGATGCTTCTTTTGTCAGTAACAATAAAGACTGTGTATAGATATTTTTAGAAAGCTGAACTGTACAGTCAGGACAGAACTCTATTGTCAATGTCACAAAGGCGTGTACAGATATTTAAGGTTTGTTTTTACGGGCGTATATTAATACATCAGACTGCACAGTCGCTCGTTCGTTTAATATCAACCACATAACCACCATCTATAACACCAACAACTTTTAATCACGTATTCATTTTTCGAAAACGCTCAAGTTTCAAAATTAATAAAACTGCCAGCGGACCAGCCAGCTGTTGCCAGCTCTCTAAAAAGGAATTATTACGAAATTTATACAACGCCTGTCTGGACCGGCCGATGTCAGATTGGATCTGACAAAGGTCGATTCATTTTGAGATGTCGTGGAAAGACTGTTTATCGACGAAATGGCGAGAGTTGTTGCGAACTGCCGCGTAGAATGATTCCTAAAGGTGTTAAGTCACTTTGCTTTTCTTCTAAGGCAGTAATCTTTTTTTCTGATAGCATTGATTTGTTAGGACCGCTGCAGAAGGCAGGGATAACTAACATGTGATAAAGTTTGATGGCTCCATCAGTTTTGTATTATTTCCTTTATTTTTACACTATATATAAGGTTACAGTTATATGGTTTCAAACATAAGCACAGGACTCCATTAATTATGCAGAAGCATGTCAGTATTAATATAACAGTACTTGAAATGTTCCAGATTTCCTGTAAATGTATAATTTAACTTGGCCGTACCTACAAAATAATGAAATACTTATGATTTAAATATTTAAGCAAGGTGATATATCATTCCTACTGTGGTATTAATAATACAAACGTAGTACCTATTTTGAGATTAAACTTTTTATACATAATATATGTTTTCTTCATCTTCTTTATGAAACCCGTAATTGAGCATGATTTTTTAGATATCTTTTTATTCATCATTGATAACATTACCTGGAAATGCAACATTCGCAGAAACAAGCAACCTACTAGGTTAGATACAGCTTATACTCGTACATACTCGTATAGGTACTTAAGTTTATTTAAGTTGGCCAAATTGTTTCAAAGTAGTCATTCAAAAAGCAACTCTAACGTCCAAGGTAAAAGATTCCAATTCCAATTACGGTTTTATAAGAAGTCAGCCACATTAAATAATCTCATATCTACGCCAGAACACTGCATACGGATGAAGTCGTACAAAGTTCATTATTATGTATTACAGGATAAGTTAGTGGGTTTATAATGATATTGCGACTGGATCCTTCCTAGACCGTATCTTGTTGTTGACACGGAAGCAATGAATCTTTACTCAACTTTGCGGTAACCGAGCTCAACATAAACTCATTAATACGTCGTCTTGTACAAACTCCAAAACCAACCAATAACATAGATATAGCGAACTTCGTATTATTTCAGAGATGAGAGCAACATGGCAGCCGAACGCTATAAATTTTGATGAGTCCGTAGATCGATAGTTTATGAAGTAGAAGATATTTTAGAAGCGTGAAGTTTTTATTTAAGTTTACGTGAAGAGTTTTGATGTAGAAAATGTTTTATAGAATTGAATTTTATAGAAGATCGTGAAATGGCGTACTTACATAAAAAACTATTGAGTATTTATGAACACCGTAAAAACAGTGCTGATAGCTTGAGCGACTTATATCAGTTTCTGTGTTCTAATTCTGTGGCAATCTTTTAAAAACATAGCGGACAATAATGGTTTTACTTAGGGTTTTCATGCATTACTTCTTGGCGTAAGGCCAAGAAGTAATGTAGGGAGCCTTAAACAAGAAACTTCATGTCCTCATTTTGTGATATTAACGCATACATTTCCGAGCATGTTTGAGAAAAGAAAATTAATGGAGAGAACTCCAGTACAAAAAAATCAAGAAAGGTAAGTTCGAGAGAGTGAGACGGATACGTATCTTCTAAAAAGTGAGGATGTGAAGGAAGCACTGAGGAAATGCAAACTTTCAAGTTTAGTAAAGAGAGATAACCGAAATTCCCTTAGTGAAAGTTCTTAACGGATGATGTTTTATCAGCACGAGTATATACGAACTCTGCTTTGCTTATGCTTCAGATTATTTCATATGTCCGACTTTTTATGACCCTGTCATTGAAATTCGAATCTTCTACCTTTGACCTTAGAGTTGCCTTTTGATTGGACTGCTTTGGTGCAATTTGGCGAACTCAAATAATCACAAGTATTTTGTATAGAATTTAGTAATTTGTTGGATGTAGCCTGCATGTACTTTATGTTGTGCCATGTGGGGCGGAATTGAATGTTTGTTTTGTTTTGGTGACTTGTTAGCGAATCGAGTTGTGTGGTTTGGCCGTTTCAGAGTTTATTTACGGATTAGCACGAAAACGCTGGTCGTTGAGCATGCACTGCATGCTGCTGATATTTTGTCGTTTGCAATATTAATTGTGACTTATAACTTTGGGCTATATAGTTATATACCGTTAATGGTAAATCCCGGGGGTGCTCGTCATACCGAGCTGGGTATGACGAGCACCATAAAATTCCTTGTTGTACCCGCGAATTCTATGAGCATTTCTTAGCTGCCTGTGAAGCTGTAGGTCCTGGGTTCGAATGTCGGTAAGGGCAAATATTTGTGATGAGCATGATTATTTGTTTCTGAATCTTGGATGTTTTCTATGTATTAAAGTATTTTATGCATTCAATGTTATGTCGTCAAGTACCAATGACATCGTATGGGACTAGTTCAATTTGTGTAAGATTGGCCCTTAATATTTACGTTTATTTTATTTTATTATTTCCTAGGAATAGAAAAGGGACTTGAGGGATCAAAACACTACAATGAAAATTCGCACTTAATTTCATCAAACGCCCCAATGTTTCGAGCTTTTATAAAATCGACTGTACTTATAACTTCTTTTTTGGTCCCATGTGAAGACTTTCGGTAAAGATAGTTTGATACTTACGTAAATACGTTGTCTATGTGATTAATATGATAAATTACCTCTTTACTGATATCCAAAAAGAGAGTTTTTAATTTAATGCACTGTTTGTTTTCTTCAAAAGATAATCCTACACACAAAAGTTGAAATCATTATCAGTGATATTTTAATTAAACCAGTCTCTTATTCAAATAGATGCTTAATCACAGACACAGAAATTAAAACAGCTGAAGCATTGCGATGCAAATTTCAACAAAATCAAGTGATAACTTTCAACAACTCCCAGAATGATTATACCTCTCATCCAGAATTCATCTTTATTATCAATTCAGGAAATTTCAATTTCAAGTGAAAGGTGATCTGTGATACGAGCTTTATAGGGTTGTTAAGGGAAATCTGTTCTTGAATAGCTTTTGAAAGCCGTTACCTTAAGATTACAGAGCAATTAGGCGAGGTTGTTAACCCAGCTGATTACCTCTTAGTACAACAGTCATGTAGTCTGATAGAAGCTGTAATCATAGCTAGACAAGTAAGTTAGATGTACATTAACATGCACTTTGTAAAGTTTTAGCAGCAATCATGTTAAAGTCGTAGTTAAACAACTATGTCAACCTAGCCGTGGTTTCTTAGGATTATAATCTAAAATATACCACCATCCGTGCCTCATGATAATTATTTAAGTTTATGATTATGAGAGTCAGAGAGTTAGGTCAGGGGTCGTCTATTTTAGTTATCTGTCCGATGATTGATAATAGACGATAAGGGTACGCGTCCCCAACCTCCCGACCTGTTATTACTGGATCCTCGTCTTCCACAGTAATAATATCCTTTTACCTGAAATTCCTATCCAATGTCCTTTAGTTTCCTATCCTGCATATATGTCCCCATTTTCCTTTTTCCTCTCCGTGCCAATCCAAGGTTGCTGCGCCGATGGATGCATGGCTAGGGGCGAGCCTAGTCGCGAGTGTGCCAAATAGGTCCTGGAACCGGGCAAGTCCAGTGTACTTTTTTCGCCTTACCTTGGCAAGCGGGGCACTGCCAAGGTGGACAATGTTTTTCCCTTGCTGCTCGTGGGATCACTGATGATGAACAATAAAAATTTCACTAAAAATGACGGCGACGTGGTTTGCCACCCGTCACGCCCTGGCCCACGGGTAGGCAAAATGTGGTCTGAAGAATGTCGGATGGCTACGTTGAATGTTCAGGGAGATATGAACGACAAGGTAGATGAGATATGTGATATGATGAATGAAAGACGGATTGATCTGTTGTGTGTGAGTGAAACTAAGCGGAAGGGGTGTGATACCACCAAACATGGTCCTTACTCTGCATACTGGTCAGGGGTCACAGATACCGAACGTGGTAGTAAGGGCATAGGTTTCATCCTTTCTGCGAGAATGAGTGAGTGTGTGAATGAGTTTGAGTGTATCGGCCCAAGACTCATGTGGATTAGGCTTAAAGTGGGTTTAACCCGACTATTTATAGTAGGAGCTTATGCTCCAGTCGATGACGGCGGGTCACAAAGGAACCAATCAGAGCGTCTTGAGTTTTGGGAGAGTGTAAGAGATGTGTTAAGAATGTGTGAAAACAATGAGAGAATAGTTTTGTTAGGCGACCTCAATGGGTGGGTTGGGGTAAGGAGAGGTGGGTACGAAAGTGTTTTAGGAAAGTTTGGCGATGAAAAAGTGAATGAAAATGGCGAGAGGCTGCTTGAGATATGTTTGGAATGGAGTCTCGTTGTGACTAATACTATGTTTAGTCACAAGAGAATCCATATGTATACGTGGCATAGAGGCAATGTGAAGAGTATGTTAGATTATGTGATTGTGGATAAGCGGATAGTCAGTAGAGTGGTGGATACCAGAGCATATAGAGGAGGAGCCAGTGTAGGCACAGATCACTTCCTGGTAATAAGTCGCTTGAAAGGCCTCTTCAAACGATGGCGACACTATTGCTCGGATTCTACCACTGAACTCCAACGAATAAAAGTCGAAAATCTTCAAGACTTGGAAACACGGGATCGCTACAAAAGCATTTTGAAAGAGAATATTAGTGGAGAGGCGGTTGTGAGTGGAGAAGATATGAAAGAGGTATGGAGATGCGTGAAAGAAGGAATGATAGGGGCCGCTACCGAGGTGTGTGGTGAAACAAAGAGAAAGAAAGGAAAAGTAAACGAAACCCCATGGTGGGATGGAGAAGTGAAAGAAGTTGTGAACGAGAAGAAGAAAGCTTGGCTTGATTTAGTAGCCATTGGAAATCTCCAGAGTAATGCAAGGACGGATTTAAAGGAGAAGAAAGAAGAAGTAAAACGTTTGTATGGGCAATTGAAGCAAAAGGTAAAAAGTGTGATCTTGAGAAAGAAAGATGATTTGCAAGAGAAGATGGATAAAAGATTCTCTAAAGATTTCAAAACCAACAAAAAATTGTTCTGGAAAGCTGTAAAAGCGGCTAGAGGCTCAACAACAGTATCAGAGCTAGGAATAATTAGAGATGAGACTGGAAGTATAGTGAAAGGGGAGCAAAACGTACTGAGAAGATGGAAAGAATATTTTGAAGGCTTGTTTGAAAGAGAGGAGAGAGACACGGTAGAGTCACGGAACTCTGAGGTGACTCCCAACCTTGAAGGTGATGAAAGGGAGATAAGCATGACAGAAATTGTGGATGCGGTAAAAAGTATGAAGTCAGGTAAGGCGGCAGGGTATGATAGGGTAACTGCTGAGATGATTCGGAGTGGTGGCGGAGTCGTTGCAACCCTGCTGCACCGACTCTTTAACTTGTGTTGGAGATATGGCAAGGTGCCGGACGATTGGACTAAAGCTGTCATTGTTCCAATTTACAAGGGAAAGGGTTCGCAGCAGGATTGCAAAAACTATCGTGGCATCAGTCTTCTCAGTGTGGTTGGGAAAATGTATGCAAAGATACTGATAGAAAGGGTAGTGAAAGAGACTGAGAGTAAAATGTGGGATGTGCAAGCAGGGTTCAGAAAGGGGATGGGGTGCGTGGATCAGGTTTTCTCTTTACGATGCATCACCGAAAAATGTTTGGCCAAAAACCAGAAGGTGTATTGTGCGTTTGTCGATTTGGAGAAAGCCTATGACAGAGTGGTGAGGGATGTTTTGTGGTCAACTCTGTCCATGTATGGGGTAAACAACCAATTGATTCAGGCATTAAAATCCCTCTACGAGGGATCTAGAGCATGCGTAAGGATCAATGGTGGCTACACAGACTGGTTTAGCATCCAAAGAGGTGTTAGACAAGGTTGTGTGGCCTCGCCATGGTTGTTTAACTTATTTATGGACAGTTGTTTGATGCCTTTAAAAGAGAGTGAATGTGGTTTAAAAATGGGTGAGTTACTCGTCAAATGCCTCCTATACGCTGATGACCAGGTGCTCATTGCGTCATCAGAGAAGGAGCTGCAAGAGATGGTAACTTGTATGGATGACTCGCTGAAGCGGAAGGGTATGAAAGTCAATGTGAGTAAGACAAAAGTGATGGTATTTGAGAAAGAAGAACGTGTGACTGTGTGCAATATTCTGATTGACAGTGAGAGAGTGGAGCAAGTAAATGAATTTGTGTACTTGGGTTCTTTATTTACGAGAGACGGAAAGTGTGATGGTGACATTGAAAGAAGAGTAAAAGCGGGAAATCAGGTGAATGGAGCATTGCACGCGTTTGTGAGCAGCCAAAATATAACAAAGAAGGATCGACTCGCGGTTCACAGAGGAGTGCTTGTTCCTACACTGATGTATGGTAGTGAGACTTGGGTATTTCAGAAAAAGCATGAGAGTAGACTGAATGCAGTTGAAATGAGAGCGTTAAGAAGTATGTGTGGAGCTCGTTTGAATGATCGAATAAAAAATTGTGTAATAAGAGAAAAATGTGGAATAGAAGACGATGTAGTGACTAGGATTGAGAAAGGTACGCTTCGGTGGTTTGGGCATGTTGAGAGGATGTGTGAAAGTAGATTGACTAAGAGGATTTACGTCCAGGAGATGGATGGAAGGGTCGGTAGGGGGCGGCCTAGGCGAGGGTATCATGACCAAATTTCAGCAATACTGTTAAAAGGCCAGGTCAGGAGTACCCGCAACCGACGAGCCTGTATGAGGAGATGTATGGATGTGATCGAAGCGAAAGAAGTATGTAAGGACCGTAGTATTTGGCGTTCCTTAGTCTCTGCCTACCCCAATGGGATACGGGCGTGAGTATATGTATGTGTATGTATGTATGTGTATGATTATGAGTATTACTTGTTATTCACACATGCATGACAAGTTAGTGGAAGACATTATTGATGTAGAAGTCTTATTTTTTGCCAAAGAAATAGTATTAACAGGACAATTTTCAAAACGCGTAATTATTTCCACTCCGGGGATATAGTCTAAGCTCCCGTTGCACGAAACTCTACCTCACAAGGTAGCAGATCAAAAATGCAATACAGTGATACTTAGAAACACTGGATTTTTGTTGGTTGCCATCATATATAGCATATCCTGGAAGATTTTTTACATTACACGGCAGTAGATCGAAACGTTTACTCATCGAAAGAGACACATTAGGAGATAACAACCTGCAACAAACCTAGGTATTGACCCCATTGATTGGGGCTCATAAAACATGGCTAATCTTAAAACCAGCCAGCGTTTGGGCTGGCAAGCAATGCGGGTTGTTATCTCCAAATGTATCTCTTTCGATGATGTAATAGCAAAAACGAAAAAAAAAACTTCCAGGATACGCTATGGCAACCAGCTAAATTCCAGAGTTCCTAAGTCTAATCTAACACTGTATTGCATTTCTGATCTGCCACCTTGTAAGGTAGTGTTTCGTGCAATGGGAGCTTATACTATTACTTGATCTTTCGTTGTATTACTTACAGTATTATTTTCACCAATATTTAAGTACCTATTGGCAGACGGTTTGGAATACCTCTACGCTCTTTTATAGACTGTATAATATTTTTCACCTCAACAGCTTGAACAAGAATATTTTGCTGCGTGAAAACAGTGTGCAAAATGCGATTTTGCTCACTCCGTGAGACAAAGTAACTTTTTAATTTTGGTGCGGAGCACTGACATTTCGTCGTATGGGGTCTATTACAAGTTCAGAATATTTGAACTTTATTAGCACTGTCCCTTTCATTCCATTACGAAAAAAGAAAATGGCAGACATATAGGTCGATCCATAGTTCGACCATTGAATTTCATAGTAGACCCCAAAAAGCGGATAACAAGTGACACGTTCGAAAACTATCAAATAAACAAGTTTAAATTACCAAAATAATTATACAAAGGAATTTTATTTTGAAGAATATTTAAATAAAATATCTCTGAATAAACTCCGTTTTTCATAACAAATATGTATCATGCTAGCTAATTAAAATTTCTAGTTTAAACAATTTAAATTCTATGAACGTATACCACAGATGCAGTTTCCGACCGCAAGCGCGGGGCCCCGCCCCTTTTAAAAAGTTGCGCGCTGTTAATATGTTTGAGATTTTATTCTGTATATTATTCGTCATTCTTGCGTTATTGATATTGGTTTTAAATATAAAAACTACTACGATAAATCAATTCTCTATCTAACTAGGAAATATAGTGAAGTCAGTGACGTGACGAAGGCAGTATTTTAACAAAAGTATACGGCTAGTTTTTGGTGTGCACGCGGGATACACGTAATATAACGCTAATGCGTAATATGCCCTTTGTGATAATAATAAATAATAAATATAAGGGGACAATCTTACACAAATCGACCTAGTCCCATAGTAAGCTCAGTAAGGCTTGTGTTATGGGAACTAGACGACGATATATATAATACATATAAATACTTAAATACATAGAAAATATCCATGATTTAGAAACAAATATTCATGCTCATCACACAAATTTTTGCCCTTACCGGGATTCGAACCCAGGACCTCTTGCTAGGCAAGGTCACTACCAACTAGGCTAAAGCGGTCGTCAAAAAAAAATCGTCGTGATAAATGATAATGTTAAATATTTCAAAAATATCTCGAAGATATAAGTAAAATCTGTGAATTTTAACAATAACACGGTTAGTTTTTATTGATGGGTTAGTGTCACGCGACACTCGTATACTTAGATACTGAAATATCCTTTGGTTTCTCGCGCCTTGTTTCGCCTTTCTAGTAGGTACCTATTGAACAACGGCGCGGCCAGCGCTAAGGAGTTAAAACAAGCAGTACCTAACTAACGCCTAATTAAGTTTTCTTCCTGAATAATCTTGAGACGAATAGGTACGTGATACTATGATATATTTTTTGATGTGAATATGCTCTCACTGCTGAGGTGAAAAGTTGTATGTGTTACTCGAGAGCAAAGTTTTTGCATCTCGTGCTTTTGAGTCCTTCGCTGCGCTCAAGATTCAAACTTTGAATCACTCGCTACGCTCGTGATTCAATTTTGGAATCTTTCGCTTCCTCAGGACTCAAAATTAGCACTCGCAGCAAAAACAAACTTTGCTCTCTTGTTGCACAAATAACTATTCCATAGTTGTCTTTTTTATGTTATAAATAGGTGGCAAACGAGCAGACGGATCACCTGATGGTAAGCGATTACCGCCGCCCATGGACACCTGCAACATAGCACCAGAGGTGTTGTGAGTGCGTTGCCGGCCTTTAAGATATGTTTGAGGATTCGCCGTGTTGACAGCTGAAGGACCAAATTCCCTCGCTCTCAACACGACGCATCCTCGGGAGCTCTGGCGACCTTGCTCACCTCCAGGAACACAACACTACTACAGAGCGAGTAGTAGTGTTATTATGTGTGTGAGTATGCATAATATGTATGAAATGTACGAAATTCTTGCCGTTCCGCAAAGCTGCAATGAATGTTCATGTTTAAGTGTGCGTACATATCAAACATACCTTAAGTATATTATTCATTTCATGATGGAATTAAATCCTAGCCAATGTACGTATACCAAACAGTTGCCGCCCACATTTTATTAAACTTAAACATCTAACCCTGCCTTGTATTTACATACTGCAAGCTGCACTTTTTGTTCGCGAAAATCCACATTTATTTAAATTAAAGATAGACAAGGAAAATACCAGGGAGCAGTACAGGAATAAATTATTAGTACCAAAGACGAATCTACGGATGTGTAAAAGGAGCCCCCATCATAAATGTATTTTAATTACGAATGAAATTCCAAATTTAATAAGATTAGAATCCCGAAATTTATTATTTAAGCGCAAACTTGAAATGTTATTAATTGATAAATGTTATTACTCGGTTAAGGATTTTCTTAATGATAATAGTTTATAACATATCATGTAAATTGTAATTAAATGGAATTAAATGTTTAGTTTTTAAATATTATTGTGTGCCCTTACAGGGCGTCTTGGTCTGACTTGTAAATAAATATCTTAACATCCAAATTAATTATGTACATGACAATACAATTTTTAAATAAATAAATAAATTGAAAGAAAATAAAAATAAAGAATTATCGAAAATTTAACATTGAAACTAGCTGCTGCCATTCCGAAGACTTCTAAATCAGAATATTGGAACCGGAGATTACTCCTTCAATACAAACTCATAAAGCTTCAAGCTTGGCCAGATATTACCGCTTTATCCCCTGTATTCTTGCGTCTTACGTTGGCTTTTTACATTTATAATATAAAAATAAAAATATAAAACTACTCATATGAAACATAAAATCGTTGTAAAAACCTAACCTAAGGTGCCGCCGGCAGCGTGGCGGGGCCTTAGCTATCAGTGGTCAGGGCGACCACAGAGAGGAACCTCCTGGCTATCCACGCAGTCTCCAGACCCCGTATCATGGTCAGTCTTATCACATGATAAGTGACAGGATAGTGCGTCCGTCACTGGCTGACACCGTTCGATAGAACGAGACGACGCTCCTATCTTGACATTTATCGCGTGATAAGGCCGTCCGTGATACGGGGTCTGGAGTAACGGCTTCTATGCCTGACACTTGATCAAGCCATTTAACGGGAGTCTCTTAAGGTGTTGGTCGAGATTCTTCGATATTTAAATCATCATCATCATCATCATATCAGCCGAAAGACGTCCACTGCTGGACATAGGCCTCCCCCAAAAAGTGCCAAAGTGACCGATCCCGCGCCGCCCGCATCCAGCGGACTCCCGCAACCTTTACCAGGTCATCAGTCCACCTTGTCGGGGGCCTACCCACGCTGCGCCTTCCGGTACGTGGTCGCCACTCGAGAACCTTTCCGCCCCAGCGGCCATCGGTTCTAATAGATTATAATAAATGCTAACAATAACATAAATAACCTCATGAAGCCCATTCGCAAGATGCTGGAAGTATGGGCGGGATTACTATTTTATATCACAATGGTGCCGATGGTGACAAACAAGTGCAAGTTCCCCTGTGGTACCTAATCGCAACTCCACAGAGTGAGAATCAAATGAGAATGTTTTATTAGTGTCGTTAATTTTGGAGGTTACCAATCATAAATGTTTATTTGTAATTAATCCTATGTGCCCGCATGGGACCACCCGAATATTACAAAGACCGTGTGCGAAGACATACACACATATACACATATTTTGTTGTAAAACCGGTGTCCCAACTAATCTTGCACTCGTGTAGTCAGCGTCATATATACAGTACCAGCGAAAGTAACCAAATTCATCGTAACACACCTTTACTCCTACTGTATAACAAAAATGTGTTGCGATATATTTGAATGATTTGAATACTCTGGCTGCTAACAACTATATGAAATATAAATTTTCTTAGATAGGTACAGTGACTTCCACAGTCAACACAGCCTGTGTCGATCGTGGGAGTCAGGTCGAACACGAGAGTTACAAGTATAATTGCAGCTTTTTAGCAATCTTGAAAGAAATGTGAAAACTGAAATAAAATAACCTTTTTTTTTCCTCTTTGTAACAATTGACTGACTGAATTGAATGACGACCGCTTTAGCCTAGTTGGTAGTGACCCTGCCTACGAATCAAGAGGTCCTGGGTTCGAATCCCGGTAAGGGCAAAAATATGTGTGAAGAGCACGAATATTTGTTTCTGAGTCATGGATATTCTCTATCTATTTAAGTGTTTATATCTATTATATGTATCGTCGTCTAGTACCCATAACACAAGCCTTACTGAGCTTACTATGGGACTAGGTAGATTTGTGTAAGATTGTCCCCTTATAGGGACGGTAGGTAACTCTACGTCGCCATGTGTTCGCGCGTTACCGTCGAGTATTCAGTCTGAATTGCAAATGCAAACTAAACACTTTAAAATGCGCCAGTTAATTCCACGGCCGTATGCAAACGAGCTTAGCGAGCTAATTGACAGAGTAGGTACAATTCGGACCGTTTCAGCTGCTAGCATAGAGTAGATAGTGCATGTGGGTTGGTTGTTAGCCACTTCCACACTACGAGGCCGGATACCTCGTATACGACTCGGCTGTCTACCCCCAAGCTCGTCCAGCAATCCCTTGCTTCACGTCTCGTCCTCGTTCTGACTAGCACGCCGCGAAATACACATTTCAATTCGCGGGTCTTCGAGGTTTTTTTTTATATAAGAGCGGAAAAACCTCTGCTCATTATAGTATTTTTCAAAGTGGTTTTTGTATTCGAAACACTTCATTTAAGATAAAATGCCGCTCAGTATAATAAAAACAATTGCCAAATATTGAGAAAAATGCAGGACGTAACGTGGACACTCAAACCAATATTAGGTAGCTCAAATATTATGAAGCTGCTCATTTTGTATTTTAAGTAGCTCAAAATAATGTTTAAATGTTGCTGTTCTGTTAATTTCTCGTCACTTGCAGTCAGTCGCTCACTTAGTAATACTATAACCTAAATTAATTATTTTTGACACTTAAGAATGTACAGTTACTCGTTTAAATACTACCCTTAATAAAATTCCATTGGGAAACAAATAAACTGAATCGAGGGCCGGGCTCAGCGCAATCCAATATTACGTGGAACTGGTGCTAGACTCAAACTACAAAAGAGAGTAACCCAAAAACAATAGTACATTACTGCAGAGGCCGTGAAGCAAGGGATTGCTGGACGAGCTTGGGGGTAGACAGCCGAGTCGTATACGAGGCCGGATACAACGAGTCCATTAATCCCTGTTCCGGCCGAGGATTGTATAGTGCTTTACTCAAACGATGTGAGGAAATATTAAAATAAAAATAAATACCTACAAGGTAATCAATTAAATGGTATCCTGTTGTTTCGGCAAAATATTTTTCGCCAAATTTCACTTCCCACAAAACTTATGGCAGCAGTTTCATTTCCCAAACGAACAAATAGCACATTTTTGTTTCGTTTGGTCAAAATATCATCTGGCATAATTTTGCTTTGTCAAGTGTTATTAAGACAAAAGTTTATTAAGCAAACACTTCGTTCGGGCTAATATTATTTTCCAAACAAAACATTTGTTCAAATTTTCATTTCGCACATTAGGTATTAAGGTGGAAAAAATGGCTTGTCATAAGCGAACTCTGTTTTTGGTCGGTTAGGTTAGGGTTCACTTGTGTCCCTCAAAGCAGAAATAGACACCCCGCGCAGCGGGGTGGCGTCGATTCACTGGAGAATCTCGATGAAAAGGGCGAAACCGACTCGGGGCTTGCTTGCATGCATGCTGCTTATTTGCATTATAATATACTAGCTTCCGCCCGCGACTTCGTCTGCGTGGACAAGTGATAAAAACAATCCTATATTTTAATCCAGGCTATAAACTATCTTCGTGCAAAATTTCATCGAAATCGGTTGAGCCGTTGAAGCGTGATTGAGTTACAAACATCCAAACATCTAAACATCCAAACATCCAAACTTTCGCATTTATAATATTATAGTAGGATTGTTACCTAAGTACCTATAGTACAAAAGAACATATAAACTTACCTGTAAAATATTTAATTTTGTTTTCACATCACCGGCTCGAAAAGGCTTGCTTTATCTCTCAAAATCTGCGCCCAAAAGTCCATTTTATCCGCTAGCGTGGAAAGAGTTTTTGAATTTGGAACGTGACGGTCAATCACGAGAGCCAACTTTTTTCTGTACAGAATGGGAGGTGTGTTCAGAAACTGATGGTGTTATGCCAATAATTAATTGTTATTATGTTGATAAAATAACATAAATAATACTTATTCTTTCTTAATTAAGTAGGTACTTACGAAATATTATTTATTATTTAGACTGACTTATAAGGATAAAATGTGAGTAAATAATTTTAAAATGTAGTTTTATTTTTTCTAAAAATTTCGCTTCTTCCAAATTTGGAACGCACCGTTTGAAAAGTTACTTTAAAAAAACTCAACCTACATTTAATTTTGTTTTGTTCTAAGGCCACAGACAGTAAAACCAAAATAATGGTGGTAATTTATAGATTTTAGTGCAGAAGATATACAGCTATTAGCTAATAGCTAAAATCATAAGCGAATTTGAGCCTTAGTTTACCCGTGAGTACCCAACAATACTTTGACTTCGTTAGCGTAGGTAATTGTGGGGTTATTTAAAGATGCAAAAATATATATGTTACATTGAATAATTATATAATGCTAGATCTTGATGAGATTTATTGAAAATGTGTTGCCCAAATTACTTCCATTACATTTACCTACAATTTTCCTCGCGGTGGTGAGGTGAAAACTTGTGTGTTGCTCTCGGCAGCAAAATTGTTCGGCGTCCCGTGCCTTGAAAGCCTCGCTATGCTCAGGATTGTACTTTTGAACCATTCGCTTCGCTCATGGATCAATTTTACAATCCTTCGCTAGCTCGGCTTTCAATACAAGCACTTGCGCCAAACAACAACTTTGCAGCCTTGCATAACAAATAACTATTTTTACAAACTACCCGCATAACAAAATATGTAATCTCACTGAAATAGATTTCGATGCACTACACAATTAGGATCTAAATCGGATGCCATGCAATAATTTGGAATACGAATATTATGCCAAATAATACGTTTGACCAAATGAAACTTGGCTATGTAAAACTTTGCCAAACAATCATTTGCGAAGTAATATTTTGCCATAGGAGATACTGCCAAGTGATAAAATGCGAAACAATAATTTGACTAGTGATTTTTTGCCAAATGATCATTTGGGAAACATTTTTTGGGAAGTGACACTTTGGGAAATGATTTTTGCCCATACAATAGAGAACCCAATTAAATACTAGTTTGTTGAAATTACAATCGGAACGAAAGTTGAGAAAACAATTGTGTAATTTGCTGCCTTTTTTATTTTTTAAACATGCCATTTGAACAAGCCGTTCAAGCACCATGTTTAACCGCACATAAGTATAGTACCATAGATTTTGTTTTTTTTTATTTCGCAAGTCTTACAGTCTTACTCAGTCTTACAGAGTTCTTCTAGTGGTTGTTGGCAGTATGTAATTTTTCCCTTGTCAGTTTAATATTAGTAAGCAAATTTAAAAAAGTTATAGCGGACAATAATGTTTTTAGTTAGGGTTTTCATACATTAAGGAGCCATAAACAAGAAACTTCTTGTCTTCATTTCGTGATATTAACACATACATGTCAGAGCATGTTTGAGAAAATAAAATTAAAACAATATAAAGCTTATTCCATATAGCTGATTAGATAAATAAAGCAATAATGGGATGTGACGTCACACCAAAAACCATAATTGTAATTGCTATAACTTGACATTAGCATAGGAAATAACATATATACCTTAAAAGTGTTAACGTGCGTTAAAAATGGTACGTGATCACCCTTCCGCGTAAATGTCGCGTGGAGTCCGCTGGATGCAGGTGGCGCAGGAACGGTCGTTGTGGAGCTCTTTGGGGGAGGCCTACGTCCAGCTGCTAGAAGCCGAAAGACGTATAGTGTTCCCAGCAGTCGACCTATTTCGGCTGATATGATGGTGACGATGAACCGTGAATAAATGAACCACTTTTTATTTTATTAACTATCGAACGAAAATGTAATTTGCTGGCTGCAAGCTGATCTGCATCGCATTGGATCTCAAACGCAATATCCGCTGTGAAAATCGATGCTTCAATATCTAGTGCACAAAATACATTGGTAGCTAAGGAAAACAGTTGAACAAGTTTATACAGGACATGTAATTTATTGATTACCGGCTACTAAACTGCCAAGTGCTCGAGCACAGCGTCAATACGCGACTAATGACACTTACAATCTTCATTCAGAGCAGCAGTGGTGAACAATTGGTGTCAACTGTTAGCTTTAAGGTATCAAGCATTGAGGTGTTTACCTCACCTACCTAAGTCATGTGATTTACGTACAGCTCACCCATTGTGGTTATGACCTTAGTGACGATATTTTAATTAATAATGTTTAAAATACTGTCACGTTATTCGACATTTAAAAATTTACACCAACTTGATTTAAAAAATGTGGTTACTCTAAAATGCTGGCCGAAAACCGTTGAGGGAGGATACCTCGATCAAATAAATTAAAAAAAGTTTGCTAACGCCAGTCAATTTAACTTCTTTCATAATGGACTTGATTCGAATTTCAAACGGGCCAATTCATCAACCATTAAACACACTTTTTGAGGTTAATGTGGGGCTCAATTGGGTCGAATAGTTCGGTCAAATACGTTAATAGTTAACGAGGAACAAATTGAAGTGCGGGATGAACGCTTTGGATTTTATTCAGGCTTGATGCACGTCAAATGATCGTGCGTGTTTTCTCTGATGCAATACGAGTGAATGTTTGATGCTTTTACAAAATCTTTTATGATTAAGAGGGAAGAATACCTTTGGACTCGTCCATACAAAATGAGAAAATGTTTTTCCACATCTTAAGTATTTTCCAATCTCTATGATTTTTTAGAACGTTATTGACACAATGAAAGACTAGCTTTAAAGGTTTTCTTTTTTTCAAAATTTGTAATACATTCAAACTTATAGGCACCTCCAAAACTTTTTTAAAAGTCGTAACCTGTACACCTAGAATATAATTATACTGAAGCGATCGACATTCAAATCAAAGTGATTTGTTAAGGTTTATACATACTTATTATTATTAATCTTAGTATTCATATTAGGGGGCTTATCACCAGGCAGGCCGTATCCTTGTTTGCCTTCTTCATGGTATCAAAATAAAACCTTATAGTTTCATTTTTTTTTTCATTGACTTCTAAACTATCTTCCAGCGTTTTTCAATAAAATGCATAATTACAACCGAACGTTTCCAAAGACAACTTCAACTTAGAACTTCTAGAACATTCTACAGTCGTTAATTAAACAAATGAATTAGTAACGTGAACACAGTGGCTGTCAATGCAAATTCACGACGGCAGCTGTCTTGCATCGCAAACAAAGGCGAGGCAAAAGAGATAAAACCGAAGATTGATCACCCCTGGAATCTACTTAGCGACGTAGCGACTTGATTGAGAAGAGTTTACTTTTTTAAATGATGAATGCAATGACGAATGTTTTATAATTCAATACCTAAACCCATTTGTTATACCACTGATGAAACAGATAATTATGTGTAAGTGCATTTTGAGTTGACTTGAAAATCCAAATAATTAAGTTTCGTGTTCTTCACATTTCTAAACTTATTCTTAAAATCTTGATACAAATACTTTATTATGTACCTTTAGAACCCATATAATATAGTTGGTTCGATCGCCATACAAAACGTCTTTTGACATTCGCAGGCTAACGGCGTGATATTTTAAGAAACTTATAACAATTTTTCATAAATTGACTTTTCATTTACGCGAAATTCCTCTTTTCGTAGTTCATTCTAAAACTTTAATAAACTATCACTATCACTACATACTATAAAAAAAAGTCGCTTCCCGTTGTCTGTTCCTATGTATGCTTAGATCTTTAAAACTACGCAACGGATTTTGGTGTGGGTTTTTTTAATAGATAGAGTGATTCAAGAGGAAGGTATGTATGATATGGTACCCGTGCGAAGCCGGGGCAGGTCGCTAGTGAAGAATAATTTGAGAAAAAGTATTTTCAAAGTATCACGACCCAAAAAAGCAGTTCAGCTTATTTGCTAGTAAAACGATTATACGGAAAATGACCCAAAATATTCCCCTTAATTTGTAACTTTGAAGTGGCATCCATCATTTTTGCGTTGTCGGGTTGTATTTCAGGCAAATTGCCATCAAAGGGTACCTAGTTGTAAAGAGGACAATACTGTCGCGGGCTCGACTCTTGATCGATGCTGCGTCGTCATGTTACCTATTTTAATGCTACGACACGAGCACGTACTGCTTATGCTTTTATAAAAGTCCTAACTTCGCTGGCATCATCAATTGATCACGTTTGACGGCGATACGTGGCACTCAGACTGATGCATGATGTGCCCTCTGCGTTGACGACGCGCTCAAGTTTAAATGCGACTTGCTTAACATTTTTTATCGTGATCTGACGAGCAATTCTTACAGAGGAGTGACCCCTTGTGACCTTTGCTCAAAATACGCTGACACACCGTAAACACAGCAAAGAGTATAAAGAAGACGTGACGATCAACGCGTATACTACGCAGCGCAAGATCTTTAACACGTTCGCTAAATCTAAATTATAATGAGACTTTTTATATAACATGTCGGTGGCAAACAAACTTACCGCCCTATGGTATGCGGTTACCGTAGCTTTTGGACGGTTGCAACTCATGGAGTGTCACATGTGCATTTCCGACCATTTATACACTTTTTTCTTCAAGATCCCCGATACTGTAGGCCCATAGCAGGGAGCTCATTCCACAAACGGAGCGTTCGAGGGAGGAAATACCTCTGAAACTTTTCGTACGTGAACATTAAGGTTCTAAGGTGTGAGGATGAATACCCTGTCGACGGCGAGCCCAACGGTAAATACACCATCGTCGTCGTATCGTATCCGTCAACTGTAACCACTCTCCTCAGGTCACGTCAATTGGGCCGATATTAAATCGCTACTTGATTGATAGTGTTCGAAGAATAGTGCCAGTACTTTTCGGAGATGACTTGTATGGCTCAACGGGTAAGGTGGCCGGTAAACTTGCCAAGTTAACCGCGACAGGTCATACCGATCTAACTACACTGATATAAGATCTGATATTGACTGATTTTAAATTGGTATAAAGTAGTAAGTTATAAGGCTATTGTCATCAGAGTGACTCTGTAATATATAAAAACTAGGACGTACAAAATGTTATTAGTGTAACGACATAGGTCGTTCAGGTGTACTGGTATAAATCATTGCTTAGAAATTTATATTGCTTTCATTATTTTACGCTACCTATATTAAGGTGTATTTTTAGTGCATATCAGCATTAGGCTTAATGGTACGGTCTGTCATTGCCGAAAATATTGCTCAAGGAAAAAAAACAGTCGCCACAAGAGGATTTAACACAAACAGCAAAATTATTCGATCACATCACAACAACAAATATCATAGCAGTAAATGGGTTTACATTTAATCAAGAAACATCAAGCATTTATTAGTCATGGGGTTTTTTTTAATAAGGATTCTACCGAATTCTCACACATCAAAATAGGTGGAGTAGTTCTAGTAGAAAAAAATAAAACAGATACACATACATACTATACACCCTGAAAACATCAAGTACATTCTTTTTTCATAGTCATCACTATAAAATTGAAACAAAACCTTAAAAAGAAACGCTAATTTTCTCCAGACGTTGCGAATGGGGAAAAAACTGAAAAAGGGATTTCATGACATAATCACTGAAAACCTAACAGCGAAATAGGGGCTTACATCTGAATAAAGTAATTTAGCACGAGACAAAGGCGCGGCATTCGGCCACGATAAATCTTGCGGAAGGAGTAGCGACACACAATATACCTACTTGTTACAGCAGAAAAGGAACGTGTACTTAAGAATGACTTGCCTGGGAATATTGCCGGGTACATTGCCTGTCTTCCTGGGAATGTTGCCGGTAAAGAGCATGTACTTATTTATTTAATCTTTATTGCACAAAAGAAATCATAGTACAAAAGACGGAATTAATAAAGCAAACAAAACTCTACTTAGGCAAAGCAGATAAATTGTGTCTATGAATATAGTTAAGTTGGCGCGTCTGTGGGCACTGAATGTGAACTTCTTCAGTATTTTAACGTTTTAACTCTGTTCGTTCTTGTTTCAAGGATGTTTTACACATTTGTCCCCTACAGCACGGCTATCACAAGATGGTCCGCGAGTTGTGTTGTGGCGTTATAGACTTGCTGTCCCTTTCTCATTAGAAAGCTTAGAAAGAGACGGATAGGTACTTTATGTCGTTGCGTCACAGGTCGCGGATCGTCCTGTCATACTATAGCCATACTGATCTGTCACACCACGATTAGACTGTATGATCAGGCAGATGTGTCTTTCTTGCTCCTTCTGACAATGACTTTAAGTTTCCTGTTAGTAAGTTGCCGTACTGCGCCTACTACATTGCGCATCTACTCGGTGACTTTGAGTTTCCTTCACAGGAAGTTTTATTTTCATCCAAACGACGGGAATTGAAATATTACTGTCTAAATGTTTCCTCGGATCTCCAGTCCGGATTGACAAATACGGGCCGCGGAAGGAATGTTCACAGTGAGGTCTCTTTTAGCGGGTTTTAGTTTGGCAACTACTTTCTCATTGTTTTGTTTTCTGTATACATGATTTATGAAGTTCTAAATTTTGTAAGGTACATTTTATAGAAAAATTTATTGTGTAAATTTGATACGGGTGAGTATTTTGATAACGGTTAGTGTCGTTCCTAATCAACAACGTAAAATTGCGTTAACCAACTGCTTCATTACTCTTTTATACAATAGTAGTTTATGCGACTGATCCATAATGAGAGGCCTTAAAATACGAGTGTGGTTTCATAATAGGATCACACGAGTGTTTTAAGGCCTAATTATGTGCAGTTACACACATATCATAAGTAGTAGTAAGTAACAGCAAAAAACCAACAATAAAATGACAACAGCAATGGCGCAATTCGACCATCCGTCATGGCGAATGTTTTTTTGTAAATCATAGACAAACGAATGAAGTCCCTATACTCATATCACTCGAGATCAAATTTAATGTCGTGCGGTTTGTATTAAAAAACGTACTGAATTGACGTTTCGTATAGATAACTGTTTTAATATCTATGGATACTAGAATAGAGACCCACTTGAGTTTTGACAGCTGTTCCAAATTTAAACTATTAACGATACAAATGGTGGTGGTGTGCTTGTGTCCCGTTCCGGCCGTCATGTTGTGCCGATCTGTCCGGGCTAGTCCCGTAAAGCTATTCCTAGGCTCCGCCTACGGTATGATTTAGAGATCCCGCTCCGCCGCGAGTCAATGTTCTAAAATCTGTATACTTATCTGTAGACATTACAGTACTGATTTCACCTACTACTACAGACAAGAAAGTTCTCATAGTAAAATCGGTTGTAATGCTGGTCATTTCCTACGGTTTCTGAACGCATTTTAGAGCACTAATGATATGTGCGTAGATAAAATAATTTATTCACTAAACGTCATGTCGTCCTTTTATGACACCCAAAAAGTCAAAAAGTTTGTAATGTTAACTCAGTTTCGATGTACCTAATACATATTGCTTCTCGGTCATACTTTAAAAAATCTTTATTAAATAAGCTATTTGCCAAAATAGCTTTTCATATCATTTGTACGGTCAAAAACTAAGGCTATTTAAAATTGTCGCCCGTGTACAATTTACAGACTTTATAATTTTGCAAACAGCTGTTAGTATAAATGTGTAATGTTTGTTTTCTTGCAAAATCAGAATGTTTGTTCGCACGTTTTATTATTTTCCAGGCTGAATTTTTTGGTATTCTCATGTGAGCTACATTAGTAAAATTTCTTGGATTCTTGTGCACCGTCTCACCTTCCTTTATAAAAAGTTGATGAGGGCTCCTTCTTCTACGTTCAAAGACATAGCGAGGTACTAGATAGTTGATATTATTTGAGTTGGCCGAATTGCTTCCAAATAGTCCATTCAAAAAGCAACTCTGCCATCTTAGGTAGAAGATTCCTATTCCAATGACCGTTTTATAAGAAATCGACCACATTCCATAATCTCAACAATAAGGTAAACGTCCGAGTGCTCGAGGCTGTACTAGTATATGGCATGGACACTCTATGTCAAAGTGACATGGCTTAAACTCGCATAAAGAAAAATCCTCTTAGTTTGAATTTAACCCGTATTGCTTTGATATATAGTGCCCATGCCATATACTTACTAGTATAGCGTCGAGCACTCGGACGTTACCAAATAAATAATAATTATGCCAAAATTCAGCCGATTACCAAACATATTGCGTTTTCCCATCCTTAAAGAACTGACCTATCAGAAATCTTAAATTGGAACATATCCAACATTTCAGCCGCAAACCTTTTATAAACGTTAACCACGTCCTAACGTCCCGTCCCGGGGGTCTATTACCTGACGTTTCGACTGCATTCATATTGCCAGCACCAATAAAAATACCTGAATAACCCCCTGGGATCAGGATAAGCTTCGGTTGTCACGGTACCATCACGTTACCGAAATCGCGAGTAAATTTTTATGATTGAAGAATGAAGACGGTAAAATATAGCTAACTAACTAGCTTATGCTCGCCACTTCTTCCGCGTGGAACTCCTTAATATTGTAGCTTCATACAAACTTTCGCCCCCATTTCACTCCTTTAAGAGATGATTCCTGGGATGAAAACTATCTCTTTACCAAATTTCATCTTAATCTGTTCAGCAGGAAAGAGGTAACAGACAGACACACATTTTATTGAATATTAGTACGGATGAATGCTATTTTAGGTGATTAGGCGTGTATGAAGTAGGTATACGATCCATTTGATAATTGTCTGTTCCAATGTGTTTTGTGGGTACGATCGATCGGACCAGCGTGAAACACATTTAAATTAAATTGGAATGCGAAATTAAACTCTTAAATTAACCTTCTGATCTGTTTTTCTTGTGCGTTGTAAATATACAAATACAAATATTCTTTATTGCTTACCAGACATAGTAAAAAATAAAAAAGAGGTAAGTTAAACATAAACAATGGTAGACAACAGGCGGTCTATAGTATAGGTCGGAATATAGTAGGTATATAACAATTAAATAATTACTTATCACAAAATATTGTTAAGAACGGGTTGCATCTACGGTCTACCATGCTTTAGAGACCGGTAAACGTAAAATATGGCGCAGATATTGGTAGGTATCCCAAAGAGAACTGTCATACTTTCCATATAATTTTTAAGGGACTTTTATACGTTTACCGACGGTTTGAATTAGCCGGGCTCTAAATTACATGTCTTTACTAATAATGTCTAATATCACAAACATTAGCCATTCATTTGGGAGATTTTATCAAGTCCCCACGACTAAGGATCAGCACAAAGGGACCGGAGGCGGGAACCCCCCGAATTTATGAGGCATCTCATTCTGGCGTACAGTAATAGATAATAGCTTTTAAAAAGCTTCATAAGCTTTCAGTACAATACAATGTGTTGCTTTGTAAAGGCGGTGACAGGTTTTTTATTACTTTTTATACTGTTTTTTTTAACTGTTTTACAATGAATACCAAACCGTCTGTTATCGTGAGCGGTGTATGTTAAAATCTCAATGTATGGAAAGTTTAACATATTTCTTTGAAATGACAGCTGCTGGTGCCATATTTAACGTTACGTCAACGTAACGCTAGAATATGTATGTATGTATGTATGTATGTAAGCACTTTATTGTACACAAAACAAAACAGGTCCACTAGTATAGACCACTAGATTTGGATAGACCTACGGAGGTCAATCTAGGACATTCAATTCGCATTCCAATTTCATTTCAATGTGTTTCACGTGTTCATTCCCACGCAAACGCGTCAGAACTAGTGTCTATTGTATCGCGGTCTGTTTATTTCAGGCAAGTGACCATACAGGGGAACGTAAATGAACGGTTTCTAAGTATATTTAAATCATGACTTATTACCTACATATGGATAGAAGACACAATAGGCGACTTCTAATAAGAACGGGATTGCAAACCACACTGAATTGAATGCAACCGTAAAACGTAAAGATTGCTTCCCAGTGCCATATGTAATACGCGGTTGTACAGAAAATTAACACCCAATTCACGAACAATATTTCTCACATCGCAGCGTCAGTAAATCTTTCCACCGGCGTTCCATTACGCAGACGAAACGAAAATCCACTTATTTCTACCAGTGCACAGTGGCTCGACTCGCGGGATCACAAGTAATTGTGGCTTACGTGCCGAGTCCGAAATATTGTGAAGTAATACAGCTGTATTGCAGGGATTCTTATTTGTATTTGGTCGGTGTAGTGTTGTTAAGGCAACTAGTAGTAACCCTTGAATTTTGTTTCGCTCACTCGCTGATTTATCTCGATATGCTGTGCTCTTCTTCCGCGCACGGATTACCTTAATATGATATTTAATACTGTGAAAATAAATTGTTTTTTTTTTCATTTGCAACAGATAAACAATACGAAAATACTCGGAAAATATATTTTTTTAAATTGTGCAGACATATTTATTTAATTCATAAAAAATATTGTGATGTCTCTTGCAAACAGTAATCCATACAAATTCATAAAACGAAGCTTATTGATATTAGTCAAATACCGTATGTGTGTTATTTATCTGTACCTACTGATCTTTACTAATATTACCTATTAAAAGGAAAAGTCTGAGATTATAGCTTTGTAAGTTTATAAGTTTGTTTGTAATGGGTAATCTGCGGTATCGCTTATCAGAACTCGAAAATTCTTTCACCTAGGTACATGTAGATTAGACTTCCTGAATATTTATAAGCTATATTTTATTCCACTGGTTTTCTTGCGTTCTTTGCAATGCGGGCGAAGCCATACACGCAGCTAGTTAATAATATAAAAAAGAAAAGCCTGTGAAATTGTAGCTTCATTATAATGTATGTAGGGGGTAATCTCCGGAACCATTGGACCGTTTTATAAATTCTTTCACTCGTGTTTAGATTGGACTTTCTGGTTGGACAAAGGCTAACTTTTATCCCACAGTGTGCCTGCTATCTTTACAAATGGCATCAAAAATAAAATATATAATACATTTTTGAAGTTGGTCTAGAATATAGTCCTAATAAAATTAAAGAACCTACCACGTAGCGGCTGGTACTTATTGTTATTTTTTATCTTAGTTGTGTGCAATAAAGAATGTTTACTTACTTGGAGCCTTGGCGAGTGTGTGCACCCAGCTTTATGAGTTTCATTTCAGTACGCCAGTAGAAGCTCTGAAGGCTTATACAGACTGATTCATTTGAAGTGGGTAGGTACATTAGTTCAATTTGCGCATTGGGTATTTTCTCCGAGCACGTGGTTACAAAGAAACATATGGACGTATTTGTTAACTACCCTCATTTAAAGTTCATAAGACTAGTTTGTGGCAGTGTCTTAGATACCTATAAATTGGTTTCAGGCACATCGGGGCTAGTTTATAAATCAAATCAAAATCCAGTATCCTAGGAGCCTTAAATGAAGACAATATCGTTCTTTCGCATCACTACACGTCACACCAGACAAATATTAATCCAGCTTAACATATCGAATCGAGAATGCGTAAAATGTATGTTCCGTATATCATCTTTGCCGGTCTGGGGTGATATTAATAATTGGATTTTTACGCTCAATCATCGGTTTTTTCGCTGTTCATACAGAGTTGTAGGTGACTGAATAATAATTCTACTTTATACAAAAAACCAAAAAACATAATAAATAAATATGGTACATTTAATAAATATTAGGAGCAGTGGTGACTTTAGTTTTTACCTATATGTATGACCCTCATACAGATTGAACAGTACAATGCACCATACCCTTTGAAATTCAGCACGTGTACATGATCAAATTAAATTCACCATGAGCCCCACTGCTATCAATATAATTCACCCATTCCGTACATTATTGCCGAGCGAGTCGCGCGCAATTTTGAGCGCGGATGCCGCTGGTATGTACAACGTGAAATACGGGTATTTCGTTGACGTTGAAAAAGGATGTCGTTTTGATGTGCTGTTTATATTTAGTCAGTACTGAATGTATGTACTTTACATTATTAAAACAATATACACTACATACTCATACACTAGACTAGGCGTTATCATCAAAAAGTAAATCATTATCATATTCACTACCAACGATGTAGTATCGCTACGATCGTGCGTGTTAAATACCATATATAGAGGAAAGAATCTACGACTTCAGGCGCCTGGGTTCCTGGCATTAGAAGTGTTAAAAAAGGGAACACACAAAAATTTCGCGAAGTCATTTGTCCGAAAGGATCATTATTCCGAATTATTCACATCCCGAACGCCGTTTATCGCTTAACGAAGGACGCAGATTATTAAATGAAATACACACAGTTAGGTTAGTATTATATCCCGAAAGATCAAAAAAAGTATCAGCGGAACATGGTTTTCGGAATTATAAAATTCGGATACAATATGCCTTCGGACAAAATGACTCTTCGAAGTTATGTAGTCAACACGTTAAACAAAATGTTCATTTTTTAACAATTGACACTTGTCTTTGATAACTTATATCGTTGGAAGTCTGTCGCCAGACTGTTAATGTTATACGAAAGTAAGAGGTTGGCTAAAAGTTTGACTGGAGCTTTTTCATGTTTATTCTTTACGCTCGCATCTACACGCCTCGTACGGCTCCTAGTGCTACGCCGTAGGCTGTAGCATCTTAACTGCCAAGAATCACTACGCGCTACGCTCGCAACCGATTCTATTCAGTGCTACGCTCGAAGCCAATCCTATTATTTCCCCGTGTGTAGCGGGCCTAGGCCCGCAAGGCAGGTTCCTAGTAGCGAAAGCATTAAAATTAGGATACGATGCGAAGTAGCGAACAAAAATGGCTACTTTGCTACTACCAATGCGTCTTTGTCCTTAAAAGCGCTAATTGTACTGCAACCGTTGCTGAACAGATGGCGTTTAATTGGATTAGACATCCGACCCACGCATTTATTCTGTTAAACTCTTATTGACGGGGAAATCATCCGAATGAAATCTGATTGGGGCCATTTATTAGCAGATCGTATTAAAAATGTAGCGCTGATTGAGTTGTGACCGTGCACCCATTGCGCCGCTATGAAATCTATTTAACTTGATGTATTGAATGGCACGTCCGTTTTTAGGGTTTCGTAGTCAACAGGAAACCGTCATAGTGGCGCGATGTTTATCTGCAGCTTAGTTAAGTGGCTTACTACTAAAAAAGCAAAGGTATGTAAATAAATAAATCACGTCGACAAAATCGAAGAATAAAAATGATAATAAAAAAACTAGAGTAGGTACCCTCGGGGAGGTCTCTGGCCCGTAAAGTAGGGATGTATTTCTTTTCTCAGTAAACGCATGGTTCAAAAATAGTATGGGTTCTTAAAAACCAGTTTTCAATTCAGGGTGTGAGTGATATTGGGCTTTGAAGCCCTAATTTGTAACAAAGACAGCCACGAAACCCTACTGCGCGTGGTTTGACACGCACTTGGCAAGTTTTTTCACATTTAAATTTCCATGCGTGTCATGTTTTTTCATTGAGAGAATCTGCGAACCAGTCATCGGGGATACAAACCACGGTGTTTTTACCCACTAATTTCTCAACGGGAACCGCACTGATTGCTTCCATGCGGCGGGTTCAAGAATCAGAAAGAGAACGCACTGAAGTATCAGAAGTCTCACGAAAGACGAGAGTAAAAGAGAAGAAAGTGTAGACGTAGTATTAGAGAAAACCGTATCAGACCCAACGGGAGTAAAATTGGTATGGAATGCGAAGATTAGAAAGTGAAATCGTCTTATATAAATGGAATTCACATTTATGCATATTGAACTAAATAAATAAATAAATAAATATTAGGGGACAATCTTACAAAAATCGACCTAGTCCCAAACTAAGCAAAGCTTGTACTATGGGTACTAGACGACGATAAACATACTTATATAGATAAATAAATATATTATAGTATTTAAATACATAGAGAAACATCCATGACTCAGGAACAAATATTCGTGCTCATCACACAAATAAATGCCCTTACCGGGATTCGAACCCAGGACCTCTTGCTTCGTAGGCAGGGTCACTACCAACTAAGCTAAAGCGGTCGTCACTTGTTCCGAACATTGTCCCTCTCATTAACGACGTGACTATCCAATGTACAATAGTGTTGGTAAAGTGATGAAGAATTGGATCTTTCATGAAGAAATAGCCCAAATGGTTACATCTCAATGACCTCATTATTCTAAGTACTACCCTCAATTTCTGCAAAACGATAAGCAGGTGAGCCCGATTCCAAGCCCCCAGGTGGCACTCCAATCTCAGTGAAAAGGGTCAACCTGCGTTTAACCCTGCATGAATAAAAGGGAGCATCTTTCTTAGATATTTTAATTAAATAGGCCCCTGTGGTACTGAGTCGGGTTTTACGAAGCGTGAACTAGTTGTAAATAAAGCGCTTGTCAATATTGCAATCGCCGGAGAGGTTGGGAAACTAGAAATGGTTTGGATTACTTATGCTATTTGTTTTCTTGACAGCCGGTGAATGCTTATCCCTGATCTTCTACACGTTTTCTTTGTCAACATTGATTGTCTGCTATTAACAGGTAAAAAGCTACGTGTATTTAATGAATAAATTTCAACGGGTTTGATTTACATTACATGTCGACATTTGAAGCCCCTTGCAGTGATCGATGCTATGGTCACCAATCTTATTTATAGATATTTTTATTATTAATTCCGCGTTGCTTTACAAAGGCGTTTAGATGCTTAGCAAAGTTGCCTAAAAATAAACTTGGACCAATTTAGCCCTCCAGCTGAGAAAGCTTATTGGTTCGCGTTTATTGAATTTCTAGACAGGCCTTATAAAGGGTCCTAAACAGTTGTTGCTGTTGAACACAACACATGAATTTTATTATATATATCTGCATTTATTTGCAATATCAAATTGATTAGTTTAAAACGCACGTGATAAAAATTGTGCAACGGGGAAATTTAATAGAACATCTCCTTTTTCTGATATCATATTTTAAGTCCCTCATTTGAAGCATGTGGTGGATGGCAAGAAATCGCGTGGGCAGTGACTTCACCTGATGAAGATCAGGTTGGTGATATGACATATGACACATGATGATAGAAGTCGCCAACAGATTCAAGATGGACGTGGCCTTCAGAAATGAAGACCACAACCACATAATAAATAACAATTCTTACGTGCAGAAGTTCCTCTATCTAACAAACCCGATGCTTTAGAGGTAATAAATAAGCCACAACCCTTCATACTGACTGTGTCTTAACGAGCATGAACAAACGTTCATCGTTTCATAGAATAAACCAACTTTGAAATAGTTCACTGAAAACTGCACTCTACCCAAGCAACACCTAATCTTAAGCTCCCGTAAATCCTGTGCGGTGCTCCGAATTTATCTCTGTTTATTTGTTCGGTTGAGGCCCGGTAAAGTTCGCGGGATCGCACCGGAAAACAAGTTACACGTGATTTAGTAGTGGTGGCGACGGTTTGGTTAGTTGGTGTTTATTCGGGTTTCCGATGAGGTTGCGTCTAGTTAACATTACTGAGTTTAATGTTTTTAGCTCCTGTACAGCAATTGTAAAGCTCCTGTAATCTTTTGCGAATGGAGACCCACCATAATACTTCTCACCGAGTTTACAATGGCTTGGCAAATTCGTTCGTGATACTCCCATGGTTTGCGGGCGACAGGGGACGAAGTACAGCCGGGGTGGTATGAAGTGTGCGGGCGGCGGGGCTGTCAGGCAGAAGCGTCAGTCGGCCGCCGGTGCAGTTGGCAGCAACATGTGTACATGAGCACGGCCAGGAGTCATTGCTACGCAATGATGAGTCCGCCAATAAGCAAAGTTATTGGACGGCAAGCCAAACAAATTGTATATAATGTATAGCTTTCATTTAGAGTACCCCGGCGTTGCGAGCGATCTTGTAGAAAAAAACCCCTCTTTCATATCCCCCGTAGTCGTACTTCTGATGCAAAAAACGGTTGCATTAGAAGAGCGTGCAGGCTTTATGACGAAAAATTTCAGTCGTTAGATATTCTCTATGAGACATTTTGTAGCTTCAAACGATCTCGAATCTTTACAATGTATTCAACAACTATAATAGAAAAAAAATATCCAAACTATAAATTTTCTGGCAATGTTTGTATTATTAACGATGCATCTCAATAACTCAAAACTTTTAATCTTCTTAATTTTTATTGTTTAGGTTTAAATATTCTGATTAAGGAAACTGTAAGTCCATAATTTAGTACTTTTTACTGTATTCAGATGTAACCATATGAGACTGTTTGTTTCTTAATTAAATAAATAAATAAATAATATATATAGCCATTTAAAAAAACTTAACGACGATCCAACTTCAATGGCGATGATAAATATACTTATACAGATAAATACATAGGTACATAAATACGTAGAAAACGTACATGTCTCATGACCAAATATTCGTGTTCAACACACAAATAACTTACCCTTACCAGAATTCGAACCCGGGACGCCCGACTTCGTAGGCAGTGTAATGCTACCCACTCGGCTAAACGGCCGTCAAAGATATAAATTACTTACACAAATCAACTAATCATTTATTCCTAATGGTTACTCGGTATCACAACTACACAATAAATATTCTTATAAGTAAACAAATTAGAATATTGTCACGGATATCCAAAGTCATATTCTTTACGTAAATCATATCGTGTGTAGCGGCGAGTAACACGTCAACGTCCCCTGCCCCCCGCGCGGACCATGGGAGTGTCACGAACGAAATTGCCAAGCTATAAACATATTCACATTCGCCTTATTCGAGACGCATGAAGAGTAAGAGCTTCGTGTCCCCACGCGTGCTAAAAATATGAAAAAACAGGATCATCAAGGTTGTCTGGAAGAGATCGCTTTTTAGCGATAAGACCGCCTGTTGTCTACCATTGTTTATGTTTAACTTACCTCTTTTTTTATTTTTTTACTATGTCTGGTGAGCAATAAAGAATATTTGTATTGTATTGTATTGTATCATCCACCAAAGTAGACATCGAGTCGGCGGGACCAAAGTCCAGCCACACACCCAAAGCCCAGTACGTTCTACGGGTTTCGTAGGTAATTATACAATTTAACTGTAATTTCCACTATGTCCTGTGCACACTGGGGCATCTACTTAGTCTATTTTCTAACACAATCCTGTATTGTTCATGAATAAATACTATGACTTCAACCATGGTTGAAGGCAGACCTGGATAACTGTAATGGATAGAGCTCTTGAACCCAGATTTCGTCTACTATATTTTATCCCGCAACTCTGCTGCCACAGATATATATACTAATTCAAGTGAAGTGAATACCTACATATTTTGTATGAAATTCCTACTTGAGCGGTTTAAACGCTCAGGGACATGTTCTAGATCGATCAATCATATTCCTACAGGCTTATTCCGTGTCACTACAGCCATCGCTCACTGCAAATTGAGGTGTCGCAGTGTCTAGCCTGGCTGTCGAAGAAGCGCATTTATTTATTTTGTTTCTCTATATAAGTATCTAGTATTGTGATTCTGGTGGTGCGTACGGTCGCCAGAGCTCAAGAGGAGGTGCTGTGTGTCTGCATGCCTCTAGCTATCGAATAATCAAATCAAGAAAGGGTCGGCAATGCACTTGTTATTCTCCCGGAGTGCAAATGTCGTATCATTGTTAGAAATAGGACAAAATTTGCCGGACACATCTACCGCCGACCAAAATTCCAGTTTTAGTATGGACCGCGCACCGGCTCGTATTCTCTTTTAAGATAAATTTGCTGTCGCGACCGCTTAGGTAGGTACTGTACTCAATCTTGGACATATCGTCTCAGTATTTTCAGCTGAGCGCTATAATATCATATACCATGTTTTCCTTCCAATCACATCCATCATGCACGAGTCGTTTTGAGCTTGGCCAAGGAACCTGATACTACAGACATAGATAGGTATATAAAATACCTAGGTATTAAGTAATCTTTGCACCCGGTACCTAAGCAACATCAGCTAGCAAAACCATGGATAAAAAGTGATTTAAGATGAGCGTTTTTTGGCGTACTTATAAGATCGAATCAAATCAAATGAAATCAAAAGTGTTTATTTGTTATAACATAGGTACTGTAGTGAAAGATCACTAGCAAGATCACGATAGCAATTTATTTATTTATATTATATTTCCGAACACTTGATAAAACACGAGATCCGCACTTCAAACAGGAAGTCCAAGCCGGTAAATTAATGTATTACTGTAGGTCACTATTTCACAGTCTCAGATTACAGATCCACCAGGTCCGCGAACAGAAAAATGAGGCCACACGGATGTTTTAAATATGCCTGGTTTTCACATACAGCTACCGCCGGGTTGACTTAAATAGAACTAATTGTCCACACGCTAAACATATGCCGTCAGTTTGGACCGCAAAAGTTAAGCTCGTTAGTAAGGCAGATCTACTATATAAAAAAGAGGGGTCATGCTAACCAAATGTACAATAGGAAGTGATGGTGATGATGGCATGAAATGAAAGTGATGCGATAGATGGATGAATGTAGGCCTAGGAGGTGGTTACCTCCTAGGCCTACAAATAAATATAAGACGTTGGCGGTAAATTGCCTTTCTAAATTTAGGGAATGGCTAACGATAATCGCAATCCCGAGCAAAACTTGAGCTATACCATTCGCAAAATGACGCCTAGTGGTAAGTTAATTGACGGGGAGTCTAACTACTACATAAACCGCATAGCAAGGGCCTACCACATAAGAAAACTTAGCTACAGACGTTAGGCGGGAGCTTGAGCTGCGGTTTCCAGGAAAAAGGATCCACTTCCACTGCGATGACCACCGTTTGAATGCTTCCACAGAACTCGTTCTACCGATAGCGGGAGCAGACGTTCCGCTTCACGTGACTCGGCTCTCAACGCCCCGAACCCGGAAGCTACGAAATAAATATAGAATACGTGAGGACTACTACCACCACTGGTTTGACTAAAAGCTAATAGATCGTGATAAGTATTAAGAAACCCAGCTTACCCAGATCGCTAAAACGATGTCCGGCTTTTCGTTGGTTTAAAAGAACAACTCCTTCAGGCTGCGTCCCATTAATAAACTTAGTCGCAGCAACAGCATCGACAATCGAACCCCCCAGCGACAACCTTGGCTGGGAAATTAACTGGCCACTTGTGACACAGAAAGGCACTCAAAAGCAACAACAAAACTGCCTAGTTTTAACGAGGACTTTTTAAAAGATGTCAACTCTTCAGCTCTACAATCATGAATGATACATCCATAATTTGTTTTTGTCATTCTGACAGACTAGGAAAAGAATCTTGAAAAAATAAAATTCAAATTTTAAATAATTAAAACTTAAATATCATTCTTAAAAACTTCTAACCAGACATAATCAGACCAGGTAGAGCCATATGCGAGGTTGTGTATAAAGGGAGACACATACGTTCGACACGACGAGTACGCCCTCTATGAGAAACCCTTGAAACCAGAACAAACGCGGAAAGACTGCGGCCCGTCAAAAGTACGACTTGAGCTGTAATCTAACTTTCGAGCTTCAGCATTAGTTTACTAGATGGCGCGGAATTAAACCAACTGCCGTAACCTTAAACAGGAGCCGTTAAAGCACTTCTGCACGTTCACGCTGCAGTACATTCTGGTTACAGTGGTCTTAGGATAAATGTTCGTTTCACTATGTTTTGCCTTTTGGCATACAAAAACAATCTTATAATATAGATTCTATTAGTAATACATGTATGGAATAATTCAGTAAAAAAATATTCAAAAATTATTAAATATATCATGTCAAAGTACAATTTTAAACTAAACTAGAAATAAATAGAAGTAACTCTGTTATTACAATTCACAATAATTTCAAAATAATACAATGTAATAAGTCATAATAAACTAGATTAAAAATAAATAGAACAATTCAAAATACTTAAATAACACATGTCAGATTGATTGTATGGATTGTTGTCGATAGCTTATAAGCTCAACATGTCGCGCTTCAAAAAACCGAACGCACGTACACGTGCTTATTCCGGCATCTTCGTTGGAACGGCAATGCGAAGACATCTCTCGCGGTGGCAATAGGCGCGCCTACATTTCCTTCCAAAAAAAAGCTTATACGCGCCCAAAACCACTGTATGGTTTATTTACACTCTATGATGGTTTTCATTGATTTTTCTCCTGTTTGAACAACCAAGCTATCAAACTCTCGCCCAAACAATATTCATATGTGTTTCAATTGTAAGGAACACGTTTTAAAATTAAAATAATTCATTTGTGTCTTAATTCACTTGTTTCTTAGATGAAATACTAAAAAGGGAGGGTTCAGGGCATCTTATTCTAACATGTAACAGCGTCCTTCTTATCAGTGAATAATTAAGAAGAAGAACAGTATACCTTTAGTTCATACTAATTTAATGTTTTTCACTATCACGTCAGTGTCAGATAAAGTGTACGGCGGCCCGCCTGATGGTAAGCGGTCACGACCTTTGCACTCTCACAACTTCAGGGGTAAAACATGTCCATCACCGATCCTGTCAAATAGTACATTACTGCAGAGGCCGAGAAGTAAGGAGTCGTCGGCCGAGCGAGGCTGCAGCTGGAAACAAATAAAACTAAAAGGTATCAAACTTTAGTTTTCATGACTGAACGCAGTGATGCTGTGCCACAAATTCTGCAATGGAAATTAAAAAAGACCATCTTGCAGGCCAAATGCCATTACGGATCTCTCGTCTCGCTGCGTCCGAAACGTGACACTTCGATGTCCATTATGAAGAACGTAAGGTCAATATTTCATTGCATGTTATGTTTGAGAATAGTAGTTTATGGCCATTTTCAATAATTCGTGCACCCAATTACCGTGAATTTCAAATAAAAATTAACTCGGTGTCAGTTTTGTAATGGCAATTAAGCATTCAGTTTGTATGAAAACTAACTTTTTCTGTTTAATTTATGAATTTATAATAATATGCCTACTCGTACACACGTTACTTAAATGTGAAAAAGTTATTTTTTACATGATTTGTACGCTTAATTTTCGTAACAAAACTGACACCGAGTTAATTTTTGTTTAACAACTCACGCTAATTGGGTGCACGAATTATTGAAAATATATAAACTCCTTTCTTCGACCGCATGCTGTAAGCTCTAGGGAAAACCTCGGCAGCTCATTTCACAACCAAAGCGTTTCAGGAAGGAACTTCTGAAACTGTACCATACGCCACAATTTTCAAGCTGGCAACCAGGCTAAGGGACTCATTTCTGATTTAAAATCGGCAATTGTCGGTAACCTATCGCAATCACTAAAATTTATTGACCGAATATCGTTTGTCCGAAAACTTTTCGTATTATTATGCGTTCTCCGAATATACAATTCATTACTTTTTTCATTTACCATTTGATGTTATCCAAATGTTTCAGTTGCCCGAAAAACTTTTACCGCTACAGTCATTTGGGCTTTGGCTTGTTACAACTTTTGTTTCACAGCCATTTTTTTACTTATCCATCATTACTTTCCGCATTTCATACGTTTAGCCAAATGTTCATTTTGAGGGAAATTCAAAAGTAGTTTTACTGAGACTCTAAGGCAGGTCGGTGTAGGTACGACGACGAGCGAAGTGAGGAGGAGTGTTAGGTGACCTGCGACCCTACAGCGCGCGAGCCGAGCGAACGCAACGAGCGTGCCGCGGCAGCGGCCAGCGAAGCGCCGGAACCGAACACTTTTTTACTACCTAATGCTTACATATGTACTGTATAAGTATGTGTCAGGTCGGAAGAAATAACTTGATAAACAAATGTTGTAATTATTTGATATCGATTTATTTAAAGAACACACATATAAGTAATAATAGAGTAGTATACACTTGTTTGTATATGTCGGCGGCCGATCTTAAAATCCGCCAGATCACGAAATTCCTAGGCATATCGTGAAACGCCGCCATTTCATGATATGCCTAAAAGTTGGCCAGGCTTATCACGATGTGCCTGATAAACAATACGGCAGATCGATTAGAACAACGCATTCGTCGATATTCCTAGCTCTATACCGGGCACATCGAAAAGTAGTTTCTTTCTTGGCCACTGGTGGCGCTGCGTATGCGATGGCGGCCGCGTTTGTTGAGAGCCAATAATCAGGGCGGACAAAAATGGCTTGTCATAAGCGAACTCTGTCTTAGGTCGGTTAGGTTAGGGTTCACTTGTGCCCCTCAGACCAGAAATAGACACCCCGCGCAGCGGGGTGGCGTCGACTCGCTGGAGATTATCAGTCCGCACTCCTTATTTTTTTTTCATTTATGCGATATATCTAGGAATTTCGTGATCTGGCGGATTTTACAATCGCCTGCCGACATATACATTATTTACCATAAATACAGCTTTGGAAGGATACCCTTAGTTTAATTTTAAACTTTTTGCTAATGTTTTTAATATTGAAAATGCATAAGGTTACAACCATTTTCATAAACAAACATATGAATTAGTAACATATATCTGTCCTCCATATAAACAATAATATTATGTCAAACATAATAAAGCCGATTTGATAAAATACGAACAGATTATCAACCGAATAGTTACGTCGGTATAACGATATTGCGGGTATACCAATAATTGGGAATCATGGATTTGTCAAACAATTACACAAGCTAAACCATAAAATGACCAGCCGTATACGTCACGAACTAAAGTGTCGGGCAAACGAAAAAAAAGGCAAACGAAGTTTGTCGAATAGTAAATGCCGAAATGAAAATAGGACAAAAAATTTTAGTGATTCAGATAGGTAACCCTGTACCTATATGAGCTCTAATAGCATGAACGTTAGGTTTTTCCACATGCCCGATCCAATAAAGTAAAATTAAATACGCCTACAGTACAGTATGATGGCCCATTAAGATTAGGGCAGCAATAATAAAAGTTAAGCCCATTGTTTATGGTGGGGAGCTTATCATATTAAAGGTTCCGGTTCAGAAAAGGTAAGGTCATACAGTAAAAAAATTAACTTTAACAGTGAAAACTTGTAACTTGTAGGTAGTACAAACGGAAACCTCTTTTCAACTCCTCATATATGAAAGTGACTTCCGCTGGTATTACAAACTTTTGAAAAACGGGCCCCTAGAGCTAATTTCGTGATGCTACATGTTACAATTTCGAAACAGGCAACGCTACTTAAAAGGCCAGTTGTTAATGGGTTGTTGCCAATCCAAGTACCATGAAATACCCCTGACTGTACAGGGGTACATAAATAAGAACATAAACAGGACAGGACTATATTTTCAATGTCATAAAGGCGTGTGACTTAAGCTAAAATGCAAAAACTGGAACATCGTAGAAAAGTTGCCTGCTCATCGGTGTTCTTTGGGATATATTTAGGAGATAGTGCGCTAGGATTACGGACTGCGGCCGTGGGTTCCACATATGTTGTTGATTTACACGAAGCACTGCTTCCAGTTTTCTCTCGTTAGGATCTTTTCAAGACGAGAGTGAATAGGACTATCTAGGTATGCATGTAAAAATACCCTTGACCTCATCATCACTTAAACATCAGGTATGATACTGGTCAAATGCATACATATATGTTAAAATCTGTCAAACCGTTTCCCTAAATAACGTTGTGTTCGAGTAGGCCACAGTACTGTAAATGTACACATACTATACTTACTGTACTGTATGTACTACATTTTACAGTCTAGTGTCCGCTTAAACTAGCACGTTAAGAGTACTCAAATTTAGAATTGTTGCCGTCTCTGTTACAGACAGAAACAAAAGACGATCGTCAAGATAGGACGCTGTTCATTTTAGCCCAATAATATTGTAGCGGAATTGATTAACCATTTTCATTAAGTACAGTCGAGGACAAAGAGATGTATACACTTTTGGACCTAATCGAATGCGGTCGCCTACAATTTGTAGGCGACCGCATTCGATTAGGTCTCTTTGTCCTCGACTGTACCATGCACTTCCACCAAATTGCTGCATTTAGATATATTCGAAACATGCATTTTCTCTCTTTCTAATTATTCTTCGGCTTGTAACTAAACTCAATTATAAAAACTCCAAACTAAATTCAAAATTATTGAAGGCTCGCAATAAACAGCTGAAGTTTAGAATTTATTGCGCCATATTTTAATAACCCGGGCGCTGATTTACAGCAGTTTTCGAGTCATCAATCATAGAAACGTTGATTGATAGCGATCCTGACAATCCAAATGATTCAAGTCGTGAAGGTAGCAGCAGAAACCGGCAATTCTATAGGTTTGGATAGCTTTGACAAATTTTTGATTTATAGTAAAAAATCTATCTTCCGTTTGACAGGCACATGCTTGAACCACTAAGCTGCCATAGATTCATGTCGATTACTGCCTTAACAGTAATTAAGGCACATATTTTCAATTATCATCATCATCATATCAGCCGAAAGACGTCCACTGCTGGACTTAGGCCTCCCACAAAGATGCCAAAGTGACCGGTCCTGTGCCACCCGCATCCAGCGGACTCCGGCAACCTTTACCAGGTCATCAGTCCACCTTCTGGGGGGCCTACCCACGCCGCGCCTTCCAGTACGTGGTCGCCCATTGAGAACTTTTCCACCCAACGGCCATCGGTTCTACGTGCTATGTGCCCCGCCCACTGCCACTTAAGTTTAGCGATAAGGATAGCCTCATTTCTGATGCGATCACGCAGAGAAACTCCCAACATGGCCCTCTCCATTTCCCTTAAGCATGACTTTGACCCTCGTATGAGGCCCATAGTAAGCGACCACGTTTCAGTGCCAAATGTCATCACTGGCAACACACACTAACTAGCCTATATATTATGTCAATTCGGAAAGTCTCTACACGTATAAATAATAATAATGTTTGAAATTGGATGAGAAGTTTTGGAGATCACCCATATACACTTACCTTATAAACTTACTGACTTTTCTTCTTTCTAACTCTGCTATTTCACGTCGATGTCGGGAACAGGTTGCACCAAATGAATTTCGCGGGAGTCCGTGGGACGCGGGTGGCGCAGAACCGGTCACAATGACACTCTTTGTGCGAGGCCTATGTCCATCAGTGGACGTATTTCGACTGATATGATGATGATGATGATGGCAGCTGAATTTCATGAACCGAAGATGTTATTATATCCAGGGACCGGCCCGCTATCCCTTATAAAGGGTTTTGTATGGGTTTTGCATAAGGCTTAACTAGCCTTACCCTTTGCCCGACGAAACCCACTCATTTAGCTTTTAAAACCCTTATATAAACGCTAACCCATATGAGCAATCGGTATCCCAATACCCTTACAAAACCCTTATCACCCGCTCACCAATACCTAATAAGGGTTAGCCTTATAAAGGGTTTCCCTTTTAGCATATAAGCAAGCTAATTTAAATCGTCTTCCTCGTTCATAAAGCAGACATTACTCCAAATCCAATAATAAGCGATCGTCGGCGACTGCGGCGTTCTTTGAAGTTTGCGCGCTTCCGAATGATCGAAGCCGCTGTAGATGAAATACGGTTCAATTTTCAATGGCAAAGAGTTGTGATTGGCTGTTGGACGCGGGTCGAGCGCATCGTCACGGCGCTTCTTTCTTTAGTCTTAGACACGTGCCAATATAATCATTAACTCTCGTTGCAAATAATATGTATACTCGTCGTAATTGACTGTGTTTGTTTTTTTTTGACAAATCTACTGTGTAGGTGACGACTAAAGTGCTACTTCATACGAATCGTACCTACGACGATGCCAAAACCTAAAGTTGACGCCGTTCACCGGTATTTTTCATTTGATGTGGACAGTAATAACCAGAGATCGGATATTCGGATCGATATTTACCTAAACTTGGCAAAATACCGGAAATTGTTGGGAAAATATAGAGTCGGCTTCTTTTTTATTATAATTTTAATAAATATGCTCCGGGACTCCGGGATCGTACGAAATGACATAAGATGGTACAAATTTACCTACATGTTTAGTTTATGGCTATTTTTGACTATTTTTGTAAGGAAATATGTTGTTATATAGATCTAACAAGAACAGTGTATGTAGTGCAGCCGCAGCGTGAATTGGCAAAGTAATGTAAGCATTTCTCTATACATATCTTACATAACTGGTAAATCATACATTATAGTAGATTCAAGGGTTATGTAATACTTATAGGGGAATAATAAAACAGTTTTTTTTGTATAACACATATATGTGACGTTTTCAAGCAAAATGTACAATTTTATCGATTGTAATTTGTAAATAAGGTTCACGTCTAGTTAAATCTTGATGGTATTCGCGACTCTATGATTTGCGTCAAAGTAGTGCCTTTTGCTCGAAAATGACACATATGTTTATTAATAAATTAAATATTTAGCAAGAGTTCTATGGAACTGGTTTCACATTACAAATTCTTAAACACTACGCGTTTTGAACACCAAAATTATATTTAAATGGGTTGGTCGCAAATAAACTTATTTTAGTACCTGTCACTTCAATTCGATGTTTCGATACAGGTTGCAAATGTTGCAATGGTGTAGTTCGTAACTAACTAATGAAAGTGTCAGCAAATACCAGTGCAACCTGCGTCGAAACGTCTAACCAAAAAGTTAAGAACTTTAAGCACGATCTTTATCATCTATTCTTTTGAACTTTGCTTAGAATTATAATAAATAACTACAATTTTTTCCAAATTCGACATATTAAGTCTGTTTCTGGATACTGTAAGTATCCATTTGTACATAGAAAATGATCTTTCTACATCTACAGAAGTTAACGTTGCATATTTGTAAATATAAGAGTCACTTTCCTTATTCATTTGCTCACACATTTCTCGGAGCACATCAAAATCGGGATTTCTGTCCGTGAGTTGGTTGAGTTTATTTATGAATATTTGGAATGATTGAATTATAGACAAATCCCTACTTTGCAATTTTGTTATAGCAATTTGTATGATTTCAAAATTCTCATGTATATATTGTAGGTCAACAAATAAATTTGGTTTGGCTAAAACTTTCTTAGCTTCTTTCATAGAAACAGCTTCGTTACTATTCAACACTGAAACCACATTGGATATTTTTTCTAAATGTTTGTAATAATAGGATGCAGCTTCTAACCAAGTTCCCCATCTAGTTATTACGGGCTTTGGCGGCATGGGTAAATTTGGGTACATTTCTTTTAACAGATTAACCCTGTTAGTAGCCTTCAAAAATATTTTTTTAACATTATTTATTAATGTATCTACGTCACTATAATTTAATCTTATTGTCTCTGTCAAACTGTGTAAGGCATGAGCCATACAAGTAAAATGCTTCATGTTAGGACAGGTTTCTTTCAGCATTTTTCCAGCCAGTTACATATACGCGACACTATCAATGCACTTTGTTATGGAATTGCTCGCCCCACAAGTCTCTTAGACACTCAATTACGAACTCATATATACTACGACCATCCACTTTCTGTAGCGGCTTGCAGGCTAACATATGTATTGGCCCCGAAAGTCCTTCATATAATGGCTTTACCAAGAAATGCACAACGTATCTTCCCAAAAAGTCAGTCGTTTCATCTAAACATATCCACAACTTCTGGTCTTTGACATCATTTTTAACGGCTTGCATTTTGGAATTAAACACTTCATCAAGATGCTTTCTTAAAGTTTTCTCGCATGGAATCGTTCTGTCTTTATGTTGGCACATACAGATGTATTTTTCGAAAAACTGTCGAAAAACAGGATTTTCTACCTGTGTCCATGGTATGTTGCACATAATGGATAAATAAGCGAAATCATTATAAAAATCTGTGGGGGACTCGACTCTCGTTCCTTGATGCGTCTTTGACTTCAAGTGCCGATTTAAAATACCCTTTTGAGCCTTTAAATGCACTTCACATTTAGTACATGTTATAATTCCACTTGCCGCATCGTATAACATCTCCGGGAGATCTCGAATCCATGATTGTGCTATATCTTCTTTTTGTGTACTATCCGCCATTGCAATCGCCACAGACTGAGGAGTAAAAAATAGTCTGATTGTAATACAGATTTATTTAATAAAAATATCTCATATTACTACTGGGCTCCAGCCCTATGGGGCTGAAGTGATTACTAAATTTTAATTTTTGAATAGCATGGGTACAACTTACCGTTTAAACAGAGAAGATAATCCGGTCCAGGTCACAGGAAACACAAAGGTCCGGGAATCCAAAGCACAAGTGGATGTTGAAAAAAAAATCCAAAATCCAAATCACAAAGCAAAGCAGAAACCGTTGTTGAATAGCCGAGTAGAAACGTAAAACCAAAGTAAATATGACACCCGAATGCATGTACAGTACAGCAACGAATGATCTATGCACACATATTATTCATATTACTCTCAACACCCTACTTAACTTCTAAGATAAAGCCCACGTATACCTAAAGTACAGATGCCGTCAAACTTCTTGAACATTTGACCTTGCCTGCGCAAAGGCGAATTGTACCTGCGAGCTGCCCCCCCACTTCGTCCCGCATGTTCAAGAAGTTTGACGGCATCTGTACACGTGGTGATAAATTTTCTTTGTATTGCCCGCCTTTTTTTACCTGCTATGCGTAAGACAGTGGTGGCAGCAGAGATAGCGGAATGGCAAAAATTTGAGACCACGGGGATAATGTCGTCCTTGAAACGTCGAAGGAAAACAATTCTTAAAATTACTAGTACTCACGACAAGTTCCGTTAAACTAAGTAATGATAATGATACTTCGCTAGTTGAATAAATCTCAGATAAATTGAATTTAATATTTCCCCTTAGTAAATTACATTAAATACATAATAAATAAGCGTATTAAAATGTTCAAATATGAGTTTAGATTGCCTTGTTACATAGTTAAGAAATCCCGGGAAATCCCGTGAAACTTATTACGAAAATAAAGTCGAGTCCGTCTCCATACCGTTCACGTCGCCAAAGTTTAGGTAAATATCGATCCGAATATCCGATCTCTGGTAATAACAGTCAATGTAAATTATGTGGCAACAAGCTAAAGGTAAGGATGTTTTTTTTATTCTTTTGATTAGGTATTTATGTATTTAACATTACTCGCTCGATCAAAGTAATCAAATAATAACTCGCATGCGTTTCTTAAACCTTAAATTAAACCACATTTATAAAAACCTACCTATACATCATCATCATCATCCAATCCATTAAGTAATTAACGTGTTTGTAAACTCGATAGGAATTTTTCATATAAGTACCTACCTACTTAATATCAATATGATTCGAAGTATACCTAGTTGTTATAAAATTTCGTGACTCGTGAGATATAATATGTATGATTCTTCAGCTTCAGCTTCAACAAATAAGTATTGTTACGTAGAAAAATTTTAATATCATTTTTACTTACCCATGGCTGATCTTTTAGACTTTGTTTTTATCAGTTCAGTCAGTCTGATGGTTCCGTAGTAATAGTAACTCGTAAGTTCCCTTCAGTCAGACAGCTCAGCTCAGCTACGATCTACGATGCGAGGCCACAACAACTGATAGTTGTAATCGTATCGTACTAGTATGTAATAGGTAAGGTAGGCGAACAAAATAATTTTACAAACCCTTCCCTAGGCACCTATTTTCTTTCCTTTTCATACACTAGCGTAGATATACACTAATCCTGTCTCTTTTACGCAAGGCTCAACTACGACATTACTAAAGGGAAAGCTTTATAAAAAAGCGCTAAATGATAAGGGTAACCCTTATTAAGGGATTGCAAGGCATATAGGATAGCGGTAAGCAATTGCAAAGGGTTAGCTTTATTTTTTGCTAAGTTTTTCGATAAGGGTTAGTCAAACGAATGGGCTAGCCGTTCAAACTGGAAAGTCTTGCAATGGGTTAGCCGTGTTTAAGGGATGCCCATTGAAAGGCTTTTACCGCGGAAAGGGTTGTCCGGTCCCTGATTATATCTATTTCAGTAAAGTCTTTATCGGGTTACACAGTTAATTCTGAACATGGAGCTACTTAATTATGCACTATAAATAACTATATATTTTTTGTATTCTAATACCTACATAATACCTGATACTTCTTGTGTACATTTTTTACATCTTGGAATACATTAATTGAACTCTGTTTCATATTTTCCTGAATTGCTTCCGTAGAACAAAGCAGAATTCTAAATCGGAAATTGAAATTAGTTCTCGTTCAAATGCAATACCAAACTAGTATTGGAAGTGATTAAAATTTGTGCAAGTTGTACAGTTCCCCTAATTGTGCAAGTTGTACAGTTCCCCTAATTGTGCAAGTTGTACAGTTCCCCTAATTGTGCAAGTTGTACAGTTCCCCTAATTGCAACACAAAACTTTTTAAAAACTAAGTATTACTGCACCGACGAAGACGAAAGTTGGAATCGGTACAAGAAGCCGGAGACTGGATTGCTAAAGATAGCGGCAACAGGAGCCTGCAGATGGGGTTTATTCCCACTAGTTCTATTATCTGTTCTATTGATTGAACTCAACATGCAGATCTGAAGCATTCGAGTAGCCGAGTCTAGTCGATCAGTGTCCATCGGTGGTCTATTGGAGTTATAATGTAACAACTGGGAAGAAAACTTCCATCCATGAAGCCCGGGAGGAGAGGGAGTCCTGACCCCGCATCATGGTCAGCCTTATCACGCGACAAGTGACAAGATAGAGCGGCAGTCTCGTTCTATCAAATGGTGTCAGCCAGTTACGGACGCTCTATCCTGTCACTTATCGTGTGATAAGGCTGACCATGATACGGGGTCAATTATATTTGTGCGCGCATGCGCGCATATCTCCGTTGACAACCTTCAGAAGAACTTAAAACTTAACTTCTTTATATTTATTTATATTCAATGCAATTTTAGCCACCAAAAGTCCCGCAAGAAACAATCCTCGTACGACAAAGAATTTACGAAACTAGCAATCCTAATATGCATATCTACGTCATCGTCACAAGAACCATGAATGCCATCACAGCCCAGAGGGAAATTAGTCGGTTCTAGGACCAACAAATTGAAAATTAGCGCAAACAAACAGCCGGTGTGATTTTTCGAACAAACCGGATCCGGTTTTATTGAATATTTACGTCGTAAGCCTGAAAGCTTTTAACCTTTAGTTTGGCAATGTTTTAAATATTGAACAGTGCCTCTATTTTGCTACTACTCGATACCATATTAAAATAAGGGCTCCATCTACGCAACCTTTATAAAGAAGAAAAGTCTGAGAGCTTTTTGAGCTTGTATGCAGAGAGTATTCGCTAGTATATTTTGTGTATCGAGAGTCCAGACATCGTACATTTTCTGGCATTTTCGATGCGGCATGATTGTGAGTTGATATCGACAATATGAATGAAAATGGTTAAATAAGGGTTAATTTATCGTTATGAACGCTAATTAAGCGTAACAATTGAAATTGTTAATAACACTACTTTGCACCAAAAATGTTACAAAATGTGGCGATGCCTGCTACATCTCACATACCGGTTTGATACGATTACGCGATTACGCATATTACGCGGTATTACGCGAATTGGTACTTACTGACATTTAAGGTTGGCTCAGGAGTATTCCTTTAAAGTCTGCATCGCTAGTGCGATGCAGGCTTTGCACGGCCTGCGGTGGCGGTCCATAGTTGACAGTTAGTATAAGGCCTGAGTGGACGCCCCCTCAAAGCGGGGCGTGCAGCGTCCATATAAAACAAATGCAATTTATATGAACGCTCGACGCCCCGCTCTAAGCGGGGCCTCCACTCAGGCTTTACACTTAGTGTCAAGTTTACTATTGACTGCCACCGCAGGCCGCCTAGTGTAATTCAGGCTTGATTGTGAGTGTTTCCGTAGTAGCCGTATAGCACGCGTCTCATGCTTTCACACGCATCGCCCGCGCCGAGAACTGTTTTCTTATTTGGCCTGTATAATATGTATATATTTATTTGGAATAAATATATTTTAGCATTATTAATTATTCATCATTATATTGGCCAATAACAAATATGTTGCGGGATAGCCATCCTGTCGGCCTAGGGGCGCTTTTGCCGAGGCCGAGGTGTGGTGATCAAAACGCGCACTACCGCGGTATACAACGCTAAAATAAATAAATAAATATATAAATAATAATGGCTCGGCCACGACTTAGAGCGGTGCCGATGGTGTCAGAGGCGCCATTCGTGAAAGCGAAGCGTGGACTCGCTCACACGTATGGCGAACCGCTTCCCTGCCGCCCACCACCGCCCGAAGTACTGATGGTTGAGATATAATGTGGCTGACTTTTTATAAAACTGTCATTGAAAATTGGAACGATCTACTTTGACCGTAGTGTTGCTTTTTGAATGGACTACTTTGTTAAAATTCTACCAACTCAGATAATCCTAAGTATAACAGTGCACTCTGTTGCACTCGCAATATTGGCTGACGATTCAAATAATCATTTCGATACTTACCTTAGAAAGGGGTTACCTACATTAGAAAGGGGTTTGGATAAAAATGTTGTCATTTTTTAAACGAATGGCCATTTGTAAAACTGCTAGATCATGATAGATCTACTCAAAACAAACATGCTTAGTTATAAAATATAATACACTAAAATGCATCGGAGTCGGGGTACTTGCAATATTTTCACAGGTCATATGGAAAAGTTACTAAACAAAACTTCAACCTTAAATATCTCCGATATTGTTTAACGCGTTTAATTTTATATACGTATTAATGCTTATTAAGAGGGCCTCTAAACGATTATTAAAACAACATCCTTGGCCGCTGCAAAAAAACGACATTATTTCTCATAAAATGCCCTTTTGTCTCGGAATTGGGTCCTAACTGCGGAATATTGTATTTTGTTCATAAGCGTTAACCGCGCGTCAACACAGTGTTGTTTTGAATAGTTATTGAACATGCATAACCGCCGTTTTTCATATTTGTTAATTATTTACTAGGTATATTAGAAAGGTTTTTCATTTTCTCATTTCTCAGTTGTTCTAAAGTTACAAAATTATCTTTCGTCTTTGAACCACTGGAACAAAATTAACACATTCTTTAGTCGTGATATACTTAACTACATACCGAACCGACTATAAGAAGAAATTATAAATTTTCAGGACTGACCGCTGACATAATATCATATTACAGTTACTACAGTTAGTAAGTAATAATACGGTTTTAGTCCTATAAAAACTTTTTGCAAAATCTTATTTCGTGACTGTCTTTGAGTGGATACTGAGAAAATATTAAATTAAGTATTTAATCCGAGCTTAGCAATAAATCATCTAAACCAGGGGTTCCCATACTTTTTTTAGGCACGCCCCCCTGCTGCCTAAAATGAAGTTCCCACGCCCCCCTTCGCTTCGATGCAAGGAAACGGAAGTGAATGGGTTAGCTAGCCAAATCATCATCATCTTCCTAGCGTTGCCGTTAGCGCCACGGCTCTTAGGAATCTAGGGTCAGCTGAGTACCTAATCCCAAGGATCGGCGAGGCACTAGTTTTTGCGAAAGGATTTCCCGAGGCCCCGCGCCCCCCTTAAAATGTGGTCGCACCCCCACTTAAAAAACCCCTGATCTAAGCCATCTCTTAATTCAATAAATTGTACGAAGGCTTGAAAAAGTGTTTTATTTATTTCAGTTGACTCAGAATATTGAGTTCCGCTCAGCTATGCAATTCCAAAATCTGTCTCGTCTCTTCTCACAATTTATCCCTAGCATAAGTGTTTCAACAGATTCATAAAAAAATGCTTTACTGGAGGTGAGCCTTACACTGGCCCAGTTGCGGCGAGTGGTCGAAGCGTTATGAATAACAACGCAGCAAGACGGTCGTACAAACGAGGACACTTGAGTGTCCATTTGTATACCTTATTCTCATTTCAGTAAGGTTAAAAATGGGTTGATCGATAATTAAATGTGTTTTCGTTGATCCAGCGGACAGTTTGGGCCTAATTTACTTTGAACGTAACAAAAGGGGACTTTAAGAATTAAACGTAATTTGGGCGTCTCATTGGAAACATTCACAATGTCACGGGTTTTTAGTTATATTCGCAGTCTGTCGCAACCTGTCAGTTAGTTTCCCGGATTTTGTAGAAAATCTAGGTAAAGCAATGTGGTTTACTTTCTAGTTTTAATAAAATTTGGAGGACTCCAAAATTACCATGTTAGCTTCAGAGTTGGCATGCATTCACTTGTAATGAATGAGTATTCTACCAAATGTTGTTATGAATGAATGCCATAATAAGAAAGACGATAACTGACATAACCGTCAATCATACTAACATAAATAACATGAATAAAGCCTATTATTTCGGGCTTTTTCTGGTTATTATCTCAAGTTACATTACAGGTAATTGCTCACAAAATAAACAGAAGCGTTTTAGCGAGCATTCTGGTTAGCGTTCCAGCGAGCATTCTAGCGAAACTACAGTAAATTCCCTTAAAGATATTGCCGAGCCGAGCAATTTTATTACTGTTCCACCACACCACCGTCCCTCGCCGCCCACACATCCCGCACAGTATTTACTAGAGCATTCGCTATAATGATCGAGACAAAAATCGAAGCGATGTTTCACTATATGTTTAGATCGTAGTTCAGCAAGGTCAATCATGTAACGCATTGTACGCGCTAGATGTAAATGTCACTTTTTATATGCGAAAATTACAGTTGGATCTACCTAAAGCGCGTTCAAAACGTTACATGGTTACCCCTCAGAGGGGTAATCGCGCTACGCATTGTACGCTCATCAGCACGGCTATCAAAAGACGGCCCGCGAGCTCTCTCGATTTTTCGCGCACTAATCAGAACATCAGAACAAGAGGTATTGTGCAATAAAAATCGAGAGTATGTCACGGCCGTCTCATGATAGACGTGCGGGTAGATCTAAATGTCACTTTTTATATGGAAAAATTACTGTTGAATTGTCCTAACGCGCGTAGGTGACGTTACGAGATTACCCCTCTGTCCAACTAAAAACGGCAAATGATCAAGTTCTATCAAATTAATGCTCAAATTTATCAGCACCTGCGGGAAACTTGGTTGCCATTTTATCACTTAAGTATCGCCGTGGATAAGACATCCGTCACGTTCTGACAAGTATGAGAGTGTGACAGTGACGGATTTCTGATCCATAACGATACTTACCTACTCGTAAATGACAAAATGGCAAGCACTACGCCCGCTGTAAACATTTTTCGAAAATTGATATGACTGTCAGAATATAGTTCTCCAATACGTATACTGACAAGCTTTCAAAAAAATGTATACAGTCTTTATTAAATAAATATAACAGGCATGTTTAGATATTTTTGAAAGGTTGTCTGTATAGATATTCAAGAACTCGACTGCACGTATCCGATATAAAAATGTCAGGTGACATAACGAGGTTACAGCCGCGCCAAAACACGTTAGCTTCGCTTTTACTCACTACGTGTTAACAAGTTTATCTCCCATGAAATGGAATCTAATGGAGTTTTAGGCTCTGTTTAACCTATACTTCAACTTAGAACGAGTAACTGTTATTTTTGTTAATACTTTTTGAGCTGAGTGAGAGTTAACAAAAATATCACAAAATTACAAATCTATGTTCGTCGGGTCTGCTTTATGGTAATAAAACCATATTAATAAATAATAGTAAGTAGGTACGTAAGTACAGAAGTTTATCTGACTGACAGGGCTAATTCAAAAAAATTGCGTACCCAATTAGCGTAAGTTGTTAAACACAAATTAACTTAGTGTCAGTTTTGTGACGAAAAATAATATTCACATAATTTACGCGTATTTTTGTATGCTTGATTTGTTGTACATTTAAATAACGTGTTTACGCATATCATTTATAAATTAAAAAGAAAATGTTAAGTTTTATACAAACTGAATATTTAATTGTAGTCACAAAACAAACACTAAGTAAACTGTTTGAGGAGTTACGCTAATAGGATACTACTACTAATGTTTTTGAAAATGCTCAACAGAACCAATGTTTGCCAACGAGAAAACTCAAATTATGACATCCGCTCAACCGTATAGCGCACGCTCTTTCTTCTAGTTAGCGCCATCAGTTCATTACTTCAACTTAGTCATCAGTGCATCACGTGTTCTCAATTACAATTGCGTCCTGATGAATTACACCTCGGAGGTGCACGATAGCCAACTTTACCCTAATCGAAAAAAAACAATCGACGTTATAAATAAGTTTCTGTCAAAATTTTAATTTTTGGTACAAGCTTTGATTGCCAACTGTACTTTTCTGTATACCATCATCAACTACTCATTGAGACGATTCTAACGAACCCAAATTCAACTGGGTTACGTCGGTTAAGTACTGAATTCACATGGCCACCTTCTGTCTCGATTATCAGATCAGCTCGATGTATACCATAATATTGAATTGTCATCTAAACTATGCTTATAACAAAAATTTCAGCTCAATAGGTCACCGGGAAGTGGGTCAAATTCAACGTTTCGAAAGAGCGTTAGGACAATTCAACTGTCATTTTCCCATACAAAAATTGTCATCTAGATCTAACCTGACGTGGTACAATGCTTTACATAATGGACAAGCAAGTAATAACACAAAGTAAAAGACTTTTGAATAAAACTTATGGAATGAGGCTTTTCGCACTAGGCCGGTTTTATTTCTGTAGGTGCCTATTAATTATCTCACATGAAATCTATCCACCTACTACGACATGCTATCAGTAAAACCGAATCTCGAGTACAAGAAAGTTTTAAGGAGTCCCGCAGAATGAGAAGCATCTCATCATGATTCAAAAGTTCAAAACAGAACTGTTTACGGAGGAAATTGAGTTCATGGTTTCAAAGCATAAACATATGATGAGATAAAACATATACCGAAGCAAAATTAAATCAATAGCAGGCAGTTTTTAATTCTTATGGAGCACATTTTTTTTTTGACAAGCTTACATACGCTTATATACTTATACCTCTTTTTGAAATGAAAACTTCTTTAGCGGCGGTGTGCACTTTTTTTGGGGTGGGGAAAAATTGTTAAACTCGCCACAGGTCACGTGACCGTAAGGTGAGATCTTACCTTACGCATGATGCGTCAGACAGGCCGACCGTAAGACGGATGGGGCTTGGGGGTGCTTGGGGGCGGGATTTTTTTATACTGATAATTATAGCAATTCATGCAAAATTATTCCCTAACCATTCCAAAATATCAAAAATGCACAACGTTAATAATCAGATTTTCACTTCTGCCGGCACTCCCGGAGTGCAACCCGGTCTTTTTTCCATATCATCTATGCCGCACGTGTGTCTTCAAAAAAAATCTCGAAACTTGTGATCCTCACGAATGTTCTGGAAAAGAGTTGTCCATGTACAATACTATCCTATTTGGTGAAAACTACCGCATGATCACCGCTTAAGCGGTATTTTCCACCGATTACAGTCCTAATACAATTTACGAATGGTAGTCTATCTACCTGCCTGATTTCCCCGAGGACGCGGGTTCGATTACCATGTTAGATGGATATTGCCGATACTTTACGGAAACGACGCTGAAAATACTTGGTATTTTGTATAAATTGCATTTAAATTATTCGGAATCAGGGGGTTCAAGTGTTAGTTACGTAGCATTATTCAGTTAAACTTTGCAAGATTGCACGCGTGCTAAGTAGACCTAAATGTCACTTTCTGTTTGGGAAAATGACAGTTGATTTGTCCTAAAGTGCGTTCGAAAAGTTACGTGATAAGACCTTAGGAGTACCTACCTACAATGTCCCTTCCTGTACTTACTTTGAAAACTTACGATAGCATTTTAGTTGTTATTCTGTCTTAAGACATCAAAAACAAGGTTAACAAGAAACAGAGATAGTAATAAATTGCTGGTAACTAGTTTTACGAATTATTTTGGACAGAGATGTAGAAAATACTTAGTCCCTAGGATCTATAACGAGTTGCCGTCGGATTTAAAGACCACAAGGATGACAAAACAAACATTTAAAAAGAAATTGAGTAATTTTCTATTAAGTCGAATAAAGTGTCAAATACAACCTTAATAAGACATATGTAAGTACCATTTTTATTTTGTATGCTCAGATTATAAAGTTAAATAAAATTAGTTAAGTTAACTCCATGTCATCGTCATAAATAAAATAATAAAAAACTACTTGTTAATACAACAACTACCTACTTAAGTACCTACCTACCTAGCTTACATACATGAATGGTTTGGCAGAAGAATTAATGTATTAGTTGTAAGAAAGTTCTTTGAATAAACGTTTTTTTTTTAATTACATATAAGACCTTATAAGAAAACGTCTATTGGTAGGTTTGGGATTCGGATGCAAAATTGCAAACTATCATGAATACGTTTAGAAAGAAATAAATAAATAAAGAAGGAAAGAAAGAAAATTTATTAACCATGTTAATTAAATAAATAAGCCCAAGAAACGAATGTTAGGTCCACAACAAAAAAGTTTTTATGGGAAATGAAATAGTTTTCTGAGATGACAGTTGCCAACGCCATATTTAAAAAGTTTACCAATCAGCAAAGTGCTTTAACACGTAATAAGAATGAGTAAGTGATCGTGGATTGAAAGATCAATAATGTGAGCACAGTGTTTCAGTTAGCAAAATTTAAGGCAACCACAATGATACTGCCAAATTGTCTTCTGATTGCTGACTACTCGATATAGAACAATAGCCCTTGAAACAAAGGTTTTTGTATATTTTCAAAGCAAAGGAAACGAAAGAAACCAACGAACCGTAACTCATTTGAATATCTCTGAGGCGGTTCTATGGAAATACGCTTCAAATGAAAATACACAATGTTTAGATTCCATTTGCATCTTTGAAAGGTAGTTCAAAATAATTTTATATTTGAATTTAAGACTGCGATTCAAACCATTACAACAGATAGCAAAGAAAAGAGTTTCAGTCAAAAATATTTCTTGGTATAGTCTTAATTTATTGAACTGAGCCTTCTTTCTCTTATCGTCAAAACAATGCCATTCATTGTGAATGATGAAAATTTTGCGTGACACATTATCGGTAACATTTTTTTTTGCAAAATATGGCACGCGCTGACCGCAACCAATTGAGTTCAAATAAGTTCAAGTAACAACATGAGTTGAGTTCAAATAAGTTTCTGTCAAAAATTTCATTTTTGGTACAAGCTTTTATAGCCCACTGTACTTTTCTGTATACCATCATCAACTACTCATTGAGAGTTCGATTCTAACGAACCCAAACTCAACGGGGTTACGTCGGTTAAGAGGCTGACAAGACCTAATTGTGTTGAAATTGGTGTTGTTTAAGCAGTTTTTAAGGAAAAACTAATTGTTCTAGCACATCAAAAAAAAATTAAGTTAGTTATAACTAAGGCTAATAAGGCTATGCGGAGAGACATGGACTTAAATATAATGTTAATAAAAGTGAGCTAATGGTCTTCAGCCCCAAATTAAAGACTAACACCAACTTGCCAGATGTTTCGCTGAATGGATCACCTCTGAATAGAGTAAGTAAATTTAAATACTTAGGACACTGGATCACGGAAGACCTTAGCGATATTTGTGATATTGAAAGGGGAGCGTAGGTCGCTGGCCGTTCGTTGCAATATACTGACCCGCAGGTTTGCTCGCTGTACGAATGCAGTAATGGTTACGCTTTTTAAAGCTTACTGCCAATCCTTCTACACTTGCAGCCTGTGGAGTAGTTTTACGCAGCGGGCGTACAGCGACCTACGGGTACAATATAATAACGCTTTCAGGATGCTTATGTGGCTGCCTCGTCACTGCAGTGCCTCGGGAATGTTTGCAGAGGCACAGGTTGATGGATTTGCGGCCATCATGCGTAAACGGTGTGCCTCACTACTAAACCGCTGGCGAGGCAGTGCCAACGGCATCCTGGTAGCGTTAGCGGATAGGTGGGACTCTTCTCTCTTCTACAGAGATGGACTAAGCTCCATAGCTGAATAATTTGTTATTATTTATATATGTGTATTACTTTTTAATTTCTAAGTAACAAATAACACTAGAATATAAGTCTGTAACCATCACCTATGGATTCCGTCCGAAATAAAAAGTTGTATTATTATTATTATCTCTTTATGTATTCATATTTCCTCTTAAGTTAGGTTTGTACGATAATCATATAAAAAGTATAATATAAAACTATACATATAAAACATGAAATCATTCTATAAACCTGCGTAAAGCCGCAGAGCACATGTTTATGGCCCTCACCTTCGGTTCGCCCAACAAACACCTGCGATCTGGGGCATTCACGAATACACCGCCCTAGTTACCTATATCGGATGAAGCCGAGATTCTGTACAATTTAACGGAAGTACCTCTAAAATTTAGAATAATAGTTTCTACTTCTTATAGATATTTTGTTGCCCTTACGGGGCGGTATGTTCGCCTGGCAAAAAGCCTGTATCAATTAATAAAAAATAAAATTACAGCAGCAAGGGGTGAGTGCCAAAATCTACGAAATATATCTTGCAGCCTAAGATTGTCAAAAATGTGTTATTTCCAGACATTTATAACGTTATGATAAACTACCCGTAGTACACTACCTAGGGATACATTCCTTCCGTGTTATTTCTTTTCAATGGTTCGATACTTTCTGTTGAAAGTTGCAAAAAAATGTTGGAAACTAGCTTCACTAAGTGGACGTACTTATGCAAACAGGAACCAACCCACACTTCGTCAAAAATTGAGTTAAGTATAGGGCACAATTTTAAAATGCACCTTCTGTCGACCCTATAAATATCATAGTGCTATGACGACTTTTACCTATAAAAACATTACGGTCACAAAGTTACCAACACACGTATTAATAACTTTATAAAAAATCAAAAAGATCCATCTCACATGGTAACCCGACAATTTGCTAAATAAGATTATTATATTTATTCTAAACAGACCCAACTAACATGGTTCCTCTTCAGAGTATCTTTATTATTATACCACATGAAACCATGCGGGTTGGTTCCCGCTTGCAAAATAAAAATGGGAAAAGTTCATATTGCCACCAAAGATCCACGTCGCATGGTTCTATAGTTTATATAGTTTCATTTATAAAATTTGAGACACCATGTGTTTTGGATCCGGCTTGCGTAGTAATGTAGTGTGTATAATTATTTTAGATACTTTTTTTCTACTCGAGCACTTCTATCCGTCCATTAAATGACTGATAGAGATATCTAAATAAACTTCATTTGAGTAATATAAGATAACCGTGTACAGAACTAAAATTAATTTTGACCAATCACGAGGCTCGATTTCCAGAAGATATGCGCAAAAATAAAAAAGCGGTTGGCTGCACTTCGTTTCACATAGATTAATAAATACGTAATTTTTAATAGAAAACAAGGTAACAAACATAAATTATTATTTCCGTTAACTCATAGAAAAAATTCATCATTTCTCTCGTATCTTAATTAAACGTGGTACTCGACTGAAAAAGCATACATTATTATAATGTTTGATTAAACTAATATTATTGGTTTACTGTAATTGTATACCAATTAAATAATGCAAATGTGACGTATAACAAAAAGATCTTCGTGAAAGGGTGACTAATATTACCAAGCATATAATGGAGCCCCTGTGGCCATCAGGAAAGCGAATCACAGACGCTAAGTTAAAAGACTTGAAAAGCGTTTGGCATCCGATTCCACACGTCAATTATAATTTCTACATTAAATTAATCCCTGGTGAACATATTCGGTCATCCTGAATAAGGCTTTTCAGGCGAACCAGACTTCGAAATGGAAGTTGAAACTAGTGAATAGTAACTGAGTTGGCTGCAGATATTTTTTTAACCCCCGACGCAAAGAGGGGTGTTATAACTTTAACGTGTCTGTGGTATCGTAGCTCCCCAATGTATGAACCGATTTGACTGCGGTTTTTTCTGTGTCATAGATAATTTTATTCAAAGTGTATTTAGCCATGTTTCATGAATATATGTTAAGCCGTTTTTGAGATATTGGACTTTGAAATGAAAATATCAGGGGTTTTTCAACTTTTCTAACTTCATTAAAGTGGCATACTTAGGTTGATGATGTAGAACTGTTTTTGTGTAAAGTGTTTTATAAATTAACATTTGTACTCAACTTTCGTTTAAATAAAGTAATTAAAACATACGTTGTTATCGTTATTATGTACCATTGTATTATTACTAGTAAAAGAAGGAACCAATCCACACTCAACCTTTTTTGTTAAAAGGAACCATCGACTATTTAAGGACAAAAACCAGTATTCGTTTTGATTTTTGAGAGTGTTCCCAGTAAAAACTCTAGAAAATATGGATTTCTTTCATATTACAATCAAATTTTTCGTTATAACTTTTACATAGTTTTTCTTTACACGTTTTATACAAAAATCGCTTTATCTCGAAACTGTCATCGTGTGGGTTGGTTCCTGTTTGCATAAGTACGTCCATTAGTGTGAAGTTGCCAAGCAATGTGAAGCAAGCAAGATGATATTGTGTTATTCTTAATATTGATTGGCCCACAAATGTAGTACCATAATTGCCGGTATATGTGTGATTAATAATATGTAAATCGAAATGTACATTTGCAATTTTAATTCAATTCAATTTCATTTCAATTATGTAGTATATAGGTCAGCCTATGCCAAATCGTACGATTAGGGGTTAAAGCGGACCCCGGGCTCCTTTAGACTTTAGAATAGTTATAGCCTGGATTAAAATATAGGATATTTTTTATCCCGGGTCCACGCAGACGAAGTCGCGGGCAGAAGCTACAAGTAGTTGTTATACTCGTATGCTCTTACAGGGTTTTTATATGATATGAAAGGTGTATGTAAAGTCCCCAATCCGCTCTGGGCCAGCGTGGGGACTACTGCCCATTCCCTCTCATACATGAGAGGAGGCCTGTGCCCAGCAGTGGGACGTATATAGGCTGATAATGTGATGTGTGATGTGTGGAAACTAATACGAGTATATTAATGTATTTTGAACAGGATCGCAATAAATAGTAAATATGAATATGAATTATTAACAGCTTCGTGTACCTTAGGCGTATTAAAACAAAACTTTTTATTTTAGCGGTACACAAGGCCTAGGCCGTAAATGAAAATCGGAAAGGAAAGTAAGTTCCGCCGCTAATAACGGAATGGCCGCAGTTTTCATGCAAATTATAGTTTCCAGTCTTAAGGCCATTTAATTTATTGCGCGGAATATAAACCAGGTTACGCACTAGGACGGAAAACGAGCGTTTTGTTTGGTAAGTAGGTACTTTCATTCAGTCACTTTTGTGTTATTATTGATCTATTGTTTTTTTTAATATAAATGGCGTTTTTTTAATGTATTTAGTCTTGCGTGTCTCATTAAGTCATTATTGACGCATATCTTATCGTTATTTTTAATCAACTATACGTAATACAGAATTTGTTCTACTGTTAATAAAGACCAAAAAATTATAGTGCCCTTAGTTTTGTTGCGTAGTCTTAAATGTATATATGTAAGAAGGAATAATTCAATTTACTTTATATTTAAGAAGAATAATCAAACCCACTCTCCAAAATTTCAATTTGGACGAGAATTAATTGAACTTTTCATGATATCCGTTAGTGTTTAATAATATTAGCAATAAGACACTTTTTAGTTTAGAATTTGAAATTTCGTTAGCAGACGTTTCTGCTTAGTAAATCAAATAATACATTTATTGTTATACAATGTTACATAAAAATCTTTAAAGTAGGCGTAAAAAAGGTATTCGTTCCAACCATTTACAACTCTCCTTTATAAAATCTAATTTTATTTTCATAACAAAACAAGTCAGAATACAATAGTGTTAGGAATAATTTAAACGCATATTAAATTTACGACTTTATAAGGCGTTTATTCGAACTGCAATGATCCTAACAATACCTGCCTGACCTATTGCCTAATAGTTGGCAGCTATTGTTTACTTCTATTTCAATAAATTTAGTGTCCTTACCTTCCATGTACTTTGGCCTTAGTTACAGTAAAAACGGAGAACTGAGGAAATACTAATCCCATTCACATTTGCACGCCGCTTTGGCGAGTATAACCACCCCAAAACGCAACAGCTTTTTTTTACGAAGCCCGTTCAGTGATTGACCCCAGTCTCACCTGGTAAGTGACGACAGAGCCTAAGATAAGGCTTACTGGTTCGGTAGTAGCTTATTTTCTTATGTTTTGAAGGCACCTAGATCGTAGAATTTACACATTTCATGAACAGTGGCAGTTTTAGTCACAGTGCTTCTTCCATCGTTTTTATGCGACTAAGTCTACCATTAACATGCATAATTTGAGTTTGCGCCAGACAAATTGGTGTATTAGCTGGTCCAACTGCATCGTGGGACTTTTAAAACAAATGTATGATAATTAAAACAATCCCCAATCAGCCTTGAATGGCCCGGTGGAATATTTCTTCGTTCTCGGAAGCGAATGAATAATGTATTTTGTAAAAAGAGCACACTTTGATTCGCCTTATCCGTATCGATATCGTTATTGTAATTAGTTGGTTGTATTCGCTGTGCCATTTGATTTTGAACTATGTGGCAACAAAGAAAGTATTGTTTTTGCGTGCGTGCCGCACGTTTTTTAATATTACGACTTTTAGTAAAATAAATTGGCTTGAAAATGCCTCATATATTGATACCGTCGCTGTGCTTGAAAAACATATTTAGGAACGGTGCATTTATACCCTATTCCATATAATCATTAGGAAAGTCGTGCGTTAATTGACTTGCGATTTCAAGAGAAACTATTTTGAAAGGCAAAAATATTTGTATTGTTACATTTGAAAACCATTTAAGACCGAAACGCACAGAAAGCGGTGGCGCGCTCTCAGTGCATTTCGACCTTTAATGATCAAAATAAGTAAAACTACTTATTATAGTTCAATATTTCCTTTTGATATCCTAGATAATCGAAAACCGCAGACGTATTTTTCGTGGATGTATATGTATATGTTAGCGTGCATGCGTGCGTGAATGCTGTGAGTGTGCAGTATGTTTAATAAGGAGAAATAAACCTCCGCTGTTGTGATAGCGAATACTATGGGATCATAGCAAACATTAACATACTGAACTCTTTCAATTTGCGAATTTTCCAAGCTTCATTGCACGTGTCACTGAGCTGTCTCTGCCAGATTATGATCATTTATGATATGTATATACGTTTATTTCCATAAATGACACAGACACAATCATACACAAATATCACACAAATCATAAAAAAGGAAACGAGAAATAATAATATAAAATATACGCCGCAGCTTACTACTTCAAATTAATGAGAGCAAACTTATGGCAGCCGTGGCAATTTGCTTCGTATAAAATGTTGTTAGTGCTTTTCAAGAGAATTTGTGTCGGAAACTACTTAGTGGAGTCAGTCTTGTCGGTATGCAGGAAAATCCGCGCAAGGCAATAAACTAGGGTTAGTAAAATAAAGTACTTTATGTCAATGTTTGAAATCCAGACGCACTTCAAAAATCATTAGAATGAAACTCCTTTTATTCAAATATTAGTAGCCTATTTTTGACCTGATACATGTTGTCGGTACGCGAATCTATGTATGTAATGGGTAAGCTCCGGAACGAATCATTCGATTTCAAAAAATCTTTCAAGTAGGTAATCACTCTTCTTTCTACTCAATGAACTTTCCGGATGGACATGCTATATTTTATCCCGCTCGTTTGCCTGTTTTCTTTGCAATACGCAGGCCAAGCCGCGTGGGCTGCTAGTCTTTTATTTAATATGTTACCTATGTACCTCTTTTTCGTACCCCCTAATTTAAGTATACGCATTTTAAATAATTTTATAAAAATGTTAGATACCTATCCTAATTTTACGAGGACCGCGACATTTTATACTTTTATCCCTTACAACACAGAATATTACGATCGTGCGTTGGGCGTACACAATATTCAAGTTTTCCTCTTCAAAACGATGTCAATCGATCGTGCTGTCGATTATTATTAGCTTTAAGAAGTGCGGCTTAGTTTAGGAGTTCATCGCCGTATGGAGCGTCAAGTATCATCGTGTTCGTGACGGATGGGAGGGTAAAAAGATAGATATACTCGTACAAGAGTAATTTCAAATTTTGTTACTACCTACTGTCAATCTTTATGATTTCATTTTATTAATTATCGATGTATATGTACCTACTTAATATGTTACTGTAAGTTTCCCAACGCCATGGCGTAAGCTATTATGTTGATAAATTGTATTTACAAATAAATAAATAAAAAATTAATAAATAAATAAATAAAATAAATAGTCTTTTTTTAATCTGTTGTATTGTTTTTTAATGAAAGTTCTTTATATCATATAAAATTAGTACCTAAATAAGTGTTTTGAAAGAAATTTAAGCTATAGAGCATGAAGTTATAAAGCTCGATCGTGCGTTTCCAGATCGTGTTTTTTAATTTGTATTTTACTGAGTTTTGGGGCTGGTGGTAACATCTGATCTGATTAATATACGATACCTAGTTAATAAGAGTTAGACTCATTTTGAAACATTTGGCCAGAATACTGTTTAGGATCGTGAAGTCAGGAAACGGACGGGGGAGGCCTTGCCCAGCAGTGGGACACAACCAGCTGTTAATCCTATACTATTAAAAGAGCAATATTTGTATATTGTAGGTATATTTGCAATCACGTTCTCCAAAACGGCGCTAACGATTTCAATGAAATTTGGAGCTTAAGGGTTTATAGGGTTTTTTTTTATACTGATTTTGCCAGAAACTGTCCCCGCGAAGAATACGGGCGACAGAATCCGCGATTACTGTGTGGTAATGAGTGATTACTGAATGAATAATTAATTCTGTGTGTGAATGATGAGTATGGTTGTGATGGATGATGAGTATGGTTTACAGGGGTGAAAAATTTAACTAGCGGGGTCTCATGTCTGGGAAAAATTGTTGTCTCTATTTTCACCCTAGCATAGCTAGGTCGCCCTGGGACTAATAGTAAAAACGTTATAAGCCGTATTTTATTTAAAACTTCCATTATGTAACAAAAAAATACAATTAGTTAATTTATCAAGTCAAGGCAAAATGAAACGATCGTGAGAGGGGGTTTTGTATTTTGTTTGCTTTCTACATATACATCATAAATGCAATTGAAGCCGAAAAAAATATGTTTTCGTATGTACATACTGTTCCGTCAATTTATATTGGTATTCAACATGTTATTACATCTACATTTTCACTTCACAATCTCACCCAAGGTATTTAATTAAACAATATAATTAATTTCATTCATAATTATAAAATATGACTTATATTATTTGGCAGGTCACAGCTGTGCACCTTTTGTTGTTCAGAAGTAATCTTGCTTTAGCGAAAACTGTCACTGTGATATATTAAGGTACCTAATATAGGCCAAGAGCTTACTGTTACAAAGCAACGTAAAATACAGATTTTATAATAACTACCTCATATACTTAACCATCTATAAATATATTGAACGAAACAAAGGGATCAGAGAATCCTAACACATAAAAAATACTTTAAAACATCACATAGATTGTCATAACACTAGCACTCAAAAAATATTTTAGTAAATACGAAATAAAGATAAGCCGGCTTCAGTAAGATTAAAAAAGTGAATGTGTGTAGTAGCATAAGTTTTGAATAAATAAAAGTAAAACTAACCACTTATCAAATGACCAACTTAAAACAGTATGATGTTCTAAATTGTTGATTTGATAAGTGTTTTGTTTTTACTTTTATTTATATAGTAACGTGTGTTAATATATATATAACATACATACATACAATCACGCCTTGATCCCTAAAAAGGGGTAGGCAGAGCACATGAAACTTGTGTTCCAGTACCACTTTCAGCATAAATGTGGGTATAAAAGATCGACAAAATGTGATATCGCAGTGACAGGTTCCTAGCCCATCGCCCGCAACACACATCCACCCTGTTCCCTTAGTCGGCTCTTACGACAACCACAGGAAGAAAGGGGGAGGTGCTATTCTAACCCGACACCACACGGGAAATATATATATATATCTCTTTTTCCATTCAATTTCTCTTTGGTTAGCTGGAAGAAATCCCTCATAGGTATAACCTCGCCTTGGTGCATGTGTTAACTGTTCTTGTAATTGTTCCGTTGCTGTGTTATGTTCCATGTACCGTAAAGATTTTACATAAATACACGACGCTGCGCTTACGTCTATCAGCGCCATCTGGCTGCTAACAGTTACGCATGGTCGCACCACACCACAAAAGTGCTAAAACGTAAAGATAGTACTACAAAGATAAAAGAAGAATTTAAAACAGTGTATGGTTAAATCCAGAAAAATCGGCGGAGTGTGGTCGTAGCGTAACAAACATAAACGGTTCAAAAAACTGTAACCCAACACGCACAAGTAACTAATTTTTTTTTATACAAAAGGTCGCTTATGTCATCCGGAGCATTACTTCGAATCGATTGACACCTCTTTTATCAAAATCTGTTCAGGATCTTAAGAGTCCGCAGTAAGCTCGATTCTCCATACAAACGTAGTTACGCTCTCATTTTAAAACTACGTGTTGGATTGTAACGAAACTTTGCATGTTCAATGAAATGAGGTATATCTATGTCTGAAATTAGTTTACGTAGCTTAAGATACCATTATAAAAAAAATACAGCGAATTTAAATTTTTCATACAAAACTAGTTTTTGCTGTATTTACTTTGTTTTATAAATTGGAACCATATAAACTAATTACAGACATAGATATACCTCATGTCATTGTATATGCAAAGTTTCGTCACAATACAACACGTAGTTTTAAAATGAGAGCGTAACTACGTTTGTATGGGAAGGTGAAATTCGGCCGAGCTTACTGCGGCCTCTTAAATGCTACGCTGGATCACACATAACAAACAGACTTCTTAAATCATATTCCTTCCTTTCGGCTCTGCCGTAGTCGGGAAAAAACCTCACTACCTCTTTGACTCAACACCTGGCTGAGATAAAATGCAACAGGTTGCTTAATTACGGGCTGGCTTAAGGCTCGGAGCCGGTGACCCATCACGGAGCGAGGACCCTATTATGAGGTAGAGTGAGTGTAGGATGAGATACTGAGTGAAAGTGCGAGGTCAAAATAACCCTGGGAGTTTTACTTTGTCCAACACCGACACAGCGGTCTGAGTTCACGCTCCGCTTGAAGAGGGGTGCGGAGCGTCGATATAATAAAACTGCAATTTATGTGAACGCTCTTATCTACGGCCTACTCGTAAACTATAGATTACTACGGTGGAGCTATAGGCCTGCCACCATTAGAGATGGAAAGGTTCTTATGCAGCTAAATTAAGAACGGGAACAACCTACTTAATTTGGGTGAGTTAGTATAAAATCACTTCCGAAAAATAGAAAGAAGTTGAACTATGACAAGGATAACGAAGGTTGTATCTTTTTCTGTCATATTTATTGTATACTAGGATCCCGTTTGGTCTTGGTGTTATTACAATAGCTCGTCTTGAGTAATTATAAGTACTTCCATGCAGAGAAGAATCGTTTTTTTTCGCTTTTTACTTAAACTTTCAATGGAGATTTCGTTCGTAATTACGTACGTGTCAAATCTTGCACAGCTAGTCGATCATGTAACGCATTGTGCGCATGTCAGAAAGATTTAAATGTCACTTTTTGTATGAGAAAATGACAGTTGAATTGTTCGATCGGATATTCCGAGGATGCGTGATATTGAAACTTCGTGATATGAATAACGAAACTAATATATTTTGTTGTAATAGTCGATGGTTAACAAATTTATGGCTTAGCAGAAAACACAGGATAATGCACGAGATGTATATCTCTGTCTCTGTCGTTCGAGTAACTTAAACCATAAGGGCGACATACACGGAGATATCCGAACTTCGTAATTCGATTTTCGTGTTAGCGCGGCACGGGTAAGTATTATAAACACAGATATAGAAAATAAGGAGATCGGACATGCCGCGCGATTTGTATTGAATATGCCTGTCGCAAGTTCTTGAATTCGTGGTTTTATTTGAAATAAATAGTATTTACTTGTGAAAAGTGATCCATTGGTGTGGAAATTAATAAAATCACTGCGATGTTTACAAGTAATTATTGCACAACTCGGCATTTTGGCAAAAAACTGAACTTTCTCGGTGGACAACGGACGGTAAATGTATGGCGGAGTATGCTGTATGGGCTGACATGTGCGACACGGCCGCCGGCGGCTTGTCCGCTTTATAGTATTTTATGCTCTGAGATTATAAACCAGTTAACCCCAAGATAGAGCTGAATTGTTGATTACTTAGGTAAGTTTGGTGTGTACGAAATATTTTGTAATTAATGTACCATTGCTTGTATGTATGTACCTATATGTTTGTTTACACATATACATATATTCATAGAAGTATATATTAAAGTGTGTATCTATTGGTTAAGTTAAATTAAGACGGCAATTCTCCTCTGGTAACCGGTAGAATATTTTATAGGCATGCACATAATGCTATTCTGAAAGAGTTTCGTTTTGTAATTTGGGTATTCCACTACCACCACTGCCTACCAATTGAAATAAACTTGTTTTTTATATAACCACGTTGATAATTTCCATCTAACGTCTACGGTGCTGGCTATACAGCACTACGTTCATTTTAAATCAAGCTGTATAAAAGCCTATAAAAATACAAGAGGGACAGACATCATGTAGTCGCCCTCGAGGCTTTGGCCTCTGGACCACGCAACTCTGTCCCTCAGCTTTACCAGTAATCAAAACAAGTTAAAAACCTATTGTGTTCGTCTTTTTTTCATCTTCGTGCTACGTCTCCCTACAGTAGGTGTACAGCTATAGACGATGCCGCGGCCACTGCAGGACTCTTATTCGCTACGCGCTAATGCTCACCCCGCCAGTCACACGTCACGAAACTAGACCTCTGCCTACGCTTAGTTACTATGCATCTCAGTGTCAATATATATTTGTGGATGAGCGTTAAGGTCAGCTTAAAAACAAGTTATAGAGTAGGGGGGCATAGGAGACCATCGTGCGTGTTGACTTATGGCCGAAGGGTGTCCCAATGTTTCGAAATTCTGTAATGGACTTGACGACGCGACGCAACGTAGCCACGTTGTCTCGTCGCCTAAACAGTTAGTTTCTAATTTTATAATTGTATTGCATGTAGTCAATTATAAAATTGAAAACTAATAATTTAACGCGCGTGGTCGGTCGCGGGTGTCCGCTGGGTGCTGACCGGCCCCTTTTGCTAAAGTATTCGTAGTTTATAACAATATCCATTTTCATTAATGTTCAAAGTAGCGTATACTTGGCTCGTATTATTAGCGCTTTACCGCGCACATTAAACAATAATTGAGTATAAATGTTCAAAACGCTCATTCTGAACAAAGAGGATTCATCGCTAACCGTATTACGTTCACTTTACGCAGATCAGTATCATTCGCGCCATGAATCATGTCGCCTGTCTTGTAGTTTATTCTATTATGCCCCGTATCCTGAACTACCGTGACGATTGCGCTACAAGTCTTCAGCTCAAGCGGGTGAGGACTCTGGAAAAAGCTACGGTAGCCCAGTGGTTCAGGCATGCGGCTGTCAAACGGCGGTCGTGGGTTCGAATCCCGGCTCGTACCAATGAGTTTTTCGGAACTTATGTACGGAATATGATTTCATATTTACCGTTAGCTTTTCGGTGAAGGAAAAACATCGTGAGGAAACCTGCATACATCTGCGAAGAAATTCAAAGGTGTATGTGAAGTCCCCAATCCGCACTGGGCCAGCGTGGGGACTACTGCCCGTTCCCTCTCATACATCAGAGGAGGCTTGTGCCCAGCAGTGGGACGTATATAGGCTGATGATGTGATGTGTTGTGATATGTCGTGACTGTTTATTATATATTTTCGTCAATAAATTCCTGAGGTGGATCCTTCACATTTTCTTGCCAAAGATCTTGAGAAATTAGGTCTTATAGATATGTGCTGACAACAACCGATTGCCATAGAGATCGCTATGCGCAAATAGAGATGGATAGGCCATACGATTCGAAGAGGGGAGTTAAGTAAATAATGCAAACATCGCTTTTGAGTGGAATTCGTGGACGTTCTGTGCACACGTGGTGGCGAACAGTCGAGAGTGAGCTGCGAGCAGTTGGCCTGAGCTGCCACCCTATTCTGTAACTTATTTGAAGCTTACCTCAACGCTCCCCCACAAATATATCTTGACAGCGCGATGCGTAGTAACTAAGCGTAGGTAGAGGTCTAGTTTCGTGACCAGTGACCGTCGGGGTGAGCCGCTTTGGCGCGTAGCGAATAACAGCCCTGGAGCGAGGCCAGGGACGTCGCTTAGGCCAAGAAGGCGTGGCGCGAGCTTATGAAGGCCCTATGCACCTCTGGAGTGCCCTAGGCCAACAACAAAACTTTCACAAGTCTATGCCGGCAACAATGACATTTCGTGACACTCACACGACATTACGTGAAGTGGAAAGATTTTTGTGCAGACTCTAGCCTCCTATGCCTTGTGCAGCAGCGGTGATAAATTCGGGCAGGTAATGGGGTGTCAGACGCCAGCTAACGAGATTCAGACAGGCGGCTCACGTGCCTGTTTTACTATTTCTTCCTTGCACGCTAGCCCAGCCTAATACGGAGCGATTAGTGCCATAACTTTGCGATAAAATCCCCAATCTTAATCCTAGAAATGGAGCGCAACCGCTATCCAATCCTTTGAAACGTGTATTAAAATCAGGTTGTGTTTTAGTGTCATAATAACACCACAGCGTATTCTGTAGTTTTATAGTGGTTCAGATTGCTGAAACAAATTGTCGGTGATCTAGACACGCTCCACAAAAGCACCAATTTTTTTTCAGGTACTATTTAGGTTTAAGTAATTGACAGGAACCAACACCTCCGTCGGCCATCTTCAGTTTTATGAATTACAGGTATAATACTAATAATTTTCACACAACACGGGATCTGGTAGCTGCCCTCACTGACCCAAAATCTATTTCCACCCTGTATACTTATTTTTTTTTGTCGTGTGTTCTTAAGTTGGGCCCCGAACAGGCCCTCAACTAATTACCAACGACGGTCGTGGTATAAAATACACACAAAATAAAAACATTATATATACAAAAAAAACTGGCAAATATTTATATAATACTGACCATATTATACTCATTATGGGGCTTATAAACGGGCAACAATTTTACGGTAATGTGTTGCTGGCAAGTATGTGCATTTTGCTTTAGCGTACAATGTCAATGAGTTTCTCTTAATATAACCGACCCCACCTCTAACTGGTTCTCAAGTTGGTAATTCCAGTCATGAAAGTAGATTGTTTGCAATTGTCACCTTCTTTTTTTAAAAATCAGTTGAGCACAATAAAGAAATTACTTGTTATGTTTCTGTAACCCGCACAAACTCAAAGGAGCGAGAGAAATAGCGTTATTTTTAAAACTCTTTCCGATTGGTAACAGAGTTTCAAACATGTTTCTAGCTAAATTGCAATGATAACATTTCTGTGACAACGTCAAAAAATGTGCATAGAAAATTTGAAGTGATACATCCAGCATATTTTTGCTGCAGGCTAGGATATCTGTCTGTCTTTTATTTTGAAACGCTCCGGTGGTTATATTTCTGGATTTTGGTATAACTATGAAAAGTGGCTTATACTCTCGTCACGCGTGCACTAGTAAATACTGTCGACTATACGGTCAATTTAACAATAGTTATTTACGTTACACCTGGCCATACTGCGAGTTAAAGTGCACGCTGCGCTTACGGGAAAACTCTCATTGTGGCCAGGCGAAGACGTACAATTTTGTACTCAACACGGGCGGTAATTTGTAAAGCCCCAGAGTGCATATTTATGGCCCTCACCTTCTGTTCGGGCCACAAACACCTGCGATCTGGGGCATTCACGAATTCACCGCCTTAGTTACGTAATGTACTATTAAAACTCTGATGGAATTAACGACGACTCTACATTCCAAAATCTATCAGGGACGTTTGTTTCATACCTCGACGAAGGCATACAAGCATATGACCTGCCTGATGTTAAGCAGACACCGTAGCCTGTGGACGCTTGCAATTCCACAAGAATCACAAGCGCGTTGCAGACCCTTTATTGTTTTCAGGGTTCGTTCTTTTGATAGCTCCTGACTGTACAGACCGATGGCAGAACGGTTAACGGTAAATATGGCAGTTGTCAGCCCAAAGAGGATTCCCAGCCCAGAGAGACAAAAAGCAACTCTACCCTCACAGGTCGAAGATTCCAATTCCAATGGCAGTCTTTAAAAAGTCGGCTACATTTATAATCTCTACCATACGATTGCCGATGGTTTGAAACAACACAGGCGCCCTGGGTAAAAAAGGTACCGTTTATTTTGTGATAGTACATTACGTAACTAGGGCGCTGAATTCGTGAATGCCCCAGATCGCATGTGTTTGTGGCCCGAACCGAAGGTGAGGGCCATAAATATGCGCTCTGGGGCTTTACGAATTACCGCCCGTGTTGAGTACAAAATTTTACGTCTTCACCTGGCCACAATGCGAGTTTTCCCGTACGCGCAGCATGCAGTACAACTCGCATTATGACCAGGTGTGACGTTAATAATGGCTGCTGGTATTACATCCACGATATTTCACAGGTGACAAAAAACGGGGGACATGGAGTACTTTGTTATAAAATAAAATAAATAAAGTTTTATTTTCAGGCATTAAACACCCATATCAAATAAAGTAAAAATGAAAAAAAAAAATGTAAAATTCTAAAACCACAACTTCTTGTTCTTTTTCTGTTGAACATCTGTGTTTATCTCCTTTTTCAAAATGAGAATGACCGATACGTGAAACAGCTTGTACGTAGATCTAAATGTCAATTGTTACAAGGAAAAATGACAGTTGGTTTTACCTGACACGCGTTGGAAACGTTACGTGATTGCCCGTTATGATTTAATTCTAAACATCACTTGATCCCATATGTTTAAGCCCCTCGGTCGTTCTTTAGCACTAACTGATTAAGTTTTTATCGATTTACGGCAGTGCAATAAATTTGGTCATATCTGTAGCCATAATCTATGAGTAATTTCGGTTGTTTATATTTTATCAAAACGTGTCAGATAGTTTTTTAACGCTAATTAAATATTATAACTGATTATTCGATATACTTAAATATGGGCCTAATTAGAAGTCTCAAAGTCACCCAAAGGGCAGTGGAGAGGGCTATACTGGGAGTTTCTTTGCGTGATCGCATCAGAATTAAAGTTATCTCACTGCCAATTTCCCTAGTGTAGTGTGCTAGGCACAATTTCCCGTAAATGATTGTCTGTCGCCCGGCCCGCGTGGAATGTGAGTTACGTGTGGCGTGTCCGGCATTCCAAGACGCATAGCGCTGCGGCCGGCCGCGCCGACATCGCTGCAGGTGGTGTGGCGGTTGTAGTGGTTCCAACAGGCCATGTAGAAACAGGAACAGTATGCCATGTAAATCCAATCAAAATATATACATTTATCGCCAACTTACATACTAAGACACTTGTCCCACCGCCGGCGAGTAGCGAGTACTCTCATAGTAATTCTTACCTCACTTTTTTATTTTTTATGTTTTAAATAGTTATTCTGCTATTCGGGGCGACTACAAATCGTATAATCAGTCCAGCCGTTCTTTAGTTCCAAATGGTGTAACTAGCCTGATTTTGTAGATTGTAAGAGACACAAATTTCATTGCCACTTTACCGTATGGTAGGCTAGGCCGCATAGCGCTGCGGCCGGCCGCACCGACATCGCTGCAGGTGCTGTAGTGGTGTAACAGGCCTTGTAGGAACAGTACGGCATGTGAAATCAAATGAAAATAAATACATTTATCATAGACACAAATTTCATTGCCACTTTACCGTATGGTAGGCTAGGCCGCATAGCGCTGCGGCCGGCCGCACCGACATCGCTGCAGGTGCTGTAGTGGTGTAACAGGCCTTGTAGGAACAGTACGGCATGTGAAATCAAATGAAAATAAATACATTTATCACGAACTTACATACTTACACGCCAAACAACACAAAAATTAAATCCGACCAAAGGTCTAGTAAAAGCAGCCTCATTTGACATGAAATTTATAACAAACATTCTAAATTAGAGTAGAGCAGCATTCATTTTATTTCTACTCTTTTTGCTAATTTAATTGATTCAAATTGTATTGCCAATTCCCTGCTACACATTTTAAATTAAAGGAAGAATTGAAAAATGTAATGCTCGGAGGCGGATTCGAACCGGCGACCACAGGCATTCATGGCCCGTCGCTACTTACCAACTGAGCTATCGGAACAATCCGGTTCGGCCACTAAATTTTTCAATCAGCGCCTACAACGCCTTAGAGAGGCGTTTAATTTAAAATAATATTTTTATACTCGTCGACCTTAATGTTTAAATTGAGACTTCGTACACCAAACTTAAATCACATACTTTTTACTATGGAGCTCCCAACACAACATTTCATAACTGTTGAGACAACTAAAATGAAATTGACCAATCACGTGGCGCCTTTACAGAACTATAATGTATTGGACCAATAGGACGCCGTCATGAGAAAGTCAAAAGGTAAATAGACATCAACGCACAAAACAGAAAAACCCGTTGGTTGCACTTCGTTTTCAATCGATACCAAGTTTGTTTAATCAGTTCAGTTGACTCTTAGAAAAAGTATTGTATACAATAGTTAAATAATTTTAGCTTTTTAAGTCTTGTACCATAATTAGGCCACTCAGCAAGCTTCGTGGTACTCGACTGAAAAAGCATACATTATATAACGATTGCATAAAATACTAATATGATTTCGTTAGCAGCGTTACTGCTTAATTAATACAAAATTAATTAAACCTACTGCTATCATCAATCGTACTGTGACTGCAGTGGTCACGGGCGTCACGCGGTCACCAGCGACACTGGCGGTCAGCCGCGGCGTCTCTGGGGTTAGGATTATAACTAGTTCAAACTAGTTCAACATTCAGTTCGAGCGATTAATTGAAGGAGTTAACCAACCGCTTCCAATAATTAGAACACTGCTAGAGATTTCGGCGATTTAGCACTTTAATAGCAGTCGTCTAAAAAGACACGTGAAAGCCACACTTAAGATTCTCAGTACACCTTTTATTCCGAAAATATAACCAGGAAAGACATTAATTTATTTATCGTTTGGCGTGTACACACTAGTACATATATATAATAGACATGTGCAATTAAAAATTAAAATTTACAATTCTGCAGACGAAAGCTCGCTTCCTTTGTCAGGCGTTTAAAGTCCTCAGCTGATCCATTGTATCTGGTGTTGGGGCACTCGAATACTATATGGTGTATGTTTTGTTCCAGGTTTCCAAAGTCGCGCTCCGGTGAATCGCTCCATCCCCACTTGTGCCAGAGGTATGCGCAGTTTCCGATACCAGTCCTTAGAGCTGAAATGGGACTAGAAATTAGGATCGTAGTGCGACTAATGGGTTAGAACGTGGACGAAGCGACGTGATAAAACTAACATATTTTAACCTTTTCGCGAATAAACTGCTGAACATCTTCACAAAATATGCTAAATAAATATTCAAGGCTACAGGGAAGGTTGCTACCACTATTAACGAGTTTGACGGACAACACCGTAAACAAAAGCTATAAAGTACTCAGAATGGGAGTCTGATCAGCTGATCACCTAGTCAGTAGCAAAGAATCATAAAACGTACCTACTCTCATCCCTTTCTTTTAGGGCACTTAATGTTAATGCCGGCCGCTTACGCGTATGAAAACGACCGGAGCAGTTTTCAGGTTATTCTCCAGCGACAGAAATTGCTTGTCAGACTATAAATAAAAAGCAGGTCCTAGTGAATAATTCAAATGTGAAGTGATCCTGCCTCACCTCGCGATAAAAGGCCGCATCCGCTATGCAGATGGGTCAATATTCCGCGCTCTCGGCCTCTCGGGGAAAAACGCCTCTTGAGGTCTCTGCATAGGCTAGGAGCTAAATTTAAAAAAGTTAAATAAAAATACAAAACACACATATTATGTCAAAGACAAAAACAAAGTGTGCGTGTATGTAAGTAGGTAATACAATTATTTTCATACTTTCATATTATAAATCCTAAATGATCGTTGTCTCTCTGTTAGTCAACTACCTTTTCACAATTAAACCTTTGCCAACAAAATTTGCTAAAACATAAAATACTTTTTCTACTCCTGTACTTTTATCTGTCATTTACATAGTCCCGAACACTAATATAAACACATACAAAATAAGTCTGCAGAAAAGTCTATACTCTATTCCCCATAACTGTACGGCACAACCGTGCTGTTTTGTCTCCAAAACGATACGCTTAGCAGCCATACGCTTCTAAACCTGGGTAGTATTACGTGATCAACACTAATTTAACAACAAAATACATTAGGTACTACCAACATAACAAACCACTGAATGTTTTTACTTCAAAGAAATTATTGTACTAAAGGCATTGCTGCCAACTTAAGAAAAACCTTATTCTTAATATAACTAAGTCAGTCGGTACTGGCAAATTGAATTTAGAACAAAAACAGATCATAAACAAGAGGTGTCAATGTGTCATGTTTCCAATTTCCGACCAAAGTTCCAGTTCAAAATTAAAAGACGAAATAAGATAACTATTCGTTATTAATAACTTCTTAATATTCGATTCGTGTTTGAGAAGTGAAGAAAAATGTGTACGTTCGTTTTAAAATGGACGAAGAAGAAAATAACTGCACCGCTGAAGAAATTGCGTGGGTAGTAATAGAACTAAATGAAAACTTACTGCCTGAAAAGTCAAATGCTATTTATTTAAAATTAGTCGTAGAAAAAGTATTGTATGCCACGGTGTATATCTTGGTCTTAAAATGCTCGTGGCGTCTTTAATTGCGATGCTCGCCAAGGCTCGCATCGCAACTCACGACACTCGCGTTTTAAGACCCTGCTTATATAACAGTTGCATAAAATACTATTTTAACACGTAAACCCGTAAGAGGGGGAAAAAGGGTGGATGAATTAATTGGAAGTCTAATGAGTTTTACGCAGACAGTAGGTATAGGCAAAGATCTAGAGAAATAAGAAAGGCCGAGGCATGGCCCCACCTCACGCTAAAATTAGAGAAACTAACTTGGTTAATTATTCAGCCGTGAAGCTGAAAAACTGCCTCACCTCACGCTTAAAGCCACATCCGCTACGGTCAATATTGGCTCTTTGGCGTGAAACGACTCTTAACTCTGGAGGTCTCTGCTAAGGCTAGGAGGAGATTGAATTATAGAAAACTAAAAAAAAAAACAAATGAGCATGGGTAGTATCAGTGCAATTATTGTTTTTTAGCGCTTCTCATAATCTTGTCCCAAAGACGGCTACTTTTTACGCGCTTCGCAGATAAACATCGATAGTATCACATAACTTAACTTGGTCAACTACCAGACACAGTTTGCTAAACTTTCAAAATTCTCACACAATATTGAGAATAGAAAATACAACACATAATAAATTAATTAGTTTAGTAAAAAATATATCTTGCATTTTTTCCAGAGTTTACATTTCTGTACTGAAAATCAATGCCTTTATATAACTCACTCTAACACTCATAAAATATAGCCTTCTTATACCCTAGAAATAAAAATGGCATTTACCCTTTCGCAATAATTCCACAGCCGTACGAACCTTGGCAACAAAAGCCTGAATAATGGTCCAAATACATCTCCAGCTCCCGTTCACTATCGTGATGGAATAACTCAACAGGCTCTCTATTATTCGATGGACGGCCTCCGCTAAATCCAATTCCGTACGTTTTACAACGGATTTACATGAGCTGGTTCACGATGCTTGCCGATAAATTACCTCAGGCAGTGCAGTTTAAGATTGACCTCCGACCTCCGATTATGTTAGTTCTTACGAGTATTTATACAAAATGTTTTACTGCCACAACTTTAAGTTCATAAACTAAACTATAATAGTACATTGTATGACATGGGTTTAAAAACACGCAAAATATTTGAACGCCTAATACTTATGAAATAGCCTGGAAGAATAGTAAAGGTGCAATATCGTTTTCAAAAAATATTCGAAATATAAGCAGCCTTCTAATATTTTGACTTTGGAGAATTATATTCAACGCTTAAAGTGAGAGTCAGCATGAACAACGACATTGAAATAAATACAGCAGGTGCCTAATCACAGTTTTCTCGCCATAACAGTAAGTAAATACATTCCTACCGATACATTTAAATCCATTTAGTTGCCATTCGTATGCTGTCCGCGGCGCTCGGCCGTTTGGACTCGGCTAAGATAAGACAATCAGAGGCGTTTATTCATGGTGTCAATATTTTGTATTTGTGTCAAAGCAGTTTATTAAAAATATAGTGGCGCCAAATTGAACAATCTTCTCGCCGTGGTATTTCTAGCTGATTATGGATGGATAATCTTTGTTTTTACTATTTTCTCGCAGTCGAAGTGAAAAGTAGGGTATATAAACTCTGCTCTAAAAGCCATATTACCCCTCGAAATATTTCCCCTCACTTCGTTCGGGAAAATAACCATCTCGTGGTAATATGGCTTATTTTAGACCCTTGTCATACAATTTACTATTTCCTTAAACGAACAGCACATACATTAAATAATTCATTTGCAAAATAAACATTTTTTTCGAAACGACTATTTTTACAAGGATCATTTATAAAATGATGCGTTTGTCAAATGATCATTTGTCTACCGTTTTTAGTCAAACGATAGAGAGCCGTAAGGGTCAAGGCACACTAACGATGAACTAAGACGGGTTGCGACAAATCGTGAATAGTGTAGCACTGTCTTACCGATTAAATGTATGGCAATGCGGTGGGAATGTAGATACAGGAGATTACAATTCAATTCGGAATTGAATTCACACTAGTCTTTTCATGTGTTCTGCGCTTTAGAAATTGTTTGATCAGAGAAAGGTCATTATTTTCCAGTCCAGTCAATGAACTGACAACTACTACGGAAATAAATAAATCCCTTTAAAAATGTCGATCTTGGAAATAGTTTATAATCGACGGTTTTTCTATGTCACGGATATATCAATTAAGTCCAACAATATTCAGACTTCACAAAAACTTAGCTAGTCAAGAATTCAGAAAAAATGAAAAGATTATAAAATGTTTATAGCTTTATTTTGGTTCATTTACGTTTGGTCTATAATATTCAAGACAAATCATACAAAAAAGACAATGCATGCTTCATTTAATTCTATACAATTACTTCCGGGTGGAAAGTTACTTGGAAACAAAAAACGCTGTTATAAATAAATGTTTTTTTATTTAAACCGTATTCTGCCTGGAGCATACTTTCAAACGATACAATTAATTATGTATGCAGAGGGTTAAGAAGCAATAGGGTATTAGAACAATATTATTACGCTATCACTTAATGAAACTGCTACTTGCTTTATTTAATAGTTAAGTACCTAATATATTTATTTCCTAGTTAAATACATGATAGGTGACATTGAATTCAAATCGAGCTTCAGTAACTACTGGTTGTTCTCTCTCAGGTCCATATAGCATACCCTTGCTCACATTCACTGCCAAGAACGTACTACGCTCGTAGCTGATCCCATGGTTTTCTCCGTATGTAGCTAAAAGCGACTACGGCGTAGGCGCCCGCCAGGCGAGTTCCGGGAATTAGAGGAGAGAGAGAATAGCGAAAAGAGATCATGTAGTATTTCCCCTGACATTACCCAAATTAACCACGATTAACCAAATATTTGAGCGGGACGCACATTAACTATCATGGATACGTAACAAAATTTTAATTAAATCGGTCTATTAAATAAGGATACGCGGCTAGCACAGTACTGTGCGCCAACTGGGTCACCCGCAAAATTTACTTTCAGTCTCTTTCTAAGTAAACCACTTAAGGTGAGGCATGTAAGTACGCTGCAACTCGCGTGGGGTCTATCTGACTCGACGTATTTGATACTGGAACTCTTTTATATCGTAGCTCCTTACAAACTTGCGCCCCCTATTTCGCCCCCTTAGACGATGATTCCCGGAGTAAAAAGTATTATATATTCGTATGTTAATCCAGGTTATAGACCTTATGTATACCAAAATTCATTTTTATCAGTTTTTGCGTGATTGCGGTTCAAACTTTAGCATCATAGCCTAGCGGCAACTGCCAGTCGGAAACGATAACGCAGGTTAAGCGAAGATGGCAGCGGTCAGTCTTTGGATGGGTGACCGCCTGATGTTTGAGTGGGTGGTTAATATATAAATGAGCGCTTTCGTGCTTTTGGAAGGCACGCTAAGCAGTTAATCCCGGCTGCTGTCTATGACAGTAGTCGTTAAGCCGAGTTAGAGGCCGGGCGGCTTAAGAACTCCTATCAGTCGAGTTGCCCACTCACTTGACAAAGGGGGGACAACTGTTACTCGCGTCCGCAGGAGCTAGCTACCACAACCCTGCACGTGTCCCCTGGGTGGTACAGTCAGCGTCACATAGTTAGTAGCAGCCAGAGTAGCCAAATATTTCGTAACACACCCTTATTCTTACAGTAATAAAGACGTGTACCGAAATATTTGGCTACCTTGGCTGCTACTAACTATCTGACGCTGACTGTACTAAAGAGTGACAAACTTAAAAGGTCAAAAATAATATATGCCATATGATTAAATAGTTTAATGAATGAGGTTTATTAACGATTTTCGATACGGTGATAGAATTGTGCTGAAGTGTAAACAAAGTGAAAATTTAATTGATAAAATAACTATAATAAACGAAAAAGGATAATCCTAGTATTTTATAATAAATGCGACAGTTTGGATGGTTGGATGTTTAGATATTTGGATGTTTGTTACTCAATGACGCTCAAACGCCTCAAACAAATTAGATGAAATTTAATACAAAGTTAGTTTATAGCCTGGATTAAAATATAGGATAGCTTTATCCCGGGTCGACTCGGACTCGGACTTTCGAAGCGATAAAACGCGCCGGTGCCTTTGAACGTGTTAAAGCTAACGCAAATTCAGATTTTTGTTACAACGGATATTAACAATAATATAATATTCATGATTATGATATTTAAGAGTCACAAATTCAATGAAAAAGAAACATTATTAATTCTTGTTCTATATATAATGATAGCACCATCTAGCGAGCATAATTTTGATACAATTTCAGTTTGATAGAGGTCGTTGATGTTAGTTGTTGATTTGCGCCATCTAGCGAACTTAATTGTAGTCCAATTTCAGCTCGATAGATGCCGCTTATAGTATGTTTTTGATTTTATTTAGACTTATATTATAATAAAATAAACGTGTGAATATCTAAACTTTACATTAAAAAAAACTATTTTTATACAAAACATACTTACTGAATTCAACCCCATTTTTTAACCCCTTTGCACCCTCATCTTTATACTTTTATAGCCTATTGCGTGGCCGAATATCCATTGAACGTTTTAGTGAAAGTTGCATATGAATCCATTCTATAGTTTTCCCATGATACCCGGACAAACAAAAAACATAACACTCCTTTTCGTTGGGCTGTCGTATTAATAAACTGATAGATGGCGCGTAAAGTAAAGACGACTTTATCCAAATATTCTCATGCCTGTGTGGGTCACCGTAACTCCATCAAACTTTTTTATACGTTTAATATGGTTTGTTGGAGTTCAGACGCCGACAAAAATCTAGAAAATGACCTTCTGCCTGGAAATTAGTGAAGTTCTGCATCGCGCTATTGAAGTTTTTAATGTATGTTGCATAAATACAATTTCCTTCAAGCTCTACTTATTATGTCTCACTGACAACCTTAACGAACTTTCACATTTATTATAAGTAGAGAGTAGAGATAGAGATAGAGAAGATAGAGAAGAGATAAATATTACATTTATCGTACCAAGCTTAGGCCTATCACGCATTTGGCGTGAGGAATCAATAGCTTGCGATATGTTTTCCTTTACCGATGAACTTAGATATGGCACTTCGGGAATAACATTTACTGGACGACCCTTAAAACCGTTCAAACCCCTTTAATTTTTAAATTTTCCGCGATTGACAGGGAAGTTTGAAAAAGAAGAATCCCCTTGTTTTTATTAACCCGCCGCAAAGGCCCCAGGGTTAATATTGTGCTTCAGTTGGAGTTATCTGTTTATCTTGCTAACTGGACGAAGTTAGTTGCTAGGGGAAAATTGTAAAGATGATTTTTTACCGGGCAAGGCCAGAATTGAATGGCAACAAACCATTGAAAAAGTCATCTCTCGTTTTCAATGCTGAAAGCGTTTTATTTTAACCCTTTTTTGACAATTCTATTGTAGGAAGTGAAATTACAGTGAACGTATTACTTTTTAAAGCATTTTTTGTTTTGCATGGCGTGCGTGGACAGTACATCACAATTTGATTCTACCATTGCCAGGCCAATCTACTCAGTTACGGCTATGTGTCAGCAAAACTTTTCTAATGCCTTTTGTTCCAATGAATCAATGCAACCTTGCAAATAAAATAGGAAGCACATCAACGGGTTTAATAATAATCATAATCATTTATTTACTTCAGGCAACTAAGGGCAACACGACACCTGGCAATTCCTGCAGCGGCTGCGGCATGTGCACCACAAACGAACTGAAGTGCTTTAACTGTGAGTACAAGATGACGGTACGCATTACTTCAAGAATCAAGAAATATTCAAGCCTTTCACACAAATAAATACACTTACCAGAAAAGTTTATTCTACTATCCAACCCTTTGAATACTAACATGTTTGGATGTATAATTGTAATGAGGATATCTGAATAGAAAGCAAGTGAAGCACGGTACCGGCGAGTGCAAAGGCCTGATTATTCCCTGCAATTACTGCGGAGTCCGCCGGCCTTCCGGACTTCACAGGCGTGGTGCAAGCAGGAAGCTTTACTGCGCATAAACGTTGAATATATCAACTGCGGGTCGTTAAAAATAACGGCTTAAAGCGGTGTATCGGCTGGGAATAACAGTCTAAGTAGGGATATTGCATAATCGAGATATTCAAGCGACCTATGTGACAATAGTACATTATTGTCGAAGCAAGGGAAGGAGTCAATTGCTGGCTGAGTTTTAATTTTAAACGGACGACCTTGGGAGTCCGTTTAATTTAATACAAAGCCAGAAATTTCCCTTCCGGCTAAGACAGATATAGTGCTTTTCTCAAAAATTGTGCAAGAAAACAAAAATGTACTTTCTGAAAATGATAATGTATGCATTTCTTCTCGCTGCTTCGTGAAATTGTCGTACGCCTTTCGATATTTGTCTTTTGGCTTTGCAACATACACTTAACAAACTTATACTTTCCGTAAAGACAATTAGCCTTTGATTATTTTTAGTAATAAGTTGAAAGTGTATTTTTCTTCCGAAAACGCCATAAGGTATTTGAGACAACTAAAAAGTCGCGCAAGCTCCTGATCTTCCGTTTTGGCTGTTTAGGACCCATGCCTTTTTAAAAGTTTGTACCACGATAAATAATGGAATTTGTATGCAACATTGTAGTCGAGCAAAATCGAGCCAGCAAGGTTCTTTATTTTTTAACTTTTGAATAACCATAAACCATGCACCTCACGTCCCGATTTTTTACCAATAAAGTCAACTTTACCGATGATTTTTGAGAAAAAATTGTTATTAAACGGTAGTCAAACACAACACCAATGAATTAGGAATATTTCATGATCGTCTTATAAATAAAGAAGTATTCATTCATTCATTCTTCATTAATATGTATCAAATCTCCAAGGTTAATTGAAAGTAAAACAGTCCGAGGTTCAGTCGGACCCGGTTTTCTATGTATTTTAGTTGATATCTATCTATATCTATAAAATTTATCGTCATCACCCAATACACCAGTTTCATTGAGTATAATTTGAGGATAGCAATAAATCCCCTTACCGGGATTCGAGCCCGGGATCTCCAGCTTTAGCTCAAGCTTTAGGCAGGGTCACAACCAATGAAGCTACAGACGTCGTCAAATATATTTTTCTTCATTTCTAATATTGCCATACATATTTTTTTTTTCATAGGAACACTGCCAAATCTATGCTAAACCGATCGTGTTGAAATTCTCACAGCATCTTTCATTAAATTGCACCACACAACATGTTGCAGAATCGGCGGAGCGTATGTTTAATCAGCATCCCTGTGAGCCGGGGCCATAAAACAAGCAATATGGACTGCAACAGCGCTTTGCGTGGACTTTTTATCGCGGTCGAGTCGTTGCAAAGACATCTACTTTACAGTTACAGTCTGAAATGTGTCTGGTAATTTTTTAGGAATGCACATACATACATAGATACACGCCTTTATTCCCAAAGAACATGAAACGTATGTTCCAGCGCCACAGTTAATGTGGGTATTACTTGTAGATCGACAAATTGTGACATCGCAGTGATAGAGATTGCGCCCACGACACACTTCAACCCTGCTCCCTTAGTCGACTTTTACGACACCCACGGGAAGAAAGGGGGTGGTGAAATTCTGACCCGACACCACACGGGGAGTATGAAATTAGTAAAATTTATTGTGAATACAATTAATAACAACTAACCGCCTTTTTCATAAAATGTTAAATGATTCTGATAAATAGCATGTCTATTGTTTATTTATGACTTATGACACATTTATGGCGAACACAAATGTCGAGGTGAGAGATAAAAACTAACGAATTTACAGCTAGTTTAACTTAGATAGGAACAAACCTATTTAAGTTACGGCCAACGACAATATACGAATAATTTAAAACTTTGAGGCTCCTAAAATTCGTCATATATTTATAACCTCAGCTATCTTAGAACACTTGGGTCACCGAGGCAAATCCTACGATTAATCCTATGACAATATTTGATTCACCCGAAGCATTGATACGAAGTTAATAAAGAATGTTACAAACCAACTTACACGAAGTTACGCGTGAATAAAATCGACATATCGATCATACAAAATATACACAATCATAATCAACCTTTACCTCTATGTCAATGAGTGGCATGCGTGCTGGTTGTTATGTAGGCGGTACCTGTGCCACTAATATCAGTTATGCTAATGATCTGTTGCTTCTCAGTCCGTTGGTTAATGCCCTGGAACGGTTGTTCGACACTTGTGAGTTGTGTGCCTTGTCCCATAGTCTCCAGTATAATGCTCAAAAAAGTGAGGTCTTGGTGTTTAAGGCGGGGAAAAAAAAACATAGTACGCGCGTCCCATCCTATTAAATGGCTGTGAGTTAAAGGTTGCCGGCAAAGTGAAGTATCTTGGTCACATCCTGACAGACACGCTGAATGATGACCAAGATATTGAAAAAGAGCGTAGAGCGTTAGCAGTAACATGCTTACCCGCAGGTTTGCCCGATATACTACTGTAGTAAAGATTACTTTATCTTGCCAATCTTTATACTAGGGTAGCTTGTGGGCCCGGGTATACAAAGCGTGCTTATACTTAATGCCCTACGCATACAGTGCAACAATGCATTCAGGATCAAAAAAAAAAAAAATAATAATGCATTCAGGATGTTGATTGGGTTGCCTAAGTGTCGGGTATGTTTGCGGATGGGCACAAGGATGGGTTCCAGGCTATAATCCGCAAAAAGATGCCTCACTACTGAATCGTGTCAGGCACAGCTCCAACAGCATCCTGAATCCGGTTGCAGGCAATGTTGATTGTTATATGATTAAGTTTTGGGTAGGGCTAAAAAAAAGTAAGGCCCATTTTGAAAACTACTAGATTTAGATTTAGACTAACCTAGTTAATAAACATTCTATAACAAGTTATGGTTTTATTCTGAATTATAGAAGATCAAACGAGCTTCGCAAGCGAAGTTCGATCGATATTATATGAGTAAGCTTCATTCGAAGATATAACACACATGTAGTCCTTTAATCTACCAGGCAACATTTCGCAAGTTTAAAGTACGCAGTAAAAACCATAGCTCAAACAGTTTTATCCCCACCTTTACCCCTACCCTACTTAGGGACCTCGGCTTGCCACCATTTCTCATTCTTTTTAGAGACAAAACTTTCCTAGGGGTATAGGGGCGGGCGGGAAGTTATATCTTCGAATGAAGCTTACTCATATAATATCGATCGAACTTCGCTTGCGAAGCTCGTTTGATCTTCTATTATATTTCGAAGCTTCATTCTTCAGATATAACACACATGTAGATGTTTAGAGTTGAAAGTTTTGCTGCCCTTTGTAATTGTAAAACATCATAATCATGAAATGCAATAATTATGTTTTGACAACAATCTTAGATACTCCCAATTATTAATCAAAGAGTACAATTGTAACTTCACATAATTCTACCTATACAAAAGGCAGATTGATCTGGCACAATGACCTTCGTCGATTAATTGACGATGGTAGAAACGAGCCAAAGTTTTCGATGTTCTCGACCAGCCTGCTGCCTTCCGGATAGCATCTAAAGAAATGCCTGACCGGTGTGCAGCTGACGTGGCGGCGTGGCGCGTGCTGTGAGCGCTGAAAGCCGCCATGTCTTTACCGCTTTCGCCAAGCACTCGCGTAATGCACCCCGGCTAATGGATTGAGCAGATGCATTTTTATGGGGACTTTTGAAAGTCAACAAAATATGTTGTGAGCTTTTTCAGTCCTAAAACATCATTATAACAGTCACCGGGCAAATATTTCTATTAGGTATCTTCAAAATATGGAAGGCACAAAATCGGTTGTAGACGACCTACACCTGAAGTCTTAACTATATCATCAAAAATTACTTTAATACAATTTGGGCATGACTTAATATTATTCCACTTAATAAGTGACAGTGTTTGTACCCTGTGGGCAGGACATATTGCTAACAAAATCGCCAGATTCTTTGTTAGTTTTTCCAATGAAATTTCTCTATTAGGGTACCATGTTGTTATAAGATTTAATACCACTTGAGGATCCCAGGTATGGCTATATTTAGGAGTTACGGGCTTTAATTTGTAAACACCTTTCGGTAATCCTTTACTTTGGTCATCTGAGCTGATACTACTCCCCCGTAGGAGCGAGGGTGCTGACCTATGATTATTTAATGAGCCATACGACGATCCTTTATTAAATTCGTGCGTTAGAAATAAAATAACAGCAGAAATGAAGCCCTTATAGAAATTGAATATCTATATTATCTATGCTAAATTTCCAGCACAACTTGTATTTAACACACGTTGTACTGTTGTAAAGTGTTGTTTGAAATTGACGCTAACATGAGATTAGATACTTTTACTAATCTCAACAAAAGCGGAAACCACGGTTGGGATGGCCATTAGGGAAATACTACTATTCCTGTGGCGTTGTCATTTATAATCTTATGTAAACACTTTAGTACGAGTGCGAGTGGTGGAAACGCTTAAAAATATTTATTATAAATACCAGCTAATAGTGAATGCGACGACGGTAAAAGCGTCCGAGTCTGGCTTCCACGAAATATATATTTCACATTTGGCAGAGGTACGAGACGCAAAGAGGTCGATTTCGGGCACACCAAAGTGTTTACTTATTCTTTCAAAGGCTGCAATACTTAAATTTCATTAAATATCAGGATTTAGCCTTCTGGATTCTCTGTCTGCTTCTACATTATTCTTAGTGTTAATGTACGAATCGAATAACCATATGTCTCGTTCTTCACACCACTGCCAAATAGATCTAGGTAAGCTATTTAAGTGGGGAAACTGGATGTCTCCCATTCGATTAATATAGCTTATCGCGGTAGTGTTGTCGATGCGGAACAACAGAGCACAGTTTGATTTATTTCGCGCAAAACATTTTAATCCTAAGAGCGAGCAAGCTCTAAGTAATTAATATGGAATGCTAATTCTTGCTCTTCCCATGCTCCGTTTGCACACACTCCGTCACAGACTGTACCTCATCCTGATCGGGACGGATCTATAGATATTTCTGCATCGAATTTCGTGATTCCAAAAAGACAAGACGTTACAAATAATATTATTAGTCCACCAAAATAAGTCAGGTAAAATTTCGCGAGGAAGTTTTACTTTTGATCATAGACATCGTATTCCTGAATAGCTCGGAATTTATATCTTTCTAACAACTTCGTGTACAACCAGCTGTATCTAGCTGTCAGGCATGCAGTGGTAAGAACTCTTAAAAAGTGCGCATACCCTGCATAAGAAGGGATATAGACATGATAATTGAATTGTAAACAAAACCTAAGAATTTACAGCATTGTTGGTAATTTTGGGATTGTATCGAGCTTTTGGTATAGTTTACCACAAATCGTAGGCACTCGAGAAACCGGAGAGTCTCCCTCCCATTATGTTTACATTCGTTAAGGTCCCTTCCAATACACAAAATGCCACCCCGGTATATAATAGAAGTTAGGCCTTGTTTTTAGGTAAGTTACGACTTCTTTCATAATTTTGGTGAAGGTTCTAGGCGCCACGGAAAGTCCATAGACTAATAGGGAACAAAACTCGTAAGTAACATTGTTATGCTCGAATCTTGTCAATGGTAGCCATAAACCCGTTTTTAGGGATTAATTTAGAAGCAGTTCTAGTCTTCCATTTTAAAATGGGACTTAGTTACAAATTTATTGAGCCCTTTCAGATTCAGTATGAATCTATAGCCACCATTCGATTTAGGAGTCAGAAAATCTTTGATAGAAACTGATCATTAGTCTGTTGGCATCCAGTGATGCTTTCACTGAATGCCTAGGTTAATTAAGTTCTGTACAGCTAAGCTCGTTTCATCATGCTCTTGGCATGTGAAAGTATTTACAGGTTTGACAGATTGCGTAACATGTCCTAAAAAGGAATTGGAAAGCCATTCTGTATACAGTCTAATAAATAAAGTACGATTATTCGTTACATTAAGCCAACACTTATAAAAAGCTTTAAGGCGACCGGCATGTACCTGCGTTACTGCCGCGGCGTCGCAAGTGGCTTGTTGTAGGCTGCTCGCGGCCGTATGATGGTCGACGCTGTCGGCCTACTTTTCAGTAGATTTGGAAGCTTTAATTTTCTCTGAGAGTTTGCTTCCAAAGAGAGTATCATCTCTCTCAACGTATTGTATGACTTAAGGAATACTTCGTCTAGTCCAGGAATGACTAGTTTTATCTAAAATCCGACTTCAATTAGATAGGATTTTTATCGTTAGTACCTATACCGACTCCCAATTGCTGTTGAGATGATTCGATTTTCTTGTCACGGCCTCTTTGGATGTCTGTAACTGCCGCCGAAATTACGGCGTTTAAGGACGGCGCCCATAATAATTTGCAATTTACAGGTACTCTTATAAGAGTTTATCTTTACTCTTTTTATCAATACCTTTGTGTAATATAGGTAGCCACCTTTGCGCTAAATTGGGATGAATTTTCTCCCCATATTTTGGGACATCATCAGTGGCGTCCCCTAGAGCGGTTAGTAACTCGGCATCTATTACAGGGGTCGTTTTGTCATCACAGGCCTCCACGGGAGGTGCATTTTCTTCATTTGAACGTGGGAGTGAAGTTTCCACTGCCTCATACACTTGTTCGTGGTTTATAAATTAAAATATAATATTTTGATTTTTCTAATTGAGGGTAGATATGAAATGCATTGTAAAACCACTCGTCAGGAATTTTAATGCATATATGTATCTAGTGCCCCGCATCGCGAACACGGGATATACTAATCTCGATTAATGGTTGTAGAAATTGCTATCGTGTTGACTCACGGTCAACCGCCAAGCACGAGATACCTTCGTGACGACTCTCGGTCGCCTCCCAGGTTTAGTTACAAGACGTGGGCTCACGGCCCGCGCGGTATTAAATGCATTTATTAGCGATTAATATTGTTAGAAATTGCTATCGTGTTGACTCACGGTCAACCTTCAAGCATGAGATACTTTCGTCACGACTCTCGGTCGCCCCCCAGGTTTAGTTACAAGGCATGGGCTTGCGATTAATATTGTTAGAAATTGCTATCGTGTTGACTCACGGTCAACCCCCAAGCATGAGATACCTTCGTGACGACTCTCGGTCGCCCCCCAGGTTTAGAATTACCAGGCGTGGGCTCACGGCCCGCGCGGTATGAAATGCATTTCTTAGCGATTAATATTGTTAGAAATTGCTATCGTGTTGACTCACGGACAACCCCCAAGCATGAGATACCTTCGTGACGACTCTCGGTCGCCCCCCAGGTTTAGAATTACCAGGCGTGGGCTCACGGCTCGCGCGGTATGAAATGCATTTCTTAGCGATTAATATTGTTAGAAATTGCTATCGTGTTGACTCACGGACAACCCCCAAGCATGAGATACCTTCGTGACGACTCTCGGTCGCCCCCCAGGTTTAGAATTACCAGGCGTGGGCTCACGGCCCGTGCGGTATTAAATGCATTTATTAGAGGCACCACCATGTAGAACTATTTATTGAAACTAATTGCACTTACCTGATTTATCTTCGGAACCTGATGAATCAGATAGCACCGCACTGTCATAACTCGTTTATAGTTTTTTGTTGCAATTTCCGTATATTAGCAGAATAATACTCTATTTTTTCCTGTGCACTGCGTTTAGGCATGATTAAATATTTTGAATTATTTTTTAATAGAATTAGTTCGTGCGTTCGTTGCCTCGCAAGAATAAAGAATGAGAAATGGTGGCAAGCCGAGGTCCCTAAGTAGGGTAGGGGTAAAGGTGGGGATAAAACTGTTTGAGCTATGGTTTTTACTGCGTACTTTAAACTTGCGAAATGTTGCCTGGTAGATTAAAGGACTACATGTGTGTTATATCTGAAGAATGAAGCTTCGAAATATAATTATTATTATACGTAAAACAACTGGACACACAGGCCTCTCGCTATGAATGTCAATCAGGGAAACTAACGGCCGTATTCATAAACGTTCTTCAAGTTTGTAAGACAGGGACATAGCACATGTTATTTGACAGAGGCATTTTAAATTTTATGAATAAGGGGGTAAATGTTTAGGTTATTTCAGCACGACCCTCATATCTAAGAAATACCTCACTTGCTGGTCGATTGCGTAAGTCTGAATGTATTTTTTTATGAAAATTCAAAAACAAAGCAAGGTTCTATAAATGAGAACCATAAAAACATTGAAACAAAGAAATACAAAATAAAGTGCTTTATTCAAAATTGTATCACTCGGCACAGTTTATAGCCACTGTAGCAAGGTAAAAGGATGCGACACTTTCGCTAAACAACAACTCTGCTGTTTTTAGTTGAGGATGTCGGGGAGGGTGACCACGGGAGCGACCTCGATGGGGGCGGGCACCTCGGGGACGGGGAGCACGGGGGCGGGGAGCTCGATGGGAGCGGGCACGGGGAGGACAACGACGGGGGTGGGCACGATGGCGACGGGCTCAGCGGCATCTTCAACGACGGTGATGGCCTCAGCGGCCTCTTCAACGACGATGATGGGCTGGGCAGCCTCCTCCACTACGTTGACGGGCATGGGGCTGATGACGGACTCCCCGACGAGGCCGGGCACGAGAGCGGGGGTCTCGGGAGCAGCAACGGCAGCCTGGTTGATGTTCAGGATGATCTGAACCAGGGGAGCAGCGGCAGCGGAGGTGGCCTCAGACTCAACGGGAGCGACGGGAGCGACAGCAGCGGGGCTGACATCGACGACGGAGACGGGGCTCTCAGCCTCAACCAGGGCGGGTCCAACGGAGATGGGGCTCTCAGCCTCAACGAGTGCGGGTCCAACGGAGATGGGGCTCTCAACGAGTGCGGGTCCAACGGAGATGGGGCTCTCAACGAGTGCGGGTCCAACGGAGATGGGGCTCTCAACGAATGCGGGTCCAACGGAGATTGGGCTTTCAGCCTCAACGAAGGCGGGTCCCACGGAGATGGGGCTCTCTACCAGAACGGGGGCGGAACCGGCAGCTCCTGGGATCACCAGGGCGCGGGTCGGGCCAGCGACGGCCACAGCGATGACGGAAGCAACGATCAGCAGGAATTTCATGGTTGCTGTCAACAAAAGGTTAAATTGGTATTAAAGCACTGAAAAGGCAGACTAACACAAATTTTACAGTTTTATTTGAAAACGTAATAATTTCGGGAAAAAAACTTAATAGGAAGATGAACAGTCAATGTAAATTAGCTTGTAATTTACTTCACCTTTTTACTTATGGCTTAAAAGATTTGCTCCACCGAATTATTGAAGCAGGACGTATGGAACAAGAAATAAGTAAATAATAATTTAGTGTTAGAATTTACCTGTTTGGTTTGATGTTTCAAACTATGCTTTCACTGAAAAATATTTAGTTTTTATACCATTCCTTATCTAAGTTTGACAGCTAGTACAGCGTCCATATCAATAATCTTAATATGCTTAATCTAGGTTGTAAATATTGTTGATTTTTACTGGATTAAACCGACGGATTAACAAATAATCGGCTGATAACTATTTCATTGTAATACTTAGATACATTTATGGAAAAATAAGGAACCGACATTAAAAAAGCGTTTTCCATTAAAAAAATACAATATTTAGTTATTATTCAATCATAAAAAATACAAAAGACAGTCAAATAGTTGTTTCTCTTTTTGTTTGGTCAAATGATGGTGAACATTTTTAGATGAAATCGTTGCCAACATTTTTGCATATATTCAACCGACCAACCGGCCAGTTCAATCAATGAGTCGGTTAATATTTTTATGCCTCATGTGACGACCTGGTATGTCTTTTGTTCCTGTTTCACGACCTGGCTGTCCAGTTGATCATTCTATTTCCCAACGAATCACCGCATTTGCCAAAAAATTCATCGAGATCATCATAACAGCCGGTTGAAAGACGTCCCCTGCTGGACATATGCCTCCCCCAAAGAGTCCTACGGGTGGCGCAGGACCGGTTAAGAGGTGTCAAGTAATTGGTCGGATGGTATTACATACATACATGCATTCACGCCTTTATTCCCAAAAGGGGTATGCAGGGCACATGATGGATGGTTTTCATCATCCTCCTAGTGGTGTTCCCGGTTGTGCCCCTAAAGGAGCCCAGGGTCCGCTTTGACACCTAAATGGATGGTATTATATTTTCTTAATTTTATTTCAACATTGTTGCATATAATTTACTTTAAAAACAAAGTTTTCACCGACTTCGATTTAGTACTCCACTTCATGTATGCCTATGAAATTGGTGAATTCGCTCAATAACTCCATGATCTCATCACCAGACTTGGACTTCCCCCTGGGAAGGAAACAAAAAAGAATTTTCAAAATCAGTCTAGTACTCAAGCATCATATATGAAAAAATTATAGATTTCGATGAATTGAGAACCTCCTTTTTTGAAAAGTTAAAGTAGGCCCTTTAGCTAAATCTAACTATATCTTAAGAATAAATCAATGAAGATATTTAAAGTATTAATCTGTGGAATCGTGGATTAGTAACAGATTAATTAACACACAAATTAATGATGATACGAAAGATAATCAGACTTGCATACGTATATATACCTGGGTTTTTCCAAAGAAAGCATAGTTTGATTCATCAAACCAAACAGGTGAGATGAAGAGTTTTTAGTGTTAGATTAAGCAACAAACAAACAAACACACAAACAAACAAAGTTATCAAATCACTAAACAAGTCTAGTGAAATGAAAAAACGAGTTGCCTTTATTGTCCGATTTCGTCATTTCACTAAACAGATTCAGAGATTTGATCAAATTACTGATTTGTATTAGGTAAATGATAAAATGGATTGGCCATTTTAACATCCTGCGTGATTTGATCATATCCCTTAGAGATTTGATCAAATCTCTGTTTTAACCATTTCCCTGCAACATATACAAACACACGATTGCTAAAAGTTATTTATCTGCACAGCAACCATGAAATTCCTGCTGATCGCTGCCTCCGTTCTCGCCCTGGCCGTCGCTAGCCCAACCCGCGCCCTGGTGACCCCGGGTGCTGCGGGACCCGCTCCTGTTGAGATTGAGAGTCCCATCTCTGTTGGACCCGCTCTGGTTGAGGCTGAGAGCCCCATCTCCGTTGGACCCGCATTCGTTGAGAGCCCCATCTCCGTTGGGCCCGCACTCGTTGAGGCTGAGAGCCCCATCTCCGTTGGACCCGCTCTAGTTGAAGCTGAGAGTCCGATCTCCGTTGGACCCGCTCTAGTTGAAGCTGAGAGCCCGATCTCCGTTGGACCCGCTCTAGTTGAGGCTGAGAGCCCCGTCTCCGTCGTCGATGGCAGCCCTATCTCCGTCGTCGATGTCAGTCCCGTCTCAGTCGTCGAAGTCAGCCCCGCTGCCCTCGAATCTGGGGCCTCTACCCCCCTGGTTCAGATTATCTTGAACATAAACCAGATCTTGGCTCTCGTCGCTGAGTCCCCTGCTCTCGTGCCCGCCCCCGTGGAGGAGTCTGTCATCAGCCCTATGCCCGTCGTGATTGTCGATGAGGCCGCTGAGCCCATCATTGTTGTGGATGACGCCGCCGTCCCGGTCGAGGTGGTCGACACCCCTGTCACCATCGTGCCCGTCCCCGTAGTGGTGGCGCCTCAGCCCGAACCCATCGAACTTCCCACGCCCGAGCTTCCCGCTCCCATCGAGATCGCCCCCGTGGTCACCCTCCCCGACGTCCTCAACTAAGAGAAGCATGAACAGCATGGTTGATGTTTTGGTTAAAATTAACATCTTTTTACCTTAATGTAGTGGCTGAAAACTGCATTAAGTGATGCATGTTAAATAAATTGATCATTTGATATTTCTGTCTTTAACTATTTATTACCTTTTTAACATTATGGTAAATATCCTAAATTCCCAATGCTTGATGCCTTAATTTTAGTTGTTTTTCATCGTATTTTCTCGGAAACATTCGTATTTCTCATGCTACTTCAGTCAACCTCAGTAACTTTGTACCGAGTCTGATTGAAATAGCAAGACACGTTCGTAATTTGCCGTGAAAATACGATGGAAAATAATTATGCACTACATCTGTATGTATGTGGACAAGTCAGTTCTATTGCACGGGCTAAGTACAGTCCAAATGCCTTGATGGGGTGAAATAAAATAAAAGGTGAAAAATTATGAAGATCTTTGTTTATTTTTGACTTAGAAGCATTCAAACTTAGCATACATGCTTTGTTTAATTTGATTTTTCCTTGATATCGAACCTCGGTGTTAGTATTAGCACATAATAGATAATATTATAGTGCAAGTACAGAAGGGACACTCCTTTGATTTTTTCAAAAGGCGCTTTTTTCTCAGCCAAAACAAGATTTATGGCCCTCTGATGAACGTAAATTGCAGAGTGTCCCGCGCCTGGTATTAGGTTAAAACACTTGGCGCCCAGCAGTTTCTCGTCCTTTCTCTAAATATTATATATAAGCCAGCCCAAGCAGGACATACGGGTAGTGTCACACTGAACAGGGAGCTCACGATTCCCTGAGTATCTCTGTTTTCTGAATATTCCTGGCAAGACCTAATAACATCAAAGGTGCGCTGCAACTCGCAGGTTAGATGAGTCTGGACGCAATTGAGTCTGGTAACCCTAGAAATCTGTAATTCGGCATGGGTATATAAATCAATCACGCCGACAAAACAATAGAATAAAATCTTGAGAAAAACATTTTTTTATGGTACCTCCCCTACATCTAAAGTGGGGATGTAATTTATGTTCCCGTTAAAACCAAGGTGTGGGGTATAGTCGAAAAATGGTTTGAGAAAACAAATTTTTGAACAAGCTATCTGTTCAAAAATTTGTTTTCTCAATCCGTTTTTCAACTTAGAGATCCGTACTTGCTAGATATTGGGGTTTAAAGCCCTAATTTTTGTTCGAGTCATGTGCCGGCTAAATGGCTGCTATACTGAGGGTTTGGAAAAAATTGTGGCAGTAGTACATTATAATGAATTTAAAAGGAAAACTATCACGGATAAGTAGGTATAAGTATCTACCGAGTAATAGTCGACCAACTTAATGTGTATTTGGAAAGACCTATTTTCCTACAAATTCGGCTGACGCAATCGCAACGCTTGTAACTAAGACAGACAGGCAACTACGGAACTCTAAACTGCGCCCCAACACCCACTTGGCTGGTTTTTTTTTAAATTCGTACCTATTTGATTTTCCGAATCCAAACACAATCAATTTACCAGTGTTCCTATCATCCGTCCACGAAACCTCTGCTCTTGAAGGTAAAATCCTAACCTTTAATCCCAACCCTTCAAACTATTGAGATGGTCTGCCTGACGGAAGCTAGGAACGCTTGGCAGATGGCTTGTCCGGGTCAAAATTTACCAACCAATTCCCAAATGCCCCTTCCGTGGACGAGCTAGGCCACCACGGCCTTTCTTGGCGTCAGTGCAGGACTGCAAGCCGCCTCTCAAGGCACACAGCCTTGAATGATATCATCCGTCGGACTTTTGGCACCGTCAACGCGCCGGCAATTCTCGAACCCAACGGCGTTTCGCGGGATGACGGCAAGAGGCCGGGCGGAATTATCCTGGTCCCGTGGAAGGTGGGACGTGTGCTGGTCTGAGATGCTACTTGCGTTGACACACTAGCACCGTCTCATCTTCCCTGAATCTCGAAAGTACCACAGAGTACCAGTATCTCGGCCCTAATAACTACTTTGTTGCATTCGATGTTGAGAGACTGGACCGTGGGGTCCAGGCGCCATGACGCTATTTTTTTGGCAAAAGTAATGAAATTTTGCCTTTTGATAGATGTACCTGATGCTACTACGCTACTGCTTTGTAGGTTTTTTTTATGGAAAAGGATTATTAATGAACGTAAAAATAATGCGGATGCACTATTTAAAGTATATAGGAAGTATTCATCATTCATAATACTAGTCTGTCATATCCATTCAAATCAAACAATGTACTACTTACAACGTTATTTATTAAGAACTTGTATCACTTATCACAGTTTATTGCCACTGCATTAAGGTTAAATGATGGCTAGGCTTAACCTTAGTGAGACCCAAAGTACTATTTACTTAGTTGAGGATGTCGGGGAGGGTGACCACGGGAGCGACCTCAATGGGGGCGGGCACCTCGGGTACGGGGAGCACGGGGGCGGGGAGCTCGATGGGAGCGGGCACGGGGAGGACAACGACGGGGGTGGGCACGATGGCGACGGGCTCAGCGGCATCTTCAACGACGGTGATTGCCTCAGCGGCCTCTTCAACGACGATGATGGGCTGGGCAGCCTCCTCCACTACGTTGACGGGCATGGGGCTGATGACGGACTCCCCGACGAGGCCGGGCACGAGAGCGGGGGTCTCGGGAGCAGCAACGGCAGCCTGGTTGATGTTCAGGATGATCTGAACCAGGGGAGCAGCAGCAGCGGAGGCGGCCTCAGACTCAACGGGAGCGACGGGAGCGACAGCAGCGGGGCTGACATCGACGACGGAGACGGGGCTCTCAGCCTCAACCAGGGCGGGTCCAACGGAGATGGGGCTCTCAGCCTCAACGAGTGCGGGTCCAACGGAGATGGGGCTCTCAACGAGTGCGGGTCCAACGGAGATGGGGCTCTCAACGAGTGCGGGTCCAACGGAGATGGGGCTCTCAACGAGTGCGGGTCCAACGGAGATGGGGCTCTCAACGAGTGCGGGTCCAACGGAGATGGGGCTCTCAACGAATGCGGGTCCAACGGAGATGGGGCTTTCAGCCTCAACGAAGGCGGGTCCCACGGAGATGGGGCTCTCTACCAGAACGGGGGCGGAACCAGCAGCTCCTGGGATCACCAGGGCGCGGGTCGGGCCAGCTACGGCCACAGCGATGACGGAAGCAACGATCAGCAGGAATTTCATGGTTGCTGTCAACAAAACAATTAAATTAATAATAAATAATAAATCAGCCTATATACGTCCCACTGCTGGGCACACGCCTCCTCTCATGGATGAGAGGGAACGGGCAGTAGTCCCCACGCTGGCCCAGTGCGGGTTGGGGACTTTACATACACCTTTGAATTTATTTCGTGTATGTATGCAGGTTTCCTCACGATGTTTTTCCTTCACCGAAAAGCTAACGGTAATTATCAAATGATATTCCGTACATAAGTTCCGAAAAACTCATTGGTACGCCGTTTGACAGCCGCATTCCTGAACCGCTAGGCTACCGTAGCTTCTAAAACAATCAATTGCCTATTTAAAATTGTATGTTCACGTAACATGAGTAAACAAAGAGAATTTTGTTCGAAAGTGTCACATTTTATTTTTGCATTAATCGTAATTGTTTGTTTTTTTTTTATTAATTATTACTAAAGAAATGAATCTGTATTTTTAAGACTTACCAGTTTGGTTTGAAGTTCGAAACTATGCTTTCACTGAGATATCCAAAGGCTTTTATACCCCTTCAATAAAATTATCTTGAATCAATATCTTATTATTAACTTATCTACACAATAAGTGTAGGTACGAATATTTACGACATGTCTACTTGCTACCTATTGATGTGACTTTTAGAGATTATTAATTTTCTGTACCATAATTTAACCCTCTCTCTTTTCTCTGCGCGATCGCATCAGAAATGAGGCTATCCGCAGCAGAGCCAAGGTAACCGATATAGCCCTCCGAATCGCTAAACTTAAGTGGCAGATCAGACCTTACACGTAGAACCGATGGCAGTTTGGGCGGAAAGGTTCTCGAGTGGGTAGTCCTGTCGTCGACAAGGTGGACTGATGACCTGGTAAAGGTGGCGGGAGTCCGCTGGATGCGGGTGGCGCAGGATTGGTCATTGTGGTACTCTAAGGGCGGCCTATGTCCAGCTGTGGAAGTCGTTCAGCTGATATGATGATAATGAAGATAATTTAACCCAAACAGTACTAATCACAACACACTTGCGTGAGACGGGGGAGCGTTTTTCGCTACATATGGAGATTAAGATGTTGTGGACTACGGCGTAGCGCTATGAGCGTACGGTGTCGGTGGATAGGTTAACACTATCACTGCTAAGATCCCGCCTAGCGGGTGCCTACGCCGTAGTCACTTTGTGCTACATACGAGGAAAACCACGGGATCGGCTACGAGCATAGCGATTCTGGGTAGTGAATGGTTGCACTATTTTGGGATTATCATCATCATCATCCTTATATCAGCTGAAGAATGTTCACTGCTGGTCATAGGCCTCCCTCTTTTGGCTGTTTGTTTATGACGAGCACAAAGATCGAACACCATGAAAATATAATATTCCAGAAGAATTACCTACGCCCTGTCTTTGAACAATATTTAAGGCGGTGCATTGGAAATTATCGCGTGCTTTGAAACGCCGTTCTGACTAGATTAAGAAACAATAAGATTTGATTTTCAGATACTACCTATATGATTCTTAGTCATTGTTTATCTGATTTGATCGAAACATGATTGTTTCAAATTTCATGGATTAAAAAAAAAAACAAAGTTGGGATCTGTATTTTCCTTTTTTTTCCCCGACTACTCAAACGATACATTATTTTACTATACTATCAAGTTAATACTATAGTATTTTATCCCATCTAAAATTTCACTTGATGAAATTTAAATAAAACTTCACTAAGTTAGGTATGTTTATTGAAATTTGTCCAAAAAAGCCAGTCCCGGAGAGTGTTACGTTTCTTTTTCTCGTGCGCGTAAGGCATCAGCATGTCTCTGTCTAGGGTTCGTGTTCGACTCAAATCAAGGCATCCCCTTAAGCCACAAGTTCACGCTTCTGATTGGTTCTAAATGTGTTAATTTTTATAATATAATATATATATCAGCAATAAAAGCTTGTTCCAAAAATGAGGCTTTTGACAGAAACTTATAAAACTTAAAACGAATATTGCGAATAAGTACGGAGAGTAATGGAAGATAGAAAACATATTACATACCTCCTAGAAGAAGTAGAGTGAGATCTCGCCAAGACGAGCCAAGCGAAGCGCAACGCAAGGGCACTGCCTACCTTTTCTCGAAGCGGTTCCTCGTTTTTTTGAACCCTCGTAACTTGGGTTTGGATTATACCAGATAAACAAAATTCTCGGGATATGATGTCAATAGTGAATTTATTAAACATATAAAGTTTCAGTAACATAGCGCTTATACTTAAGATTTTATTGATATCTAAAAAACGCCGATTTCGTCACTGACTCACTGATGTTGATCGTCAAAACCTCTAGGGTACTTCCTGAAGTCCTAGAAAGCTGAAATTTTGTATGTAAGCTAGTATTAGTACACAATCAACAAAATAATTCAAAAAATTGGAACTTCTACCCCCCAACCCCTTAAAGTAGGGGATGGAACTTGGTATGAGAAAGGAAAGTATAGACACGCGTGAGAGTCTATGCGGCGACCGGGATGTGCCCAACAAAGCTATACTTTTTAGCCAAGATGTAGAATTTGTAGAGCGTGGCTGGTAGTGGTAGAGTTACGCTGTGTAGGATAGGAAGCTTGGCTCTACTTATGATCTGATATCTTTTTAACAATGAAAGCTATATATGAGCTAGGGAGTCTTGGCAATCACTTTACATGTAATGTTTTTGGTGGGATAGTGTGTTTACTTGAATCATTTACATAGAAATCCTTTTATTTAGCATATCGATTTTGTAATATAATATCATCCTATCAGCCGAAAGACATCCACTGCTGGACATAGTCCCAAGATGCTGCTATGCGCTACGGTGTATCACACATAGCGCGGCTTTACCTCGAATGGGTTAAAATTCTATAGCTATGAAGTTCATCAAATTTCCATCACGTATTCTTTGTTCTCTACTTATGGATAACGATGGAAATACAAGACTTTGGTACACAACATTCCAATATTGAGAGATAAAGATTTCAGACTTACGTTAACTGGTTTATTGCCGTTGTAAATATATTAGCAACGATAAAAAGGTACGAATTTACCTGGCTTCCTGTAACGGTGACTGATAAGTTTGATACACGTGATCCATATCATGTAGTTTTGAAAGAATATACCTAATAGATATAAAACCACCTTTTATATAAGTATTGTAACTGAGTACTAAATATTGATCCCAGCGAAAAAGTCTATTGGACCCGTTTTGGAGAGAATTGTATGTAGATTATCTATAAGAACACTTTTTGGTATGGGTCAATGTTTAAGAGTTATTTACGAAAAACGCAAACAGGAACTTTACACCCCCTACCCTTTAGCTCCACCTCGAAACACAGGTAGTTACTTTTTGTATGTTGTTTAAGACACATTCACCTACAACTATACCAAAAATCGCTTTTACACGGATTACTTCCCATATGTTTTGTTCGTTGGGTACAACGGCGTAATATAAAAGTACCGGTCAAGTGCGTGTCGGACTCGGACCACGCACAACAAGGGTTCCGTGCCTATTAAAAAGGTCATATCGTTACAGGAATTTTATGGCACTCACGCCCTTTTCTTTAAGGAAGGCAGTTTTTTAGAAATATCTCAAAAACCTTTGAACCAATCTTGTTCAAAACAATTTTCGATGAAAGAATTTAATAAGTCTATGACTTTTTCATATTTTTAAAATACACGGTTCCAAAATTAGAGGGGTGGGACACAATTTTATGTTACTTACGGGGCGATTATCACCGAATCTATTTACTTCAAAAAATTGCTGAAAAACATTATATTTATTTCAAAAGGCCTATCGATTGATGTGCCACACGTGGCCTCGCAATTATTATTTTTTATGTCTTTCAGTTTTATGTATGGAGTGCACCGCTAAAAAATTTTGTTTAGTAATTTCATTACAAAACTATGTAGCGTCTAAAAAAATAAACCTATCCTCAAAATTTTATTCAAATATACATAACAGTTTTAGAGTAAAATGCCTATGACATACGGACGGAGAGGCGGACAGACAGACAGACATACATGACGAATCCATAAGGGTTCCGTTTTTTGCCATTTGGCTACAGAACCCTAAACACCGGTCAAATGCGAGTCTGACTCCGAGGGTTCCGTACAAACTATCAATTAACTCCAGGTAATGAATCACGATTTTTTGCTGCTATTGAGATATACCCTATTAATTCTAGAAAAATCTTAACAGCGCGAAGTAGGAACGGGGCCAGCGCCATCTATCGGCCCCATTTGGTACTAACGTGCAAGGGCATTCAGCTTAGTATGTATTTTGGTGTTTTAGCGATTATTGTTTATCACGAGAACCGATCCTGATTATTATTATTTTATTTGAAAGAGAGTAGTATTATTATTGTCTTCTTGGAATTGATTAAATTGCAAACTTAACTATAGGAAATGATTTTCGAAAATAAAACAAAAAATAGCGTACGGACACAAAAGTTATACTTTTCCAGTAATATTTATGTTTATCATAATCACAAGTAATAATTTCTAATTTTTCGCTTGGATAACTTCGGAGATAAGGGGCGGGGAATGGTTTTTTTAATACATTTTCCTTCATAGATCGAAATTTTACCAATGTAGAAAAAAAAGTGCAACTCAAGCCCTTTCATTATGATACCCCACTTGACATAATAGTTGATTTTTTTTTCAGAAATATGTCATTATTGTCTTACGTTTCTTCCCTGATTCCCTGTCGCCCCAAAATGAGGGATTTCAGTTTTCTTCATAGAAGGTGTGAAAAGCACTCAACACTCGCTTTACTCAGTATTCTATTGTAGAAGCTTTCGCTTCACTCAGCATTCAATATACCGCTTTCGCTGTATATATATATCATGTTGCTCCCGTGAGACAAAATCTAGTATAGTGTTCCGTTCCAATGGAACACTTAAAATGCGATCACTCGGTGTCTGTCACAGGCAGAGCAAAGAAACACGGAAAAAAATCCATATAAGCGTCTATTTTCCTCTAATTATGTTGAACTAGAGTAAAGACTTGACGGGCAATAATGTTATGCAAAGGCGGGTCGCAGAGTACCTACTTCACTCAGTGAGATATTCCGAGACGGTCATTTGCATGAAAAAAGTGCATCATGATGCTTGACGGGCAACGAAAACTGTATCAAATTATATTCCAACTGCTGTCCACGTGGCTTGGCATGGCATTAAATATAGCCAATGGCCATCAAACGCCAATGCCAGTAGAAAGTCTATAAACAATTGAAAGATTCCACAGATTTACTACCCCTATTTCCAAACTTACAAAGACACGTAGGCTCACAGAATTTTCCTCTTTATAATAGTAAGCCTGGCACAAACTGTCGCGGCCTGCGGTAGCGGTCAGTAGTACTTAAACTATAGAAAGCTTTTACTTTACAAAGCTTTTACACTTACATAGATGGTTAATTTAAAGAATCAAGACATGCCAGTATCTCAATAACAGTCGGACAACAACATTTAATTACTTAAACAAATTGGGCAGGATTACCATCTAACTAGATTATAATATATCGGTAGGTATTTAGCATAGTCTCACAATGTTCCAAATCAAGTCGGACTTTTGGACTGGCTGCGTGGGTGAAATTAGACTCGCAAGATTCGATAATATTATTATTGTTTGTATGTATTGCTTATACTTAAGATTACTTAAATTAGCCGAATTACTTCAAAGTAGTTTCTTCAAAAAGCAACTCTACCGTCCGAGGCAGAAGATTTCAATTCCAATGACAGTTTTATAAAAAGTCGGCCACATTGAATAATCTCAACTCTCAACATTCTCAACCATACTTAAGGGTGAAGTTAACGGTATACCTACTGTAAGCATTACATTTACGTTGTAGTACCTACTCTATTACGAATGCGGCGAGTTACGCATTGTATTCGCACTACGGAATCTTAAAAATAAATCTGCAAGTAATTTCATGGAATCATAATAAGGTCAAATATTCTTATAGAGTTATTTAAAGGCGAACAGAACTGAGCTTCATACTTAGCAGAGTAAGTGGCACAAATAGTCCAAAAAACGACCCCATGGAAACTTTATTCATAAAGCCCTCCTAGTGCATAAAAATTCCCGGTTCATACTTCATTTCAACGGCGAATTAAGAGCAACAAAAACAAAAGACGGATGCCCGCAACTGGAGAAGTTGGTAGCCGCTCTTAGTTTCCAAGTAAGCATCAATCACAGCTGGATGGAAAATGCTAGTTTAAACATAAAGTACAGATGTTTAATGTTTAATGTTTTTTTTCTGTTTGTATTTTCACGACGTACTCAGATTACCTAATCTATAAAACTAGAGGTGCGTTGTCCGATTATAGGGTTCGTGATGCGTTTAGAAATGACGATCGTAGTCCAAGACCTATAATGAATATAGTTGAATTGTAGAGTGATACATTACAGTTACAGTACAGTTACAGTGGTTTTATAGTTATAGCCCGATAAGTTTTACCTATCTAGGAAAAATAAGAGACTTCTATAATTACCTACTTAATTCGATTTCAGTATATTTTGCGTTCAGTAAAATTGTGGAAAACGTTGCTTCGTCTTTTCGTAACATCAAAATTATGAACATAATAATTATGGTTTACGAATGGATAGTCAAATGAGAAAATTGGGAATTGTAAAACGGATGGTAGAATTTCTGCCAAATTATATTGTGGTAGATTTAATAAGTAGTATTAGGTACAAATATAATTATGCAAAACAAAACATTTGAATTGTAAAAATTCGGTGAACCGCTGCAAATTATTTCGAAACGTAGATTACCCTCCGGAGATGATGTGGTATTTTGAGAATTAGTCATATCCTAAGAATTTGCAATATAGTTCAACTGGATATCAGATTCACACCGTTCGCCGCTGTACGCAATTTTATTATACTTTCGTTTGTAGCCGTCACACACAGATAGCAGATGGGAGCGAAAAAACGGAAAATCCCATTTATTTGAAAGCTCCTTTCAGCGAGCCAACTGCGATGTTATTCACAAATTGTATCGGTCACCGATGAAAAAGGTTGGCAACGGCAAAGTGAGGCGAGTACAAAATTGGAATTGCATTCGATTAGCGATAGAACTATAGTATACCTACATTACTACAGAGGCCGGAAAGTAAAGGGTTGCCGACCGAGTACATATAGACGGCTGAGCGTAGCGAGGTCGGATAGTTATGAGGCTGGCAACCCCTTTTCACGCCGAGGTATGTATAGTGCTTTTCTCATACATGCGATGAAATAAATTAAAAAAGTCCAAGAAATCAAACTTAAATTTTGCGCCGAGATCCTGTGCCACAAGTTGTGGAATGAAAATTAAAAAAGACCATTTTGCAGGCCTCCAATATTGTAGGAAATGCCATTACGGGTCTTTCGTCTCGCTGCCCCCGAAACGTGACACTTCGAACCCCTTTAATGAAGAACAACACGTCAATATTTCATTGCATGATTGAGAAAAATTACTTATATCATCGGTTTATATATTTCTCGAAATGGTAACCTCGCCCTAACCTAAACACCTTTAACAGCAAAATCTTTATTTTTTGCTCCACTAGACGCCGTATGGGTTTCCAGTTTCCACCCCCTCCCCCATGTTTCTACTTAGTTGAATTCCCGCCGTGCCGCATCTCGTGATTTAAGAAATCCTTTTTGATTTGCACTGCCTCAATTTGGAATTTTCTTCCGTCGTCTGTATTTCCGGAATCATACAACATTGCTGTATTCAAGGCAAGTGAACTGATATATATTTTTGTGAAGAGTGAAATATTTTGTTTAATACAGTTGCTCAAAAAGTGCTACTTTACGTAGCTGCTTAGCGTGCGGGAAATTGGTTTTCACCAACTACTGCTTTTACTTTTCCCACTCAATAATTGTACAAATTGTACCGTTCATTATTATGCCAATAAAAAAATAAGATAGAACTGTATTAATAGTTATTTGTTATGCAAGGCTGCAAAGTTGTCGTTTGGCGCAAGTGCTTGTATTGAAAGCCGAGCTAGCGAATGGTTCAAAAGTACAATCCTAAGCATAGCAAGGCTTTCAAGGCACGAGACGCCAAACAATTTTGCTGCCGAGCGAAACACACAACTTTTCAGCTCACCACAGCGAGGAAAATTGTAGGTAAGTAAATGTAATAGAAGTAATTTGGACCATATACTCATTTTCAATAAAGGTTTGTTTACATCTCATCAATCTAGCATTTTATAATTATTAAATGTAACATAAATATTTTTGCATCTTTAAATAACCTCACGCTTACCTACACTAAAAAAGTCAAAGTATTGTTGGGTACTCAGGGTTTAAACTAAGACTCAAATACGCTTATTTCACTTTTTCCGCTAACTTAGCAGACATCAAAATTCATATATGTATATCTTCTGCACTAAAATCTATAAATAACCACCATTATTTTGGTTTTACTGTCTGTGTCTTTAGAACAAAACAAAATTAAATGTATATGCGTTTTTTCTTAAATTAACTTTTCAAACGGTGCGTTCCAAATTTGGAAGCAGCGAAATTTTTAGAAAAATAAAACGACATTTTAACAATATTTATTCGTATTTTATCCTTATAAGTCAGTCAAAATATTAATATTTCGTATGAACTTACCTACTTAATTAAGAAAGAATAAGTATTATTAATTTTATTTTATCAAAATAATAACAATTTATTATTGGCATAACACCATCAGTTTCTGAACGCTCTCATTCTGTATAGAAAAAAAATGGACCTGGCGATTGACCGTCACGTTCCAAATTCAAAAACTCTTTCCACGCTAGCGGATAAAATGGACTTTTGGGCGCAGATTTTGAGCGATAAATCAAGCCTTTTCGAGCCGGTGAGGTGAAAAAAAATGTTTTGAACAACTTTATTATTTTTCAACTAACTCCTTAGGTAGGTACTTGTTGTTTTTCTTATTTTTTCGCAACTGTATTTAAAAAAGTCGTTCGGTACACGTGCGGAAATGTCATTGCTCATTCATCCCGAGTCTTGCTCTGCTTTCTGATAACTCTGTGCTCGTGACGTAATTGCATACTTTCCGCACTATCATCGAAATGTACTATTGCAGATGCATAATAATGCAAACAACTTAAAATATTCGACATCTCTAAGATCCTTCAAGCAACAAACCCACTTTGTTAGTTTAATCCTCGCCTCAACTCCATTTTACTGCGCTAACCACATGTTCACCAAGGTAGTAAAAGCGTATCTGACTTTTGGACTACAATATAAAGCTGGCAGTAAAAACGATAGTTGTAGCACGTAGAAACAAGTTTTAAAGTAAAAGCGACAACGTGGCGATTCGCACATGTGGCCCGGCAATATCCTCGGCAACTACTAAGTGGTAAGAGCCCAAGTTTTCCGAGTAGCCTGCCGCGTGTAGTGCGAGGTACGGCTACAGATTTATAGAGGTCAATATAAAATAATACTTTTATAATTTCACCTTTAAGTAGGTATTTGTTCAAACACAAATGATTGCTTCGTAAAATATTTTCACAAATATTCTTATTTAATTGTGTTTTTATTCGAGTACATTGATATTCGACAACGAACGATGAACAAATTATTACTTATAATGCAACGGAAGTATCTGTCTAAGAAACGTAGATAAGATGATTTAGCTTTCTTAATATTCAGAGTACGACTTACCCATGTCAGTACTCAATAATCAGTAGTCAATAAAACTCAATAAATGAAATCTTACAGTAATGACAAATGGTGCACTCATTAAATACTTATTTAGTCATTCCTACTTGTATATGATCAAGTGATACAATCAGAACCATCAATAGGCGTACTTTTTTATGTGGCCTCTCTTATAGAAATATCTTTATTTAACCCCGTAGCGCCCAGCACGCAAAAACGAACAGTGAAATTTGAAGTTTCTCTTTAATGGAATTAAATTGAAGTTTCTCTTAAATGGAATTAATTTGAATTTTCATCAACTGATACCGCCTTTTAAAAGGAACAGCTGCCTACCTATTTACTATCTCGTCCAGTTCAATAATATTTTATCCTTGAATCATCTAAAAAAGGACTAAAAATGAATCAAAGTCATTCGCGTCAGACTCTCGGACTATACGCAAGCCCAAGAATGGAGGCTAATTCCACCAAGCGCAGTTCTCGGCCAGAAATCTCGTAAGCCACGCTCCTGGAAATAGGTAGTGGAGCAAAACTCGAGAAACAAGAAATCCCACGAGAATTTAATTATGGTTGTGGCCAACGGAGGTCTCCGGACTCTCAGGTTAAGTGGGTTTTAAAGGGGTTTTAGATTAAGTTGAGAAACGATGGAGACATATATTAGGCACGCCGTCTATTTAGTTTTACTTCTGTAGGTACTGGGTCAATTTTTGAACAAGATGTTTTTTCGACATTTGTATGGTTTTTTTTATTTTTTGGAATATAAGATTCGTATCGACAGCGAGAGGTAGAGTTTTTAAAAAGAAAAAATATGGTGCATGAGGCACCACTGTGCTTCTAATGGTTAGCTAGATATTGATGCTTTAAAATCACTGTGCCATACCAATGTCGTCAGCGCCATACAAATGTCGGCAGCGCTATACAAAAGTCGATATAATGCCATACAAATGTCGATACTGCCATATAAATGTCGATAGCGGCATAAAAATGTCGACGAGTGCCATCAAAATGACGATTTTGCCATACAATTGTTGAAATATTTGTACAATAAAAAAACTCACTATTTCGATATAGTATCTTCGGTTTATGGTTTATGATGGTCGTTATATTGTACTATTACTCGTACTTATTCTGTGATTATATTCCCAAATATATAAAATCACTTAGATTTAGTTTTGAATCGACATGTGTATGCCACGTTCGACATTTGTATGACCAAAAAAGCCGTACAAATGTCGCCATACAAATGTCAACATTAATGTTTTTTGGCGATCCTTCGTACACCATTAATTGAATTCACTAATTATTTAAACACGAAACTCTTACCCCATATTGCTAACCTTTGTTATGAAGGACACATTTTTATTTCAATCGTATATTAATATATTAACGCCCATACAAATGTCGTGATAGCCGTACCAAAATACATCGTATCAAGAAAACCTGTTTCCTCCTTCGAAAATACCGGCACTGCGTCCACTTCCGTTGGTGGTTTAAGCCCAACTAACCTGTCTATCGTATCGTAAAGTAAATGTAACGGTGGGATATTAAAAAACCAGATTTTAAGGGTTTTGAGCTTCAGTCCTAATAAATGGGTCGCGCGTGGGAACTACAAAAATACTTCACTGGTTTTAATTATTCACGCATTAAATTTGCAAGATACATTAATGAATACGCTAATAAAATTTCTTTATAACAGTACAAGTTGTTTATTTATACGTTGCCGTAGTCTATAGTTATGAATTTTTGTTTGAGCAAAACCGCAAGTGGGACACGCAAAAAAGCGGTAAATTTCGCTGTTTTACGATTTGAAATACATTTTTTCTCAGAATCAATGAATGTTTAAGGTATTTTTATATATATTTATGTACTTTATAACACACGGAATACAAATATATATGAATCAATACTCCATGTCAATCAGACTTGAAATTATGGCCGTGGGACAGCAAAAACAGCTCGTTTGAAAATTGACCCTACTACATTTTCTTTTCCCGTTTCCAGCATGGCTATCATGCGATGGCGCGCGAGCTCTCCGGATTTTTCTCGAACTATCCGTCTCTTTCTTATTAGAACAATTAGAACAAAGAGATATGTATAGTGCGAGAAAAATCGAGAGCATGTCGCGGCCGTCGCATGATAGACGTGCAGCACGGCTATCATAAGACGGCCCGCAAGCTGTGTCGCGGTGACATTTAGACAATCCGTCTCTTTCTGAGCTTTCTAATTAGCAAGAGACGGATAGTGTATCTCGTCGCGATACAGCTCGGGAGTCATTCTGTGAAAGCTGTGCTGTATACAATTTGGGTGAAATTCATGGGTGTGTACAAACAGAAGTGTAACACTAACAATACAATGCGGCGTGGGTAAGTGAAACCAGGTGGACTGATGGCCTGGTAAAGATAGAAGGAGTCCGCTGGACTTCTGGGTTCTACGCCACCCGCAGGTGGCGCAGAACCGGTCATTGTGACACTCTTTGGGGGAGGCCTATGTGCAGCAGTGGCCATATTTCGACTTATATGATGATGATGAACAATGCAATGGTGTTGGTCTTTTGTTGTTATTGCGCTGGCCTGATGATGAAAGCGAAGGAGGCTTTAAAGAACTAATATGATATAAATATATATAAATGCAACCCCATCGAGATTGGCAGTTTCACTAGGATTATCTCAAAGAGCTGTTGATAGCTCAAAGAAAACATTTACATGAATTTAAAGGCTGCCAAAACGTTGTGTGTATTTAACAGAAACGACATTGAAAATCGTGTAAAAAAGTGATGTTCATCAAATAAAAATAGATAGTTGTCTTTCGCTTAATTTCTACGTGAGTTTCGAACTTAAGTTTTGAATATGAATATAATACCTAAATGAATGAAATGAAATGAAATGAATAAAATTAAAAGAATTAGAAGAATGAAAAGAATGTAATGAATGAAATGAATGAAATGAATGAAATGAATGAGATGAATGAGATGAATGCGATGAATGAGATGAATGAGATGAATGAGATGAATGAGATGAATGAGATGAATGAGATGAATGAGATGAATGAGATGAATGAGATGAATGAAATGAATGAAATGAATGAAATGAATGAAATGAATGAAATGAATGAAATGAATGAAATGAATGAAATGAATTAAATGAATTAAATGAATGAAATGAATGAAATGAATTAAATGAATGAAATGAATGAAATGAATGAAATGAATGAAATGAATGAAATGAAATAAATGAAATGAAATGAAATGAAAGTAATGAAATGAATGAAATGAATTGAATGAATGTAATGAAATGAAATGAATGAATAAAATGAAAATAATTTAATCCAGTAAAAGTCCATATTAGAAAAAAAACAGAATTCATACGGTGAACTAAATGACACACTAAGGACTAGTTTTGCGTGTCATTTGTCTTGAAACCGTGGGTTGGGTAAAGTTTCTCCCTCTGATTTATACACGTAGTCTATTGCACGAACTTCGTTCGGCATTGTAAAAGCTAATATTTGCATTTAGAAATCAATTGGCGGCCATTTTGTTAAAGGGTAGCCGATTTATCTTTCCGTAGATTTATTGTCGTGGCGCAGGTGTTTAACATATTTTCATTCGGTGCTCGAAGAAAGGAACAAAGATGCTTTAGAATGAATTTTCGAAAGCTACAAAAAATAGCTACGAATTTTATGGGATGATTGACTGTATATTCAATCTTATTCAGGTTTTTGAATTAAAAAAGGATAAGAGTAGGTATTACCGACAGTGTTTAGTAAACTTTGTTTTTGTCTAGCTTAGGCTTAAATTGACCATTTAAAAATGCGAACTTTAAAAATTATTGTGTGGTAATTAATATCAAGTAGGTCAATAAAAATAACCCAAAATTGTTATAATTTTAATCAGCTTTCAATACAATACAAATACTTTTTATTGAACACCTCACACAAACAAAGCAGTTAGAAAAATAAAAATATATATATATATATATATTTGGGTCATTCTTGAGAAATGCATTATTCATCTCATTCCCGTGGCGTTTTTTATATTAAGATTTTTTTACTAAGTTACAATAAAATCCAATTAAATATTTAATAATAAACATATTTATCGAATGGGCATCACTTTGGGTCAATTAGGTTCGAAAATATACCAATTCAAAGTTCAGCTGTCAGGAGAATGAGAAAAAATGTCAGGGGAATCATAAAAAATACAAGGGAATCAGAGAAATGACAGGGGGAATCATAAAAACTACAAGGGAATCATAAAATTGACGAGGGAATGATAATCTTTGGTATTTTACACCCGTTCCGAAACTCGAGATGCACCATCGTAAAGCAAGACGAATTTATATGATAAAATATTTATTTTCAAGAAAACTTCAGAAATCTATCATTACCCCGTTCAAAAAACCGGGGGATGAGAATCAGGGGAATCAGAAACCGAGGGAATCAGAGCCAGGGGAATAAGAAAAAGTATGTTTTTTGTCGATTATGCCGAAACTATTATTAATATAAGAGTAACTATTAAATCAAAACACGCATTCATTCATGTGTTATTCTCTACACTAAACATTGTATGCCAATTGCAGGAAATAGATTTTATATGAAAATACAGAGTAATCATAGTCATAGTGAACCAAAGTCAGGGGAATTAGATATCTACCTTCATTGCTCAGAGCTCCAGCGACCGACGCGTCCTCTCTCCGCGGCGTTGCTAGCGCTAAATGACAAGGGTGAGGCACGGCAGAGATTGCGAGTCACAAGACATTGCAGTAGGGATGTGCGTGTTGTTTAGTCAGGCATCAGGGGAATCACAGGTTAGCTCTGGACAAACCTTTGATATAGATTCCTATAAAAACTGTGATAAATAGGGGAACCATATTTTATTTCTCAAATCATTAACTTATATTCTAGCGATTTACCTCGATACAATATTTGATTTCAATCCATAACTAGTTCTTTTCAGAGTAGATTGTTTACAAAATGGGTGATGGACGCACCAGGGAATCATGTTTTAGGTGTTTGATATTTTTTTATGGCAGATTCTACTTACCTTAAAACAAAAAATAATCCTGCCCCAGTTAGATTAAGTGTTGAACTACTAGAAAAAAATGTGTCAGGTTAATTATTTTATTTTTTGGGGTACTTTTTCCCTCTGGACGCTGAAAATTGACCCACTCAAGAATCACCCATTTAGCTATCTAAATGTGTCTTCGTGCTTCAAGAGATTGATCGTGATATTTTGTGTAAACTCATACATTTCGGAACAGAATAAACATGATTTCGCTATCATAAGGACTTTATTTATAAAGATATAGAAATATTTATAAACGAAGTATTACGTAACGTAGCCACATAAGAGCAAGATCATTTTAATCTGTTGAATATTCCGCATTCTCGGTTTACGGAAAAAAGGACAAAATAAACACACATAATTTACGCCACCTAACAATACACGCCTTTGTAATCAAAATTAAATCTGTTGGCAATTTGCGCGAGGAGATTACCTCATATTTCCTCATATCACTTTTTAATTGGTACCCCGAATTCATGTTTCCTTGCGCCATTTTACTGTTTTATTCTGATTTGTACGAGTTGTGTGTATATTATATTATGACAATTTCGCAGTCACGCCTTGATAAGACTACCTCAGGATCGAGACGGGTGGCTTACTCGAAGAGAGGCCTATGCTCAGCAGTGGGCAATTATAATGAAAAAAAAAATTTTTTTTTTTTTTTAAAATGTTCACATAATGTCAAAAAGTTAGAGACTTCCATTAAGTAAATAATACCTTTATCAGGAAGTCCCTCTCCTCCATTGCAAAAAGTCTAAATACGCTTACCTATAAAGTGAAATAAATTATCTAAGTACCTACAAGGTAGCAAGTAAATTTGAACCATATTAGTTAAAGTTTTAGAATGTGAATGCGTGTGTATATGTGTGTGTGTGCAGCTGTGTATGAGTGACAGTGACAGTGTGTACTTAATATTATTCTCCATTTTTAGGGTTCCGTAGTCAACAAGGAACCCTTATAGTTTCGCCATGTCCGTCCGTCTGTCTGTCTGTCTGTCCGTCTTCGGCTTAGCTCAGCAACCCTTACAACTAGAAAACTGCAATTCGGCGTGGGTATATAAACCAATCTCGCCGACAAAACAGTAGAATAAAATCCTGAAATAAAATAATGTAAATAGGCGATGTATTTATTTTTCTCGTTAAACCTATAGTGTGGGGTATCGTTGGATAGCTTGTTCTAAAATATTATGGGTTTTCTAAAAGTATTTTTCAACTCAATTATGCGTTTGCGAGATAATGGGAATTGGTGTGTTATAAAAATAATCATATTTACGATTATTTACGAGGGTAAGCCATAATTAAAACCCCAAAAGCCCCTTTTAAGGCCGCATTCTGGACGGGCAACTACGGAACCCTACCCTGCGCGTGGCCCGACATGCACTTGGCCGCTTTTTATATTATTAGAAACACGTACGCATATTAACATCTCTGTAACTCTGTATAATAAATAGATTCAGTTTCCTAGTAGTTGAGGCTCTGAAATGAAGAGATTACAGGCTGAAAATTATGATGATGGCGATACGTTAAAAGCAAGCAGTAGCTTCCCCTTAACAAAACTATCCTGGGCGTTAGCAGTGCAAACGTACAAGTGTTCAATAATTCGCAGCGAATTGGATCTCAATTATTCTGTTGAACTTGTTTCAAATTGCCACTTTGATATGTTCCTTGGATTTATCTGGGCCATTCCAATCAGAATTTAAAATGTATAGGTTGTTGCAGTGTTCCAGCCTTGTCTGTCGCACACAGTGTACTTAATTCAATTCCCAGGTGTACGTAGAATAGGTAGATGTCGGGAGCGAGGACACGCTGTATTGAGAGTTTAGAGGTAGCTCTATCTGTCAACTCAATGAATACTGCAAATAATAACGTGTCCGCCGTCCATCTCTCTCTTCTTCTAGAGTAGCAGGCTACGGTGTCTACTTACTATAATTAAAAAAAAACATACCGTAGTGTAGGACTAGTGTCCTAAACTAAGCTAAGCTTGTACTATAACAACGATAAACTTAAGCAACAATAACAACTTAAGCAGACGACGATAAACATACTTTATATAGATAAATTCATACTTAAATACAGAAAGAGAAAACATTAAATGCTCAGGAACAAATGTTCGTGCTCATGGATCAAATAAATAAATGCCCTTACCGGAATTCGAAATCAGAACTTCTTACTTTGTGGGTAGGGCCATGAGGGCCAGTACTAGGTACTTTGGCTAATGCGGTCGTCGAATAGGTCAGATACGTAGTTATTATACAGGGTATAAAAAATCTAATATGCCAAATATCTATTTAAACTTACTAGAATCATTGGCCACTTATTGTTTTAAAACTTTGTTAGTTTGTATACACGATGATTCTTAATTCGTAAGTTACCTGGAACAGACGTTCTTTTTTTCTGAATAAAACTGAATAAGGAATCACTTTATAATTCAAAATTATTGTCACCCTAACGGTTGTTAGCAAAAATTTGACATATGTGTGTTTGACGTATCTACTTAACTTCAAGAAATGTAGGGTGACCAAACATTAAGTGGATATTAGTGTTAACAGTTAAAACAGTGATTTAATTGCATGTGACCTCATCCATTGAAATCCGTTTTGGCTGTTTATCAATATTTTTCGACTCCTGATCACGGATTAAGAATCATCGTGTATACGTGTAGGTAGTTTCCGGAACTATAGATCTTTAAATTGTATCCCGGGCAACTACCAAGTTTTATTTTAATAGAAATTGATCAATCCAAAGAGTACCTAGTTTACCTATAAGTACATAATTATTGCTACAAATTAAAGTTATTTCCAATAATATTATTCCTACGACTGAGAATACCGGAAGCGGCATACCAATCATGGCACAATTTTGTATTCAAATCAGAAAATGTCGTATTAATTTATTTTCCAATTGTTGCAAGCAATATCGTGGTAAGTTTATTGCTCAGACTAATCAGACTCGCTACGGTGATAATAATACGAATGCAGAGCGAGATAGCCGTATATAGACATCTCAATAAACTAACCAAAAAGAGATATACACACAGTGTATACAGGATACACCCTGTATACAGGGTGTATGGGAAGTCCAGGCATAGTGAACACCTTTACCTTTGACTGGACATAACAGAAAACTTTTACAAGGAAGAAACGAAAAAGATGTTTATACTTAGTCTTTAATCAATATTCTTAAAAAAAAAACAACATTAGCCTCTAATATTAAACAGTTCCTGTATATAGTTAAGCGTGTGCCAGACGACTAGGCCTAGGGTGGATAGGTAGAGGCTCTTACAGCACATTTCGGACAAACTAACACTTTTTCCGATGTTTATTGAATGTTTTTGTTCTAATTTTGGTAATTTCCATGTACCTTTTACTACTTTGGGTATATGTATATATATTATCGGTTATCTTAGTGTACATTTGCTGACAAAAAAGTTTTATTTTGATCTTGAATGAATAGAATAGCAAATAAATTTATTCGGATAACACATCATTACACATACATTCACATAATGCACCTTAAGAGCTAACAGATAGGGATGAAGGTCTCCACTCAGCAATGCAGTTGATACAGCAGTGCCAACGGCTGTGGATCCAGTGAAGTGTGCGGGACAGCGTACTGAATGCATGCGGTTTTAACTGAAACATAATTTTATTTAAACATTGATTAAAAAAGAAATGATGTGCCAGCAAAGTGTAAGTTTAACGAAAATAAAAATCGACAAGGTCAACTTTTATGGCGCACTTAAAAAAAATACGAATTCGTCGATGTACCACATGACTAGAAAAAAATGAAAAAAAATCGACAACCTAGGATTGCATCTCAAGTGTCAGCTTACACCAACCACTACTTGAAAGTAAGATTTTTATAACATAAATGAATAATAACTCCTCATCTACTTTCTGATGGCACTTTTTTCTGCGGAAGCAGTAGCCATGTGACCTACCTACAAACCCTATTATAATTTCCAAACACAGTACAAAATAATAAAATAAATCGCGGGACACTAGCGGGATTCGAACCTGCAAAAGCTGCTCAAAACCAACTGAGCTATGGTGGGATCCACCCGTGGTGAAGAATCGTTTGATCACCTCACTCTTCTAATTACGCCTTGGGGAAGCTCGTAGCGACCTCTATCGTGAAGTTATTACAACGTTCCAATCGGCATCAACGTCCCAAGTTACTTACATTGGAAATCGTTAGTAACAATGCGGTACCCCCCATACCAACTTTAATTATGCATTTTATCAAGCGAGCGCCGGCGGGCGTAGTGAATTTGGTATTTTCTATTATAACTCGTGTATTTACACCCCGAAATCATAAATTTGGTGGAGTGGAATTGATCAATGGAATTCCTCAATTATGTACTTAAAGGTACAAAACAGATTCTGATAAGATGTCGTTGAAATTGCAACTAATGAAGTGCCAAAGGTGATCCTTGTGGAATCGACGGAAGTCCTCAAATAGCGGCCCCCATATACAGCGATTCCGTTTTTTTCTCTAATAATCATCGCGTTTGCTCTCAGAAATGCGTTCATGTGGCAAATTGGAAAATAAATGTGGAGATTGTTCTCGCGGAGTACTAAATTGAAGTCGGTTTAAACTATGTCTTTAAAGTAAATTATGTATTAAAAGTTTAATGGTTATTCCAGTCGTTTTATATTGAAAACCAAACTACGTAGGCAGAGTTGCGTTGAGTCGAACGTGCTGGCGACTTATAAAGCGAAAAAGTAATAAAAGACACTTCGCCCCAAACTTCTCCGCAACTAGGGACTTAATAATAAATTATATTAACCGAAAACTGGTTTATTGGTGGGAATTATTTATAAAACAAGTTTCCGGGCTTGTTGACATTATTTGCTCCGCTGCGCTGATTTCCCCTGAGCGGGCTCCGGGTAATTCCATGGCATCGCTGGCATTAGTTAATATTTTGTTTGTGAATAAGTGGGTTTATATATAGAAGTGGCGATGAGCCACTGTAGCCGAGCAGTAAGGCGAGCTTTCAATCCGAAGGTCGTGGATTCGAACCCCGGCTACCCTCAAGGCTTTTTTTCAAAAACTTATTTGCGAAATATCATTTGATATTAAACAGTGGCTTTTAGGTGAAGAAACCGTGAGGGATCCGGTCCGGTTCGGTTGGAAGGTCAGGTGGCAGTCGCTTTCGTGAAACTAGTTGTTATGCCAAATCTTGCGATTAGGTGCTGAAGCGGACCCCGGGCGCCTTAAGTGACAACCTTTTTTTTTTTTTTTTAATTGGGAGGAAAATCCGTTATGGATACCTCCGCACCACGGGGATAGCGCGGAGGTTATGTCGGACTCGCGCCGACTAAAAACCCCCCGATGGGCCTCCTCGACGCATTTCGGACGGCTCTTGGATCTCCTACGGAACGCACCAGTGCCGCCCTAGCGTCACACCTCTATGGGTCCTACTCTATATTTAGGCGAACGCAGGCCCCAACTGCGACCGTTTGCTACCTCGAGGTTCCCTTTTAGTCGCCACCTAGTAGTACGATGATGAAGAAGGCCCAACGGCAATCGATTCTACGTGCAAAGGGCTATATCGGTTACCTTAGTTCTGCTGCGGATAGCCACATTTCTGCGATCACATTCCATACATGAAAATGTGTGTAAGAAAGTCTTCACTGTATTGCTCGTTGAGTGGGTATTTAAACATTATTTTTCTTTAAGCCTATTGACGATTCTTAAGTGACCAATTATCTATAAAAATGTAACTATAAATAATACCCATTTCTTATTTCGTATTTTTCAGAGATGTTCCAAATAAAACAGCGATAGCCGACGAAATTACTTCCTCAAAAGAATCAGGAAATCATAAAAATTTTATGCTTTCCGTTCGTCGTTATGCGTATTTAGTGACGTCATTTCCATTTAAATGAATGAAATGATTGAATTCTCATTGATAAAGGTAGATCAGCTATCAGCAGTGGGTCCCGTGAATTGAAATGAATGTTTCCATTACAGATGGTGCATTTGAAACGGCGTGTATTTTTCAAAGTTGAATTTAAATAGCGAATCCTACCAACTCGCTATTTAAATGTTGAAGAAAAAAGTGCCGACTTTTTTTTACTGGAATTACACACATGCCGTAAAACTATTGTATACTCATGGAATACTAGCTTCTGCCCGCGACTCCGTCCGGGGAACTCGTTTATATCGCAGCTCCAAACTTTTACCCCCCCCCCCATTTCACCCCCTTAGGGGATGATTTTGGGGATAAAAACTATCCTATGTCACTCTCCATCCCTTCAACTACCTCCACTTAAAAAATCATGCCAATTCGTCGCTCCGGTTTGCCGTGAAAAACGGACAATCAAACAAACACATACACTTTCCCATTTATAATATGAGATATAATATGAGACCACTGCACTGGGCGCAATGGGTTTCAATCTTAGAGTATTGTTGTTTACAGAGTAGGCAGCTGTGTGCGCGTGCACACAATAAGGGCGGAAAGACTCCTATTTATGCAACTAAATTAAGAACTGGTCTTAAATTGGCTGGCGGCTTAGCAATAAACAACCTACTTAATTCGGACGGGTAATGGTTTATTTTCCGTAACCTAATACTTACTCAATTGCGGAGATGTATATACTCCCATCACGCTTAGTCGTGGTATTATTATTACCATAGGATGTCCTGAGGAGTAACTGTAGGTTATGTGAGCAGCTTATTCCAAAATTTATTACCCGTGATTATCGTGTGGCAAATTCTAATCTAAATCATATTATGCCAATCGTGCCGACCTCGTTCTATATCATACCTAGGTACACGTACCCGCCCTGCGTAGCGTAGCGAAATTCAATTTGCTTACTTATAAACAAACAGGAACACGTTTCAACTTTTGACAGTTGTTAAACGGTACAGTGCTCAAAGTGAAATAGAAATCGTAATGTATGGATCGTGGCTGCGAACTGGTACGCCGCTTATATTATTTTGTTCGCAAGGACTATCTATCTTACGAGTAACAAAGGCTATTCATGAGCTCAGGACATATCTATATCTAACCTTATCTAGATGAGTGCCCTTTCGGATACACTTCGACTCTCTGGGGTCTGTTGTTCATTTGCCCCTTTTAATACCCCTTTTTTCCGCCTTTTGCCCCTACTTTTGCTTCGTCATATCCACAAACCGGATGACAACTTAGCGAGAGTACCTTGAGTCTCTTTGGTTTTGGGTAACCGGTACCAAAGTAATTCATTCCTTGTTTGGCAAGGATATGATAATGTGTCTGAACTGTCCGATTATTCTTTAAGTTTATATGAATATTCATTGAGGGTTCCTCTGCTTTGGAAGGAAGAAGCCATTGATTCTGGTTGTTGTCTTTGACAGTAGTTACGCCTGTTAGAGGCCTGTCTTGTTTTCAATAACTTTACGAAGCTTTATTCAAACAATGTCTAGTTTTCGGGTTGGAAGATCTAGCAGTTCGTTCCGCAAAAACTACGCCAATATTGTGGATTAGGTAGGGGAATCTCGACCGGCATTTGACGGAAAGGGATACCACTTTTATTTTGAACGACAGGGACTTGAAAGTGGGGATTTGTCTTATGTTAAATAACACGGGGAAAATCGACCCTGGAGAAATACGTTGCCCAGCGAGCTCAGCTTTAGACCGGGTTTACGCACAGACGTAATATCGCTGAACTGTCTTACGGTGAGGCTAGACGAGCGTAATTTGCGAGCTGTGAGTCGCGTAGATAATTTCGGTCCGCCCGTTACGCGACTCACAACGCGCAATTTACGACCTCACCCTAATCATCGGCAGCGGTGGAAGCCGAATACGCCATGGTCACGCGCAATTACACGTGCGTAAACGTGGCCTCAGTGGACGCCTAACTGTACGCTCGGAACGTGCGTGTAGAAGGAGGGGTAGCCAACATTGGCAACATTATGCATATAGGTATGCATGATATGCGTCGCTCCACTGCACGTCTAACTTGAGCGGACACTCAGGTGTCACTGATGTGTCAGAATAATCGTGCGCTACATATTGACATCATATTTTTATGCGATACAGCTCTACTAACTTAGTGGTGAAACGGTTAAAGTCCTTCACAAATCGAAGAGGTCTTAGAAAGTGAATGAAAGAGAAACAAAAACCTAGTAGAGGTACCTAAATGACCGGCGGTATTATCGCTAAAGAGCGATTTCTTATTAACCTTTGGGTGGCGGGGAAAAAGAGATGAAATTAGATTAAGTGATAAAGATGCCCTTTAAAAAATGCGTGTGCATTTCTCTCGTTTATTCACCTTACCGTCATCCGTATATTTTCACCGCAAGAAAAATTAGATTAAGTGATAAAGATGCCCTTTAAAAATGCATGTGCATTTCTCTCGTTTATTCACCTTACCGTCATCCGTATGTTTTCACCGCAAGAAAAATAAGCTGCCGGCTATGAAATAGCCTGCGAGCATTTTATGAATTCATACCGTCTAAATGACATTTTTATTTTGTCTCTTAAGCGGGAAACTTGAGTTTGTTACCAATGGCCTTAAAGGAGATTGAAAGGCGGAATTTTTATACCTATACCTATTCTAGAACGTTTTTACAAATGTGCACGGAATTTTTACTGTGTGAGAAGTGGATTATGAATTTCCCACGTTGTTTCTTTTTGTCGTTTTTATTAACATAAAAGAAAAGGAAATAGAATAAAGGTATCAGTAGCCGTTTCTTATGTAAGGACCTATTTCGTCCTAGAACTTAAATCTTTGAAAGGACGCTGTACCAATCGGGGTTCCCTTTAGTCCGAAGCTCTATATAAGGTGATAAATAAATATTTATGTAAAAGTAAAAATACTTCTATTGAAGCGGTGTGTACAAACTTTGCCAAAACATTTACCTCCGAAATTTAAAACATCAAACATAACTGTAATAAAAAATTCTTAATTCGAGAAAACTATGTAAATGTGAGCGATGTCTCATTCCGTTATCAAAAGGTGAAAAACACGGAAATAGAAAATATTATAGATAAATTAAGCAGTAGAAAATCGCCGGGGTTTGATGGTATAAGATGTAAAGATCTAAAAATTATAAAACCGAGTGTAAGTCCTATTTCGGCAAAATTTGTAAATATCTGCGTTTCGTCAGGTACCTACCCGGAACTGTTGAAAAAATCAATAATCCGACCTATATACAAACAGGGTAGTCACTCTGAGTACACAAACTATCGGCCCATAGCCATACTATCAGTCATAAATAAAATAGTGGAAAAAGTTATTGTATCACAGATTAGTAAATACTTAGAGAAAAACAACATAATATCTGACACCCAGCACGGATTTAGGCGTATGCGCAGCACCGCAACCGCACTGTCCGAGTTCACAGATGAGGTTAATGAGCACTTAAATAATCAAAAGTATGTACTCACCTTATACATAGACTTCAAAAAAGCATTCGACACGCTGGATCACGAACAGCTCATTGTTGCCATGCAAGAATGTGGTGTTCGTGGTTCGGCGCTCGAGTTGCTCAGAAGCTACTTATCCAACAGGACACTGACCACTGTGATCGACGGACGGAGCGGGGACGAAGCCAAGGTGATCTATGGCGTGCCTACCGGTTCTATTTATGGCCCAGTGGCTATATTATGCATGTGAACAGCATGAGCAATGTGTTCAAGAATTGCTCGACGTATATGTATGCTGACGACACATGTATAGTATATGCAGACAGGGACACAAAAAATCTAGAACAATGTGTCCAGACTGCTTTTGTAAACATAATTAAATGGTCGCATGACAATGGGATTATTCTAAATATAGAAAAAACAAAATGTATGTTAATTAAATCACCGTACCTACGAGTCCCGAGCGAAAATATTAACATAACGCTCCTTGAAAAACATAGTGTCATTAAGAGAAAAACGTGTTTTTTGAGTACAGGGCCTCAAAGTTTTAAAAATCTTGAACCGTCTAATACTGCCGTGTTCGTGATAAAAATAACATTGATTTGTTAGTTTTTGTTAGATTTATGACTAAGCTTGTTACCTATAACAGTGATTTGTGGTATTTTTATTTAACTATTATGATAATCGAATTTAAAGAAAATTATAATGTCATTTTTCCATTCATATTTGCTTAATGTCACATAAGGTTCCCTTAATTTGATTTAATTTCTGGAAAAATGACACTATATGCCGTTATTTGAAAGAACTTACCGTTTATTTTAATGAGAAATCGCTAATTAAACATTTTTATGTCAGTGGTCATCAACGTTTATTAAATTAAATGACTTCTACTCTCAATAACGAACATATTAGGCTTATATTCTCTCAAAACAATAAAAACATTACAAAAGTAAATCAACAAAAACAACTTTCAGTTTTCAAAATGTCAAGATAACCTTACCTTACAAAATCCTTCGCGTACCCGAGCGTAAAAACAGTAACATCTCTCTAACTCAACAAATCAAAAATAATAAACATACGCCGAACATGCCCCTCATCATCATCTTTCGTTGACCCTCCGTCTGACGCTTCCGCTTGTTTGTCTCCAAGCCACCGCCAAAGACATTTTAGCAACTCTGCTCTCATTCCCAAAAGGGTCTGCGTCCGGCTTAGACAACATATTAATAACATCGCGCCAACAATCAAAACTATATCCAAAGACTGTCTGCACCTACTCGGTGCAGCAATCTTCATTGAAGCCATCCCTCCTCTTTAGAGCAAATCTATTTCAAAATTTAGTGACCATTCAGACCGCCTTCTCAAAATTAGCAGTCATTCTGCTCTGTTTATTTTAAAATTTTGTTTACTGGTTCCAAAATTCACTTACTTGCTCCGTTGTTGTCCCATTTGGAAACCCCCCCCCCCCCCCCCCACCACCACCATCTACTTCGACCTATCGACCTACTTTTAAAATCCCAAATTGAATCTATTTTGAATATCTGATTTAGCGAGCAGGCGTGGACCCAAGCCACCTTACCGATAAGATATGGTAGCTTGGGTACCCGTAACATCTCAAGTGTTGCTCTTCTGGCATTCTTGCCCTCAATTCATAGCACCTCCGATCTGGCAGGTAAAATTCTTCTAGCATCTCCGGCTGCAAACGGCGAGATTGCGTACCTGGTTGAAGCCTCGAATGCCTGGGTAGCTGGACCGTATAATTTTTTTCCGTCCCGACCTAAGATACAAAGGGCCCGGGATGCCATGGCATCAGTTTCCACCCTAAACTCACTTCTAAACACCGTGACATGCAGGGACCGAGCGAGGCGTCTCGCATCATCTAGGCCAGAGTCAGGTCACTGGCTCCACGCCTATCCTTCACCCAACACCGGCACCTTTATCGACTCAGAGACGTTTCGCATAGCCGCCGGTCTCCGGCTTGGAGTTGCTCTCTGTGCCGACCACAGCTGTGCTTCTTGTGGATTTTATGTAGATAACCTTGGCCACAACAGGCTCGCCTGCTCTTCGGGCGCCGGCCGCCTTCTCGTCATTCCGCCCTTAACGACATTCTGATAAGGGCGCTCGTCAGTGCCGGCGTTCCCGCCGCTCTGGAGCCCCAAATAGGCGGAACGATGGCAAGCACCCTGACGGGATGTCGTTGATTCCCTGGAAGTTGGGCCGTGTGTTGGTGTGGGACGCCACTTGCACCGATACACTAGCTGCGTTCTACCTCCCATCGACCACGACGTCGACGACGTCAAAAGGTAGCCAAGTACAGAACCTTCTCGGCTTTTACTTCTCGGCGCCTAATACGAATGCATCGCTTTTGGCGTCGAGACATTTGTTTTATGGGGTAGGGGCGCACAGATACTCCACAAGGAGCTTGGCAAATGGCTGAGGGAGGCAACAGGCGACCCTAGCTCGCGCGGGCAGCTTTCTCGCGCAGAGAATTGCAATCGCAATCCAGCGTGGGAACGCTGCTTGCGTGTGCATGTCCCCATCATAATACCTATCAGAAATAAAATTGAAACAAAAGATAGATATTAGTAAACGTTTTCAAATTTTACTCGCTATTTTCAAGAAGGTACGTCTCCTTTATAAGAACACTTTCAACAAATAATATTATGTAAGTTTTTGTAAAAATTACGACGGAAAAATTATATTAAATGCAATATGTCTAGTAGGTAATCAATTTTCAACTGTTTTGTAAGAGTATTAATCACACACAGTGACATGCAATAGTTGACGTTAATTAATCAAACAGTTTTAAGCGGCCTATATTAGTAGTAATGGCATTAAGCTCAAAACAGCAGTTTTCACTTCATTAAAGTCAGTGTAGTTATAGCAAATTAAGCTAGCAAAATTGACACTAAATAGATAATGACGATTGATCTGAATAAACTCCTTTCGGCTTATTAAAACCACAATGTCATTTAAAGAAAAAATACAGTATGGCTTTATTTTTAACCTGCATTAAGCCTTAGAGTTTTAAGCAATATCGTCATTACAGATATACCGTCATTTTACTTAGTTCAAAAAGTTTAAAAGTGCTAAAGTAGAAGTGTCATTAAAGCGAAAAGTACACTATTGCTTTAAATTGAGTCCCGATATTGATACCACATTATAAGTACAAAGTGATATTGTGCGGACAGATACAATATTCCGTAAGAAAATTGTCGTACTTACCATTTCATCTCACGGAACTCCTTCAAAAAGCAAAAAATGACAACCTTCTTCAAAGAATCGACTGTATTTCGATCTACATCCCGGGAACTAATGCGAATATGACATTGTTCCAATAAGGCACGCGCCTATCCCCACTATTTGCCATAACGACATTACCGCCCTCTGTCGCTTCTAAAAGAACTAGAGCGATAGGTGTCTTCGTATTGCATGCGTTACGATTAAACGAGCTAGATAGCGTTGCTAACTAGAAAACGTCATCTTTTGCGTAACTAGTGACACTATGTTTTTCAAGGAGCGATAATAGGACACACATATGACTGTTTACATAACAACCAATTAAACTGTAAATGTGCTAGTATTGAATTTGTAAACAAATATAAATATTTAGGTTTGACCATTGATACCAAGTTCAGCTGGGCCAACCACATAGATACAATAGATAGTATGCAATAAAATACGGGCAATTATGGTTAAACTGTATAGTTTGAAAAATATTGTTAACAGGAAAATAATGCACACCTTATACCACTCGCTAGCCGAGTCATTAATTAGTTATGGCTTAAATGCATACGGGCTTACTTTTAAAACTTACCTTGATAAGATATATAGTATACAAATTAGAATTATTAAAAATATATTGGTGGATAAACATACCAAAATGAGTTGTAAAGAGAACTATAAATTACTTTATAAAAGGTTAAAAATCTTACCAGTTCATGACAAAGTTAAATATTTAATATACCTAGAAAACTATGGCCATGACAGATTTAAAATACGTAAAACATCGTTACGCAACTTTAGGCCAAATACAAAAAGAAGATATGTAGAATATAATACTAACAATTACTATGGCCAGAGAACTCAGAAAAACATAATACCTAAGATTTTTAACCGAATTAGCCCAACAATAGAAGAATGTAGTAGTAAAGAGGTTTTCAAAAAAAGACTAAAAGAAACACTTTTAGATAGTATAGATAAGTAATGTAATATAATAATAATATATACCTTTTAGTTATAAGGTATTGGCATGACTATCCACTTCAACTCACGAAGCTGACCTACTCAGAGAAATATAACATTCCTAGGCTCTTTAATTATAATATAGGTCAAGGTCATTGCCTTCGTGGGATGAAGAGGGTAGATACTCATACGGTTCTGCTGCACCTTAAATAGTGTTTAAATGCACGCATTCTTGCATGAACATAAGTAACATTAGATAAGAAGTTTAAGTACCTATCACATCAGTAGGTATAACCAACACCGACTTATTTGTGAGCGCACTATTCGCCAACAAACTGATCTCAGTTTGGCGAAATTTGTTGTATACCTACCACATAAGTACATTTTTGAGATAATAAATAAATAAATAAAATAAAATAAATCGTGTCACAAATGAGGTCTCAAAATATTTCCGCTCAGACATACAAACGTAACTATACGCTCTCATTTTAAAACTACGTGTTGGATTGTAACGAAATATATATCCAGTTCAATATATTATATCAAACCGTTAGCAATCCACAATAACAAAAGAGCCTGCTAAACACTTGGTAGTTGATGACGTCATAGGACTTTGAACCACGAGGTGTCAAAGAACATGGAGCCACGCGATATCAAAAGATTCAGGACCACGCGGTATCTAAGGACTTGAGACCACGCGGTGTCAAAGGATTTAGGACCACGCGTTGTCTAAGGACTTGAGATCACGCGGTGTCAAAGGATTTAGGACCACGCGGTGTCTAAGGACTTGAGATCACGCGGTGTCAAAGGATTTAGGACCACGCGGTGTCTAAGGACTTGAGACCACGCGGTGTCAAAGGATTTAGGACCACGCGGTGTCTAAGGACTTGAGATCACGCTGTTTCAAAGGACTTGGGACCACGCGGACTCGAAGGACTTGAGACCACGCTGTGTCAAAGGACTTGGGACCACGCGGCATAAAAGGAATTGGGACTATGCGGTATCAACGGACTTGGGACCATGCGGCATCAATGGACTTGGGACCATGCGGCAACAAAAGGACTTGGTACCATGCGGCATCAATGGACTTGGGACCATGCGGCAACAAAAGGACTTGGTACCATGCGGCATCAACGGACTTGGGACCATGCGGCATAAATGGACTTGGGACCATGCTGCAACAAAAGGACTTGGTACCATGCGGCATCAACGGACTTGGGACCATGCGGCATCAATGGACTTGGGACCATGCGGCAACAAAAGCACTTGGTACCATGCGGCATCAGAGGACTTGGGACCATGCGGCATCAATGGACTTGGGACCATGCGGCAACAAAAGGACTTGGTACCATGCGGCATCAATGGACTTGGGACCATGCGGCATCAAAAGGACTTGGTACCATGCGGCATCAAAAGGACTTGGTACCATGCGGCATCAATGGACTTGGGACCATGCGGCAACAAAGGACTTTGGACCATGCCGTATGAAAGGCCTTGGGACCACGCAGTGTCAAAAGACTTTGGATCACGCGGTGACAAAAGGGCTTGCAACCACGAAGTATAGAGGGCTTGGGACGACAATTTTTCTCTGCCTCTAAAGATTAACTTCATCACACGACAGGCCGCCTATCTCTCTCTTACTGTACTAAATATAACGAGACGGAATATACGCTTAAATTCCTGTTTCATTGCGCCGTGCAGCATAGAAATCATTTAGTCACGCATCTGACATCGTAAAACCGCCACCCCGGCCACCAGTATACCTACGCTAAAACAGTAGCTCGACTCTTTTTTTCTCAATGCTAGAAATGTTGCCTAACTGTGTCTGTACGTATATTCAATTATAATAGGCCGCATGACACTTATTTTCAATAAACGCTAGGCAGAGACATCGTACTTCATTTATTTTTCAATTATTTTTATTTAGCTTCCTCATATTGGAAAGATAACAACAGCCTCCAAAGAACCTTTGTACCAAATTTCCTTCCTTCCATTCCCATTTTTTCAAAGTCAGTTGGAGTCAATCCATTTGATATTCTACTTTAACACCATGATTATAAAGTTTTTATTATAAGCACCACCACTCATGTATATCTTTTTTTTGGCGATGTGAAAAGGCTTTACACATACTTCCGGCCCGGGGAAGGCAATTTGGGGGTTATGTGGGACTCCGAGTGATGGTGACTGGAGGAGCATACCCACTAAAAACACACCGGCGTCACCCGCATTGCCGTTAAGGGGGGCGCCATGGGATCTTAGGGTGAGTTGCACCAACTCACGATTACAGACCGATCAACGTTAAATATGCCGCCGGGAGCTGTCATTCGATAGAAACCCGCCCGTTGTCCCGTTACCATGGATGTTGCAACACATCCGAAACGTCGGTGAGGTAAATAAATAAGTTAATACGCGATTAAGTCCCGTTTAATATAAATAATGTGTGAGAATCGTGAAAGTTTAAATTAATATATTCGATAAGAAACTTTCCATACATTCAGATTTTAACAAACAGCGCTTGCAATAACAGACGATTTGGTGCAACTCCCCCTTTTTGTGTCAAATCAACCTCATGTACTCGCGCCGCACTATTTCCTCCGTTTTTTTTAATCTTTATTGCATATAAGAAATCTTAAAGTACAAAAGGCGGGCTTGCCATACGGAATTATCTCAATCGTTTGTGTGAAGTTAGGTTACTGCTTTGCATTTACATATATGCCGTGGGCTCATAGCTTGGCAATAATAAAGATATATGGCCAGCCAACCCGGTGTGAGCGGTATTGAATCATGGCTAACGGGGCCAATGGCCTGACCATTATAATCCCTATAGCGTTTTCACAAAAAAGTGTTCTTAATCTTTATCCTGATAGGATTTAACCATGACGATGTCCTTGTTATTTAATTGACTGTAAGTACTATTTCAAGTTAAAACGTATCCCCATTTCACTACAATTTAATCCATTTTAATCCATACTGCATGATCGCATCAGAAATGAGGCTATCCGCAGCAGAACCAAGGTAACCGTTACAGCCCTCTAAATCGCTCACTTAAGTGGCGGGCATTGCATGTAGAACCGTTGGGGCGAAAAGTTTCTCGAAGGGCGACCACGTACCAGCAGACGCAGCATGGTAGGCGGATGACCTGGTAAAAGTTGTGGGAGTCTGCTGGATATGGGTGGCGCACGACCGGTCATTATCGCACTCTTTTGGGGAGGCCTATGTCCAGCAGTGGATGACTTTCAACTGATAAGATGATGGCTTGTTAATTGACCCTACTAGGTACTTAAAGTTAAAAAAAATCTCCATTTCATTGACTCAATAAATCGGAAACCGGTTTCTTTTGTTATAAATTATAATTGTAGGGCAGAGTGCTCGATCAAATTGTCGTACATGTGGACACGCTGGACAAAAGCACCAATTTTTTTTCAGGCACTTGTTAGGTCCATGTATAGCTTTAATTTTTTGATAGGACCAACTCCTCCGTCGGGCATATTTATTTTATGTCAGTCGACTTAAATCAACAAACAGCCCAAACCGTCGAACGTAGAAAGCTGTTTTTTTCACAATACGTAGTTTATATAACGCAAGCACAAGAAGGGATATTTGAAAATTCCACCCTCAAGGGGGTAAAAAGAGGGTTGAAAGTGTGTATGAGGATGGACTCCCAATTACAATACAAGAAAAGTGATTATAGCGTTTTGGAAAATCTCACCCCTAAGCGGGTTAAACAGGGGTGCAATACCTACCTATCGATATTAGTTAGTTAAAAATTATGTACATAGGTATAAGTTACCTGATTGTTGCAACACCCTTCCAGGGTCCATGTATCTTAGTTTTAAGTACTTGGTTGCAAATAAATCTTATCTTATCTTATCTAATTACTTTAATTAGAACCTGAGTACAATGCTTATTACGCTTTAGCCGGTTCCGCCCCATTGATCTTTGTTGAGAAAATTCCGCCCCCATAATTGAAGGCCCAAGGGAAATACCAAATCATCTAATTTTCCTTAATGCTTAGCTAATTCACGGTGATGTTCGAAATTGAATCTTATCACCAGTTTTTAAGAGCTCTCGGACTTGAGGAAAAAATACACGACAGCGGGCGAAAGGTAAAAGAGGATAACCAATTTAGTAATATTTATTTTTAATCTACTTCAAAAAGAAGGTTGTCAATTAGTGTGCGTTTTTAATTTTGTATTTTTTTATATTTGATAGGTACCTGGAAACTCCATTACATGAACCAATTCAAGTTTATCTCATTCAGTTTTATTTTATTTTATTTAAAAGTATATAAATAATTATAATATACGCAAGATTACAAAGTAAACTTATTTTACAACATTAAAAAAAAAGTTATTAAGTACTTAAGCCGGGTCCGCTGCGCCGTGTTTTCGATGATTTTAAACATCTAACATGTCATCCGTCACTTTCTGAACAAATAGGGTATTGCTTTGATTGGCAAACATGTTCGACGAACCGGCTTTACTTTCTCCTCAGTTATATTCTTCACTTTATTCCTCCCGTATTATTTATTGCTCTGTTTACCTCAGGAAGGATCAACGGAGTCTGTAAATAAATCGCAAACCTGCTGCTAGGCAAATTGGAACAGGACGTGGACCTTCACATAAATATACTATTCAGGACAGGCTGTCAAAAATGTTCGTGCCTATTTAATTTCAGCATTGTACCTACAGTCGGCATCAAAGAATGTACCTACGTTTGTGCTTTATTCGGTTTAATGTGGTGTAAAATGCATGCATCATTTTGGTGGTCACCACAGTAGAATAAAACAGTCTTCAGATTTTTATGTAGGCATTTGCTTTATCTCATTTTTTAACCCCCGACGAAAAAAGGGAGGTGTTATAAGTTTAACGTGTCTGTCTGTGGTATCGTAGCTCCCAAACGGATGGACCGATTTGAATGCGGTTTTTCTTGTGTCATAGATAATTTTATGCCGAGTGGTAGCCATGTTTCATCAAAGTCTGTTCAGCCGTTTTTTGAGATATTGGACTTTGAAATTAAAATGTTGGGCGTTTTTCAACTTTTTTAAGGTGTAGTTATCAATACATTTAACTGTAAGTATATAACAGTAACACACATCATGCGGTGGTGATAGTACATTTGAAAGTGACAAATGTTTACTAATTACCGCCGCGGCCAGGCCACGCCACAGGCCAGAGGCAAAATCAGAGGACCAACTGTCACAGATTGATTAATCTAATACGGAAACTGGCCGCAAAAAGCTGACGTGAGCTGCACGCCTAGAATATTGCCAGCTAAAAACAAATTGCAATCGAAGGTCACTGGCCGCAATTAAAAACTCACAAGCCAGCCGTGCAGCTGGAGCAAAAACCTCAGAGATTCCGTGAAAATTCCTAATCCGGCATTTGAACGATGCCCCATTGCAGCCGCTTATCAGATTTTACTGTTCCCGAGGAAATATGACTGGCATGGAAATCGGATCAACTTTGTGCAAACCGTTGCTAGTCGGAAATGAAATGGTTATGGAGACTGTGTTGGTACTGTTGGTAGTGTTTTGAGAAAAGTCATTTGATCGCGAAATAGCATACCTAGCTACTCGCAGTGTTAATAAAAGGCGCGTGATTAGGCTTTGAATGTTTTGGTTTGTAAATTACCAGTCGTTATTGAAGATCATGGGATAACAAAGCACAAGTAAACGACTTTATTTAACCCACGACGCGAGCGACGAGTGTTATATGTTTTAACTATTATTATATTTATTAGTCAATATGCATAATATGTATGAGTCAGTTACTTGAAATAAATAAATGAATTAAAACATGACATGTGTGTCTGTCTGTGGCGTCGTAGCTCCCAAACGCATGAACCCATTTATGTGGGATTTTATTCAATCGAATGTTTTATATTGGTTCTTGGCTGTGCTTGTTGTTTAGGCAGGGGTGTTTGAAGGTGTGGCCAAAATCGTTTCGTATGTGCGGATGTCGAGATGTTCCGCTGCCTAATGTTCTACAGCCCCCCTATTCTGTAACTTGTTTTAAGCTCACCTCAACGCTCACCCTCAAATATATCTTTACACCGCGATGCGTAGTAACTAAGCGTCGGTAGAGGTCTAGTTTCGTGACGGGTGACGGGTGGGGTGACCCGTATTAGCGCCTAGCGAAAAACAGCCCAGGTTGCATATCGCAACCGATTCTCTTGAAATTTTGAGGGCAGGTTCATTAATTATAGATGTTTATTTTCGATTCAGTTATGGAGATAGTTTTCGAGTTATATAGCTCACGGATTCACTACTGTTAATTAAGGGTAACCTATTGTTTATAGAGCATTTCATATTTGTTACACTTCAGAGTTTCACTTAAAATCTCATCACACCTGTAAATGTGTGATTTAAATGATAATATTCAGCATGAATGGGCAGTATAGCCCAATTCATATTTGATTAAAATTTCAAAATTAACTAAATAATTCGACAAATAAACCTTTACACCGCTGATCAATTAAATCACAATAATTACTGCGTTCACCATTACCAAATATTCCCATTGTTGCATCACTCGTAAACACAGAATTAATAGTAACTGATAAAAGTTTCACTTCCATTGATAGCCGTGTCACTGGCCAAAAGAAATCCAACCTTACCAGCCTTCATTAAAGTAAGTTTATCACTGACATAAGAACTGTGGCAAAGAACGGCTCAGTAAGTGGATAGTGCCATCGGCAACACAATTATCTGACCAATTGTAAACCTTCTTGGAAACGAATAAGGTATATTGTTGGACACTCTAGCTTGTCTCCGTTTCTACAAATAACGAACAAATTAAACAGTACAGGATTGAATCTGTGTTTGCCTGGTGTTTTCAACCCGGATACCACTCTTCGTAAATTGTAACCTGAGATCACCCGTCCTTTTATACTTCGGTAGCTGTACACTTTTAAATGATTTTCAATTTACAATTCATTGCATTGTCCGGATTTAAGTTTCGTCTTTTGTACGAGTACATCTTATATTATTTGTACCTTCTTAAAGCCCACATTCCACAGCCAGCCAGCCAGCTTCTTACAGCCTGCCAGGTAGAGGTCGTACCGTGTAGGCTCGGACAAGAATAGGTCTACGGTCTCCCCTACCTGTCATAGAAGGTGACTAAAGGGGGTCATCGGGGTCGCAGTGCGTGTGAAGGCGACAACATCTATTTGCCCTACGACGAGCCGTATGTGGCGAGGCGTCAGTGCAGATGCAGGGCACCGTGCAGCTTTTAGTGGATAGAAATACCACATAACCCAGTCATCATCCGGTGATTGGGTAACTGGTACGCAGGTTTTCTCCACGAAAAAAAAAGGGTGGAAGTCGACCCAGTATAAGCTTTGTACAGCCACTAATAGTATAAGCAAATTTAATGTCATGTCTTACCGGGACCTATAGAAATTAGCCTAGGACCAAGAGAACTGGCGCCTACTCCGACCAGAGCCAAGCTCTTAAATGTTGATGATGACATACAAGAATAATGGTGAGTGAAATATGATTCACCTATACTTAATAGTTGTGTTCTGGTAAAATACATAAAATGTAACAAAACCTTTGAGAATGACCTTTTAGCAGTACCTAAAAGTTACCAGTTTCTGAGTAACCGAAATTCTATAAAACGAAAATTCGGCGAAACCATGCATTCGGTAAAGCGTTTGTCGGTGGAATAAGGGGACGTATACCATACTACACAACATCACACAAGTATGCAAGGCAACATGAGGACTGTGGTATGTATCTGAAACTTTATTGAGTATACCTACCTAGTTTAAATAATATATGTCTAGATATTGAGCATCGCTACACGGAAGCATATGGAAGGCGACTGTCGGAGAGGAATGGCGGCGTGTTGTGAAGCTTGCTGGGGCCGTAGACAAGGTTGCAAACGACAATCGCTAACGCCAATAGAAAATAATTAAATGTATGGGAATGACAGATGCCGACGAAACATTTTTCGTTAACATCTGTCATTCCCATACATTTTATTAGTTTTCTATTGGCGTTAGCGCTTGTCGATTGTAACCTTGTCTAGGCCCTCTGAAATGATGATCACGACCGAGTGAAAACGACAAAGAAGTACAGGAAGAATTTGAGTTGTTATTATTAATATGAAGTCATCAAACACTAATTCACATTCAGATATAATAAATTGATTCTTAATCTATTAACAACACAGATTAACAGTAGATAAGCCTAAAACTTGGAATCGTCACAATGATCGGATAAAATGATTGTGATTATTTATGATACTACCGATAATGTTCAGAACATATGTCCGGAATCTTGATACTAGCATTTGTCATCAATCTATTCAGGTATGAACACTATACGTGGTTTGATCGTTTGATGGCCTTATAGATATATATATTATTTTTACTAAAAATATTATACTATTTATATTGCTGTTGGTCGAAATAAGATGTTTTACTAAATATGTCTACCTTTAATCGCAACAAATTCAATTACTTCCTCGGAGTTAATATGTATTTCCTGAACTATGGATTACGTTCCAATCGTGTTATTTAACACCGTCACTATTTACCGTCATTCAATTGTTTACATTGACTTGCCCAATGTACATTCTTAAAATGGTCTAGCTAATTTAACTCTGAATATATAATACAGGTATCCAACGTTAGAATAAGTAAGTTACTTATTTATGTGAAAAACAATTAACATTTATTATATATAATAGCCTATTATGCATACTGCCATTCGGTATTAACATATGGAGTAGATTTGTGGGGCTTGGCTGCGGACAGAGACAGACCCTTCATCATTCAGAAGAAAATTATAAGAAAAATGGCAAGGGATGCTCCCGATACGCCGGCTCGCCAGCTATTTGTCGACTTTAGAGTCCTAACACTTCCCTCGACATTCATCCTTGAGGTTGGAAAATACGTTCGGCAGAATTTGACATTGTTTTTTCTTTTAATTCTTAGTAATCTTAATTATGATATTTTTAATGTAATGAAATAATGAATGACTATATATGATTAATACGAAATAAATGAATATGAATAAGAATACAAAATTTATGTATCGATATTAAGCTAAATTTTACTAGCATAAACATATCGCTGAGTAGTGTATTTCCCGACACATTCCCACCATTTAATTAAATTTGTTACTTTAGTTCGTATATCTAGTTATTATCACACTAGACAAATGTAAATTAATGACAGTATTATGTTTGTCACGTTTGTGTTCTGACTACATATTATAATTATCAAACTTTGAAGATCCGTTAAACTAGAGGTATATGTCACTCGACGTATTGGCATGGTAATAGAGACTACATAAACATAAGTTACGCGCGTGCATGTCAGAAATATAATTACGATGCCAATTTGTCGAGTCAGGTTGGCCTCCTTCAATTGTCGTATTTATATACCTACATTGTTATTGATTACATCTTTCTTTAGCCTAGTGGGTAGTGAACAAGCCTACGAAACTGACGGGCATGGGTTCGAATTCCGGTTAGGGGAAATATTTATGTATTGAGCCTAAATATTTGTTTCTGAATCCTGGTTGTATTTAATGTGTTTTAATAAAAAATATGGCGAGTATGTGGAGGGAATCGATGAAACAATGTGCATTCGGTGAATTCATTAACTGCTTAAAACGTATAACAAGCGCGATACACTGACATTTAAATGTAATTGTAATAACAATTGAACTTGGCTTGGCTGGATATGTTATTATTATCCAAATCGCGGTTCTGAAATTCTGGTGTGAAAATACCATTTGTCTATTATTTATCGGTATCCAGGTCAGACACTAAAGTCTGCGGCGGGGCGAAGATAAATTCCCCCATTTCAAATTTTAATAAAGCTCCAATGTTGATAGTGTCAAATGTGAGGACTTAGGAGATATGGCAGTGGAACTGTCATCATCTTATAGATAGTAGCAGCCAAAATAGCCCATCTTTATTACTATACGAATGCTACTATCATAATGCTGATTATATCTTCCTAAAGTATTTGTCTTCTCTGGTCAGTCCAAAAAATGGTTAATATTTGACTTTGTCTCTCGCAAACGATCAAATATTGAAATTAATTTATTTATCTTCACTGTACGATTCTATCATTCACATTTCCATTTCAATTAACATTTCATTTCATTTCATTTCATTACGATTCTATCGCAATAATCGTTCGTTTTCTACATCTCAAGAACTAAAGCTCCCAATAGTGGGGAAGCCAACACTCAAAGGGAACCAAATATCTCTTTGAGAAGTTGACTATTAATTTGTCTCGCGGTAGTCCGCGGTATGTACTCGTAATGTAGCTGTTGACGCCTCGACATGCTTCGGCTGCTTTCCCGTGGTGCTTTCCGTTACGCAGCATCTAAATGTTGGAACAAAATTCCACTCCCGATAAGGAGCCTGCAAAATATACATAGTTGTTCAATAAAAACATGCTTTGACTGTTAAAAAGACGTTTATTCAATTAAAATAAACTAAAGTTCAGAGCACAGCTGCCACGATCAAAAGATCGAAATCAAGAAGGAAAAAAGTAACAGTGTTGCTAGTTACATAAAATAAATGCGTTTTAATACATGCAAATTAGCCTACTTTTAAACAGATATTTCTCTGTGCTATTAATCCTATTTATTTATACTAACATTTTTAATATATTTTATTTATTTTAACTAATATTTATATATTCATGTTCATGTATTGAACATAGTTGGCCGGGCAAAGCTGTCAAGAATAAAATTAATTAAGAAAACTTTGTTTTATTTTTCAGAAAAAATGCCTTTATTTGAAAATCATTAAATTTGTTGTTCAACGGGTAGTGGGCATAATTTTTTATAAGAACGAGTGTACGTTTTATTATTAGCCAGCTTTACTTCAGCCACTCTTACTCTGTTATCAGAGCCAGGAAAAGTTTTAACAATGCGCCCCATGGGCCAGTTCATTGAAGGGACATTGGTTTGCTTAACAATGACTAAGTCGCCTTCCTTTAAATTATTACAATCATATTTCCATTTTGGTCTATTTTGCAATTGTGTTAAGTAGTCGCTGCTCCAAACCTTCCAGAACTCTTGCTTCATTTTAATGCAACTTTGCCAAAATTTAAGCTTATTAATTTTTGTTTCTGTAAAATCCGGTTCAGGAAGACTAGTTAACGGACAACCAATTAAAAAATGAGATGGAGTAAGATAACTCAAATCAGATATATCAGAGCTCATAGGAAGCAAAGGCCTTGAATTCAAGATAGCTTCTATTTGTGTAATGACAGTATGAAGCTCTTCAAATGTGAGGCAAGTATTGCCTATAACTCTTTTTAAGTGATATTTCACACTTTTAACCCCGGCCTCCCATAATCCTCCAAATTCTGGGCTATAACTAGGAATATATTTGAATTGAATCATGTTGTCGCAGCAAAAATGATCAATTGCATCTATGTTATTTTTTGATGAATGCAGTTTATACAAGTCTTTTAAATAGTTAGATGCGCCTTTAAAGGTTTTCGCATTATCACAATAAATTTTTATTGGCATTCCCCGTCTGGATATAAATCGGCGAAGACATGCTAAAAATGTCTCCGTGGTAAGGTCACTAACTAACTCTACATGTATAGCTTTGGTAGAGAAGCATACAAATATAGCGATGTAGGCTTTTTTAATTAAAGGTTTACGAATTCTAGCTACCTTAATATCAAAATGACCACAAAAATCAATACCCGTAACCTCGAATGGCCTAGAAGGAGTTACTCTTTCACGAGGTAGAGAACCCATAAGTTGTTTAGCAACGTCAGCTTTGGTCCGAAAGCATCTAATGCACTTGTGCAGTACCTTCTTTACTTCACGAATTCCACCAACGAGCCAGTAACTTAACGTAACTGTGATAACGAACTGAGAACTAATTTAGCCCCAGCGTGCAGGAGCCTTAAATGTTCAGTTTCAATGAGCATGTGGGTTAAAAAATCCGATTTAGGTAAAAGTATGGGATGCTTTTTATTATAAGGTAAGTTTGTGGCATTATTTAATCTGCCTCCCACTCTAAGCAATTTATCGTGATCTATGAAAAGATGCAATCCACTGAAATTAGTTTTAATAGGTTTACCTAAGGTCAGTGTTTCAATTTCTTTGAAAAAGTTAGTGCCTTGAGCATGTCGTAAAATTAAAGTCTGAGAATTATGCAACTCTTGAGGCGTTATGGAGCCTATTAATTTATTATTTGGATTTAAAATGTTATGTTTAAATCTTAAAAGTAGAGCAACAATTCTCCTCAATTTGTAAAAGTTCGAATATCTGTGAAATAATTCATTCCCTTTATTTAATTGTCCTACGTTACAGACTTCAGCAACTTGCTGTTTAACGGAAATGTCATCATTATTATTCAAAATAGCATTTTTGAAAATTGCTCTAGCATCGTAAATGACATGCTCATGTTTTCTATCAGATAGGTGTGCCGGGCCATGCCACCATAACTTGTTCTCATTTAATTTATGAGGAATAGTTCCGCGCGACAAAATGTCAGCAGCGTTTTCAGCACTTTTGACATAGGTCCAGGTATAGTCTTTAGTTAGACTAATAATTTCTCTAACTCTATTTGAGACGTAAACGCCTCTCTTAACATCCATAGCATCTAGCCATGCTAGCACAATTTGAGAATCCGAGTGTAAAATAACATCAAGGGGAAATCGTTTTTTCATTAAATTATAAACTCTATGTGCCAAGTGTGAGAGAAGGAGAGCACTATTTAGCTCCAAATTCGGAATAGTAAGAGCCTTATTCAACGGTGCTACGCGGGATTTCGAACACAGCAAATTTACGGTGACTCTACCATCCTTATGAAAAACTCTTAAGTAGAGACAGCAACCAATAGCCCTAAACGAGGCATCACAATAGCCTAGTAGCTCTACCTTTTCTTCATCACCGGTCACTATACCTCTTTTAGTATTGATTGGTTTCATTTTGCTTAAACTCTGTACAAATTTTGTCCAGGCAAGTGTTTCATGGGCAATGTAGAGTCCCAATCAACCTTCAAACTCCATAAAGTTTGCATAAACAATTTAGCCGTTACTATTATCGGCCCAATCAATCCTAAAGGATCAAAAATTTTTCCTATGAAACTTAAAATTTCTCTTTTTGTTGTCAAATTTTTAAAATCCAAAGATGGACCTTCATAAATGAGTGAATCTGTTATTATATTGTATTTTAATCCTGTCTTTATAATGTTGTCTTTGTTAAAATCAACCTGTTCAAAATATTTTTCAGTTGTAGGTAAGTTTTCTAATATTTCAATATTATTTGAACACCATTTGTGTAAGGTAAAACTACCTAGTTTCAACAAACTTACAAGTTGCTGCTTCAGGTCCTGAAGCTCTTCAATATTGTCAGTACCACAGATGATGTCATCAACATAGGTATTATTAATTATAGCATCAGCTGCTAGTGGAAACTGATCCTTATAGCGGAGAGCAAGTTCAAGCAAACACCTTGTGCTAAGGAATGTACTTGCCTTAAGTCCGTATGTTAAGGTTTGCAGCTGCAAACAAACTATAGGTTTGCTTGGCTCATCCCTCCACAAAATATTCTGTAGAGGTGCATGATGTGGGTTTATGCGGACCTGCCTAAACATTTTTTGCACATCACACATTAATGTATATCGATAGGTTCTGAATAATGTGAGCACATCAAATAACTCACTTTGGACTATAGGTCCATTTAACATAACCTGGTTGAGTGAAATGTTATTCCTTGATTTCATAGACCCATGAAAGACAACGCGAAAAGAGGTTGTTTTGCTACTTTCATTTTTGACTGCAAAATGCGAAAGAAAATAAACTGGGTCATTATAAACATCATAACTACCAATGTCGACTATTTTAGCATATCCAAGCGAAATATATTCCCCAATAAAATTTTTATATTGTTGAAAGTACTCTGGGTGTGACTGAAACTTTTTCTCTAAGGCATAAAATCTATGAAGCGCAGCTGAAAATGAATCTCCAATATTCAGTTCATTCAATGGGGCTTTAAGCGGCATATCAACATAAAACCGATTATCTTGCAAGCTTACAGACTCATTAAAGATCTCTTCAGCCTTCTGAAATTCTGAATTTAATTTATTTGACACTTCAGGGACTTTTTCGCTCAGCCAAAACTGCTCCATTATTTCATTCAATTTACAGTCATTTTGCACCTGAACTATATGATTAGAGACAAGCTGAGCATTTGAATTTATATTGGTTTTACATACAATTGAACCACCCATGACATAGCCAAACAGTGTGTTTTGTAAAACTAGCCCATTTCCCAAGGAAACATGTCCATCCAACAATGATTTAAAATACAGGTCTGCACCCAGCAGTAGAGGAATTTCAGAGGGAATGTTAAAGTTTACATCCGCCAATTGGATACCACTTGGAATTTTAAAATCATTTACATCAAAATAGTTTTGTGGCAACTGAGTGGTGATTGAGTCTACCACGTGACAATACACGTCAAATTTAACATCATGAACTATGGAGTTCAAAGAAACTTTTACAGCTTGGTTTATCAAATTATTGTTGTTGCCCACACCAATAATATTAGTGTTTTGAGTCATTGGAGTCAAATTTAATTCCTCAACCAGCGATTTTTTTATTAGATTTGCTTGGCTTGCACTGTCTAACAGTGCTTTGACATAAATTTCATGACCAAATTTGTCAATGATTTTTACCTGGATAGTAGGTAATAAAATGTTATTAACTGAGTGATTATTGGAATGCAATATAACAGCCTGCTCTTGATTAGAATCCTCATGCAAAAGTGAGTTGTGAGACTGCTTGCAGGTTTTGCATTTAAATGCATATCTACACTTGTCAGTGTGGTCGCGAAGACACAATGTACATAATTTGTTAGAATTAACAAAATTAATTCTTTGTTTTACAGAAATAGTTTTAAATTTTGGGCACATGAATATAGCATGGTCCATATTGTCACAATATAAGCAACCTTTTTTAATGGTAACATTTGTCACTTTTGAGTAATTAAACTTTGCCTTACCTTCATAGGAAGGGGCAGAGGGGCCCTTCAATGGGGGGCTGTCCTCTAGGGCCATAGCACGCTTTTCCAAATAAGATAAAAAACCTTCAATTGTAGGCATAGCTTCAACATCCACCTTATCGAGGTGGTAAGCCCGATTCGTATAGGAATCCAATTTGCGGCTTAAAATTGCAATTATCAACATGTCCCAACTATCGGTGGGCTGTTCTAAATTTCTAAGGGCATGCAACTGCTGCCTAACATCTGACACAAATGACCGAATTGCAGCAGCAGTGCCGCGTTGTATCTGAGGCATATCCAGCAACATGTTTATGTGGTTAGTGACAAGACGCGGTTTGTTGTCAAATCTTTGTTTCAACAGCTTTATTGCTTCTGGATATGACTCATTCACAATGGGCAAATTTATGATTACTGATAAAGCATCATCCTTTAAGTATTTTCGAAGATAAAATAACTTCTGCACATTTGACAGTGTTTTGTTTTGATCAATAATTGCAGTAAATAAATCCATAAAGGGTTTATATTGGGTAAAATCTTTCCCATCGAAAAAATTTATGTCTATGCTTGGTAACTTTGAATTTGAAATATTGACGCTAGCAGAAGACTCTTCTGATTTGATTGTACTTAGTGCCACATTGAGTTCCGACATTACAAAGTAACATTTTTCTTCAACTTCCGAAACAGACTCGGAATCCGATTCGTCCAGCGATAAAATGTCTAGCATTAAGTCCTCATACTGTTTTAAAGTACTCACAAGTTTGTCCTTTCGCGCTTGGAGCATCTCCTTACCCGCACAGGCTACGGAGACCGGATCAGTGACGAAGGCCTCGATACGCGTGATAACCGCTTTCAACTGTCCACGCTTTTTACGCAATTTCTTTAATTCTTCCATTTTTAAGGTTATGTTTACTACTTACGTTACGAAACGAAACCGCACTGATACCGCACTTAACACTTTCACTGACTATTCGATTTATTATTAAACTGTTTTAAAGTTCGTCGAAACGTTATATCTTCAAATTAATGCCGAAAACCGCAAGAAACACGACACGATGAAATGTTTGTAAATAAGTCCAAATGACAGCTGACGTATAGATGACAGCTATGACGTTGACGTTTAATTGACACTGACGCATGAGCTTCGTATAGACGAGTCCCAATGCTGCCAACACGATCACACGCACGCAACTTAATCGCACATCTCCAACGAGTATAGACAAGTTTTTCGATGCACCGCCGTTAACAAGGAAAAAAAATTTGACTTGGCAAAATGTTCCAAATTTCTTCAAACTTATAGAGTTTGAAGCTGATCCTTCACAGGCCCCGACGAAAACTGCTCCCGCGCATAGTACATGGCACTTATGCAAGAGCACGACGTTAAATTCCGCTATAGCCGGATTGGCGCCGCGCGAGACCGACTTGTATAGCAAGCGGTCCTATCGCGAATTTTCGACGAACACTGCACTGATTCTATTGAACTTTTAAAAATATCGAAGGACCACTAAGCATGTTCAATAAAAACATGCTTTGACTGTTAAAAAGACGTTTATTCAATTAAAATAAACTAAAGTTTAGAGCAGCACAGCTGCCACGATCAAAAGATCGAAATCAAGAAGGGAAAAAGTAACAATGTTGCTAGTTACATAAAATAAATGCGTTTTAATACATGCAAATTAGCCTACTTTTAAACAGATATTTCTCTGTGCTATTAATCCTATTTATTTATACTAACATTTTTAATATATTTTATTTATTTTAACTAATATTTATATATTCATGTTCATGTATTGAACAATAGTTTTCGAATTAAACTCAAGAAATATATTTTTAAACACCAGCTCAGTGAAGAAAATTATATGGACACTAACTGCATATAATTATAGTTACTGGCCTGCTTCGTTTTTAATCCCCTGTTTATATACTCACTTCTACGAAGAGCTACGGTAGCCTAGTGGTTCAGGCATCCAGCTGTCAAGCGGCGGTCGTGAGTTCGAATCCCGGCTCGTACCAATGAGTTTTTCCGAACTTATGTACGAAATATTTACCGTTAGCTTTTCGGTGAAGGAAAACATCGTGAGGAAATCCCAATAAGGTCTAGTTTTCCCTCAGGGTTGGAAGGTCAGATGGCAGTCTCTTTTGTAAAACTAGTGACTATGCCAGATGTTGGGATTAGGTGCCAAAGCGGACCCCGGGGCATTACCAGGAATAACGCTAGGAGGATGATGATACTCACTTCTGAAATCTTACTTATAAGCCTTGCCGTCTCTCTATCTCCTTTTTATGGTATTTTTATTCAATGCTTCTCGTTTTGTGTATGTCACGAAGAAATGTTTTTCTTTATTTCTTTCTTTCTTCCAAAGTACCTACATACCTAAATAGTTACTATGTTAAATATAGTATCAAATGCAACGGCTTGTGTTGCCCGTTCTGAACCTTTTTTTTTATTTACTACTGACCTCCACCGCAGGCCGCTCCAGTCTGTGAGAGGCCTTATAGTTGAGATGACACTTGCTCGTAATGATGCACCTTAGAGCATTAAACCAACCGGAGTGGCAATTGACAGGCGTTCCCCTCTGCCAAATACGTATGACCAGTGGTCATACGTATTGTATGGACTGACGTTTATCTGACGTAGCTATTTTCACGTTCCGCATACATTTGACGTTCCCCTCCCCCGCAAAAATCGGCAGACTTTTTATGTATAGAAAATGACACATGTGACCACTCCTGTTAGTTTAATGCTCTAAGTGATGCACAATCTTGTGGAGTGATTCGCGATCTTCATCATATCGTCCTCATTTTTACATTAATGTGACAACTACCCCATATATGTCAGTGAAATACGTGCTTTGGACAAGTTTTCCCTAAAAGGGGAATAAAAATCAACGCTTACACAAAAATCAACGTACATGTTTAATCAAAAACAAACTACAACTACTTTAAAATCGGATGTTAACCGCAATGTTTGAAACTTTGCTAGGTAAATAGAATATTCTACATATTAACACACAAAGTTGAAACTAGATAAACATCCGCTTAACCAAATAAACCCAAAACATATTCATATATCCATGCGTGTACAAATAGAGACATGTCTCGTTTGTTAGCAAAGCAAAATCCAGTCTCGCATAAAAGAAGCTGATAAACTTACACCATATGTTGCCATAACAAGATCAATCTGAAGTACTTGAACTCGAAAAAATTCCACAGTACGTGGGCGACCGGAGAAAACGAATTGGCCCAGATAGATCCAGATTTTCGCCCCTGGAAATCCCTATATTGCAAATTTTATTAAAATCGTAAGAGCCGTTGAGGACGAGAGCGTGATTTAAGTCTGACTCTCCATCTGTTGCCTCTTCGCTCTTAAACTGCTGAACCAATTGAGATGAAAGTTGGGATAGATTGAATCCCGTGGAAGGACATAGGATAATTTTATAGTTTTTTTATAGGGGTGAAAGTTTGTATGGAGCTACGATACAAGAGTTCCACGCGATCGGAGCCGCGGGCAGAACCTAGTACCTATAATATATAGGGCCGGCCAAGGTCTTTAATGGTTGGGCCAATTAATTGTCATCTATTTCGGTTTTAAATAGTAGCTTTGAAGTGTCCAGTATAAAGTGGCAACAATGCTCAACAATTAAAATTCTTGACTGTACAAATATTGCTCGTTTAATAGTAGAGGATTTAAAAAACTATAAAGTCAAATGGTTTTTTTAAGCAAGCCGATAGCTACTAGCTTCGTTTATCATCAGCTAAAGATATTGGTCATTTTAGAGTTGGTAGATAAGTTAACGAAAATAGCGGGACATGAAAAGCGCTACCCTGCGTATTAGCCTATTCGCATATTTTGTTCCCACCCGCAATCAATAGTAAACTCTACGCCATTGACAAAGAGTTCACTTTAGATACATGGGAGTACTTCCGGATTCTGTAAGCGAGTGTGTTGATCTGTAGAAAATGTCACTTGGTAAACTGAAAATATTTTCCCTTGCAGAAATCTTAAAGGAGCTTATAAGGATTTAAACATGTTCGCATAGCTTCCTTCAAAGTGGTCGTTTAAATGTGAGTTTTAAAAATGCTAGTAAAGGAGCTCGGGCAATATTGGTTTGAGACGGATTTTAGCTGTTGTTTTGTATGATGTTACATAATAACTCATACTTATACTCAAACGCATCTACATTTATAAAAGAAGACTTCCTGAAGGCCGAAACGCACTGACAGCGGTGGCGGAGCGGCGCGGCGCGGTGCGGAGGCGGTACCGGTTGTAATTTTCGAGCTAATATGAAAGGGTTCGCACAGAATACCGCGCCGCGCAGCGCCGCTATGTGCAGATCCTTCACTAAAAAACTACTGCGACTAGAAACTTGAAATTTACACCACAACTTCCTTTTATAACGTAGGCTAGGGCTACGACGGGATTTTCGGAAATTCCATCCCTAAGAGGGTTAAAGAGGGTTGAAAAGTTTGTATGGGGGAAAATTTGTTTTTAGCCAAAGACATAAAATTTTGTAGAAAGATTACTAATTAAAATATAATAGAGTACTTTAAGCGTTCTAGAAACGTAACCCCCTAAACGATTTAAAAATTGGTGCAAGGTTTGTAAAGATGTGAAAACGTTGTGTAAAGATTTTTTTATCAGAATAAAAAAACTTCTTTCAGCATTTTGGAAAAATTCCACCCCTAAGGGAGTAAAAGTGGGATTCAAGGTTTATATAATATATAGAGACCATGAAATGTTAATTAATGTAATAGTAAGAGATTTGTAACTTCGATCTTAGCCTGTATGTTAAAAGACTGCAAAACTGAAAACAGAGTTCTTTGAAATTCATCCCCTATAGGGGTAAAGGGGGTTCAAAGTTTGTATGGAGAGCAAGACATTTTTAAAGTAAGAGATTTGTAACTTCTGTTTTAGACTGTTTGAAATTGATTCCATTAGGGGTTAGGAACATTCATCCCCTTAATGGGCTACAAGGAGTTGGATTTTTGTACGAGGAACAAGACAATTTTAAAGTATCGTAACTTCCGTCAAAGACTGGGAAACTAACAGCGTTTCTTAAAATTCATACACTAGGGGCAATCTTGCTCCACTTTGAGAAGTGGGTCGACCGCAAACGCGGCGAATTAAACTTTCACCTGGTGCAGGTACTCACAGGGCATGGTTGCTTCGGGGAGTATCTGCGCCGAGTTGCCGGTCGGGAGGAAAGCCCCCGCTGCCATGGGTGTGGCGTAACAGTAGACGATTGCGCCACACACTGGAGGTATGCCAGGCGTGGGGGCCACAGCCACACACACCACCACAATTTGGTCGCTATAGTGGGTAGCGACCACTCGCTGCCGACCATTGTATCATTGTATCTATATATGGCCTCCTTCTGCAAGTCCGTAATGGCACAGTTAAGCAGGCTGCGGAGAGAGAGCGGGAGAACGACCCTTCCGCTCCAAATATCCGTAGACGGAGAGCGGGGCGCGCACGCCGTCGCTATGCGCATTTGCTGCCCCCGGATTTATTTAGGAGAAAAAACCAGTAACGAAGCTTTCTGTAATACATTATGACAAAATATATAATTTAAGCAGAAACGTGGATGATTCTTAAGATATTTATATATGGAGTTTTCAATTTAAAAGCGATTTAAACTAATGTACTCATCGCACTGTTGCCTTTTACGAGTTTTACGCTTAATCCCAGATCGGATTTAAATGAAGTTTTCCGTACAGATAATTTGAGACCCTTGGAAGGATATAGGATAGTTTTTATTTCGGAAATCATCATCATGGTAGAACTTTGTTTGGGTCGGCGATAATTAAGGTTCCGCCTATAATAATTAAATAGCAATATTTTTTCTCATACGGTAACAAGTGCTACGCGGACGAAGTCGCGGGCAGAAGCTAGTTATATAAATAAAATATTAGGTTACCACCTTCTATCTGTCAGTCTAACCGTATATGAACCCCAATAAAGCTTGTGTTTTGGGTACTAGACGACGATATATTTGAATAGATATAAATACCTACTTAAATACATAAAAGATATCCAAGACTCTGAAACAAATATTTTCTTGCTCAAATATGTGCCCTTGCCGAGGACACGTGTAATACATATTCATAACGATACATATACAAAGCGGTGCGAATATGTTTTATATTTTAGCGTTCAATACCGTCTTCAATAAACATCCAATAATCTGCTATTGGTGAAACAAAGTCCCATGTAACTTTTAACAGCATACGGATAGGTCATTATGACACCAGGGGTACTCTTCTCCAAAAATATGAAGGTGGCATTATTTTTCAATTTCCCCTTTCAGTCTTCAATTTAAAGGGTGTGGCGCGAAAAGTGTGTAATTTGGTTATTCTGTCGAGTCCATCCTGTCTAATTGGTGCGGACGCGTCGGCGAAACCCGGAGAATAAAAATAATGGAAGTTGTGTGAAGTACCAATTGGAATACCTTTAGAATGCATCATCATATCAGCCGAAAGACTTCCGTTGCTGGACATAGGCGCCACCCGCCTCAAGCGGACTCCCGGGACGTTTAATAGGTCATCAGTTCACCTTGTGGGGATCTACCCAATCTGCCACTCGAGCGCCTCTCCGCCCTAACGGCCATCGGTTCGCCGTGCAATGTGACCCGCCAGCTACCAGTTAAGTTTAGAGAGGGCTATATCGGTTAGTGATACTGAAGATACCTTCATGCCTGATGCGGTCACGAAAGATGCATAGATGTATGTAAATATGCCTTAATTTAAGAATTTGAAGCCCAGCTAAGAACTTACCACTTCAAAATGTAAGTAAAGAAAACACTCAATCTATGCCATTTCTATAGAAACCCCCCTAGTAGCCTTCTCTTGCATTTAGTTGTAGACTGTGAGAATGTTTACAAATAAAGTTAAAGATAACGGCATAGGCCTCCCCTGTAACTCTCCATTTCTCTTTGTCCCTCGCAGCTCTTCTCCACGTAGGCCCTGCTGTCGCCCTTAGGTCATCTTCCCATCTTTGTGGGTCTTCCTTTCCTTCTCTTTCCTTCTCTGGGATACCAGACTGTGACCTCTTTCGGCTACTTGTTTTTTGGGTCTCTTAAGACACATCTTGATCTGTCCATATTCTCATCATTTTTTTTTCATTTACCTACTACAAAATGTATAAAGGGTCATCTATGCATCACATGTTTAGCCAGTACGGCTATCACAGGACATAGACTATCCGTATCTAATTAGAAAGAGACGGATGGTCTGTTTCGCCGCGACACTGCTCGCGTGCCGTCTTGTAATAACCGTGCTAGTATGTCAGCTCGGGCATGGATAAGAGCGCGCAAAACACATTAAAGTTATTTTGCAATGCAAAATGCATTGATTGATTTCTTAGCATCTGAGTTCACTGGGACGGCCTAAATAGGATTTCTTCACGTGATTTGCCACAAGTCAGTAGCAGAGCCGTATTTCCTGCTAACACATCTAGTTGTTCTACGCCACGTCGGAACACTAATGGAACTGCGATGGCCGACGACAGCTTCCGGTTCAATTATTGACGTTTCAGCCGCCGTAACCTTCCCCTACCACACTCAGCTAACCCGACAAGCCTGATCATATAGAATTTGAAGAACGGAGCAGACAAAGCATTTATAGTGAAGTATGACGATCGGAATTTGCACCTGCTGGTTAACATGTTCGCGGACGGGCGTCCTAAAGCACTCGAGTCATAATGATAAAAAGTTTCCTAAGTTTAGCTGGATACCACAGAAAGTTTATACCCGACTTTGCTAAAATAACAACGCCAATGACCCAAAGGGTCAAAAGGTAGAAAAACACCGAAGCATTTACTAACGCATTTGAAACATGCAGTTTTGTTTGTTCTGTGACATACACTGACAATCCGCGAAGGTGTTATTAGATACCTATAATCTATGATCACTCAAAGATAATCTATAATCAATGTCAATAAAAACGGTCAAGAAACACATATACCTACTGCTAATGGGTGCGTGCGGGCATACGCCAATCCTACGGTCTTGGTACGCGTTGTATACTGGCACCATACGGGTATCAAACGGGCTTTAAAACGCTGTTGAACCGTTTCAGAGAGCATAGCCCTGTTCTAGACGCCCCGCGGGAGTGCCTGGGACGGTCCTGCCTCCCTATTTATAATGTAACTTGTTTTAAGCTCACCTCAACGCTCACCCACAACCATATTTTAACGCCGCGATGCGTATTAACTGAGTTTAGGCAGAGGTCTAGTTTCGTGACAGGTGACCGGCGTGGTGATCTGCATTAGCGTGTAGCGAATAACAGCCCTGTTACGGTCATGGTATGATACGGTCTAGTGGGCACATACCTTTGGCCCTACCGCGCGTGGTTAGTACTATACGCACGTCTCCTGCAACGATAGTGCAGGCAAAGGTAATTATTTATGATCCGTGAAGGACCCTTGTCTCATTTGTCGGACGATGATGTGAACGGATCGTCTATGATTTCATTCATTCATCCATTGTGCCAAAGGAGTAGCATCCGACAAGCGTATTAACGACGGTCCTTCATATAATACCTTGTTCATGTTCTGCACTCTCGTTGTCGAAGTGCGTAGAGTGCTAAAACGAACTCAACCACAATACCATACCGATTTCAAAACAATACTCACCGTCAAATAAACGCACAGTAATAGTGCGCAATATCAGCTTTGCCGAGCTGTACATGTTTTTGTAAAATACCGGCAGATTTGCAAGCCGAGTCGGATCGTTAGGGCACAGTTCACCGTTCGGTACGTTGCGGGGATTTGTAGTCCGGCTGGATGGGACTTTGAACCTGGCTTCCTGCCACTTCAGATGATCGAAATATTTGAGCACTCTGCAGTCTACGGATTACAGCAGCAATAGGTAGTGAAGCAACAATAAATACAGACTTATGAAACGTGCATGATGTTGTTATATTGAAAGATTTCAAAATATGAACGGGTCTTTTTAAAACTACAACGGTGACAAACACCTTATCTCATTCCAGCAAATCGAAAAATTGTATACATGTCTTTTTCATGACATACTGCCACATTCCATATAAGATGCAAAAATTGTGCCGCCCGTTGAAGCATTAATTTTAAGTTTCAAACCAATTTGAAACAGAAAAGAAATAAGTAGTATTGCTATGTTTGCGAAGCGCTTTATGATCGAAATAACTAAAACTAGTCCCTTTGATCTAGTATAGACAACCGAGAAAACGTACGTGATTTTCTCCGTTAATATTCTATTCAAAGGTTGTTATAATCGTTTATCAAATTTTGCTCGTGACAGCATAGAATACAAAAACCAAGAAAAGTGAAGATATTTAAAATTCAAAGCACGGCAGGTATTGAATCATCTCCAAGGGTATTTGATTTCACAAAATTCGACATAATAGGCTGTAAGGACAAAAGAAATCCTTTAATTAACCGAAACTTGCTACGAGATAGGATTACCAAGGAAAAACGGAAATCAGGAAAAAAACGCCGCTGCGTAACAAGCCTGGGTTCCCTGGCCACCGTGGCTTAAGCATTTATCGAACGCGCGAGCGAAGCGAACAAATTTCTATGCTTCAGCTTGGGCCGAAAATAATTTGTCCTTCCGGAGTCCGGTGTCCGGTGTCCAGTCTCTGTCCGGCTGTTCTCGTATAGAGGTCAGATTTCTCAACCGATTCGTGAAATTTTGTGAGCTGGTTCGTTTTTTTTTGTCGGGCCAGTACCTTCGACATTTTTTTCAAAACAGGCTCGCGAATTGTTAGCTCACAGAACCACTAGTTTATTGGTCTACTAGATTGAAGGTAACAAAAAGTTTAAAACAGATTTAACACGTGGCCATGTCGGTCACCGTTGACTGACAGACACAGTACCCGTTTAGGCCAGTTCACGAATTTGCTACAGTGTCAGCCACTGTAGCCTGACAGTGCGTAAATAGATACTGTCTCTGTCAGTCACCGGTGACATGGAAGCCAACGAGTTGAGTACAGTCAAACTCATGAGTAGCTGGAACAGATTGGTACCTTGTCACTTTCATTCATATTTTCATTCATTATTAGTAAAATAAAATGATAATTATATCATACTTACTTACTTACCTACTCCGTTGGCTCGTTACTTGCTTTCAGCGACCCAAAATGAATCTAGGCCTCCCACAGAGTGCGCCATTTTTCTTGATTCTGCGCTAACTCTTACCAATTGCAGATTTGGAGCTCGCGCAGATCCGCTTGAAGCATGTCACTCCAGCCAGCGGTACCTTGGACGTCCGTCTTTAATTTTTTTGTCATAACAATTCATATGACTAAATGTTAACTTTCTAGAGATTTTCTGCTTTAATAAAATGAAAATGTGCCTACTAAATTTATTCCAGATGGCATTACCAAACACAACGGTTGCCAAAATTTGGATAACGACATTTTACCGATATAACTTTGCGAAACGGCAGTGTCAGTTCTCAAAAATTCTATTGAAACGAAATTATATAAGAAATGTCAAGAGATGGGGCCAAATTTATAGAAATATGTATGTACACGACTTTGTTGCCTTAACATTGAGGTCGTGTATATATTTTTTTGTAACGTTGACCGTATCGATCGCTTTGTAGTCGACCGTACGACATGAGAGATGTCATGGATGTTTTAGTCTTCTGATTCTTCTTAAGTAAGTCAGGTTATTTTACATCTATCCCTTTCAGGCAATCGCTAGGGCGTCATCTATGAAATCCTCTAGCTCAAGTCAAGTTTCAAATTTGTTAAATAGGGGCTTGATATGGTAATGAATGACTGAAATTGTTCCTCGCAAAATGCCGCCGCAACAAAGTACCTAATACAGGATAAACGCTTCACATAAACAAGAACACAAATATATGCAAACACTTTCCACCTAACCCCATTGAGATAAGGCTGAGAACTGTTCATATTTGCGCTCGTACCTATTCTTTGTACTTTAACAATAGAACACCCACACAGAACCCTAAAGAAGGGATTGTTAGTCCGATTGTTTAAAACTGAACAATTGAAAGTAATCTGAACATAAATTTAGGTATTGTACTTCAGTCGAATAAAAATTTTGCTAATCTTTTAGAGTTCTTTGCGCCTTTGTGGGAATTGAAAGACCTGACTATTGTAAGTACTCATTTATTAGGATATGGATCGAAACTTTAAAGCTTATTTCTTAGGTTTATTCAATGATGAGCTTTATCTTATTATTATTTTCATTGAAGTTACCGGTGTGATCATCATCACCATAAAACTTATTACCTTGTTTTTAATAGCAGCCGAGCCACTTACCGCTAAATATCCAAGAGATCAGCTACAAGCGTAGCGCCTTACGATTCTTGCCCGTGAATGTATAATAATGTAACTTTTCTAAACAAAACAAATCTCCAAAATAACTTCGACGCACTCAGAGAATAACTTAATGTTATAAATATTAAAACTAAGTCGCGCACATCCCCCATTTATCAAGGAACGGCGAAACTTATAATTTATGCATCCTCCCTAATTTCCTCGGAAAAGTCCGCTAGGGCTCGAGAAATGGGAATCACTCTTCGCGAAAATTGTCTCTGGCCCAGAGGAAGTGAGTAGATTGAGACGTCTATACCTACTAATCATACAAATATATTTTTTTATACAACGACGGTGGAAAACAAGCGTACGGCCCACCTGGTAGCAAGCGGACACCGCAGCATATAGACGCATGCAACTCCAAAGGAGTAATATTGGCGTTACCGACCCTTGATATGTTTGAGGATACGCCGTGTTGACAGCTGAAGGAACAAATTCTCTCGCTCTCAACACAACGCATCCTCGGGAGCTATGGCGACCTTGCTCACCTCCAGGAACACAACACTACTACAGAGCAAGTAGTAGTGTTATTACGGCTGTGGTCTTCTGCAAAGCGGAGGTACTTCCCCAGTTGGGCTGCTCGAAATTCGAGCGGGATGACATTTCGCAAAAATCAATTACACCAATTATAAATATGCGAAAGTTTTGATGTGTGATGTGTGATGTTTGTTACTCAATTCGCGCTTAAAAGGAGTCACCGATTTGGATGAAATTTGGCACGAAGGTTGTTCATAACCTAGATTAAAATATAAGATAGTTTCATCCCGGGTTCACGCAGATGAAGTCGCGGGCGGAAGCTAGTATTATAATAAACAGAAAGTGGGTGATAGTAGCTTTGTAAGTTTATAAGTTTTTTGTATGTAATGGGTAATCTCCGGAACCGCTGGACCAATTTCAAAAAATCTTTCACCTGTATATAGAATGGACTTTCTGAGTGATCACAAGCTGTGTTTTATACCGAGGGTTCACCTGTGTTTTTTGCAATACGCGGTTGAAGGTATGCGGGCAGTTGGTTGAGTATAAATCTATATTAGGTAATAATGATACGGTAAGGTCTTTACCTGACACTAGCCTAATACATGTCACTTTAAATCTTATGTCAAAATAGTATAGGTGAACAAGCGTCAACTATGATGTATCGCCTACTTAGCAAAAAAAACACGAGATCGACTAACGCGTAGCGATTCTTGGCAGTAAATGTGTTAGAGTTTCAAGCATTGGAACATTCACCTTATTGTCAGCGAAATAAAAGTTTGTAGCTTTGTGAAGTATGTCCTTAGATAAGATTTACAAGTCGGGACGACCCCTTCGAGAGCAAAGCTACACGTGCTCCGTCATAGCGTGTAGCTGTACTTTTCTGCATTGTAGCAGAAATAGCTTGTAGAAGCAAAACTCGCGTCATGGGCCTCGGGCTATCGGTCTTGGGCCTGAAAGGTTAACACTTTCAATGCCAAGAATCGCTACGCTCGTAGTTAATCCCGTGGTTTTCCCGCTAGAGAGCGGGAAGCGCTTACGGCGTAAGCGCCGGCTAAGTGGATTCCTGGAACTGAATGTGTTAATAAGTGTTAATATCATAGCAGATGTATAAGTTAGGTTGTATCTCAATACCGTCAGATGTACAGATACCGACATACAAACAAACTGACAAAATTACTGAAGAGATACTCACAGGTTTGTGTTTTAGAACAGCCAAAACGGTATGAATTATAAAGTGGTGTCATCATTCTCCTAGCGTTATTCCCGGTTGTGCCCGTAAAGGAGCCCAGAGTCCGCTTTGACACCTAATCCCAAGATTTGGCATAGACACTAGTTTTACGAAAGCGACTACCATCTGACCTTCCAACCCCGAGGGAAAACTAGACCTTATTGGGATTAGACCGGTTTCCTCACGATGTTTTCCTTCACCGAAAAGCTAACGGTAAATATTCCGTACATAAGTTCCGAAAAACTCATTGGTACGAGCCGGGATTCGAACCCACGACCGCCGCTTGACAGCCGCATGCCTGAACCACTAGGCTACCGTAGCTGTGAATTATAAAGTGGTGTATTACGTTTTATTCTAATGTCTAACATTATTGACGGTTTTAGAAATGGAAATAATGTCGAATTTTACTAATTTCAGCGAAGTGGAGTATCTGAACAAGCGTGATGGATTGAAAATAAATTCAACCCTCTTACAACCCCCGTGGCAAACGAGAAGTGGTATTTAAGTTTGTCATTGTGTTTTTGTGTGTTTGTTTGTGACAACGATGCTCCCAAACAGGTGAACCACGGAATATTTACTTAAATAGGTGAACCGATTTGAGTGAGTACCGTATGTCGTTGTTGATGTCGTGGTGGTTTGAAATTTTAATGTATGTATAGTTATTTATGTAGCTGAGTCGGTGTCTCAGTAAAATCCGGAAAATTTATAAAATGTGTAAAATGGACACAAATTATAGTTTATTTTAGCATTATTCATTTCATATGAGAATAACACAAAAACGTTCGTTCATCATTGTTTACAACGGAGTACTTCTAAAGCGGAAAACCCCGAACACCTGAAACGTTTTAAATATAGAGGCCTGGGCAGAGAATACAACTTTGTACCGTTTGGTTTCGAGACCCTAGGTCCGTGGAGTCCCAATGCGTATATTAAGCTATTTTCGAACGCCTGGTTGATGTAACTGGTGACCGGAGAGCTGGCGGCTTTTTCGCGCAACGCATCAGCATTGCAATTCAGCGAGGAAATGCCGCCAGTGTCCTGATTACAAGGCCTCGAGGGCCTTTTTTAGATTAACTTTAGTTTCATTTTAGTTTGTTTAATGTTGTCTTGTAAATAAATGCTATAGTATAGGTACTTTTGTAATTAGGTATTAGCGTATAGCCGGTAAAATGTTTGTATGGAATGTTTACTCGATCGTTTCACCATTCCTTAGTAATATCAAGCATTTCGTTACAAAATAACAAAACAACAAATCTATGCAATCAAAGCCTACCTTTACGTCGCTACGCCTCGAATCCCCGTAGAACGGCTACGGCGTAGCATGGACCCTCGTAAATTCGTAGCAAACGGCGTAGCCGAGGCGCCTCGATAAATTAAATTCTCAAGGATGATTCATACAAATGAAACATTCACTTGAATGCGATCATGGTCCCTGAGCTTTCGAGGACAATATGCACATTTTTAACAGTATTTAGGCCGACATCACCCACAAGGTGAACTGATGCCCTGTATCCGCGGGATGCCGCAGGTCTGATCACTGTGGCACTCTTTGTGGGAGGTCTATGTCCAGCAGAACACGTTTTTCTGGTGATATGATGATGGATATCTCAACTAGAGCATGTTAAAACCTTGACCTCGCATCCAGCGGATTCCAGCGACTCTTACCAGGTCATCCATCGACCTTGGGGGACCTTTCCTTCTCCCTTCGTCTACCCACACTGAGCCTGCTCGCCACTGGAGAACCTTTTTGCCCGAACGGTCATCGGTTCTACGTGCAATGTGATCCCCAACATAGTGAGACCACGTTTCAGTGCCATATGTCATCACTGGCAACACACACTTTGAGATAAATAAATATAAATAAATGAATATTTGGGGAAAATCTTACACAAATCGACCTAGTCCCAAACTAAGCAAAGCTTGTACTATGGGTACTAGACGACGATATACATACTTATATGGAACAAATATGAATATTTGCTCATCACACAAATAAATGCTTTTACCAGGATTCGAACCCGGGACCTTCGTAGGCAGGGTGCAACTAGGCTACGAAGGTCGTCAAACACAGATACTGCTTTAGCTAATATATATTATTTACTGCCCCGCCCACCACAGTGAGCGACCACGTTTCAGAGCCATATGACATCACTGGCAACACACACTTTGAGATACTGCTTTCGCTAATATATATTATTTACTGTGCCTATACCGTTGAATTTTAACTTAAACTTTCAAAACTACAGACCTTACCGTTTTGATATTTTCTATTCATTACATATCAGCCCGCAAAAAAGTCATAAACGTGCAACTATAACGTTTAGTTTTCAGGTTTAAATTATATCAACACTTTTCGCAGCAATTTCGTTCCGTATCTACAATATTTATACCCATAAAGTCATATGTGCAGGTAATTTTATATAAAGGTAAGTTCTTTTATATTAAAGCGGGTAGTGGCACCGCAACGAGTATTTTGCCCCGCGACCGCAGACGCCCTGAGGACAACACCCTCGCAATGTTTTACTTTCTTGGAGTTCCTTTGCAACAAAAACTACTTATACCTAAGGTTCACGACCGCTTAGGTCGAATGGAGTAGCAGCGCCAAAATCGGTCCATGAATGTCAAAACTGTAGCGTGTATAACTATAGGTAGACCGTTTAACTTAGTCCTCGCCTGCACTGCGAGCGGGTGCAGGGATTTAACGATAACGGGACGCGCGTGGCGTGCTCCCCATTTACGTCATACTGCCCGCAGGCGAGGACTAAGCTAAGCGGTCGAACTATAGTGGGCTCTGTGATCTGTACATTTTGCTAGTCTGCTTTTTTTCAAAAAAAAATTTAAGCATTACCTAAAACTGAATAATATAGGTACAGAACTGTCGAAGCAGCAAGAATGACTTATCCACAAGTCGTTGCGTCGTCCTAAACACGTCCGCTGCCTGATCCGAACACAACCAACCTTAAACTACGTGGCACACGTGGCACACCAGTGAATATGATTAATAGTAGATTGTGTCTCAAGAAGGCAAATGATATATTTACGGGCGGCATATTGTATCCTGAGTGAAGCGAAAGATTCTATAATATAATCTTGAGCGTAACGAGGGATTCAAGTGTTTACGCCCAAGACGGAAATAATTTTGCTACCGAGTCACACATACTGTTTTTTACACCTTCGATGAGGAAAATTTAAGTCCCTAATTTTAGGGCTACAATGAATTTTTGCTGAATAGCGGGTGTGAAAAAATTTGTATGAGGTGCCATTCATGGATGCATCCAAGTGTCGGTCAACAAACTATGAGTCAGAGTCCACCTTTAAGATATAGTCCTCCTAATCTCAGCGTCATCTCAATTGTATCCTACATGAGCTCGGGGTCCACTTGCAACCTTTCCAAACATAGGCATTAGTTTTAATAAATACCTTTACCGGGATTCGAACTCGGGACTACCGGCAAACAAGGTCGCTACGTGAAAAAGAAAAGGCAAAGTTACGAAATATGCCAAACGCTAACTTTTCATAAGATAAACTTACTAAAGTGTCTCCGAAACAACCGGTTTCATATGACTTTGAAGTCTTGTGCCACTCAGTAAAGTACGAATCCGAAGAAGAGTTGTAACTCTTATTCGTATTCGCTGCAAATATCTGCGATTTGCGTTTACGTAAGTATTACATACTTGTTAGGGTTGCCTCGCTGTGGAACAAACAATATTAAGGGGGCGTTTCGGAGCAGCGCCGCGCGAAGTTTAGGTTTTTAACGCTACTCACACAACGATAGAGGCTCGCGCACCGCACACGCACACATGCACGTATACACAGTGGGGCGTCGGACTTTGACTCGCCAACAAAATTGTAACTTTGGATTTTGTTACCAAATATAAAAATTGTTATGTCAAATATAGGTATTTCATCTTAATACCTACCAACGTTCGCCCGAACCGAGCGCGCAGCCTATCTAACTATGTGGACAGTTGTTTTGTTAAAGCAATGACGCGTAATTCAATGTTGGAGAGGCAACCAGATGGCTAGCGGTATTTGAGCTCCCGAAGTGTTGTGGAACCACCCTGTGCAACCCGAATTGAGCCAACTGTGAGTGGTTCGGAAATAGGAGAAGTGTTGTAAAAAAAAAAATGTCGCTTGGCAACCGATTGAAACGCGGTAGCCTGAAAGTGTGTACGCTGTCCATATAGTGGAATTTGTATGCCATCCCTCCTAGTGTGACCGGAGCCGAGTAAACGAGCGAAGAAAAAAAATAAAAAATTGGCAGGCAACCGCTTGAATACAAACGCGAAATTCGTCAAAATGGGAATACGCCAAGAATACGCGCAATAAAAGGTTTTGCAATCAATTGCCATGGACAATTTTTGCTTGGGAGGGACGGTTGCCTCTCCGACATTGAATTACGCGTCATTGCTCTGAATATTAGGCGAGGGCATTTTTGCCATATGTATGTAGGAGGGTCGGGCGGAACTGGTGGAGATTCATTATTTTCCCCACTCTCGTTAATCATGATATTTCACGAAATTAAAGTCGATCTACACTCTTTAGGTTTAATCAGTTTGATTAGAATTACAAATAGCATGAAATAATCATAAACCACTCGGATGAAAACAGATTACTAATTCTGTAACACGGAACGTGAGGAGATTCATTATTTTCCCCACTCTCGTTAACCATGATATTTCACGAAATAGAAGTCGATCTACACTCTTTAGGTTTAATCAGTTTGATTAGAATTACAAATAGCACGAAATAATCATAAACCACTCGGATGAAAACAGATTACTAATTCTGTAACACGGAACGTGAGGAGATTCATTATTTTCCCCACTCTCGTTAACCATGATATTTCACGAAATAGAAGTCGATCTACACTCTTTAGGTTTAATCTGATTGATAAGAATTATAAATAGCGCGAAATAATCATAAACCACTCGGATGAAAACAGATTACTAATTCTGTAACATGGAACGTGAGGATATTCATTATTTCCCCCACTCTCGTTAACCATGATATTTCACGAAATAGAAGTCGATCTATACTCCTTAGGTTTAATCAGATTGATTAGAATTACAAATAGCGCGAAATAATCATAAACCACTCGGATGAAAACAGATTACTAATTCTGTAACACGGAACGTGATGAAGTCGGCGGAAGGTTGGGAGCACAACCGCACTACAGCTCGCGTCTCATTCCAAAGTGAGTTGTGCTTGTCAACGTGTTTCCCACTCCACCTCCATGTGACAGCTGTCAGATTATATGATTATAATGTAAGTATGAGGAAAAAATTGTTCGTTTCCGGAACATCGCCGGCCGCTGCCGCTGCACGCTCGCTACGCTCGATTGGCTCACACCCTGTAGGTTCGCGGTTCTTCCTAACGCTCCTCCTCGCTTCGCTCGTCGTTGTACCTACACTGACCTGCCTCAGAATCCAACAAAAAATATTATGCTAACTACACGTTACTAATAATAGTAATTATCATAATTCCAAAGCAAAGTTTATATTTTCCCAAATGACATTTGACGGTTGGTTTTTTGCCTAAGCAAATCATTTACTTCATAATTATTTGCCACATAAAAGTTTGTTGTAGTATTGCATTATAAAAATGTTGCCAAATAAGCATAGTGCGAAGTAAAGTTATGCCAACGCTTGATTTACCAAATGAAAATTCTGCGAAAATTTGGTTGCGAAGTGAAATTTAAAGAAACATATTTCGTCGAAAAGGCAGTAAACCATTTTGGCCCTATAGTTAAATATCGAACACACTAACAAAATTTCACGAGAATCTGTTGAGAGATGCGACCTATAGAGTATAATTAGATGTCAATTACATCTAATTATACTCTATAGGTGCTAATTACTACCCAATCCATTTTTATGATCAAACCGAGGAAGCATGTTGTTAAGTTCTACGTGATTTAAATATGTTAATCAATGAACATAAGAATAATTTTCGTTTGAACCACTGTGTACTCATTTTGTGTAAGTACACGGTTCGATCGCAATCTGTCAATGCGGCGCCAAGCGACGTGGTCTCGCTCCGGAGGCTCGCGGCCGACTGAACGCGGCCGCCGCGACCGGTCGCACTTGTAGTGAGCCGGCCGCTCCATACTAATTCGTATGAAGAATTAGAGCGTAAAAATTGGGCATCTTTGTGATACTTTTACACGAAATAAGTACATATTTGTTAAGAAATGATGATTGCAAGGATTTCACTATAGTTTTAACTTTATTATTTGATACAATTCATTTAATAATTCTTGATACTTACGACTCAGTTGTTACAATACGGGAGTGCGTTTTACACGTTTTTAGTGTTTTTTGATTTTTTTTACACTTACCTATAAGCATTATCTTAAATTCGAATGATTCAAGAGGAAGTAACATTCATTGGCTAGCTGTGTAATATTTTTCAAGGTTGTGGAACATCGTTTACTATATAATTCTCTTACATTCCCGACCTTCGATTGCCCCCTGCCGGCCCTTAACGTCACTGAAATTGATTGTTTTTTGTTTCAATGATTATGTGGGTAATATAATTGTATACATTATGTCACTTATTGTGCTAACATAATTATTAACCTAGAACTATAAAAAATATATTGTTATACCTATGTACTTGACGACCATATAACCTATTTGGTAGTGAGTTAGTGACCCTGCCTACGAAGCTGGAGGTCCTGGATTCGAAATGTTCGAATCCCGGTAAGGGCATTTATTTGTGTGATGAGCACGAATTCTTATGTATATACGTATGTATTTATCTATATATATCGTCGCCTAGTACCCATAGTACAAGCTTTGCTTACTTTGGGACTAGGTCGATTTGTGTAAGATTGTCCCCACATTTTTATTTATACTTTGTAAATCATGTGAAAGAGGTAAAATTATGTTTATGCACCGCAACTAATCTCCAAAAATCTCCGATCTTAAATTTTGAAAGTACTATTAAAAAGCATTATCCTTTCGTATACACCGCACCTTAACCTTTTCATTAAGTATAGTTAAATTACTACATGGTGGATTTCAAATAACTGTTATTAAATTTTGATTAGGATTTTGATAGAATAAGCTTTATTTTTCATCATTTCATAGTTTCATCCGAAATAACTGCTTAAACATTCCACCGACATTTTGATGTGGCTTTTACATTCGCTAGGGCTGCCTCGGCGCGTAATCCGCTCACAGACTATTGCGAGATTCCGTTCCTCCCCTAAACTCCAACCCTTTAGCCAGGTAACTAATATAGTCGCAGATGTTGCAATTTGTAACATATTTTGTGTTTTTTTTTTTTTTGAGTCAGGCAACAAGGCCCATATATACAAATACCTTACAGACTAACATATCAATATACAAAACTTATAACATAACACAAATACACGTTAAGACGGCGACGCGCGACGCAAGTTCTGGGTGTCAAATAACCGGCCTCCAAATCGCCGGAAAACTACACCCTTCGGCCAGAGCTCCTCCTTCATGAAGGTCGACAGCTTGTCAGTTGGTACTCTTACCACAAATGAATTGAAACTCGGTTTGTGGCGGCCAACCTCTCAACCCTCAGGATGAGCTTGGTCTTCAAGCGCAAGTACTCGATGATCTGTTCGGCTTTCGTCGAGTGGTGCAGACGGGACACATATAACAATGTCACCGGGACCGCGGGGTTTAGTAAACCGGCCGACGCAGTACCGCACAGGTTGCGACAGGCAGACTTCTTATTCCTGTCAATCAAAATGAAGCCATCCTTGTCGCCAGTAGTCTTCTGCGGTGGTAGAGGATCGGCCAGTCGTTATAGCGATCGTCTTTCATTTGTTTGTCGAGACGTGTGAGAGGATACACCATTTGAAGAAAAAAGCATTTCAATTCATTTATTCCTTGATAAAACGTAGTTTTACATGTCAATAGGTACATTTAGTAGCTACGTTTTTGCACAGTGATACGAAAACGTAAAGCGCACAGTGGTGCGCTTCATCAATATTGATTGAAGTTTTCACGATTCTCAACACAATATTTCGACTAAACAGCACTTACTCGCGTATAATTTACGAGAAGCCAAAAAGGTAATTATGGGAAAGATTTATCAAACCAAGCAGTAGTTACGTCAAGTCAGATAAACTCGATAACATTATATCGAAACTGACAATCGCTTCTAAGCTGTAGCTTTCTAGAATCGTGGGCGACGTCGCTGAATGCCGAATCTTGTTAAAACATCGGGACCTGCAACGAATAGAGACTAGCCGATGTTCCGGATATTTACAGATTGAATATAATTTCAGCTCAACCGTTCACCACTTTCACATCACGTCGGAATTTCAATGTATTCCGCGCGGTTGTTGTGGACGCTTGTGAACGAGCTCGTGAAACACCAGAAACACATTGACATAGGAATACCATGTGAAGTGGCAAACAAAAAAGAACCTGGGCTGATTTGACGACCGATTTTGCCTACTTGGTAGTAACTCTGCCTACGAAGCAAGAGGTCCTTCTTGGGTTCGATTCCCAGTAAAAGCATTTATTTGTGAGATGAGCAAGAATACTAGTTCCTCAGTCATGTTTGATTGAATGATGTTTTCTATGTACGGAAGCATTTATTTCTTTAGATAAGTATGTTTATTGTCGTCTAGTACCTATAGCACAAGCTTTTGCTTAGTTTTGGTCTAGGTCGATTTGTGTAAGATTGTGTGAGATTATTTGAGTATACGCAAATATTTTTACAAAATTGAACTGTTTATTTCAATAATAAAAATTATAGGTTTAATCACAAACTTAACTGCTAATCTTAAATATAAAAGGTTTTTGAGTTAAGAAGCCTGCCTTATTACTAGTTAATCCTAAATAAGGGTAATAATTTAATTAATTTGCTTAAATTGGACTTAGTTGTGTTTGCCTAACATGTGTCGCTTAACTATATTTTTAATTTGGGCTGTAGTTTGACCCTCTATTGAGCTAGATAAATCATCAGGGAATCTATTTAAGGTACTTGGGAGAAGGCATTTCCACACTCTTTGTCCATATTCGTTGTTACTTTTTGCAACCTCAAATTTCTGTATATTTTGTAAGCTACGTAAGTGTTTGGGCTTTGCTTTTTTTCTTTAGGTCTTTAATGTCGTTACTATACTGGGTTACAATTGATAAATCTATTTTGTCGTATACTGTTAGCACTTTGCAATAGTTAAATAAGTTTTCATATTTATTTCTGTGCATATATTTAATTTTTAAAGGTACAATGGTTTTTAATAGCCGTATTTGAATATTATATATATTCTTAAGATATGGTTTATATGATCGTCCATAGCTTTCTATACCATAATTTACAACGGAATCTGCTAAGGACATGTAAAGCAGTCTTAATACGAGACTTTATGTTTAAGAATACACAGCTTTGCCAAGACGGATCAGAGTTTGCTACATACGAGTATATGGTCAATATGGGGCCCCCAATTGAACTTGTGGTCTATTTTTAGTTCAAGGTATGTATGTTCTCTTACAGTTTCTAGGTAAGTGCAGTCACAAAATGGGCTGGGCATGTGTAGACAGTTGTGTCCGTAGGCTATGATCTGTGGTGTAAAGTTAGTTTTTTTATAAGGTGAATGTATGTGCATTAACTTAGTTAATTTTATATGTTTCCACACAAATCAACCGACTTCTCTGGGAAGCTATGCTTCATCTGCACGGAAATAAAGAATAGTCAAAAACTTTGGTAGAGAACTACATTTAGGAATACATATGTACGTTCAGTCATTCAAGGAAGTGGTGTACTCTATATTTGTGTTTTAAGGTTCAAAAGTGAAAGACTATTTTATTGGGCATACTGTAAGTATGTCTGTTTAAATACAATTAATAATTGAATAGCCAGGCCTTTTACATAGTCTAAACTGAGCAACGCATTAGTTTTGAAAGAGTTTATTTTGGCATTGGCTTCAAATATGCATGCCTTGGTAAGCAAGCAAGTTACGACTCCAAACTTCACCCTTTTTAAAAGGAAAACAAGCCAACTATCCTAGAATTAAGACAACTAAGTTGCTTATTTCCCTTTTCCTGCACATCGCCCTAATCCTACGAAGGGTAATCTATCCTTGTTATAAAACACACGAGGGCATAGACGTTGACAGCTGAACAGAGGCCTCCACCAAAAACTGTCGCAGTTACCGGTCCTGCGCCATCCGCATCCAGCGTACTCCCGCGACCTCTACCAGACCCCGTATCATGGTCGACCTTATTACACGATAAGTGACAAGATAGAGCGTTCTATCGACCGGTACGTGGTCGCCACTCGAGAACCTTTCCGCCCCAACGGCCATTGGTTCTACGTGCTATGTGCCCCGCCCACTGCCACTTAAGTTTAGCGATCCGGCCTATTAGATAGCCTCATTTCTGATGCGGTCACGCAGAGAAACTCCCAACATGGCCCTCCACCAAATGCCGGAACCAATGGCCGTTGGGGCGGAAAGGTTCTCGAGTGGCGACCACGTACCGGAAGGCGCAGCGTGGGTAGGCCCCCGACAAGGTGGACTGATGACCTGGTAAAGGTTGCGGGAGTCCGCTGGATGCGGGTGGCGCGGGATCGGTCACTTTGGCACTCTTTGGGGGAGGCCTATGTCCAGCAGTGGACGTCTTTCGGCTGATATGATGATGATGATGATGATGACGATGATCGACCGGTAACAGCCAGTGACGGACGCTCTGTATTGTCACTTATTGCGTGATACGGCCGACCATGATACGGGGTGTCTGGTGTGCCGGGGTCAGTTGGTCTATCATGAAACGCATTGTATGAACGTTAGGTAGATTTGAATTTCACTTTTTGTATCGGTAAATGGAAGGTGAATTATCTTATCGTACGTTCGAAAAGTTACACGATCATCCCTCTGGTCATTAGTCCACCTTGTGGGCTCTATCCACGGCCAAAGCCCCAAGTTAAAGTGTTATATAGATGACTTTATTTAAGTATACACAATTGAGTCACATTTGGTAAAAAAATATAAAAGCTATAAGTAATCAATAAATTTATTTCTTGCCTAAGCACTTTACACCACGAAACTTTAGCCTGCGCAACGTTTCCATTACAAATATTTGCCCGTATATTTCAACAAGTCGGTACTAAAGCAATGTATAACATAAACTTGAGGAATTCAGTTGACAAGGGCATTAGTGGATTGTGGAGATTGAATAGTATCTTACGATACCCGGCATTACTACCCCTACCCTACCCTATTATAATAGCCAGAAGTTAATAATAATAGGTGATGTGAACCAAAGATATTTTGCGTTGCAAAATGTAGGTTGGGTAAATAACATTTACAGTTAAAGGTATTTTCTCAAAAATGCTATGTAGTGTTGCCATAATATCGTTTAAAAGACTACAGTAAGTGGAACATACCGAAGACTCATTAAAATTGTCCAGTAAAAGGCGAGATTTTCAACTTGGAATCAATATTTGTCCAGTAAGTAAGTACCTATGTAATTCCTATTAGGCCTCTCACAGATTGGCGCGGCCTGGCCGCGGCGGTCAGTAGTAAACTTATCATTAGCTGTCGTACTATTGTCCGCCACCGCAGGCCGTGCCAGTGTGATGCCTTAAGCCTGCATCACACTGGCGCGGCCTGCGGTGGCGGACAATAGTAAATTTGACAGCGGCGGACAAGTTTACTATTGTCCGCCGCCGCCAGGCCGCGCCAATCTGATGCAGGGTTTAGGCCTCTCACATACTGGAGCGGCCTGCGGTGGCGGTCAATAGTAAATTTGGCAGCTAATGTCAATTTTACTATTGTCCGCGCGGCCAGGTTGCGCCAGTGTGATGTAGGCTTTACTCGTACGTATCATGCGTCACCGACCTATAGAAAAACTAAGGATGTGAGGGCAATGAGGTCGTTTATGAACTGTTTAATTTAAAATATATTCTTATTTAAAGTATACTCTTTAATGTGCATACGACCAATTATTTTATTATAAGTAGGTACACTTGCAATTTACAACACAAACAAATTTACATTAAAAAAAAGGTCAGCACTATTGGCAGTATAAAGAAACTCATGATCGATGCATATTTTAAAAAAAGTTGCCACAGGTTAGTGGGGAAAAGTATGCTGCGTTTAGTTCATTTGTGGTGTGTAAAATGATGGAATTAAGTTAAGATTATTGTCGTTCTTTCGGAATTCCTTTTTTGTGTTGTTAAGAAAAAAACGTCCGAGTCCAAAGTAAATCTATGCCAAATTTAAGTTTTATTATGTTTGTTTTTATTATTTGTCTTTGATAAATGAAACATTTCTTTGATAGAGCAAAATAGAATAAAGTAAAAGTATGAACATAAGTCATAAAAATAACAATAATAAAATTGTATAATAAAAAATATTGGTAAGACACAATTAAACGCAGTATTTATTTATAATAAAAAAAACAGCATGAATTTAAGGCGGGATTAAAGCTCGAAACAAATTATCAGACGCGGCTGACGTCCGCGACTAATAAATAATGTACACAGTCGAACGGGATCCAGCGAGCCAGATTTCTGTCGGACGTCCGAACGCTCATAGTTACGTCCACGGCCTACGTCCGATAGTTTGCACAATTCAGTGTATATTTATTACCTAGAAAGCGGCTGTGAGCCGCGTCCGTCCGCGTCCGATAATTTGTTTCAAGCTTTTAGCCTCTCGCAGACTGGCGCGGCCTGGCTATTATTTTTTCTTATTTTCTCGTTTCATTTTTGAGAAATGCACTATACGTACTAGCTTCGACCATAATAACCATCCTGCCTCGTATTAAAGCCGGACCTCGCCTACGGCTCGGTCCGTCTAATTCGTTCTCGGCCTGAGGGGCTACCGGAAAATGAAAACGAACTTCGTTTGTGTATCTCCGTCTCTGTCGCACTTGCTAGTTCAAGCGACAGAGACCGAGATATTCGAACGAAGTTCGTTTTCACTTCGCGGTAGCCCCTCTGTATGGCTTACGTTTACTTATCTCTACCGTAATGTATTACCGGTCACATTGACACTGTTTGTCACTATGGCCTGCAGTGGACGTTTCTGGTAATCACATGTCGATTAGCGCACGATTCTTCTAATCTTTTCTGGAATAGGGTACCTACTACCTAGGTTGCGTTTTATTTTCATAGCGTACGAAGGAATAGCGCGCTTCTTCGTATATTTATCGTTTTATAATATAATATGCATGTACTTAACAAGCAGCAACGTTATAATATAAGCCAGAATGTTAATGCGGTGCTTAAGAAACAAATCCAAACTCACTTACTCCCCCGCCGATAACTCTCTCAAACATAAACTTGACAGATTAGCTGAGGACCCTCCAACTTTGGAGATTCTGCACATAAGAGCTTTAGGTAGGGGACACTGATTTTAAACGAGACTTGACTTGTTTCGTTCTCGAACGAGGGAGATAAGCAATCGAAGTTCTATGCTTCAGCTTGGGCTGAAAATCGTTTGTATGACGAGTAGGTTCAGCGTAGCGCATTATACGCGCGTCATCAGGTAGATCCAAATGTCACTTTTTATATGCAAAAAGGACAGTCTGGTCTGGAGCCTACAAATTGTAGGCGACCGCATTCGATTAGGTCCAAAAGTGTATACATCTCTTTGTCCTCGACTGTACCTAACGCGCGTTCACAACGTTACGTGATTATCCCTCTGATGTCCAGCAGGTCGATCACGTAACGCATTGTACGCACGTTAGGTAGATCCAAATGACAATTTTTTGATGAAAAAACTTGCCAAATGCGAGTCGGACTCGCGCACGAAGGGTTACATTACTTATAAAAACGGTAAAAAAATCACGTTAATAGTATGGCCCTTACATATTCATTTTATTTTGTTTTTAGTATTTGCTATTATAGCGGCAACAGAAATACATAATTGGTGAAAATTTCAATTGTCTAGCTATCGCGATTTTTGAGATACAGCCTGGTGACAGACAGACGGACTGACAGACAGCGAAGTCTTAGTAATAGGGTCCCGTTTTACCCTTTCGGTACGGAACCCTACACTGAGAAAAATGGATTAAAGACGACGTAATGAAATATTATGCAAACATTAGAAAATACGCTGCTTGCCACTAATAGAACAGTGCGCAACACTTTAAATAGTGACAAGAATCTAAATCTGTTCTGCTGGATAATGAACTTATTGTGCAAGAAACCTCACCAAAACATAAGGTTCAAATTCATTATCTTTTATCGTGCAAGTAGCATACAATATTATGCACACAGCACCAAAAATACATAACGTCGAATAATATTGAGTGATGAATGCACGATAAATTAGTGACGTCACAAATGCACCATAAAATATCGGTATTTGCATAGAAAGTTATGGTTCAAAGAATTTGCACTATGGTGTTTTGTGCAATGCATGTATATATTTCAGACTATGCAGCAAGTTTGAAAGTGCAAAGCCTTAATTAAATCGTGTGTATACACATAAAAGTTTCGCAAGCAGAGGCCTTGGAGGGTGGATTGGATGGACAGTGTGCAGTTCGAATCTTGACCTTGCGTGATGTGCGTGTTTATTCAGAGTCGAACTTAGGATTTAATGGGATGGGAGAGACCTCTTCAGAAAATGGGATTTGATGAAGAAGTCGTCGAACACTTTGCTAGTAAGTACCTAGTTATCTATTATTTAAAATGGTTAGTCGTAAAATGTAGATTGAAGAACCTAAGTTTATAATTGTGTAATTTACATAAATTTTATTTGGTATTTCAGGCGTGTACCAGCTATACCGTTCTTTCGTCGCTATTGCGGTTTGCTATAGGTAGGGAGGAGCAGGACTTCCTTGACTTAGATAATCAAGGAGTGACACCCGCTGGCTGAGCCCCAGAGTCACAACTAACTACAAGTGCGGGACAGCCCGCTAGCTGCCACTGCTGGAGGAATCGTTCAACACACCAGCCGATTGCAGCACTCCTAAACCCAAAAACGCCGGGAGAATCAGCAATGGTTTACTTCTCTATCCCATAGAACGTGTGGTTTGATGCAACTAAATTAATAAATTTAATATATTTCAGGTCGTAACACTCTGTAAGGCGGCGCCTTAGGAGGGCTATACTAAAAGCCTGCCAGAGGGCTGACCTGATGATGTACTTCGGGTTCGGAGACCATCCCACGGAACGTCAGCCGCAAGTATGTGTTATCCTACTATTTGACGGAAATCGAAGCGTTTCAAACGTATAACCGTCCTTAATTATGATAATTTATTCAGAAAACTGAATTATAATTAAATTGTTTTTTTCAGATGATGACGATTCTAGATAGCAGGTGCAATAACATTGCTGAGTTGCATGTACAAGATTTTGCCGGCTGCAAGCAAGAAGGGGTTTCTGGAAGCCGACCCGAAGTGCTGTTTTTTATTAGCCTGCTATAGTGTCTGTTTTTAGTTATGTTTGTAGTTATGTTTACAAAAAATAAATGTTAGTATAAATAAAATAAAAAATTTATTTAGAAATAGAAATGAGTAAAAGGATGATGCCAAGGTAGAAAAGCACTAAAACATTTAGCGCACTCGCATATAAAAACATGGTTCTATCATGGGCAGGCACGTAATATTACGGGGCACGACTTGATTGGTGCCCAATTAGTAAAATGCAAACGCACATAATAGTATAATCATACGAAACTATAAGTTATCGCCATGCATTATAATATAAAGTGGCTCCAAAATAAGCATTTTAAAGCAGTGCACTATAAGTTTTCTTGCTTAAGGCAATACCTTATGATTCCTTGAACGATTTTTTATAATGCGAGCTGCGAATGAGCTTGTGACGTCATTGAATTGATGACGTCACGGTGGAATCATATTTTTTTGTGCACAGCCGGCAGCGTAACTTTATGTGCGTGCACGATTGGTCAAAAATGTCTGCATTCACATAAGTTTATAGTGCCCCATTTTTCTTAGTGTAAAATAGACAGTTGGACTGTCCTAACGCGCGCTCAAAACGTCACGTGATTACCCCTCTGACGTCCGATATTCTCGCTTTCCCGCTGCTCTCCACGGTCGCATTTCTCAGCAGATTCTCGTGAAAGGGGTTTGGGTAATAATGTTGTAATTTTTTTAGATGAGCGGCCATTCGTAATAGTGCTAGATTATGAATTATGATTGATTTACTCAAAGCACACATATTTTGTTGCGAATGTAATACAATAAAATGCATCGGAGCCGAGATATTTGCAATATATATTTTCACAGGTCATATTGAAAAGTTATATAAACAAAACTTCAAACTGAAATATCTCGGCTCCGAATTTGTTTAGCGCGTTTAATTTTATATATCTATGCGTATTATTAAGAGGTCCTCTAATCGATTATTATAAAAACATCCTTGCCCGCTGCAAAAAAAAACGTCATTTTTTCTCATACATGCTTACCCAATGCCCTTTGATTATACCGGGTGGAAAGGCACGACGATCCTTTCCACAAAAGGGGGATTGTTTAGATTTAGTGCTGTATTTCCTCTAAAGAAACTAGGCTTGAATTCGTAAGCGTTTTGAAGTTATAGGCAATTAACTTTTAATGCAAAATACTGCAAATGACAACCAACACACATTTTAACAATAACACAAGGGTCAGTGACCTTTATCAATACGTATATACAATTATAAGTACGTAGTAATAGTAGGGTTGTCCCTACGAAGAACATTAATTAATTTTAATATTTTTACTAATTGTTCGTAAAAAAAATCTAAACATTACGAATCGATTCTCCATCACTTGAACTAACCCCCCTTTGCGGAAAGGATCGCCGTGCCTTTCCACCCGGTATATAGGTAGTTTTTACTTGACGAGTCACTTAATTTTTTTATCCAGGTTCGCCATTTCTACGACTCACTCGCAATAGTCTAAAACTAGAGCCTCTAATTTTAGACTATTCCATCGACTTTTGCTGGTTCCAAAGTTATGTTCGTTTCACTGGGATTGGCAAAATAATAAAATTAAGATATGTAGTTGTACTTAAGGCGGTGCATTGGAAATTATCGCGTGCATTGAAACGCCTTTCTGACTAGATTAAGAAACAATAAGGTGTGATTTTCAGATATATAATTCTTGACTATATGATTGTTTATCTGATTTGATCGATACATGATTGCTTAAAATTTCGTCTATAGAAAAAAAATCCATAGTTGGGTCTGTATTTTCCTTTTTTTACTCAGCCTACTCAAACATTATTTTACGACACAATCAAGTTAATACTATAGTATTTTATCTCATCTAAAATCTCACTTGATAAAATTTAAATAAAACTTCACTAACTAGTATATTTATCGAAAAAAAAAGTCATTCCCGAAGAGTGTTACATCTCTTTTTCTCGTGTGCGGAAGGCATAAGCGTGTATCTGTCTAGGGGGCGTGTCCGACTCAAGTCAAGCCATCCCGTTAAAAAGATTAAGTTCAAAAAATCTTAGGTAACCCGACTTTGTAAAAGTATCTGAAAAAATCTTATTTACATTCAAAAGGTAGCCTGTATCACCTGGAGCATAAAATTTAGAATCAACACCGCATTTCTTAAAATCGTTTCTATAACTGAATCGCTACGGTGGATCACACGTAAACATATACTGCTAAACCCCCCCCCCCCCCCCCCCCCCCCCTTTCGGCTCCGCTATAGTCGGGAAAAAACAACTTGAGCTACCTACTGCCCATTCCTTTGTTTTATTTCAATAATTTACGGCTTTTTAGGGTCCCGTAGTCAACAAGGAACCCTTATAGTTTCGCCATGTCCGTCTGTCCGTCCGTCCTCGGCTTAGCTCAGTAACCATTACACTAGAAAACTGTAATTCCACATGGGTATATAAATCCAATCACGCCGACAAAACAGTACAATAAAATCTTAAAAAAAGTTTTTTTTTAGGATACCTCCCCTACACCTAAAGCGGGGATGTAATTAATTGTTGACGCAATCCGTTCCACACAACATGTGTATTGTCTTATACAATCAACTCCCCAATGATTTGAGGACGTTGCATCGGAAAGTATTTAAGACAAAATTAACTAAACTATTCGAATTTGGACGTTATTCCTAAAGAGAAACTGACTATGCCACTCGCATAGATCTAAGCCATGATAGAATCGCAGATAGAAAACTTGTCGTTAGTCAGATTTGTTGCTGAACTTGACCGAATGGATGTCATTCTGCTTTTTGTTCCTAGTTGCGTGACACTGGTTTATATATTGACGCTGACGTAACACTACCCGCAACTGACGACTTTCAAAGCCGGGTCAATTGTCTCTACCTGAACTCAAATAATGTATCACTTATCATAAGCATGAAATCCCAAAAGCATACTCAGGTCCGCAGGCCGAACGGCATAACCTCTAGATTAAGCGCAGCAAGATTGGAGATGCAATAGGAATGCCTACCGCGCTGTTTGCTGCATGCCTGCGACAGATCGGGATCGACATTTGATTGTCTAGGCTAGGTAAATGTAGAACATGAAACTACTAGTTTTTGAGCACTGGAGTAGGCACTGTTTATAAAATTAAACTAAAGGAAAACTACAAATTTAATGCTCGGAGCACGGATTCAAACCGGGTACAATATACGCGTCCAGTGGCTCTCGATCAACTGAGCTATCGGAACAATATGTCTTCGTCACCAAATGTTTCAGTCAGTTCCTCTTACAACAACGCCTTATGGATGCGTGTAGCTACATCTACCTAATAGAAGACTCAGGCTTCCTATCAGCACCAACTCACGTGTCAAATATTATTGAGAAATTGTCAGTAACAAACAAAGCGCCAGCCCACCCCATACAATTTTTTTATATAGCAGTAACACAAACTAAATAACCTTAGTTACCTACTTACAATAATTTTACGAGTGTATTGATTGTAATAAAAACTATACACGAGAACTTAAGTCGACAGTCCCTGAAGAACTCAAATGGTAAGGATGTCCGCGTTCGAGTGAATTTGCAACTGGAAAAAGTGATTATTGAATTTTAATTATTCTTTCCAGGATTTTTTTTAGCCAACCCATTGGGGAGATACTTTTTAATGTAAGTACCTACTAAATTTGATATAAAATACTTTTCCCCTCAATGCCTCGGAAAGCCGTATTTTACGAGTATCCTTTAAAACCAGTGGGCAAAAACGCATTTTATCCACTAGTTGAGAAAGTAATTTGACCTTGGAGCGCGTTTAAGTAGCTTTTCGCAGATTACTGTTGTCACTATAACAACAAAAAATAAAAAACAAAATAAAATAAATAATTAAGAACTTTTAAAAATTGCTTGTTGCCTTCGTCAGGCGCTTGACAGTTGGACCAGCAGCGCAACATGCCTCCAGACGATAGCAATTAGTCAGATTCTGATAAATTGGGGCTGACAAATCATGACATGTATACATCCCATTACCCATTACAATTATATTGCAGCAGCTACACTCTTCAGCTCTTCTTAGCTCCTGGTAACAATGAATAATGTGCCCGCACCAACTCCCGATCCCCGACTTGTTTACGATATGGAATTAAGCTCCTGCCGAGATCGTCATCCAATCACGTGTGTCTCCGAACCAAAAAGTCCTAAGCGTCTACAGATTCAATAGTCTTTAGTCGTTTTGGATACTTGTTTAATGGTATGTCGGGATAGAAAGGACGGTAGAGAGCACATTTTGTGTGAGCGTTTGTCGTTGCTGTTTCAGTGGAGTGTAATGGAATCGTATCGGTGCAAGGAAATTGACTTGGAGATTTAAGTGCTCTGTGGTAGTATGTAATGTACCTGGAGCTAAATCAGTGACAGTGTAATGTACCTACTGTATTACAATAGAATGATTTTAGAGTAAAATAACGTCGTTTGTTACTGATGGGAATAGTAATTAGTTATTTGTTATGCAAGGCTGCAAAGTTGTTGTTTGGCGCAAGTGCTTAGTATTGAAAGCCGAGCTAGCGAAGGATTGTAAAATTGGACCATGAGCGAAGCGAATACGCCAAAGAATTTAGCTGCCGAGCGAAACACACAATTTTCACCTCACCACCGCGAGGAAAATTGTAGGTAAGTAAGTAAATGTAATGAAAGTAATTTGAACCTTATACTCATTTTCAATAAAGGTTTGTTTACATCTCATTAAGATCTAGCATATTATAATTATTTAATGTAACATAAATATTTTTGCATCTTAAAATAACCTCACGCTTACCTACAGAATAAAGTCAAAGTATTGTTGGGTAATCACGGTTTAAACTAAGACTCAAATACTTTCTTCAGTTTTTCCGCTAACTTAGCAGGCATCAAAATTCATATATATAACGGCGCCCGATTAATAATTTTCGAGGAATTGTATTGGAATTCAATTAATCGAGTAATCGTGAATAATGTTGAGAAGTTGATTATTTCTTTAAGCGGGTAGTTGTCGAAATTGTTGACATCAAGTTGATTTATTTTAAGAGCGGGTAACCCCGAATGGAGTTGTAAGTGTCATGGCGGCGAGGGAGGTCATTCGTTGACAGCGCCCCGCCCGTGATGGTCGCTTGCAAACCCATTGGCTCTTTAATCGAGATTTATTATTGCAATCCTGTTATCTTTGTCATCAGTGCACATGCATGCCCACACGGTCCGTAATATCGGATCCGCCGTCACACATGCCTGCTCGGCCTCCTTATACTCCTACATATATATCTATATATATCTTCTGCACTAAAATCTATAAATAACCACCATTATTTTGGTTTTACTGTCTGTGGCTTTAGAACAAAACAAAATTAAATGTATATGAGTTTTTTCTTAAAATAACTTTTCAAACGGTGCGTTCCAAAATTGGAAAAAGCGAAATTTTTAGAAAAATAAAACGACATTTTAATAGTTATTTGTTATGCAAGGCTGCAAAGTTGTTGTTTGGCGCAAGTGCTTAGTATTGAAAGCCGAGCTAGCGAAGGATTGTAAAATTGAACCATGAGCGAAGCGAATGGTTCAAAAGTACAATCCTGAGCATAGCGAGGCTTTCAAGGCACGAGACGCCAAACAATTTTGCTGCCGAACGAAACACACAATTTTTCACCTCACCCCCGCGAGGAAAAGTGTAGCTAAGTAAATGTAATGGAAGTAATTTGGACCTTATACTCATTTTCAATAAAGGTTTGTTTACATCTCATCAAGATCTAGCATTTTATAATTATTAAATGTAACATAAATATTTTTGCAGCTTTAAATAACCTCACGCTTACCTACACTAAAAAAGTCAAAGTATTGTTGGGTACTCACGGTTTAAACTAAGACTCAAATACGCTTATTTCACTTTTTCCGCTAACTTAGCAGGCATCAAAATTCACATATGTATATCTTCTGCACCAAAATCTATAAATAACCACAATTATTTTGGTCTGTCTGTGGCTTTAGAATAAAACAAACTAAATGTTTATGAGTTTTTTCTTAAATTAACTTTTAAAACGGTGCGTTCCAAATTTGAAAGAAGCGAAATTTTTAGAAAAATAAAACGACATTTTAAAATTATTTATTCGTATTTTATCCTTATAAGTCAGTCTAAATGTTAATATTTCGTATGTACCTACTTAATTAAGAGTGAATAAGTATTATTAATTTTATTTTATCAAAATAAGAACAATTTATTATTGGCATAACACCATCAGTTTCTGAACACACCTCTCATTCTGTATAGAAAAAAGTTGGGTCTCGGGATCGACCGTCACGTTCCAAATTCAAAAACTCTTTCCACGCTAGCGGATAAAATGGACTTTTGGGCGCAGATATTGAGCGATAAAGCAAGCCTTTTCGAGCCGGTGCGGTGAAAAATTATTTATTCGTATTTTATCCTTATAAGTCAGTCTAAATGTTAATATTTCGTATGTACCTAATTTATTATTGGCATAACACCATCAGTTTCTGAACGCACCTCTCATTCTGTATAGAAAAAAGTTGGGTCTCGCGATAGACCGTCATGTTCCAAATTCAAAAACTCTTTCCACGCTAGCGGATAAAATGGACTTTTGGGCGCAGATTTTGAGCGATAAAGCAAGCCTTTTCGAGCCGGTGAGGTGAAATAGTTATTTGTTATACAAGGGTGCCAAGTTGTATTTTAACCGCGAGTGTGAAATTGAAACGCGAGCTAGCGAATAGAATCTATGGTTGGACCACGAGCAAAGCGAGTGGTTCGAAAATAGAATCCTGAGCGAAGCGAATACTATATTTCACCATGTTTTCCACTTAGATGTACTAGACCTTAGTTTTTAAGATAACATTGTTACACCCTACCAGGGTCCATGTGGCACTCTTTATTGTATAACATCCTTCCTTACACTGGTACAATGAATAAATGAATTATAAATTAAAATTCTTCCGTCGTAACTGGTTTCGAACCAACCTGACGTGTATCAAGATACCAGAAATTGGTTTATTTGTTAAGGAACTACAAGATCCTACTAATATTATAAATGCGAAAGTTTAGATGTTTGGATGTTTGTTACTCAATCACGCTTAAACGGCTGAACCGATTTGGATGATATTTTGCACGGAGATAGTTTATAGCCTGGATTAAAATATAGAGAAGTTTTTATCCCGGGTGTCGCAGACGAAGTCGCGGGCGGAAGCTAGTAATTTTAATAAAAAAATTACTCCAAAACTAATCTAAGATCCCAATATAAATATAATATGTGAACAATTGCCTACGAAGCCGGAGGTCCCGGGTTTGAATCCCGGTAAGGGCATTTATTTGTGTGACAATGTGCATGAATATTTGTTCCTGAGTCATGGATGTTTTCTATGTATGTACGTATTTATTCATCTATTTAAGTATGTATATCGTCGTCTAGTACCCATAGTACAAGCTTTGCTTAGTTTGGGACCAGATCGATTTGTGTAAGATTGTCCCCAAATATTGATTTATTTATTTATTTAATAAGTCGGTGTAGTTACCTAATCAGCAAGAGTATCTACCTATGCTACTGAAATCAAAATCTTTAATACAACTTGCCTGAATTGATTCAGTCAGTCGAGAGTACTAAGGAACAAAAAGAAACCGAAGGAATGGCTGGCAATTTAATGCTTTTACAATCTTAATTAATATTTCGTACAGGTCTTCAAATGATTAAGTTTAATTTTAAGTTCAATAATATTATACGTTCGAAATGGGCAAACTGTTGTATGACATGAGATCTTATGTAGGTACACAGTTTTGACAATAAATGATATCTATCTATCTAAACTTGAGAGGCGGGCTCTTTTCGGTGGAGTAATTGCCATTCTGTTTTTCTCTCAGCCACTCTTAAAGGCACGTCTTGGTTTTGCCATTATACTTGAATGCACTCACAACACCTCTGGTGTTGCAGGTGTCCATGGGCGGCGGTAATCGCTTACCATCAGGTGATCCGTCTGCTCGTTTGCCTCCTATCATATAAAAAAAATGCAAAAGTAACTCCGGCTGTCTGTAACCTTTTCGCGCTTAAAACGCTGACCAATTGAGATGAAATTCGGTATGGAGAATCCCGGGGAAGGACATAGGACAATTTATCGGAAATGTATCTATAAGAAGGTGAAATGGGGGGGGGGGGGACGATAAACGAGTTCCACGCGGACAAAGTCAGTGGAAAAAGTTACTTATCTACATAGTACTTTCCCCGGAATACTGAAAAACCCTCCACGAAACATGGGCCGCCAGAATTGGTGCCCTACTGAACCAACCTGCGCATAAGCAGAATGAAGTCGTGAGTGCGCTAGCATTTGCGATCTTGCATAATGCGGGGAGACACACGAAAGGGATGAACAGACCATTTAGAAATGACTAGTATGGCAATCCTAACAACCTAAACAATACGGGTCACCCCCACTTAACCTAATATCGTTAGTACTAATTTCATTACACCTACCAACGTTCGATATAATTTTCATTAGCCCTAATATTCGGATAGCTAATCTTATATGGCATAATTATTTGCTGGGCCTAGTTTCATACCTCCTAATTTTTCCTAATACTAAACATCAAGTGTGCTAATATATTTGAAACTAATAATGATTTTTCGTAATGACTACTAAGCCTAATGAAAGTGCCTAATGATTACTAGGTATGTTTAATGTTCACTACACCTATCTGTCACTTGACCTGTTAACTTTTGCTCTAATGTTTAACTAGACTTAATTAATGCATATTTCTTCGAAACAGTGAAACTTTTCGGGTTTTCTTTGGATATCATCGCAACTAATCTCGTCAAAATGGGAGCCAATAATGTACGGCCCGATATTCCGTGTCCAGTTTTTATGGACGCGGATTATTGGGTCGTGCATTATCAGGGCGGACAAAAATGGCTTGTCATAAACGAACTCTGCCTTATGCCGGTTAGGTTAGGGTTCACTTGTGCCCCTCAGACAAGAAATAGACACCCCGCGCAGCGGAGTGGCGTCGACTTGCTGTAGTACCTCACGCCGGCGCGCGAGCTCTCTCGATTTTTCTCGCACTATACTTCTCTTTCTAAGCTTTCTAAGAGAGAGACGGATAGACATCGGATTACCTACCTATTCTACTATAAGGCAGGTCAGTGTAGGTGTAGGTACGACGACGAGTTACGCAAGGAGTGTAAGGTAGAACTGCGACCCTACAGCGCGCGATCCGAGCGAGCGAAGCGAGTGTGCCGCGGTAGCGGCCGGCAAAGCGCCAGAACCGACGAAATACGAAAAAAAAAACGGTGTAATAAAATTAGTACTACTGACAATTCGGGATAATGACATTAGGTTTAAAATACTTAGGCAAAATGAAGATTCGGGTTAGTGATTTTAGAGACATTGATAATAAGGTGTAGTCATTATTAGGCATTGCAATATTAGGCCTAGGGAAAAAATCGGTTAAATAAAATTAGTCTTAGTGAGAATTCGGTCATGACAAATTAGACATTATGAAATTTCGGGATACTGAAATTACTTAGGGCTAATGAATAATTAGGAATAATGTAAATACGGGTTTGTGATTTTAGGGTAAATGAAATTAGGGCTAGTGAAATTAGGTATAAAATTATTAGGGCTAACGGAGGGGAACCAAAAAATACTGATTTCTTCAGCTAAAATACTAATCGTTCCTCAACATGCGGCTTGGATGTGCAATTGTTATTTGATGTGTAAGTCAGTATTTTTCGTAAGTTTCAAATCAATCACAGTCAATATTTACACAGTTTGAATCCCGGCAGTACCAATTAGTTTTTTTCGAAACGGAATCATTTGGTATTTTCCAGTAGCTTTTCGTTTTAATATGTTAATACATTATACTGTGCTAAATGATTTCTTATTCTGAGGTTCCCTATGCCGTAAGTACCTACACGTTTGCGGTTTCAAGCCTAACGAAGTAGACTACATAGCATAAGTACCTAGCATATGTACCTAAGTACTTAGTAGTTAAGTAGTAGGTAGACTACACCTAGTTCATACGTTTGATGTCGTTGATAATACGACCAAAAATATATTCATTCCGTCTTTCATTCCCTTTGCGTTTGCAAGAAAAGACGCCAGTTTACTGAATGTGAGCCTGCGAGATAATTTCTGATGAAAACATTTTCCACGTCTTTTGAATGCTTTGAGGGATGAAGTCTGGCTGTATATGCTTATAAGCATTTGCACTTAGTAGGCCGTTTGAAAAAATACTCGTAGTGTAAGTAATTACCTAAGTAAAACTTCCCAATAAAATTAGGTACAAATTGCCTAACTATACCTACTCCAAATGAACTCATGACGATTATTGTGTATTGACTCTAGTCCCTGGGCGACCGAGCTACGGGGTAAAAATACGAACAAAACGAATTTTCCCAGACATGAGACTTACCTAGATCGTTTTCTCGCCCCCGTAAACCATTATACTTATTCCAAATCGAAATCGTTACAGTAGATTATTAGGCACAGTGACGCCACGTACCGGAACTGACCAGACTGATGACCTATCTACTGGTAAAGTTTGGGGATCTATGGCGGAGGCCGATGTCCAACAGTGGATGTCTTAATTTCGGCTGATACGATGATGATGAACAAACTCTAGAGGCAATGTAACTACAAAGCAGCAAATATGAACTACGTAAGAAAATAACTAAAAAAAGTCCTTAGTTTTGGCAGGGGAGTCCATTTTAAACCAACGCATTTGTGTTAAATTGAATCTCAATACAAATGTATCTAGGGGGATGTATGTTTGTTTGTACGCAATTGACGAAGCCTGCGTTGCGGATATCTTATGGACCTTAATCATTCTATTTTCAACGAATAAACTTTTCTTTCTTAATGTATGAAGATATAATTTATTTACGAATGGTGCAGATGACGAATATATAATTTAATACATAATTTAATTCACTTAACGGCACTCAGAATATGATTTCATATATATAGAAAAGTACTCTGTGACATAACACTGGCGTAAGACAAGCAGGTGACGCCATGCCCCATGGTCGCAGACACCTTGTGCAGCTTGCTTAACAAATCTTCGTGCAGCATGTGTAGATGGTTATGCAACCCCACGCCACAGCCACAACCACATCAGCCTCCACGGCAGCCTCTGCAGCACATTTTTATGAAAAGTAAATATCGATGTCGATAACTTGTAACAAAATATCTTTAGCTGCACTAAATCTCGAGCGAGCGAGACAGCGAGACACATCGTGCAAGTGGGAAAGCAGAGACGATGACGTATGAAGACCTGTGGCTCGTTTCACGAAGGTACAAGTAACAAATTACAAGCGGAAGTCTCTTTTCAATACCTTTTGATAGAAAGTCTTCCGCTTGTAGCTTCGTGAAACAGGCCCCTGGCAGATAACATGGTTCTATCCCTTTCTTACTCGTTATTAGGTACAAAATTTATTATGATGGGTACAAGCTAACGCACGGCTATGTATCTCACTCTAACAAATAGCTGTCACATAAATGCTTCGCGTTCGTTGGCCGTTCGTTTGCTCAGTGTGTCACCATTAGAGCATTTAGAGCCCATCTGTCTTTTTCTATAACCTGTGCTCTGGCATCTTGAATCTACTCTGTGGTCGACTACCTACCACAGACAAGGAAGTTTAGTTTACTTTCAAAGTTAGTCGAGGGAGAGTAGAGTGAGATCCGTTCAAGATATAAACAAAAATTGTGCAGTGATTGTAGTGGGCGTAGTCACATTACCTTTTATCTGATAAATTCATTGATTATATCAGATAAGGCCTCACTACTGTAGCGACATTGTACTAGATTAAAATAGGGCTTCACTGATAAAAAGAATACAAATTCTCCACATCTGTGTCACAGTGTAATGTTTTGTTCTTGTGTATTTTTACCGATCAGATTTCTTTAAGATTCGATATTCCTATCACTGACTAACTGTTTATTTACCTCTGAAGTGTTTATAAACAAAGTCTAATTCATGAAAGTGTGTTATTTCGACGGAAAGTGACTCGAACAATAAGTTACATCGACTATGTGATTCATCGAAACTTTTCTAATTGGACGGCCAAAGTTCTGGGATGCGAGAACAATGTTCCAGAACACATTATTAGTCCTTTTCCTCACTACTTACGTGCGGTGCCAGTCGAACAAGGACCTGTACAATGGTCAATATAACAACGAGTTTTATAAGACACAAGGACAAGGAGATAGTTCTAGAGAAACAAGGCTGCCAAATCCTGGAGACAGTGATTATCGGACTTACGTGTATAATAGCAGGAGGTACGGAACGGATCCTAGGAGATACAACCCGTTCAATCCTAGTATAAACCAGCCGGGTGGATTTCCATACACCCCATTGAATACAAACCCATTGGATGACTCATTCAAGTTTAATACTGTAAGTTTTTTATTCTTAATTTCTTTCTCACTTGCTAAAACTGCAATATATATATTCAGTAATTTCGCCATGCAACTGATAATGGTAAGTTCTATACTAAATAGTGTCTCAATTTTAATAGAACCAGTGGAAGCAAATAAAATAATATAAAGTACAACATGATCAAGTAACCAATTTCACAATCAGAAATTAATTGGTAAAACACAACATTTTTCATGCCATTATAAGGTAGACTTACTACATTTCATTACATGTCAAGGTAATTTTTAATGTCAGGTAGAGCAACAAAAGTTTTATGTCAGTTTCTGTAGTAACTTGTTGCCAAAGTATGACTTGCAGTGACTTTGTCTTGGATTTAATACAAACCCTTCCTGTTCCGAAGACCCCGATCGGGGTCAGCATTTAGTATGGACTTGTGAACAAAAATTTAGCCTGGGAGAGGAGACTTATATAGATTTTATTTTATTTTATTTTTTTATTTATAGATATATGTGTATTTAACTATTCTGCTGTATCCATTTGGTCTTGCTTTACAGCATATAATGTATGTCAAGCATTTATAATTATTAAATACATCATTGTCTGGTACCCATATAGCCATATTATATTGAGCTTTTTTTGTTAATATTGTTGATTTGTGGGCCTTAATATGCTGCTTTGACCAGCAAGTGATCTATTGTGGCAGTCATTTTTTATATTTCACCATTTAGGCCCGTTTTCCTGGAGGCAAATCCTAGATTCTTGGAGCGGTGATGTGTTATCTGTGACCTCTTCTGGGTACATGATGTGCCATCCTAGGCAGGTACTTCTTTTGTGCATGAGTGTTCCGCAGGAGCAGAGAATGTGCATTGCTGTTTCCTCTGTCTCCTGGCAGAACTTGCAAGTTGCATCCTCTTTCGTACCCATTTGAAACAGGTGTTCGTTCAATTTGCAATATCCTGTCAGGATTCTCGTCACTGTGCAGGTTATTTTAACAGTTATAAGATTGTAACCTAATATTTATTCATCTCTTGCTTTACACCATAGCCCCGAGACCCAAACAATCCAGATGCCTTGTTCCCGGGAGTGCTGGGAGGATGGCGAGATGACTTGCAGGGCAAGGAGAGACGGGACTCCCGCCAGCTGAAGAAAGATGTCTTCGTCAACACTAACTACGGACAAGTGCAGGGATTTAAGGTATAATGTTTTATTAACATCTTTTGAGCCATCTCTTGATTATTAGCATTATTTCAACATGGTCTCACAAAAGTTTCAATTCAATCTTTTGAGTCATCCCAAAACATGATGATGGGACAGCATTAGGCCTGTTGCTGGTGTCACTGGACTGCAGGATTGCCAGAGGCAGGCATGAATGGAGAAGGCTGCAGGAGGCCTTTGCCTACTGGCAAGCAGAACCCCAAAATAAATAAGGAAAACTAAGAAATAAATAAGAAATACAAAATTTGCATGTAACAAAGGCAAAAAAATACACATTCAATAGGGTGCTAATTGCTCGTAAAGAAAGTAGGCAAAAAATATGCGTAGTGACGAGAATCTCATTCAGATATCTCAAATAATTGTGAAGCTGCAACCGTTTTAATATTGCTTGTTAGAGAGAGAAAGCTCGGAGATAGTAAATGACAATTGTATGCCATGACGCTCGAATGTCGTGACGTCACGATTCCCGAGCGTTCTCTCTCTAACAAGCAATATTAAAACGTGAAGGTGCGTTTTGCGGAAAAGGGACAGAATAAACACCCTCTTTAAACTTGGGTTATATATAACTTTGTGATTATGTTACCCTGCTCATTTTTGTTCTCCATTTGACACTATTTTAATCCTTTTTCAAGAAAATTCATCATTATTGGTTATTTTATTTGGTGTCCACAATTTATTTATTATACCTGAGTTGCGGTCAGAAGCATGCTAATTTGTTTTCCAAGAATGAGTGAAGTCAGAGCCCTCAGCAAGTGAAGTTCGAAAGACTTACTGAATAGACCAAATTGTTAACCTAATACCTTTTTCAGGTCCATTTGTACGACAATCCCGACCCAGACTCGGGGTACCGACCCTGGCTGACCCCCGTCGAGAGGATACAAGGAGAAGTGTCTGTTTTCCTAGGGATACCATATGCAAGACCGCCGGTATTGGACGGAAGATTCAAAGTAAGTTCCTTTACTAACTATGTTCAAAAAAAGACTTAAGATGCATTTTTAAATATTCTCATGCAAGTGTATATTTAACAATGCATCTTAACTTTTTTTTTGTATATTACCCGACTACTGGAGACGCCTAGGCCGATTTGGAAAGTTATTTTTTGTTTCACATGGCATTCTTCTGAGGTGATTTTGAGAGCCTATTGAGTGTTCCAGACCTCTCCGTACTCCCCATGAGTCCCCATGAGTCCCTACAAAGTACTTATTCAGTGAAAGTGAAGCCAATCAATACTCTGTTAATATTGGTCTCCATACAACATTGGAAATAAGCATGTATATGTTCAATTCATAGTTCAGCTTTCATTTTGGTAAAAAGCCACAGACTGAACATTTTATATATTTACAACATCTTTAAAATGATCTAGTCACCTTCAGATGCGGGGCGCGCATACCTACTTACTACACTCATTTGAAGTACCAGTTCCAATTTTAATACTCACAAAGGCTTGCGACTTTTTTGATCTTTTATCTTTTATCTTGGCATACGAATGTTTAAGAGTAAGCGAGACAGGAATACAGGCCTATATAAATGCTCACAGGCTGTAAGGGCTCTTACAGACGAGCGACAGCACGCCGCGACCGCCCGCGACGGTCGTCGACGGTCGTCGACGGTCGCCGACTGTCGCCGATACGCCGCGGCGATCGCTGTCGTGTCGCAGCGCGCACTCGTCGGTGTGTGTGTGTGAGAAAATACGTGCTCTACACCCTCGTCTGTAAGAGCCCTAACTCATAAAGCTTTATAATATCCTTCTTGGTCGTATCCTCAAGTCTGAGGGACGTGACGTCTGAAGGCGACACTGTCAACCACTCTTCTCCAGGCCGTTCTATTGTATCTTGAGCCTTTTGTATGGTTGCCTAGAGTGTGAACCCGGTAACATCTTGTACTGCATCTGTCCACCTCCTGGGCGCGCGACCTCTCCTCCTATGTAATATAATATCGTATCGTAACTGATGCCGTTATTTGCAGCCTCCTCGGCAGCACCCAGGCTGGCAGCTGCTGCAGGCCGTGGACTGGGGCCCGGCGTGCCCGCAGCCCGTGCGGTTCACCGGAGCCACCAAGGGAATCCGCGACATGGACGAGGACTGTCTGTACCTCAACATATTCTCACCCAATGTGAGTTCTATAGCAGCTATTGGCAGGCATAGCCCAAGTACAATTGTATGACAGCATCCAGGCTGGCAGCTGCTGCAGGCCGTGGACTGGGGCCCGGCGTGCCCGCAGCCCGTGCGGTTCACCGGAGCCACCAAGGGAATCCGCGACATGGACGAGGACTGTCTGTACCTCAACATATTCTCACCCAATGTGAGTTCTATAGCAGCTATTGGCAGGCATAGCCCAAGTACAATTGTATGACAGCATCCAGGCTGGCAGCTGCTGCAGGCCGTGGACTGGGGCCCGGCGTGCCCGCAGCCCGTGCGGTTCACCGGAGCCACCAAGGGAATCCGTGACATGGACGAGGACTGTCTGTACCTCAACATATTCTCACCCAATGTGAGTTCTATAGCAGCTATTGGCAGGCATAGCCCAAGTACAATTGTATGACAGCATCCAGGCTGGCAGCTGCTGCAGGCCGTGGACTGGGGCCCGGCGTGCCCGCAGCCCGTGCGGTTCACCGGAGCCACCAAGGGGATCCGCGACATGGACGAGGACTGTCTGTACCTCAACATATTCTCACCCAATGTGAGTTCTATAGCAGCTATTGGCAGGCATAGCCCAAGTACAATTGTATGACAGCATCCAGGCTGGCAGCTGCTGCAGGCCGTGGACTGGGGCCCGGCGTGCCCGCAGCCCGTGCGGTTCACCGGAGCCACCAAGGGAATCCGCGACATGGACGAGGACTGTCTGTACCTCAACATATTCTCACCCAATGTGAGTTCTATAGCAGCTATTGGCAGGCATAGCCCAAGTACAATTGTATGACAGCATCCAGGCTGGCAGCTGCTGCAGGCCGTGGACTGGGGCCCGGCGTGCCCGCAGCCCGTGCGGTTCACCGGAGCCACCAAGGGAATCCGCGACATGGACGAGGACTGTCTGTACCTCAACATATTCTCACCCAATGTGAGTTCTATAGCAGCTATTGGCAGGCATAGCCCAAGTACAATTGTATGACAGCATCCAGGCTGGCTGATGCTGCAGGCCTTGGATTCAAATTAAAAATAAGTATTTATTCGTAGGTTATACTAGCTGTCCCGGCGACTCCGCCCGCGCGCCCGCGGGCATAACTAAAATATAACCCAGTCCCTTTATATACGGATTAGCTTCCGCCCGCGACTTCGTCTGGGTCCGGGATAAAAAATATCCTATATTTTAATCCAGGCATTAGCATGTGGATAGCTAATTTTTGTCCGAGTCTGTTGAGCCTATTAAGAGTGATTGAGTAATAATCTTCCAAACTCGGGCATTTATAGTGTTAGTAGTATTAATAGGATTATTTATCAAAAAGCCATTCTAAATAATCCTATTATGAGAAATTTCGGAGATTCTTCGAATAAACTTTACTTCTTACCCGACTGCCGAAGGAAAGGAGGCTTATGTGTTTCAAGCGTACGTATGTATGTATGTGTGAATGTCTTATTCTTTGGCACACCGTTTGACGAATTTCGGTGTATGAGGTGTCGTTGGATCAGGCTATAATATTTTTGTGTAAAAGCAGTTGGATTTTCAAAAACAAACTTATATTCGTTATAATTAGTACTTAATACTTACCTCTCACTTCTTGAATCACATCTGAAAGAAGATTCTATGTGATACAAGTACCTACCTAAGTAAAAAAAAATCTAAACGTATTAAACGCATTTCACACTTTGCTAATTTTAAGGCCACCTATTATGTAATGTCCTTCATTAAATAGGTCGGTGGCGACCGTATAATATATGTAATTAATATTCTATTGTTACATAAACCAAGGTTTTTGAAACAAGAAAATATTATCTTTGAATTGTAACATAATGTTAGCGGAGCAGAATCGCTTTTGCAATGACTAGGATATATGATGAGTTGGATTGCATGTGGTAAGTAGTATATGTCCCCAGAGTTGATCTATAATAGGTAGTGTAGTACACTTTACGTAACAGATATTATGAAATGGCTTCGTAAGAAAAAAAACCTACTAATATCGCTACTAATTTCGATCATAAAACCAAAGGTATAGTTTGTTTGACTTAAAATGACGCAAAGTTCATTGACCCGTAACGTCATTGGGCCACCTGCAACGATTTTAATTACTCCAATTCCCAATATGTCGCACTGACTCATACAAAAATGAACTCTATTGCCTTTGCAATAAGCGCAGCATTCAATTAACTTGGCCACTGCTGTGACAATCTAATTTGCACTCTATTACTTAGCCATACGACACGAGCTATATTTGTCTATTCAATTTTGCCGCTTCGGTTGCAATCTATTTTGAACTCAGCGCCGTGATGTTAAGGTTCATTTGTGTGAGTTTTTAGGCTGATTAGTCTCGCAAATTGCGTATGGGGCCGATTGAGTCGGCGGTTATTAGTTAAACAGGCGGCAGACGCTTTGTTGGATTTTTGAAATTGGAAAAAATTAGGACGTAGTCGTGCACAATTTTATACAGCGCGGAGGGTGAATGTGTTTTTTACTTTTTCACGAAAAAACTACCGGATCAATTTTATACATATAGTCGGATGAATTATATATTATTATTTTATTTATACTCGTACGAAATAGCAGACAGAAGCTATAGGTTAGTTCTTTGCGTTGTAAATGACCAAACCGGTCGTGGATGTGATTGCTTTTGATCATAAAATATTGATATTTGTTTGTACTATTTATCTGAATATTATGACAACTGATCATTTTTGTTTATGCAACTTAATCACGTATCATCATTGTTCAATAAACAATCTTGCATCCCCTCCATATCCCGGGCGCACCGCGCTTACCTATTGACAATGACCGACAGATGACCCTTTGCTTAAGGCGTATGTCGCTCCACCTGTGACGTCACATACCAAGTCTATCTCGCGTGTGAGCTCGTGTGTGTGCCTGTGACTGGCTGTGACTCCTGAACCCTGGACTGCGCATCTATCTGTGGTATGTAAGCAAATGACCTAAAGACACCTAGTTTCTCAGTGTTAATTCCCATTTTATACAATCATCATCATATCAGCCGAAAGACGTCCACTGCTGGACATAGAGTGCCTCCCCTAAAGAGTGCCAAAGCGACCGGTCCCGCGCCACCCGCATCCAGCGGACTCCCGCAACCTTTACCTTTCACGTATACCAACAAGTTAAAAATATGATGTTTGTTTTTGTTGAAAATGGCATTAGGTATACTTTACGATCGCGTTAGCGTTTTACCCTCAATTTGTATGGGATTTGACAGCTGAGCGCGAACGCGGTCATTTGCGGGGCATTTTGTTTCTGTAAAACTTATGCCTCAGATTGTGTAATTCCCGTAACGACCTCACACACGATTTTTGCCGCATTTATACATTTACACGGTTTTCTTAAAAACGAGAGTCAACAATGTTTTATAAATTAGGAAACTGTAGGTCGAGTTCATATTATTAATGCATACCTAGCTTCTAGCTCATTACTTCAAATATAATTTAAGACCGCTATTTCTAAACATTTTTTTTACGAAATTTTATATGCATCATATATCATATCTCACATATTTTAATATATGACAGCTACGGTAGCCTAGTGGTTCAGGCATGCGTCTGTCAAGCGGCGGTCGTGGGTTCGAATCCCGGCTCGTATAAATGAGTTTTTCGGAACTTATGTACGGAATAATTACCGTCAGCTTTTCGGTGAAGGAAAACATCGTGAGGACATACATACAATCACGCCTTTATCCCTAAAAGGGGTAGGCAGAGCACATGAAACTTATGTTCCAGTACCACTTTTAGCAAAAATGTGGGTATAAAAGATCGACAAAATGTGATATCGCAGTGACAGGTTGCTAGCCCATCGCCCGCAACACACTTCGACCCTGTTCCCTTAGTCGGCTCTTACGACACCCACAGGAAGAAAGGGGGAGGTGCTATTCTAGCCCGACACCACACGGGATATCGTGAGGAAACCGGTCTAATCCCAATAAGGTCTAGTTTTCCCATTGGGTTGGAAGGTCAGATGGCAGTCGCTTTCGTAAACAAGTGCCTATGCCAAATTTTGGTCCCCGGGCTCCTTTAGAGGCATTACCGGGAATAACGCTAGGAGGATGATGACTTACTTACATATTTTGAAATGTTGTCAGTTGTACCTCATTATGGTTTTCTTTTTCTAGACGGAAGCAGGCGCGACGGCCCAAAAATACCCGGTGATGGTGTACATCCACGGCGGGCAGTTCTCGTCGGGCGCCTCCAACCTGTTCCCCGCGCACATGCTGGCCGCCTTCTACAAGGTAGTCGTCGTCTCCGTCAACTACAGGCTCGGCGCGCTCGGTAAGTGACAGTAGTAACCACAGGTACCTCGGTAAGTGGTAACAGGGTCAAAATGGTACAGTACCACAATTTTTTGAAAACATTTTAAACAATCTTAACGAAGCTACGGTAGCCTAGTGGTTCAGGCATGCGGCGGTCGTGGGTTCGAATCCCGGCATTAGTTTTTCGGAACTAATGTATGGATTATTTACCGTTAGCTTTTCGGTGAAGGAAAACATCGTGAGGAAACCGGTCTAATCCCAGTAAGGTTTAGTTTTCCCACTGGGTTGGAAGGTCAGATGGCAGTCGCTTTCGTAGAAAAACATATAAGCCAACGCAATCAAAAGACGCAGCCGTTTATGCGGCAAATTTTCGCAAGAGAATCAAAACCTACGAGGTACTTCCCGTGTACTCAGAATCTTGAAATTTGGTACGAAGCAACGTCTTATAGCACAGATAAAGGAAAAATTGCGAAAACCGTAAATTTTTGTACGGAACCCTCGGTGCGCGAGTCCGACTCGCACTTGGCCGGTTTTTATTTAAATTGCCCTCTCCTATGCATTTTTTTTCATCAGGGTTCCTCTCGACCGCCGACGACAACTCCCCAGGCAACTACGGCATCCTGGACCAAGTCATGGCTCTCCGCTGGATCCGAGACAACATCGAGCCTTTCAATGGAGATCGAGCATCCATTACTTTGTTTGGCCCCGGCGCGGGCGCCGCTTCCGCGGGCCTACTGGCCGTAGCGCCGCAGACCAGGGACATAGTCACTGGTATCATAGCACAGGTGAGGTGTCTTTAGGCTATACTCACTGCCACTAGTACAGTAGTACCGCCGAGGAGTGCTGACAAGTACCGAATGAAAGCAAATGTATGGCCAATTTAATGAAGACCTTTTTACACTATACATAAGGTACAATGTGCAATGACAGGTGAACTTGCTACTTTACCGCTCGCCAGACAAAATGGTGGGCGCCGGAGCTGCCGGCGTCGCGCACAAAATTTTGGCCAATGGGCGTTGAGGATTTTACCCGCGCAAACGCGGTGCCTTATGATTGGAATATTTTCAAAATATGCTTTCTGCGCAGGTACATCGTTGTAACTTACATTTGCGGTACTACTCTATCGCGGTTGGTGCGACAGAGAGCGCAACTGAGGTGTCCCGTTGCCACAGTTTATGGCTCCGCGCGCAGGGAGCTCTGCTCAGTTTCTATTCGTTTGCGTGAGAGAAAGAATGATTGACAGGCAGAGAAGAGACAGAATGGGTGACAGAGACAATTTGTGTGTGAGAGAGACGCTATAAGGAGAAGAGGATCCGTGATCGACTACAGTATGATAAATGGACCAACAGAGAGACAAAATAAGTGACAGACAGAAAATGGGGGTGTGAGAGAGATAGAGAATTAGCAGGGACAGAGAGAGGAAAAGAATGTTTGCGAGTCATAATTCATGACATCATAGGTAGTATAAATCACAAAGGTATTAGTCTCCAAAGTTTTAAGAGGGATTTTTGACACTTTTCCGCAAAACGCACCTTCATATGAAACGATTGTTCTTTATTATGACGCTCGCAGATCGTGATGTCACGATCTTCTCTCTCTCTCTTTGTATATACAAATTTAAGAGATAACACGGGTCTAAAGCGATATTTATTAGAGATGCACCGATCACAGGTTTTACCCAACACGAACATTCAGATTCAGATTCAAATATTTATTCATGATACAACACACAGTGTTACAAGACAAAGACAAGTGGAGTAAGTTAAATCTAAATCTGTGCGGTGTCACGAAATGGGCCCAACTCAGCATGATGCTGGCTTTGCAGCCAGCGCTGGTCTTCCGTTGGGACCATCCAGTGAGGACACGGAACGCAACACACGTAACACCAAAGATAAAACATGATAAAAATAACAATAACAACAGTCAGGTTCATTCCAGGTCCAACATTAAAAAATATGCCGAATACTCGCCGCATCTCTAATATTTATTTACCATTGTTTCTGATGTTTCGGGTTTTCACCGACTTGTCAGGCAGGTGGTGGCAGATGATGTTTATTATTTATTTATTTATTGAAAAAACAGGTTACATAACATTACAGTGTAAGCACCAATGCGTCATGAACCGAACATTGTTTATTTAGACGGCGAAACGGCGTGGCCCCGTTGCGTCGACATCTCGGGTGTTGGATTTGGTAGGTTGCCCCGGAACCGACGAAACACGACACCTTTCGGCCAGAAATCAGCACACGCGATGGTCTCCTGGAGCGGCCGCGGCACGCGCACTACAAAAGAGCTGAAGTGCACGTAGTGCCGGGACCGCAGCTGGTGCACCCTCAGCGAGTAGCCGGTTTTCTGGCGAACATACTGCGTCACTTCTTCAGCGGTGGCAGTGTGATGCAGGCGCGACACGTACAGCGCCTTGCTCGGTGTGGAGACCCGCAGACCACAACAAACCGGGTCTGCAGTACCACACTGACTCTTACGTGTCTTACGCTTTCTTGACACCGTTGTGAAACCCTCCTTGTCCACATTGGTGGTTTATATTATTTTATTTCCAGAGTGGGTCAGCGCTCGCCGACTGGGCGATGATTGGAGACAAGTTCCGCGTGCAGAACACTTCGCTGGTGTTCGGGAGGCTGCTCGGGTGCCCCATAGACTCGTCGTGGAAGCTCGTCAACTGCCTGCGCCAGGGCCGCAGCTTCTACGAGCTAGGCAACGCAGAGTTCCAGGTAGGCACTAGTTTTAGCACATAACAGGTAGAAGAAAGGTTCTTGAGTGGCGACCACGTACCGAAGGCGCGGCGTGGGTAAAGGTCGCGGGAGTCCGCTGGATGCGGGTGGTGCAGGACCGTTCGCTTTGGCATTCTTTGGGGGAGGCCTATGTCCAGCAGTGGACGTCTTTCGGCTGATAGGATGATGCTGACTAGTCTTAGTAGTATTTCAACTTACCGCTTCGGGTGTACACGGCTGTAGCGCTGCTCCGACAAGACAGCTTCTAAAAGCTAAGCTTCTACGAGCTTGGAAATGCTACATTTGACGAGAATAGGTGGTGGCGAGTTGGGGAACGCAGAGTTCCAGGTAGGCAACAATTATCGCCGAAGCATCAACGGATTGTCTATTCATTCACGGACGGTGCCGTTTGAAAATCAGCGCTGTAGGTGTCTGTATGACACCTCGGCGTAATGCTAAGGCAGCGACCGATTCACTGCCGCGACGACACACACAACATGTGTCAATTGTATTGTATAACTGCTGACTACTCCCTTTGTGTCTGTGTGTGTTTGAGGTAGTGAATAAATGTCTTCTTACTTTTATTTCTTTTTGGGCCTAAAACTGTCGGTCATTCGTCGATCACGAGAATCAGAGTTGCAGAAATCTCGTAACCAGTGTCGAGGTGGACTGGGTTGTTCTTCTTTTTTTTTACTGAGTTACCGAGTCCCAATAAAAGAAAATAGCATTTTTTATTGGCATTATATATGTTTCCTTTAGTGAATTTTTTTTTCACTTTTATTTAGTTTTTTGAAAATGCTGTGACAGAGTGGACCAGGGAACGCACTTCGACTTACCACTCTGTCAGACGATTCTACAAAAAAATAGGTTATAAAAGAGTTACAAGTAAGAGAAAATGATGAATGATGTGGTACAAAATTTGTATTAAAGGAACAACGAGGTACATTTATGAATAAAACATAACAACCAATACTCTAATGACTCGCAGAATATGGGTAAGCGACAGGCTATTTTCGGTAAAAAAGAAGAACGACCCGTCTATCTTTCTCGACTGAGAAGAAGAATATCATTCTCGTGCTAGCACTAGTTAAAGACAGCCAATTTTACAGTTTCTCAGTAAGGTACTTATTAATTTGGTTATAATTATGTTATTTTTCTTTCAGCCTCAAGTTGGCTTCATCCCCTGGGGTCCCGTGTACGAGAACAACTTCACGTACCCCGGCGACCAGTGGTACGAGGGCTGGCGCGAGCGCGACTGGCGCTTCCTAGACTCCATGCCGGAGGACCTCGTGCGGCGGAGACAGTTCAACCCCGCGCTCAAGTACATGACTGGGGTTACTACGCAAGAGGCTGCCTATATGCTATGTAAGTACTTGAATACTTATTCAATAGTATGGATTTTGGCCTTTAAAGTTTGTCACTCTTTAATACCACCCAGGGGACACGTGCAGGGTTGAATGGATCAAGGGGCACAGTGGCTCAAGAGGCAACGATGCAGCGGCCGAACTGGCCAGGAAAGGCTCAGAAACAATGGCATACGGACCCGAACCAATCTTGCCCCTGCCACAAAGCTACATATACAACCAACTTGACCTATACACCAAAAACCTACTCGGCAATTAGTTGAAAGCGTTAGCAGTTAGGAAGTTATGAAAAGAAAAAAAAAAAAAAAAAGAAAAACCTACACCAAAGACACTGGGAGGAGATAGACACATGAAGACAGACCAAAGAGATTCTGGCAAAACGCGACAACAAACTCACAACCACACTACTGAGGACACATAGAAACCAACTACGCAAGATAGTTGGAATTATAACAGGACACAACACTCTGAACAAACACCTCTACAACATAGGTATCACGGACAGCCCCATGTGCAGAGCGTGCATGGAGGCGGAGGAAACGACCAAACATATTCTACTGGACTGCAAGCAGGTAGAAGTATACAGGGAAAAGCACCTAGGGTCCCCGGAAACACTCCGGGACGCAGTCAAAAACACAAAGGCACTCACGAACTTTCTGGAGGAGCTGGGGTGGTTAGAGTAGCGCTACCCCATTTCACGCAAAATAGGCACGCTGGATGTCGATTTGCGGAAAAGAGCCCAGTATACTATAGTACATTGTGCAACAAGGGAGGTAAGTAGGGTATAACAAACGAGAGTCTATTAGAAGCCCGACGACGAAGTCGGAGGGCTTTTAATGACTCAAGTATGTTTTACACTTACCACCCGTGATACACACAATGTTTTTCATCACATTTGCGAGGAAATAAAAAAAATAGTTGGAAAAATTATTTATTAAAGTTGAAAGTTATAGTGCAGTTGCTATTATTGGTGAAGTTCAATACCATATTTTTTTCCGGGTATTTAATAGATTGGATAGAGTTAGAAATATTCTGAGTAGCTTGGTCCAAGTCTTGTTCCGAAGGTTGGTTTGCTATCTGTGACAAATGCTGGTTTGTAGGTGAATCCGAGAAACAGGATGCAACTGGTGCTTGAGGCTCTGGTATAGTACTTGGGCATGTTTTTGTAGATTTTGGTATGTTTAAGTCTTGCTTGTCAATTACTGGTATTTTATGTATCATGACCGATGATGTGGACGCAACAGGTTCTTGAGGCTTCAACACATTATTCTGACATAATTCTGTTTTATATATATATTTTATGAGCAATTGAATCATCTATATAACCTTCTGCAACAGTAGATGATCTCCAGCCCCCATGTCTCTTAAGAGTTAAAATGTCTGCCCCGGAGTCTGCCAGTAATGTTGCAGATGTACGGCGAAAAGAGTGGCCGGTGTAGGATGAGGCATCAGGTAGATCAAGATACTGAGCAATTTCTTTCGGCATACTACTTTGCTTGTTTTTTCCAATAACTTGTGCTGTGCATTTACCATTCTTATATTGCAGGAAAAAACGGTTGCTGGTTGTCTTAGTTTACCGTAAAGATTGATATTTTTTAACAACTTTGTAATAATTTCCTGATATCACAAATGATCTTGGAATCCTGTTCTTGGTGTTTGGGATTTTAACTAGCAACATTTCTCCATGATTTTCAACATTGTCCATGGTTATATCACATAGTTCTTGGCCCCTCAGTGCACCAGTGACACCAAAAATAAGTGCAACCTGAAACAAAAACAAACAAATTGTAATCATTATTTACTTACATATTACATATATATTATTATTTACCACTTTATTCATACAAATAAACTATCTATGTAAACTCAATCAAGTAGGGGTTTCCATTCCATCTTTAACATGTAAACAAAGAAATTTAGAAACTAAATTAGGAACTTAAGCTAAATTACCTACCTTTCTAGCTAAATGCTCATTATCAGGTGCTTCATTGATGAACTTTTCTACATTATCTCCTGTAAGTATTATTGATTTCTTGGGCACATAGCCCTCCGACTTTCTTTTCAAAAAAGCCTTCAGTTTTAAATACTTTTCAATATTTTCACAGTTTTTCACTTTCAGGGTACATTTTAACATCGAATATATGGCCCATAGAGATCCTGCATTGAATTTCTCGGCAAGCTCGCCGAAGTACGCCAACAACACGTTTTCAGAAAACGAGGTGGCCTTTTTTTCTGTTTTCCATTTAAGAAAATTTTCATAAGCGGTCATATATTTATCTTTCGACTTCGCTGGCAACAAATTGTCGTGGAGTTGTTGGGCCGCACTTAATACGTCAGGTGGCGTCGATATTACGACCGACTCGGAATCTTCTTCTGAAGAAGCCATAATTACAAACTTATGTCGGCTAAAGTCAAAACTACTTTGAAAACTAAAATCAAACCTCATCCTAACGAAAATCCAAAAGAAATTGTCAACTTTTTAAACTTTTTTCGATGTCTTCCACAGATAACAACTGCGTTTTGTTTTCGAAGTTGACAGACCATCCTGCCAAATTGTATAAATTATCAAAATGAAATATATTAAAATTATTTGTAATAAATACTAAACATTAAATTGCAGTCAAATTTAATATAAAGATATGTTTTATACATATTAAAAGTTGGTTGTAGCAAACTTTTGAAGATATGAAATACACCTTGGCTGATTGGAAACATCCTCAGTCCGAAGTGAAGTATGAGTAGGTTCTATATTTTAAAACTAAACTTAACACCCCGCGGGAGGTAAAACGGCTATAACTGCTCTGTACGCTCGCATGTTATAACACCATTGACGAGCAAGTGTGATGAAATAGTACATTGTTTAACGAGGGGCGTAAGTGGAATATTGCGAACAAGAGTGTATCAGAAGCCCGACGCCGAAGGCGGAGGGCTTTTGATGACTCGAGTTTGCAATATTCTTACGCCCCCGTGTTATACACAATGTTTTTCATCACATTTGCGAGGAAACAAATACATTTTAGAAGAAATTAATGCAAATCGTAATAAAAACTGCAACATGTCAGTCGTCCATTTTGTTGAATTTGACGTGAGGCGCGTATGGCAAAGACCCTTCGGTATACAGCCACGATTTAAAAACACTTAAAACGTTTTACATAGACTTCACTACATATTAAACATTAAATTGCAGTCAAATTTAATATAAAGATATGTTTTATACATATTAAAAGTTGGTTGTAGCAAACTTTTTAAGATATGAAATACACCTTGGCTGATTGGAAGCATCCTCAGTCCGAAGTGAAGTATGAGTGGGTTCTATATTTTAAAACTAAACTTAACATCCCGTGGGAGGTAAAACGGCTATAACTGCTCTGTACTCACGCAAGTAAAAACGCCGTTGACGAGCAAGTGTGATGAAAAAAAGGTTGTAGCTTCGTAATTCTTTGAGATATCTGAATGGGATTTTCGTCATTAGGCATTTTTTTTCTTTTGGGGTAATAATAATTTTCGAGTCCACACCCCTATTGTCAGAAGCATCAAGCATCGATGAAAAATAGTTCAAGAGGTTTTAAACATCAAACTACCCTCTCCACAGACAACAACGACTCCCTAGCCCCCAACTTCGAGATATCCGAGGCGTGGTTCAACCAGAAAGTGTCTGAGCTGGTGAAGCGGTACAACTACACGCTGAACCCGCGCGGCGTGTACGAGGCCATCCGGTACATGTACACGTACCACCCCGAGCCGCACAACGTCAGCGCCATCAGGGACCAGTATGTGCATGTGAGTTCATTCTGTTACATTAAATTTACATCATCCTAGTTCAAACGCACGTAATATTGTATGTTCCACGCGAGCACATTGATTACATTAGCAATAAGGATAACGAAAAAAAAAAATGATACACGCCAAACTTGTGTTCCAGTACCACTTTTACCAGAAATGTGGGTATAAATTATCGATAGATTGTGTGTGTGTGACATTAAATTTAATTTGCCATAAACATAATTTGCCCTAAGTAGTTTTTCATAGAAACTAAACTAACTTTTCAGTATCTATTATAAAACAAAACCTAAGCTAATCTAGGACCTATACAAATAATTTCAAATGTGTTTGGATATCGAAAGTTCACACACGCGGGTTCACCAAACTTCAGTTCACTAAACGTATTTTTCAACAAGAAGCACAACTGGCACAATTATATTCATACAACTGATGAAAATTATTTTTTTCCTTCGGAAATACCCGTAGACTGACCTGTGTAGTATTGATAGTTTATTATACGGCGAACTAACACCTATGTGTGCATCTAACGAAGATTTCAACCTTTCTTTGGACGATACCCTTCACCGATTATGATCGCCGAAGTCTCTTCGTAAAGATTACCATCGCTTTGCAAGAAGCAAGCCTTCTACAGTTGTCTGATTTATTGACGACTTTAATTAAGCTACCGAACAACTCTTTACAAGGAAACTTGATGAAATCATAATAATATTGATAGAAACTTTTGACCGTTTAACTTGACATTACAGCACTTTGCTATTGAAACACCTTTTAAACTATAATATCGTCCATAGCTCCTCTCAGACTTCCTTTACCGAGCGCCGACCGACAAAATGGTGAAACTACTGCTCGAACAAAAAGTGCCCGTCTACATGTATGTCCTGAACACAACTGTCGAGTCCTACAACTGGCCGCAATGGAGACAGTACTCGCACGACACGGAACACTATTTCCTGACCGGCGCGCCCTTCATGGACCAGGAGTTCTTCCCGAGGAAGCTGAGGATAGACAGGCAGGCGTGGACGCCCAATGACAGGAACATGAGCCACTTCTTCATGAAGGCGTTCTCGGATTTCGCGAGGTTTGGGTGAGTGATGTCTACCTTATTGATCACTGTCTATAGCACTGGTCCCACCGCAAGCGAGTAGCGAGTACTCTCATAGTAATTCTTATGTACGATTACCACCGCACGGGCCGGGCCGGGCCGCCTGGCGCCGCGTCGCAACGGGTGTGCGACCACCCGCGTTTTAATAGAGTGCAGTAGACAAAAGCCTGACGGAGCCGGTGAAATGCGACGACAGCCGACCACAGCCGTCCACGTCCGCGAGGAGCTGACCGGCCGCAAGTACATTCAAATATGAAATTTAACGTCTATATTAAAGCTTCAAATTCCTTTGGCAACTTGTAAAAAACGCGCAGGCGCGCTCCGGCCCGGCCCGGTCGGTAAGAATCGTACACTCGCTTGAGCGAGTAGCACGTAGTAACATTCGCTTACTCGCCGGCGGTGGGACCAGTGCCCAACTGCCCATATGTGTGTCTCGACTCTTACAACTGGCCGCAATAGAGACAATACTCGCACGACACAGACCACTATTTGCTTGCGTGACAGACGCGGCATAAACATCCGCTTTCAAGTACTAACAATAAACTTTTTCCAGCAACCCAACCCGCACTCGCATCCTCGGCGTGCACTTCGAGCTAGCGACAGAAGGTCAGCTCCGCTACCTCAACCTCAACACCACATTCAACTCCACAATCCAGCTCAACTACCGGCAGACGGAGCTCGCCTTCTGGACCATGTACCTGCCGACCGTCATAGGCCGGTTCGTGCCCACATACCCGCCCATCACTGAGGTGAGTCTAGCGTTATCCTGGTCACATCCTGATCTCGCTGTCTGTAGAGCTAGCGACAGAAGGTCAGCTCCGCTACCAACCTCAACACCACGTTCAACTCCATCATCCAGCTCAACTGCCGGTAGACGGAGCTCGCCTTCTGGACCATGTACCTGCCGACCGTCATAGGCCGGTTCGTGCCCACATTCCCGCCCATCACTGAGGTGAGGCTAGCGTTATCCTGGTCACGCTAGAACTAGCGACAGAAGGCCTAAGTTGCAAACAAAATGCAGACCAGTCTCTAAAAACACGAGACCTTATCTTAAATATTTCGAAAACTAGTATGGTCCAAAAGTGGGCGGAGATTCAAATTCAATGGCAATGATACCTATGCACGGAACCGCTGCTTTCCGAGGTAGTTTCAAGTTTGCTGCGTCTAAGGGGCGCTTAGTATACTTAAGGGTTATTTGCTGGCTGAAAATCAGCGTTGTAGGTGTCTGACCTCTCAGCATATCGCCTTTTCTCGCTTGTCGCGCTAGTCGCCCGCTTATGTGCTAACCGTGCACATTCAATGAACACACATTCCATACAAGTTTGTTCCTAGGGGCATGGCCCGGCAGCGAATATTCTGATCTGTAGCTACTTGCCTTTTAACACATTCACTGCCAAAAATCGCTACGCACTACGCTCATAGCTGATCCCCTGGAATATGTGCTTACCATCAGGCAGTACGTATACTTAATGACAATCGAAGCAGTTGTTTTAAATGCGAATGTGTTAAATAAATCGGTAATATTTGTATTTTTTTTTTCAGTATTGGTGGGAACCGAAACAGCCCCTTCAAATAGCTTTTTGGACGGTTTCTGTGGCGTGTCTACTCTTGCTGGTGCTGTTAGTGGTATGCTGTATGCTTTGGCGGAACGCTAAGAGGTATGATGGACATATGTATAAACTTTTCGACTTTAGCAAGGAATAAGATCCTAGAACCACCTAAAATTAAACATGTGTATGATGCCTACTGTACAGTCATCAACATTAAATTATAATAGTTTTTTTTGTAGATTTCAGGTTAAAATGTTATTCTAAGATGATTTATTCAATAATCCGACAAACTTTCCACCCTGAAGAAATTATGTAGATTTAAATGAAGCATGCATTGTCTTTTTTTGTATGATTTGTCTTGTATAGAGCAAATGTAAATGAACCAAAATAAAGACAAAAATATTTATTATTATTATTTCTGACTTTTCACAAGCCAGTTAACTTATTTTTTGATGTCTGAAATTTTGTCGGATTCTGTCCCTGGGGTACCTTAATTGATAATACATCTGTTACACACATCAAAAATAAGCTCTTATAAATTATTTCCAAAATTGACATTTTTTCCATACAATGTCAGTTCATTGACTGGACTATGTGTGACAACAAAGCGCAAAGCAAAGTGCGAATATCAGCCATGACTCTATTTTTTTAACAAGCTATTATTTAACTTGACCTGTTTGTTTGTCAGTTTGTTACTGAGGGACAAATCTTGGAACTGAATTTTGAGCTGAAATTTTGGATATAAGTAAAGATAGTTCGGATGACAATTCAATATTAAGGTACCATCGATCCTAGAAGAAAAATTGTGGGGACCAAACTTGTAGAGAAACAAATTTCCTACAGTTTTTTCCTCGCGGTTTTACTGTAAAATCAAAAATGGCCAAGTTATTCAAGAAAAACCTTTTTTCGAATATACGCAGAAGCCCGATTCGGTCTACTTTTTTAATGTACACTCCCAGTGACCCCCCCGAGGGACCTACGAAAAAAAAATCCAAGAACTAATTATTCACGGGCAGGTTCGGTTATTTGGATAAAATGACTGGCCTAATAATGCTGGTGAGTGTACATTTAAGTAACTTGAATGTTTTATGTTCCACGCAGGGCCATACCTCCTAAATGGAAATTACTACCGGCAATGTAGGTGAAAAACATTACAAGTATTTATAATTTATTGTGGCTTTGCCTTTTTAATTTTTGTTGCATAATTTTTGTTGGACTGTACTATTTTGCTTTTGCCTTATTATGAACGGCATGTTTTTAAAAGGTCATTTTTTTGTTAGCTGCCTAATTAAAGTTATTAATAACAATGCTATGTTTCCATACAAGAGACACGTAGCTGTCGACATCTCAGACCTACATTACAATATTTTTTCTAATGAACTGTCATTATTGTCTCCTCAAAATGAATTGATCCGAAACTTTTTGCCATTTTATATTTCTATATTATTTTTATAATTTGTGTTGTAAGCAAATGTCATTGCATTTTCAAGCAATTTTTTTTGAAGTCTATTGTTTCCCACTGCTGGGCAAAGGCCTCCCCTCTCGACTTCCACTCGTCCCGGATTTGAGAAATCTCTGGCCAATCGCTACGAAATGCGTCCAGGTCGTCCCGCCATCTCCGTCTCGGCCTGCCACGTCGCCGCCGCCCATCGTGTGGCCCACTCCGTGGCTATTGTGGCCCACCTCTGGATGCATGCGGCAGACGTGGCCAGCCCATTGCGGTTTAACCCCAACGTCGACAATGCGGTTTTTTGAGCGCAGCGTAGAGTTTCGCACACGGTCGATCCGTTTCACTCCCAGATAGGCGTAGCATACGCTCCATAGCCCGTTGGCAAACCTTCAATTTGGTCTTTTGTGCCTCGGTGAGTGACCATGTTTGGGCACCGTAGGTTAGGACGGGCAGAATACACATATCGACGAGTCTTCGCTTCAGGGTCAAAGCAAGATCTTCCTTCACAAGCTCTTTTATATACCAATAGCTTCTCCAGGCGTTCTGGATTCGTCAAGCAAAATAAGATAAGATAATTTATTTCATAATGAGAAATAGATACTTGCGGAAAAGGCTGATTTTCATTTTATATCTTATGAGATACACCGTTTCTGCTGCTCTTTTCGATTTTTATTTGCAGACATTTGTTTTCTCTGTATGCAACCGAGGCTTGAACTCACGATTTTTATTTGTCACAAAAAAGGAAAAATGGCACTGATCTCACCGCCGGCGAGTAGCGAGTACTCTCATAGTAATGCTTATTCGCATGAGCGAGTAGCTCGTAGTAAGGCACTTGTCCCACCGCCGGCGAGTAGCGAATAGTCTCAAAGTAATTCTTACTCGCGCGAGTACGAATTACTATGAGAGTACTCGCTACTCGCCGGCGGTGGGACAAGTGCCTAACACGCTTACTAGCCGGCGGTGGGACCAGTGCCAAAAGTACAGCTAACCAAGTAAGTGTCATTATTGCAGAGAATCTGACCGGTTCTACGACGGAGACATCTTCATGGTGCCCGAGCTGAACGAGAGCGGCGTGGACAACGCGTCGCGGTCGCGCGAGAACATCTACGAGTACCGCGACGTGCCCGTCAAGCGGCCGCCCACGCCGCCCACGCTCAGTCGCGCTGTGAGTACACAAAAACTAACCTTCATGCTTTCAATGTTGCTAGCTAAAAATGCATATGCACCTGCTGTTTGTATCCCTAAGGCATCCTGCTGCGTGTTGGTCTGTGTAGCTTCATTTGTAGACACCCCTTTCATCTTTCTTTTTTTACTTTGCATTTTTTTATTTGTTTTTTTTTTAAGCCACCCATGAGGCGTTATTCTTGGTTTTATGTTATTTATGTGTTTTTCGCTCGTGTAATTTTGTGGTTTAAAATTTGTTTATAATTTTTTCTTTTATTTCTCGTGATTGTATTTGTATGTGTGGTTTTCGTCACTGTGCCGTGGTATCACCAAATGGTCACAACGGAAGACCAGCGCTGGCTCTGCCAGCATTACGCTGAGTTGTGACCATTTCGTGGCAAATTGCAGAAGTTTAATGTCATTTTTTTTTTTTTTTTTTTTATTACGTATAGGTACGCATTTGACCACTATCTCACCTGATGGTAAGTGATGATGAGGTCGAGGGTGTTACATGCATACCTAAATAGTGTCTATTCACTCTCGTCTTGAAAAGATCCAAGTTATATGTAACTGGGAAAAGGTTAGCCGGAAGCGAGTTCCACTCTTTGGCTGTCCTCGCGAGAAAACTGGATGCAAAGCGCTTCGTGCGAATCAGAGGTAAATCAACAACATAAGGGTGGAACCCACGACCGCGCCTAGTCCCAAGATGGCGAAATGGTGAGGGCGGGATTAAATCGTGTAATCCTAGCGCACACTCTCCGAAATGTATCCTGTAGAACACCGATAAGCAGGCTACTTTTCTACGGTGTTCCAGTCTTTGCATTTTAGCCTCAGTTAAATCTAGGTCACCAATGAGCTTCCTGGCACGCCCATCAATCGAATCCAAGGCGGCTAGCTGATATTTAGCGGATCCATCCCAGAGGTGGCAACAGTACTCCATACACGACCGGACCTGTGCTTGGTAAAGCTGAAGAAGCTGCCTGGGTGTGAAGTACCGCCTCACCTTAGAGAGGATGCCAACTTTTTTCGCCGCAGTTTGCGCCAAAGATTCAATGTGGAGCCCAAAGTTCATATTGGACTTGATGTCCATGCCAAGGAGCTGCAGATGGTCTGTAATTGGTACGGATACACCTCGGAAAGTTGGAGTCAAGTTAAACGGACTCCGTTTGGTGGAAAACAAACACGCCTGCGTCTTGGATGCGTTGAACTTGACTAGATTAGCATCGCCCCAGTCGGAGACTGCCCTAAGAGTCAAATCCAAACGGTCAACCATATCCTGCCGACAAGATTGAATTTCATCGCTACTGGCCTTTGCACTGGACAGATATCTGACTACAACCGTGCTATCATCGGCATACCCAAAGGTTCCGGGCATTAACATGTCGTTGATATGCAAAAGGAATAAGGTTGCAGACAGAACAGATCCCTGAGGAACACCGGCATCTAAAGCCCATTGATCCGATGTGTAGCCTTCTAAGACCACACGGATCGATCGTCCGTTCAGGAAATCAGCTATCCAGTTACAAAGGCCAGCTGGTAGCCCATAAGCCGGAAGCTTGCTCACTAGGCTGGCATGCCAGACCCTATCGAATGCTTTGGAGACATCGAGAGACACGGCAACGGCTTCACCATGCTTCTCGATAGCCTCGCTCCAAAGATGAGTAGCATGCACTAGAAGATCCCCAGTTGATCGTCCCCGGCGGAAACCATACTGACAATCACTGAGGAGATCATTGTCTTCTAGGTATGTTAGGAGACGCCTATTCAGTACACGCTCCATATTCTTGCAGAGTATGGAGGTGACAGAAATCGGTCGATAGTTGGCAGGGTCTGCCCGACTTCCCTTTTTGGGCACGGGTTGCACATTAGCCAGCTTCCAAGATAAAGGAACTACACCCTTTTCTAGCGACAGGCGGTACAGGCGAGTCAGAACCGGAGACAGTTCTGCTGCACAGTTTCGCAGAACAATGGCAGAAATTCCATCAGGCCCACTAGCTTTATTCACGTCTAGAGCTCGTAGGTTTTTAAGAACTTCTTTCTGGCATCATTGTTTGTAAATTGTCCTGTATTTTGTCATGAGTAAATGCCCCTTTCTTTCTTTTTTTCAATAAAAGTTTCTGACAATAATTTCATGTTTGGTAGAAGCTTTTATTGCCGACTGTACTTTTCTGTAAACCATCATCTCTCATTGAGATGATTCTAACGAGTCCAAACTCAACGGGGTTACGTCGGTTAAGTACTGAATTTCCATGGCCACCTTCTGTCTCCATCATCAGATCAGCTCGATGACATGATATTGAATTGTCATCCAAACTATACTTATAAGTAACCAAAATTTTAGCTCAATCAGTCACCGGGTAGTGGGTCAAATTTAACTTGTAAGATTTGATGACAAACAGGTCAATAAAAGCTTGTAAAATTTGTATAAATTGCAAAAATAAGTTTTTATTTACGATTTTAATGTAATTAAAATTATTTTTATTACTGTTGTTAACTACCGTATTGCCTTGCTTGTGGGGCCATGAAATGTGGAATAGGGCTTTTTTGCGCTCTCTGACGCATCAATTACGTCTGTAGCTCGTTTATAAAAAAAAAACAATTCACAAACACTCAGGACACGCATTAAGCAATAAAATAAACAAAAAAATACATTATTCAAGTGCCTTTTTAACATTTTACCAGTTTCAACTGGCAACACTCAAGCGATGACCAATGACGATTATCCACCAGTGTTGTCTATTTAGGCTCGTAAAATTGAAACTTGTTGAAAGGGGCCCTAAAGTGCAACAGAGAGTGCAGCAGTCCTGTTCCCACATGATATAGCTCCGCGCAGCGAGTGTATGACAATATTTAGTTTGAATACAAATACAAATTATTTATTCTGCAAATAGGCCACAAGGGCACTTTAAATGGACAATATAAATGGCATCAAAGGGGTTAGGGTCAGTCAAAGCGCCTACATCGTAATGTCCCCCAATCTAAGGCCTTTTGTCAACGTAAACCGCACGCCATGCGCACGCTTTCGTCAATTGACGATTGCAAGACGAACGCTTGCCTCTTTCGTAGAAACCTTCAAAACTGTGTCCACGGAGCGGCAACGTCGCGTTAGCCACTCGTCATGTGTTTGTTGCCGCTTCGTGGACACAGATTTGAAGGAAAGCCCTGTCTTCCACAGACGTCCCAACCAGTGACGCTCACAACGCTGTCCACCCGGCCGGCGTCGGCCGCGTCCACCGGCTCGGCGCTGTCCCTGCGGGAAGCTGCGCCCGGCCTCGTGTCCAGCTCCCCGGCGCCCGGCCTCGTGTCCAGCTCCCCGGCGCCCGGCCTCGTGTCCAGCTCCCCGGCGCCCGGCCTCGTGTCCAGCTCCCCGGCGCCCGGCCTCGTGTCCAGCTCCCCGGCGCCCGGACCGCCGCTGCCGCGCGCGAGGTCTCGCACGCAGATCGTCAAGGGAGTGCCGCAGACTACCGTGTAAACGATAAAGTACAGTGCCGCAGATATTAGTTACGAGCTCCCCGGTCCAGCTTCGCACGGTTTTCCGTTTTCCCGTAGGAATTAAGCATTTTTCCGCGGTAAAAGGTAGCCTATGTTCATCACTTCATCAGGGATAATGTCGGCTTCTAATGGTAAAAGAATTTTTCAAATCGGACCAGTAGTTTCGGAGCCTAATGAATACAAACAAAGAAATAATCAAATCTTTCCTCTTTATAATATTAGTGTAGACAACGATGTACCTGCGCAGAAAGCATTTTATTCAAAACATTTCAACCAATTTTAAGGCAGCTCGTTTGCGCCGGTAAAATCCTCAATGCCCATTGGCCAGAATTTTGCGCGCGACGCCGGCAGCTCCGGCGCCCGCCATTTTGTCTGGAGCGGGAAAGCACTTGTTCACGTGTCATTGCATATTGTACCTTACGTATAGTGCAACAAGATCTTTATTGAAATGGTCATACGTCCGATTTCATTCGGTACTTGTCAGCCCTCGTCGGTGTGGACGAAGATTGCCAATGTAAATAACTTATATTTGTGGTACTACAGATACGATCTCCGGCCACTTTGAGAAGCACACACTATCTCTATCGCACATGCATGTTTAAGCTACTGAAGTGCGAGCATCGTATTTTGTTTTAAGCCCCCTTTCTTTCAATGGGGCCACTCAACGACCAAGGTAGAGAGTTCCGCCAAGAGATTACACGCGATGAATGCGTCGTTTGGATTAAGAGGTTATTTTAGGTAGGACCTTATAGGGACCTAAGGACCATTATGAACTTAAATCTGAATTACTTAAAGCACTTAATCAAAAGGAATCACATATTTTATCAGTTACAATCAGCGAACGAAAAAACCGTAGAAGTCTAAGTAGCGCCGCAAAATGGCCCCACAGAATGGGTGCCATTTCCATTATGCGGGGATCGGGGCGGGGTGTTAAAACGATGCCAGGCAGCCGTTACAGGTACGTGTTTGGGTAGAAATTTGTAAGGAGTTCGCATTCTATTGTATTTTCGTTCGGTGGTTACAATAGAACTACTCACATTTTACCTTACCTTAACTTTATTTTTTGAATTGATTATTTTGGATATTTTTATTTGCTTTAATTATAGATGATAACCACCGTTGCTAATGTAAGTAATTTTTAGAGTGAGCTTGCATTGATTGGATCTCGACAATTATTGTCACCTCCATATTATTATTGCAGCTATTTTGGTTACAATTATTTTACCAGTTTCGCATTAGACTGACTTTAGTAAATATTATTTTTGATTTTCTAATGAACAAACATCAAAACTTGCAGTTGAATTAAATTATAGTTGCAACAAGACGGATTATAACTAGAAGACTAATTAAGGAAAATAGATATATACAAAGATGTGTTTTCAACTTTTCATATATATATTTGACACCTCGAATGCTTGACAGCTAAGTGTGATCGTGAAGTTTTTAATCGACACACGAGGCATGAAAGACCCTCTATTAATAAAATAATACACTTGATAAAAGTACAATGTAAACAGTATAAAAAAGGACTAGGAACTATACTTACAAACTAAATATAGTAGGGGGTCTGCGACTGTGAGCTGTGGAACTCGCGAGCCAGACTTTTTCAATTTTTATTTTATTTCGGATGAGTGACTCGCCAAAACAACTATATGATTAGCGAACCTGCTCACAAAATTTCACGAGAATCGGATGAGAAATGCAACTTGTAATGGAGAACAGCGGGAAAGCGGGACATCCGCACATACAAATTATTTTTATTCGTTCGACAACACCCCATCATCCAGTTCACCCCACCTGAGGCATCGTCCCTAGGCTGCATATCCTCATTGCATCGCTAGGCTTAGACGCTGGGCAAATGAGGAACCGGGCCTGTGGTTGCTGAGACGACAACAAGACGGACCGACGCCTCTTTCATACATTTTGTAGGTGTCAAATATATGAAAACGTAGCTTCGTATCTATCTGGTGTATATTTACCCTAACAATCCTGTCAAATCGAATACAAATGTATCAATGTCAATAACGCAACGTAAACTAGTGAAACTGCAATTTGATGCACGACTTTTTGACATTGACACTAAATAGATTTATTATGAGTTGGTAATTTGAAGAAATAATAAAGGGCTTAAATATTGATTATTTTAGTGCCTTATGCGTAAGGACCAAATTCTTGGCCAGCTTATTAACTCACTCAATTAAATGGTCTATGAAAGTAACCATACAATTATATGGTTAATTTTTGTGTCACAACGGAACTTTGTTCACTTTGGCAGTTTGTATGGCTAACTTCCGACCAACCAGGCTAACTACTGGCCAAGAATTTGGTCCTCGCCCTTATATGTAACGGGTGTCTCAATAAGAATGCACGAATAATTACTATATGGGCGAGTTTCACCAAACCGTCTGTAATCGTAAGCAGTGTTCGTTAAAATCTGAATGTATGGAACGTTTGACAAGTTTCTATGGACTGACAGCTGTCAGCGCCATATTTAACGTTGATCGGTCTGTAATCGTAAGTCGGTGCAACCCGCCCTAATAATACCAAAAACGCATTTGCTGACAAGAATCGCTACGTTCGTAGCCGATGCCGTGGTTTTGCCGCTAAGAAGCTGCTACGGCGTAGGGCACGTAACGTAACTTAGGGTTCCTGGCAGTAAAATTGTTAAAAGGTTATTTTGCAATGAAATAGTTCACTGTTATTCAGACAGCTGTTATAATAGAATGAGTACGAACTGACGTTGTATTGGAGTAGTAGTACCTACATTACTAGTCTGGCAAACGAAAGCGTGACCTGAGAAAACGCGGCAAATTCAAAAAAATTACATGTGGTATTACTAATTTTTTGTTTTTACGGATTCCTTGAATATTTTCAAGATTATCTGCAAACTTAAGAAACGTGCCATCATTATCGTCGATATTATTATAACAAATAATCAGCCGACAAGGATTAAGATTACAAAGTCATACTAACCTAAAAAATCCGACATCGCATCTAAAATTTGTTGTTTCTCTTGGAAAATAACTTCTTTCTCCTATTGTTTTTGCTTGAACTTACTGATCATAGTATGTAGCAGCTTTTGCACATTACTTTTTATTGTTTTACCCATATTACGGCAATTATTAATGCAAAATAATTGTGTAAACAAAATACTGAAAACTCTAACCAAAGAATTTGACGTGCCTTTGACAGATTATAATGTTGCCACTTTTAAAAAAGTCCAGGTCACGATTTCGTTTGCCAGACTCTACAGAGCCTCATAACTATATTGTCCGGTCTGTATGTACTCGACTGGCAACCTCTTTTCATGCCGAGGTATGTATAGTACTTTTCTCAGACATGCAATGAAATAAATAAAAAAAAATCTAACTTTAATTTTCATGGCTTAACGCCGTGATGCTGTGCCACAAATTGTGTAATGAAAATTAAAAAAAAAAACCATCTTGTAGGCTGCTAGGCCTCCAATTTTGTATAAAAAAAATTACGGATCTCTCGTCTCGCTGCGCCCGGAACGTGATACCTTAAAGCCCATCATGAAGAACACAACGTCAACATTTCATTGCACGTTTGAGTAAATACATATTATAGACCTAGAGGTTTGAAGTTTTATACTTGATGAACTTGGTTTTTCATTTGAATGGAAGCCCGACCGACGACGTAATTTAATAGTTAAAATTTTTGGAACACGTGTTTTTCCAATTATTGAATCTACGATAAAAATTTTCGCTGTTTGGTAATGTAGTGCCTTTGACAGTAGTTAGGCCAATAAGTAGGTTGTTTTAGTATTTTTACATTAGTTACCTTAAAGGTGTAGCCATAAGAACTATATTACGATGACCTTATGTGCAATGCTGTAAGAAAATTTAGATATTTTATATGCTAAATGTATTAGTACCTATATTAGCTGATAAGAGACATGTTTTTTACCGTACGTTTGTGATCGTCTGTCCGTCCATATCGTGCAATTGAGTGTTTTTAAATGTGCCTTGAAAGGTATTTAGTTATTTATTAAGTATTAATTGAAATCATAAACTGCCTTAAATATTTTACACGAAATTAAACATGAAATAACTATTATTGTATTTTATTTATACCGTTTCAATGTGTGTCGTTATCCGTACTACAGTGGCCAACAGGAATAAGGCTTGTCTGGTGGTAAGCAAACACTGTAGCCTATGGACGCCTGTGACTTATCTTGATCCATATCTTAGTATTCGTTCTAACTAGTCTAACATCAAAAGAGGCTTATTGGCCTAAATATTTATTGGTTTAAAGATATTTTCACGGGCACGGAGCTGAAGAACAATAGAAGTAGCATAATTCTCTATAGGTCTTTATGAGTCACTGGTAACGAATGTTTCCCCTAGTACTGCTGTCTCCTGAGTCAACAAGCCAACAAGATAAATTAAGTATTTGCTTTGAAAGTTTAATATAACTTGCATCAAATAGCGTGTATATAATTAGTAGCCCCTTTATTCATAAAACATGCTGGCTCTGTTAACTAAAATATGTTTTGTCCCTTTCTGCAAACACACATTCAATGTTACAAATAGATGTGTTTACGTATAGACAGGGCCCGCCTTAACCATCTAGGCGCCCAGGGCGTGTCATGACTTATTTACGATTCCCAGCGTACCGGCCGGCCCCAGGCCCAGGTGCGCCTGAATGCATTTAACAAGTTGCCAAAGGAATTTGAGGCTTTTATAAATGTACATTTAATATTTGAATGGATTTGCGGCCAGCCGGCTCCTCGCGGATGCGGACGGCTGCGCTCGGCTGTCTTCGCAGATCCGCTGCGACCCGGCCCGGCGCGTTCAGTAGGAATCGTACATTAGCCTTTGGTATGCGGTTGCTGGAGGTACAATATGGTTGTATGCCGACGTGGATCCGCGTTCTCTATTCTCGTCGCTATTTCTATAAAAAAAAACTATAGAAAAACGAACTAATCGCGTGCGGTCGTTTGAGCGTCGATCCACGTCCCGGCAGTATAACGGAATTCTATGGAGCCACGCTATTTAACCTAGAAAAATGAAACAAATTTCGTGGGGCTATTTGAGCGCGGATCCGCGTTCCGGCAGTCTAACGGGATTCCGTGTCCTACACACCTCTTAGCGTATCTCGATACGCCTGGGCGCCCCAGGTGGCCGCGGTCGCCGCACAAGCTGGCCCTGAATATCGGTTGGACGGTATATTTATCCGGCATGATGTTGTGGCCGGCAGCAGCAGCCGGCCGGCGCGCGCGCAGTGTACGGCGGCGGCGGGCCGCACCCGCACACGCGCCGCGCCTCCGCGCCATCGCGCGCCAGCAGCCGGCCCGGCCGCACCGTCAGGTCCACCACGTAGTTGGCGCGGAGCAGACCCGCGGGGTAGTTCTCGGCTTTGCCGTCTTCAGCCTATAAACGTCGTAAATAAAGACGTCTACTGCTGAACATCTCTTATTTTATTTTCATCCACCAGTTTCGTGCGACGTGTCAGGTCATCAGTTCAACTTGTAAAGGGTATATCCACGTAGCGGTCGTAAACAATTGTCCAACCCGAGATTGGTAAAATAATGAAAATAAGCGGTTTCCGAAATATCGTTAAATTCATGAAATAGCGATATCGCTTCAATCCATGCTATGGACTAAAAACCCAAATTAATAAGAGAAAGAGTGAAGCGGCGTTTCCTTGTGAATCGACTTATATTCGACTTATAACAATTTATGTTGCTGTCATTGAGCCATGTTTTAATCGCGGATTTTAGAATTGCATTCGAATTTGTTGCAAAATTACTAAGTATAAATGAGAGTATCACATGATAATATTCAGAATGTAAATGGTCCCTACAACTAATCAATAAATTGCATACCTAATCAGCCAATAATTGCACACTAAGTTAACTGTGTAAGAACCTACCGGGTCCTGTTCAGGAATGGCAATTTCGCACCACGCGTGAGCACTGCTTCGCCTGTGCAGTGCACACGGCAGTCCAACGCGATCTGCTAGCACCTGAAAATGACAGTTCAGTACAATTTCCGAAAGGTATCGTCATCATATCAGCCGAACCACTTCCACCGCCGGACAAAGGCCCCCATAGAGTGCGACAATGACCAATTCCAGCCACGATTCCAGCAAACTTCCGCGACCTTTATCACGTGTGGTGACTAGATGTCTTTGTGGGGATGTTTACCTTACCCATCGTAGGTATATTCTATCATTATCTAACAACATACTCCGTTCCTAGTGAGCCTCATAAAAGCATCATAATCTACAGTCAAACAATACCCATTCGATTGAAAAAATAGGTATAGGTTAGTCCTCGCACTTCACTCAGTTCTCCACTATAGATACCGTAACGTATTGTATTCACCTTGTAGAGCAGGGCTCTTTCCAATGCACCGCCGCACCGGACCCAGCCCAGACCTATGATGCAAGAGCCCAGGTCAGCCTGAAAACGATTTTATCAGTTATATTTAAACAGGAAAGTCACGCAGAAGTCTTAATTTGATAATTAGTTATTTACGATACAAGTGCCGAAAATAGGAAATTCGCAACGTGTGTCGTACAACGTTTTACTGTACATATGGCTCTTTAAAGTTTCGACATATGCACGAAAACTGCTCTTTTCCGCACTAGTGTGTGCATATGTACTGTAATAGTTATTTTCTCAAACATGCAATGAAATGTCGTCGTTACGTGCGTCATAACAGGCTTCGAAGTATCACATTTCGGGTGGAACAATTCGAGAGAACTGTAAAGCAATTTTATACAAAATTGAAGGCCTAGGCCGGGAAGTAATGTTTTTTTTTTATTTTAAACTAAATACGGTGTCTGTGTTCATGAACAGGCTAAACAGCTGAAATACCTATATATTTTTTATTTTTTCTAGTGGCTGAATGGTTATTGAACCAAAATTTATCCGCGGTAATGCCTATTACACGCGAACTGATTTAAGAATAGAAATCTGTATGATTCAATGTGTTGATGAAAAAATTTAAAATATTGTCTATTTGTAAGTCACCAGAGACCATAGACAATATTTAAATTCCTCTGCATTTATTTTATTTATATCCCCTGCATTTATTTTAATTATTATAGAAATTAAGATTCTCATTATCAGTTTGTGTATAATGGCCCTAAGAGGGTCTATTCGAACACTACACACGCGTAATACGGACGACTTCCGTAAAAAAAACATTATGGAGGGATTGGAGGGAAAATGAAAAGTCTTTGTCGTGTAGCTGGATTTTATATTTGTGGTTGATATTTATAAATAAAATTTCAAAATGAGTTCCTATGATAACAGCGACGAAGAAACTAATTGTACTCCGCCGGAATTGAGGGCGGAGGCCGAATTAGCCATGAATGACTTGTTGCCGCCAAAATCGAAGGTACGAGTACATAAATACAGGTTGGTTTTTTGAGTGGTGATATTTCTTATTTCATTGCATATGTTTGAGAAAAGCACTATACATGCCTAGCCGTGAAAAGGGCTTGCCGGCTTCGTATCACTATCCGGCCTCCCTACGGTCGGCCGTCTATACCTACTCACCCGACAAGCCCTTCCTTCCGGCTGCAGTAATGTAGTATTATGATACAAGTGCGGTGCGCAAAGTAGGTAATTCCCAACGAGTGAAACCAAAAACACGACCGCCAGGGAGTGTTTTTGATCGACACGAGTTTGGAATTACCAATCCCCACGTGTATCATACAATATTTTACAATGCATCATGCGAGGAAATTAAAAATTATACGCAAAAGGTGAAATTTGAATTGTCCTGAAATCTCATTCTCGCACGTGTGTGGGAATATTGGCCCGAAAGCCATTCCCGCACGGCCGCCCCCGGCCCGCCCCGCCGCGCCGTGCAGGCCTGGTGGGCTTCCTGTGTTTATGTGGACCCACATAAAGGCGCACTTTCAGACCAAGTGCATTGTAATAGTTATTTATGATACAAGTGCGGAAAGTTGGTAATACCTATCCGCACGTGTATCATACAAAATTTTACAATGCATCATGCGAGGAAATAAAAAATTATAAAAAAAAACGTGAAATTTGAATTATCATTAAATCTCATTCTCGCACGCGTGTGGGAATTTTGGCCCGAAATCCATTCACATTCAATCCGCGCCGCGCCGTGCCGGCATGGAGGGCTTCCCGTGTTCATGTTGACCCATGTAAAGGCGCACTTTCAGAGCAAGTGCATTGTAAAACTCATTATTTTTTTCATATATGTATATGTGTTGACATATGTTTCATTTTTATCCTGTCCCGTATGCGAAGATACAATTATGGTTCTTGAAAAAATGGTCACAATGCCACTGTTAGGGGTTAGAAGATAGCAAAAAAACACCATGTTAACCATAGTAACAAGCAAAATCCTAGAATTTGTTTTGCCCACCCCTGAACAGCACTCACCATCAAGTCAGACAAGTGCAGGGCCACTGTGGGCATGGTACAGTCCTTCTCCTGGTTTGTTCCACACATCTGCTCCGCCACGAACTCGGCGAGCATCTGTGCTCGTTCCTTCAGGGCAGTGGATACTTCATCGCATTTATCCCGGTATCTGTGTTTAAAAAATTCAAGTACCTATATTCATACAGCATGAACTCAACGATTATTCCCAAAATCTGTCAGTATAATATGCATATGAACTACAGCGAGACTGATATCAACCGAAAACTTACCTCACTTCGTAATGTGCGTCCTCTATCTCGAAATAACGTAAAGACTTTGTTCTGAAAGTAAAACAAAAACAATTCAAGAAAATAAAAGAGACATTAACAACGGGGTCATAGGTGGCGCATAGAGCCATCAGATATGGTAGTCGGCTGCAAATATGTTGAAGAATAAGTCCCCGACGAAGCAACGACATTAGCAGCCGTACTGCAGGAGTGCTTGGTGGGACAAATCTCTCTAAAAAAACGACAAATTATATCCAATGACAATCTTACGATGTGTGCCATAAAATGCCGTCACTAAATAGGCATTCCCCTGGCGTCGGGCAGCAGTGGCATCAGTACTGGATATAGGCTGAGGAAGCATGTTGTGGTAGGTTAGAAGACGTCGAAGAGCGGGCAACCGGCGTGGAAGGCAAAGGTTTCCCGCCACACAATTTGTCCAAAAAACGAAGAATATGGAAATGCGACGTACACAGAGAAATGTTGTTGACAACGGGCTTCCACGATGTACAGTCGAGGAAATTGAATGTTTAGCACTTTTGGACCTTAGCGTCATTACAATAGAGTTGACATGTACCAAACCTTCAGTTTCCTCGACCGTACCTAACATTCCGTGGCGGTCTGAGTTCGGCAGGTTTAGGGACAAGGCTAACTCGGCCGTTGTCCTGCGAAATCCTTGTAAAATCGGGACTTGAAATGTAAGTACAATGCTTGTACCAGGAAAGATAGAAGAGGTAATCTGCGAAAATGACTGGAAGCGTTTGAAATGTGGTGTTGAAAACGGATGGAAGGTATAAGCGGGGCTGAGAGAATAACAAATGACGACGTGTTGAGTTGGGAAAAAGAGAAGAGAGCGAACTTGAACACTATCAGCACTAGAAGCGGGAAAATGATTGGTCGTTTGATACTGCACGACAACTTCTTTAAAACCATTACGGAAGGAAGACAGAAGGAAGGAGGGGCAAGGGAAGACCACGGCGCAGTAGTTGTATGGACCAAATAAAGGATAAAGCTCGTTTCGTACCAGCAAATCTAAAGGCTGGCGTAGTACGACGAAGAGAAATGGAATTACTCCACCGACAAGAGGAAAGTCCTGGTCAGAAGTTAATCCCACTAATATTATAAATGTGAAAGTTTGGATGTTCGGATGTTTGAATGTTTAAATCACCCTGAAATGGCTCAACCGATTTGGATGAAAACTTGCACGAACATATTTCATAGCCTGGATTAAAATATAGGATAGTTTTTTTATCCCGGGTTCGCGCAGACGAGGTCGCGGGCGGAAGCTCATCATCATCATCATATCAGCCAAAATACGTCCACTGCTGGACATATGCCTCCCCCAAAGAGTGCCAAAGTGACCCGTCCTCCGCCACCAGCACCCAGTGTCATCAGGTCATCAGTCCACCTTGTGGGGGGCTTACCCACGCCGCGCCTTCCGGTACGTGGTCGCCACTCGAGAACTGTTCCGCCCAAACGGCCATCGGTTCTACGTGCTATGCTGCCACTTAAGTTTAGCGATTTGGAGGGCAATATCGGTTACCTTGGTTCTGCTGCGGATAGCCTCATTTCTGAAGCGATCACGCAGAGAAACTCCCAACATGGCCCTCTCCGTTGCCCTTAGGGTGTCCTTGAGCCTTCTTATGAGGGCGGAAACTAGTCTCAAATAATTTGAACTCACGGGTCGCCGAACCACATGCGCTGTTGTAGGAGGTAGGTGCGCAGATTGATGTCGTCCGGTAGAGCGGGTCGCAGTCGGCTGGAGGACGAACTCGTGATATACGACGATGATCTACCGTGGACTAAAAGAAAAAATACATGAGTAAGGGTGAATCAACATGTTTGCTGTCGCCAATTGCCATGGTTATATCTCAAATGGCTTCTGGGCCAGGACTGGCTTCACCAAAATATACCGGTACCTTTATTAAAAGGCCCTATGTGTTTTCTCCGGCCCATTTCGGTAGCCGAACCTTTATATTTCGCTACTGAAAAATTACGATTACCGTTATTTTTTCCGGTAGGCAGCAGAAGTTGCTAAGCAGTTCTAGTGCTCAAAATGATCTACACACGACCTCTAATGTCAAGGGAATAAGGATCTATATAGGTTATTTTGATCGTGTTATTTTGCTTAGCTACCTCTGATGCTGACTGTACCTTAACCTCTGTCATAAAGGTAACCGATATTTCGTCGAGCGGGCGTGGTCGTGTCGCTTAAGAACATTTTTCGGTATTGAAAGAACACCGGCTGGAAACCGGTATTATACCTAAAGGTTTCAGTAACCTTTAACACTTTCACTGCCGGGAACCTAGGCTAGGTGGGTGGGTGGGTAGGCGGGTTCTGGCCGAAGGGTGTCGTGTTTCGGCGGTTCCAGGGCAACCTACCGAATTCTACACCGGACATGACGACGCCACGGAGCCACACTGTTTCGTCGCCTAAATAATAATTCGTGTTTTAATATTATGTTGTATGTATGTTAGTCTGTAAGGTAGTCTGAAGGCCAGTCGTCTCCGCAAGGTTAGCACGTCGTTCGTGGGGAACTGCATACGTTTTCATAATAAAATACCCACCGAAATTGTTAATTTACCGTTCAGTCAATTTAAGTCTCATGTTAAAAGTAATTTGCTAAGCAAGGCGTATTATACTGTCAACGATTTCTTAAACGACAAAAATGCCTTTAAGCCAGTAGTAGGCTAATTCTATTAGGAATATACCTAAATACACATTATAAGTATCTACCTGAAATAATTGTTCCATTTTATGTAAGAAGAGAGCACGTAATGCTGTTTCTCGCCGAGCAAGTCGCTTATTAATCTTTGCTTTTTAACATTGTCCGGTGGCTTGAATATGTCATGCTCGCTTAAAGGGCTTTGCTTACGGTGGCGTCGTTGATCGGGTCGCCACCTTCCCTAACATATGGTTGAGGGAGGCGATGGCTGAGATATGCGTCATACTCGTGATCGGGTGCTGTTTGTGGAGTCCGGACTGTTCATGCTTGCAAGGGCATAGTACCCAACTTCTTAAATACTAGTGTTATTTTATTATTATCGTATTGACGAGAGACATCATTCCGATCTTGACACGTTTTATTGTTATTGACCATGTACATCACTGACAATATTACATTAATATTCTTTTTTTTTATTGTTTTGTTTTGACGCTTAGAGACCGTATACATCTCTACGAACATTGAATAATTATTGATTGTATTTGGACGCTCAGAGACCTTATACATCTCTGGAATACTGAATTAATATCATTAACTTTCTGTTAATGCACAGACCTTATTCTAATCGAATGTAATGGTCGTATTTTGTTTTGTTTTCATTTACTTTGTGACATTTAGTGTGTTGTTATATCAGTCGTTAATGTGCAAATTTTAAATTATTATTGTGTTAGATTATAATCTTTTATTGTAAGATTATTATTTTTATCGTAAACTACCGTTTGACATGTAAAAGTGCCCTTGTGGCCTATTTGCAGAATAAATAATTTGTATTTTGTATTTTGGTATTTGTAACTATGGGCCTTAGTTGCCTGAAATAAATGTTTTATTATTATTATTATAAAAATACCCGTAACAGACATTTATGAACGGTTTTGGTACCGCTTTGGCGCGGCGCAGCTTACCTTTACAATATAAAAGGGTATCGTAATTACCAACACTCTAATAGTATACCGGTTTCATACCGGTATAAACTAAAAATTGCAACTTTATGGGTTTAATTAAATCCACCAATGTAGGGTTAGGGTTTTGTTGACATATGAAACCTCTTTTAATAGATCATCTTCTAAACGTGTTAGAAACGGCGAACGAAAAAATGCGCACGTTCGAACTAAATGGCTGCCTGGCATCGTTTTGATACCCCGCCCGCATCCCCGCAGTAGCAGTATATTACTCATGTAGGTACTCAGCTCATTTCAAGTGACGATATCTCTAATTAAACTGGCTGATAAATGATGTGGTAAGTGTTTATGTCCATACTCAAGGAACTCGGCATCAAACAGTGTCTATCAACCGTAGTGCAGTCTCGCATCCTAACGTTTTTTGGGCACGTGTGTCGTCGAGGAGCCGTAGTTATCGAGCGACTCGTGATCCAGGGAAAGGTCGAGGGCACCAGACCACGAGGCAGGTCACCAATGAGATGGACAGACCAGGTAAAAGCTGCAGTAGATGCATCCTTACAAGCAAGCATAAGGAATAAGGCGACTGTCAGAGAGGAATGGCGGCGTGTTGTGAAGCTTGCTACCAACACCTGAAATGATGACCACGACCACTGTGTCAAGATTGAAACGACGAAGAAGAAGTATTTATGAAAAAAAAAATTAAATCATCCTATGAGTGGTTTGACGTCATCCGCATGAATTGTTCGAGGTATGGTCACCCTCCTAACCTTTTTCCTGGCAGTGCCCTAAACTAGCCACTAAACTAGCAGCATGTTGGTTCTTGGCAGCTAATGACAAAATGTGGCAGTTGTCCACGTTTTTTTCCCTGGGATAGCCTGATCCCCCAGGGGAAAAAAACGGTTAGGTTGTTAGGTGAACTGCGACCCTACAGCGCGCGAACCGAGCGAGCGAAGCGAACGTGACGCGGTAGCGTCCGGCGAAGCGTCATAACCAAAAATTATCATTTTTTCCTAGTTGAATATAAAATAATTGCCTCTAATTCCCCTGGGTGATCGGGGTCAGGTGATTAACGTGGATAAGGGAAATATTTGTCGTAGGCAATGGATGGGATAAGTCACCATGTGTCTCTGCTCTTACACTGCGTCGGGATATCGTAGCCCGAGGCGATGCCGGACTCTGAGCCGGGCGGCTGGAACAGGCAAATGAACACGGGGTCGAGGTGCGGCGGCGGCAGGTCAGCCAGCTGCTGGATGCTGGGGAACGGGGAAGACAGCCGCTTCTGCACGTAGAAACCTTCCTGAAAAACACATCTGTCAGCTAGTGTTGCTTGTCTTGGGTGTCTCCTGGGTCACTCTTGCCCAAAGCTATCAATAACGGAGTATAATTGTTACTTATAGATAAATAAACATACCTGAGTGAAGTCATTGATGTCCAATCGTCCCGTGTACGCCAGCTTGGCGGACGGGTGGTGGCGGAAGATGGCTTCCAGAGCCGGCTCCCAGGCACTCACCACGTATCTTGCTAATCGATTTTCGACCATACTGTAAACAATTTCTGTCCTTTATACTTTTTTTATATGGAACAAGCAAACAACAGCAAAATTGAATTTGTTTCGGGATTAAGAACCTGTTGAATGTGTCTTCATACGACATAATAAGTAGCGAGCATAAAGCATCTATAGAATTTCTATTAGAGTAGTAATTACCTACCAGTTTTAGCATGATTGCTCGTGTAGCTACTTACGGCAATATCAAAGGCGAATTGTTAGGTAAAAATTTGTCACACATTTACTGCAAAATACTTCGACCTCGGGAACGGCACCCACTAGTGGCCGTTTCACGACCCCACACAACTAACAACAGTGAGGCGTGTGAAATTGCATTGTAGCTTCGTGAAATGGGCAACAGGATATGTATAAGAAACTGTACTTCGTCTACTCTTTCTTGAACCTTACCAAGTTCCTGTCAGGTTCTCTGGGTTTTAACTCTGTGGAAGTAAGGCGTAACTACAAGCTTCTGGTGACCACTTGCAATATTACGTGGCGATACTGACTGCCCGGATCTAGTGGCACGAGCCGTAAAGCTCATTTATACCTTTCATATTCATATTCATTTTATTGATAATGTAAATTACAAGTCAGGTTTACTTAAATTAATTCACCATGTCAGAAAAGTTTTAAATAACTTGTCGACCGGTATGTTTTACAATAATACGTCTAATTGGTTATATGTTGTTTATATTAAACATCTTTGTATATTTTTAACGCAAAGAACTCCTTGTGGTTATAGAAGGCCTGCTCGACTAACCAAGTATTCAGTCTTTTAAAAAAAATGGAGTTATTTTCGGCTGCAACAATTGCACTCGGGAGGTGGTTGTAAACTTTTGGACCCATGATGTGTAAGTGCTTGCTCGACTTTGTCAACTTGTGAGGCACGGTCGGAAGCCTCTTACAAGCACGGGTCGACCGAATCGCGTACCGGCGGGGGGCCGCGTCGATAGGTTTGTTTTCTGCCTGCTCATGCGCACATGCTGCCGCCTGGAGAATTAGCAGTGCTGGTAGGGTTAATATGCCCAGAGCTCTGAAGTGCGGTCTCGCTGACTCAGTCTGTGTGATGCGGACAACTGCACCTTTTGTGTCCAAAACCGTCCAGCACGGCTATCACGCGACGGCCGCGACATACTCTTGATTTTTCTCGCACTATACCTATTGTTCGAAGTGTTCTAATAAGAAAGAGACGAATATTGCGAGAAAAATCGAGAGAGATCGGGCGCCGTCGCATGGTAGCCGTATTGAGGCCGAGACATCACAATTTCCTGGCAGTCCTGTTAACTCCCACTGTTCGGGCACTAAAACAGTTGAACTCGCTTTTGTCACAAAGACCTGAATCCATACTAATATTATAAATGAGAAAGTGTGTCTGTCTGTCTGTCTGTCTGTTACCTCTTCACGCTTAAACCGCTGAACCGATTTAGCTGAAATTTGGTATAGAGGTAATTTGAGTCCCGGAGAAGGACATAGGATAGTTTTTATCCCCGAAATCATCCCCTAAGGGGGTGAAATGGGGTGGGGGTGAAAGTTCGTATGGATATAGGATATATTTGCTGCGAATAAACGAGTTCCACGCGGACGGAGTCGCGGGCAGAAGCTAGTGCGATATATTTGCTAGTCGATGGGCGAATGTATGCTACACTTGTCTGAGGTATCTACTGCGAGACGATGGATCTTTAGATGTTATAATTTTTTCGGTTGATACATGTTAAGAATTTGAAATTCTACAGTGCTTTGGTTCCTTACTGCCAAACTGTATACTTACATCTTGTATGATAAAAAAATAGGTAAGTAGTTTTTCTCACCGGTTGAAATCACTGAGGGAATCACTATAGGTTACTTACAAATGCACAGTACCGAGGTGCACATACACGTCGGACCCTTCTTCGGTCACACTGGCCGTTATGAGCGTGCACAGAGCCGTGTTGAACCCCACGTGCTTGATTTGCAGGTTTGTTGACACCACCTGCGAAAATTGTAGCAATCTAGAGGACGACGTAGGTACATGTAAAAGAAAATTGACCGAAAGTGCAAGCTTGCATTGCCAACGTCACCGTCAAAAAGTCATCCATTACGACAACATAACATAACATTGAGATGTACTGAGTAATGACCTCAAACACGCCGGGTTTATCTTGTGTAAATAGTTTAAGAGTTGCTATAACCACTTCCTGCCTCCATAATTATACCAGCTTACCTAATAACTTCCTCAGAGGTGCTACTGTAGCCTAGTGGTTCAGGCATACGGCTGTCAAGCTCGTGGGTTCAAATCCCGGATTGTACCAATGAGTTTTGCAACTTATGTTCGGAATATCTACCGTTAGCTTTTTGAAGGAACACACCGTGAGGAATCCGGTCCAATCCCAATAAGGTCTAGTTTTCCCTCTGGGTTGGAAAGGTCAGATGGCAGTCGAACCCCGGGTTCCTTTACGGCACAAACGGGAATAACGCTTGGAGGGTGATGACCTACTAACCTCACTCAAATGGTGGACTGATCACCTGGTAAAGGTCGTGGGAGTCCGCTGGATACGGGTGGCGCAGGACCGGTCATTGTGGCACTCTTTGGGGGAGACCTACATATGTCCTGCAGTGGACTCCTTTCAACTGATATGATGATGATGACAGTGGTGGATACAGGATTTTTGTTTGCCCCGCTCGGTTTTTGTAAGGAACTAGCTGTCTTCCGCCCCCTCCCCTTGTATGATGTATGATGACTAACCTCCTCGCCCTTGCATCGAGTGAACAGGTCTTGAGCGACCGACTCCACCATCAGCCCCGAGAGCACCGTGCACGCCATTTTCTTCAAACTGATGTCAATGCGCTAAAATAAGAATAGGACATCCCATTCTAGTTAGTCTTTTCTATTTCCGATAGATTTTGATAACCCAGAATATGGTAGATGACAACAGTAAAAATAACTACCTATAACTTAACAATTTATTACCATATCAATAAACAAACGTAATTACTTACTAAAAACTCAAAAACATCACAATTAAACCTACTTTTGACATTTTAAAATTCATAGATTTACTTAATAAAATTAACGCTTTTTGACTAATGTAGAAAATCGTGACGTCACTTTTTACCTACAAACTTCATGTACTAACAGCGTTTTTAATATTTCATAAAAAGTTTCAGATAGACTTTCAGTTCTCCGCTTTCGTGTGACAATAGTTATTTTCACACCTTTCATTCGGAAAAGTAAGTTTTGCTCCACGACGAGAGGGACCAAAACGCTACTTTTCTGTTTAAGCTACTTTTTTAATTTATACATTGGCATTGGAGCATTTGTACGCAATGTGCCAATTGAACACAGATGTTAATAAAATAATCGATTGTAATTTCATCGTAGTCGATTCAAAACGAACATATTTCAAGTTTTAACTATAACAACGTTGTATAACAATTTATAAATATTTCGTAATATTTAAAAATTAGTAATAAAAATTAAGATAATTTAGATATATTTTAACAATAGCTTTTTTTAAATTTCCTCATAGTCGGTGTGAAAAATAGCATGTGTCACTCGGTAGCAAAATTATTTCGTCTCGGGCGTAAACACTTGTATCCCTCACTACGCTCAGGATCCTACGTTAGAATCCCTCGCTACGCTCAGGATTCTATTGTAGGATCCCTCGCTACGTTCAGGATTCAATACACCGCCCTCGCCGTAAATATACTATTTTGCTCCCTTGTGACACAAAATTCTTTCCCATTCCTGCTCTCCAGCTGTCCGCTACCGTCGCATTGCTCAACCGATTCTCAAATATTATTTTTTGAAAAAACAACAGACTCGCGATCTCTACATTTATGTTATTCTGTCCCGTTAGATATGACAGACGTTACCATGGCAACTAAAGAAAAAAAGTTGATTCTCCCTGACTGACCTGCAAGATATTGAGCATCTCTTGTATGAACTCCGGATTGAGCATGGCTTTTGTGCTGACGTGGTAAGTCTGCAAATTGATGTAGCACTGCACAGCCAGTCGCTGCGCTTCTATTGGATTATCTTTGACTGGAACACAAAGACGTGCCGATTGATAGAATTTCGGATGATTATCAGCAATAGGTAGGCAACAGTGGCGCGTCCAGGATTTCGTTGAGTGCTGAGCGCACTCAGCGCGCTCAGGTTAGATTTTAGGGGGAGGGACTTGAGCAACTTCAGCATCCCTGCACTTATGTAATAAATATCCCAAGTAGCAATCAAATGTCTTAAAAAGGGATTGTAGATATCTTGAAGACAATTAGACAAATTCTTGCTGTTGTCTTGGCTAAAACCATTATGTCCCTGAAGATATCTTGAAGATATCCCCCAAGACTCAGTTAGGACAAAGTGGGCACAGTATTTAAGAAATTTTCAAGAAAGAGTTAATACTACTATTTAGACAAACTTAAACCCTACTTAAGAATGAGGGTTTTACAGATCTCTAAACTTCGAATTGAAGATATCTTGAAGGTTGACTTAAGGCCAAGAAATAAACTTAAAGATATCTACAATACTTACTTAAAACTATTAACACTGAGTTGCACAAATTCGATCATCTCTTAACAAATAAAATTTTAAAACTTTTTTTACTCATGGAATTGTATTTTAGAAAATATGGCGAACTCTTTTACTAACGAGAGAATTCACTGAAGTTTTATCAAAATGGCGATTACTTAATTATTTATTACGTTTAGAAACGACCGTGTAATGTCCCTATAGGTATTTAAAAACTATAACGCATGATGGTTTATCGTGTAAAATTGATTGAAAGTGCTATAAAACAGACGGGCTTACCAAATACTGGAAAAAGAGCAATAAAAATTAGGAATATTAGGTTGCTAAATTAAAAAAATGATTACATACAGCGCAGAATACTACTTTTCTGTAAATGTTTGCAATATAAATGCAATTATTATTGCTATTACATAAATTTAACTACAATGTACTTTATTTTTTATGAATTAGTGTCGGAATTTTTTTATTTTTTTTTTATTTACTAAAAGTAAAATGGAGTTTAGTCTTATTATTCTTAGCGAAGTATGACTTTAGACGATACTGATTTTTTAAGGTTATTTTAGATAAAGTATAGAAAAATTGCATTTATAGTAGTACCGGTTTAGAGATATTATACTTAACTTATACTAAAAACCGAATTAGTGTAGTTCTACTTAATACTTAATGGTTCTTTATCAAATCTTTAGTTTGATTTAATGAATGCAAGTTGCCGTCCATTTTACGGTAAATGTTTATGCAAGAATACGAGTAACCATTAAGTTTATAATACTTATGATATATTTATTCTGTATATCCTGTCCTGTGTTTAAAACAAACCATAAATTCAACTAAGCATAAAGGATGACATTGACACGTCAACAACATTGCACTTTCATAATCTTCTATCTTTTATCAATCTATACATATAATAAAGCTGAAGACGGCCGAAAGTCTGTACATGGAAGATACATTCGAGAAAAAGTTTGTTGGGGATGCTTAGAATCGATAACAGAACACGATCCAAAAGTTTTTAGAATTTTTGTCTGTTTGTCTGTTTATTTGTACGCGTATCACGTGAAAACTTCTGAACGGATTTTGATGCAAACTTTGCTAACCTGACGAGAAAACTCCCGGACAACACATAGGCTATAAAAAATATTAAGATAATGGGGCAAAGGGGTTATAAAATGGGGTCAAAATGTATGAGCTAAAACTTGAAAATTGACAAGATACTTGACTAGAAAGTAAGAAGAACACCCCATTCAAACGTTAAGCAAAATATAGATAAAACGTGAAAAAACCCGGGATGTAAAATAGTGGTAAACACTACATATTAACCAAAACTGGTTGATACCTCCACTGATAGTAACTGTTATACATCAGATACCTAATTAAATTGGAACTTCAGTAACTGACGACGGCGCTGTTTATATTGAAAAACCAGCAACCTTGATCTCTGCCTTCCTATATTTGCTATGAAGTCAGAGGTCATCTAAAGTTGTTTGAAGGAAAAGAATTATCATAGTTCACCAACGTCAAGGGATGTGGGTATACAATTTGGACAAAACGGCATTCCGCGGAAAATTGAGTATCTATGGTATCAATTTTATGAATGTAGAAAACTCCCGTGACTTTCTGAAATATGCGCATCATCAGGAGCGCCCCCTAAAGGTATATAATTTTGGGCCTTTCATTCCTATGAAAACCTCAGCCTTCGCTTCGCTTCTTCTTCGCTTGCCTCCCCGTTTTCCTTCGGGATTTTGGTCCTCAAGTTTCGCTTACAAGACACCGAAAGATAATAAGTGTCTTTAGAGGTCATTGCTTGCATTGAGACCGTTCACAGAAGGGTTGCCTTACAATAGAACGAAAAGGCCTTGCTTGCCTCCCCACTCACTCTCCGAACTTTTACATGCAATTTCGCTTGCAAGACACCTGGGAATAGTAAGTGTACATCCCCCACGTCGCCATCAGGTTTCACTTGCAAGACACTGGGAGATAATGAGTGTCCGTCTATAGGGGTGCATTAAGAGCGCTTTCTGAAGGAATGCTTGGAGTCTGTCACTTCAACGTAAAGCACGGCCCTTGGCCTCGGTTGCCTCGCTACTTATCTACGGGACTTACTTCGCCCTTCGCCTCGCCACTCAACTTCGGGATAGTCAGTGTCCGTGAGGGCTTGCTTGCCACGCCGCTTATCTCTAAAAGTCTCTAAAAGCATGCTATAGGCCTTTAATTCCTACGAAATGTTCAGGCTTCGGCTTCCCTTGGCTCCCCTTTTATCTTTGGGAATTTGGGCCTCAGGTTTCACTTGCAAGACGCCTGAAGATAATGAGTGGCCTAGGGGCTCGCATTGAGAGCGCTCTCTAAAGGGATGCTGTGGGCCTTTCATTCCAACGTAAAGCTCGGCCATTGGCCTCGCTGCCACCTGGGGTTAGTATGATATAAGTATCCTTCAGCCCCCAGTGCTTTCTTAAGGCTTGATTTGGATCTTTCATTAATACGAAAAGTTGCCTGGCCGCTCACCTTCTGGACTTTGGTCTCCGGATACTACGGATACGAAGACATCTGGGGATAGTTAGTGTCCGTGGGGGCTTACCCACGGGCCTTCAGCCCCCGAGCTCACATAGCGACAGCTCTCTAAAACCATGCTTAGGGGCTGTCATTCCTACGAAAAACTCAGCCTTTGGCTCCGCTTGCCTCCCCGTTTACCTCCAGAACTTCGGCCCTTAGGTTTCGCAAGTTACTCGGAGAAGTCGGAGATAACGAGTATCCGTGGGGGATCGGGCCTTAGGCCCACGAGCTCGCAAGAAGACCGTTCGCTGAAAGATTGCTTTAGGCCTTTAATTCCAATGAAAAGCTTGGCCTTCGGCCTCTCTTGCCTCACCGCTCGGCACTTTGGCCTCAGGTCTCGCTTGCAAGACACCTTAGGACAGTGAGTGTCCGTCGGGCTCGCCCTAGGATCTTCGAACCTAGGGCTCGCTTAGGGAGCGCTCTCTAAAAAGACACTTTGGGCATCTATAGAATATTATTGACGAGCAAGTTTATGAGGGTGTTATTTAGATTTGAACTGTTACACGCACTATCAATGAAATCTGAAATCAGAAAGTTTATTTGCTTCAGATACAGTCATAGGGTTATTACAAAAATGATGCGCACAGTGTCCAATGCCTGCGAGCAGGTGTGCAAATCATTAAATTATATATTTAATGTCACAGCTACATAATTTATATGAAATCAATATGGAAATGAAATCTTTATTTTCAGCATGTAGTATGGTTAAAAAACATAAGAATACCATGTAACTAAACCATAATTTATGCGCGTGCGAAGTCGCGGGCAGAAGCTAGTACTGCTAGTGCTGCTACTTCATTTTCCACATCTTGCGTCATCATCTCCTTTCTTGTGATCTACAGTATACTTGGTAATAATGATACCAAAGCCTCACTCGAAGATGTACTTGGTACTAATGATAACAAAGTCTCACTCGTCGCACTGCCGTTTGAATGACTTGGTCGCACACAATTGGACGATATTTTTTTTATATTTCGGAGCACGCCGACGAAAGCCACCACATCTTTAAAAAAAAATATTTCATCCATCTTCAATTGGTTCTAGTTTGTTGAAAAACGTCCCGTTAAATTTATTTTCACTTAAACTTGATTAAATTTAATATAAAAAGAATACAGTTACCTTAAGTGACCCAATTCATAGAGCTTGGTGTAACCAATCATCTTAAGTTTATCTACAAAATCAATTTTTACTTTGTGATTCTAAACTGATACTTAAATTATACCATTGAATCTTAAATGAGTCTTCAAATAATCTGAGTTGAGCAAAAAACACATTTTTAGACTAATTTGTAGACATACTTAACACCAAATAGTTGTTAAAATATTTAACTAGGTTTTAGGTATTCTTGACTTGCTAAAGTGGCGGTAGCTTAAAACTCTTTAGTTTTTAAGATTAAAATTACTAAACTGAGTCTTTTTAAATTTAGCTTATTCTTATTTTAGATAAAATTTATAAATGTAAGATTTAATCATTATTCTTGTTTGCTACTTGGGATAAATGACCAATGAAACACTTGTCGATGGACATGGACGATGAACCATCCTAAACACGACCAGCGACAGGAACATTAAAATACTCACACTTTTTGTTAATATTCCTCAAGGCCGCAAACGTCTTTGGCTCGACGAGGCTGAATGCCGCCTTCGGGATTATCCGGCAGAGCTCGGCCAGCGCCCGAAGCGCGTTCATCCTGATGTAAAACCAGACCGCGGCGTCGTCACTGAGAATCGCTGTTGAGAATAGATTGAAGGATACAACATCGCCACCTAGGAACTCTTTTTTTTTCTTCAAATAGCATATCATTTCGAATGATGACTTCACGCAGTGTAGCAGAAAGCAGTTAGCCGGAAGAAGTAGATAAGTACTCCAAATGAAATGGAAATTAGGATAAGACTGTCAAAAAAGAGCTGGTCCAGATTAGTTTAACTTCGTATGCGTAAGTAGCAAGTGAAGCAACAATTATACGGCTTGGTAATGTCGAATCCGAAGCTATATGCGGTAAGTGGTCTGGTCTTTTAGGCACATGTACGGCCGATGCTTGCTTGTCGGTCAGAACTCTCGCCGAGAGACTCTCGATTGTAGTCAGTCTACTGTAGCTACAGCCCCGAGCGAACGAAACCATCGCTCGCTTCTGCTCTGCCCACTGCTCGCCAACTCTGTTCACTCCCTGGTGCAGCCCTGAGGTTGTGTACCTCGGGTAGTCCTGGGTGTAATAGGTACGTAAGTCACAAAACAGTATGGCAGTTACCACAAAGCGCTTCAATGATATTGGTATCAGACATGCGCACTGCAGAGGGCAGCAATTTGGTCATGTTAGCGACGCCCATGGCCGCGTCAGCGAGGAGACCCACGTTGGAGCTTAGCAGCTGGTGGCAGAAGACCAGATCCGTCCCTGTCTCGTACAGCGCCTAAATAAACAAACACAAATGCTCAACTAAGTAGATATAGTTGCGAGGGACTTATAATATGGTTTCTAGCACATGGAACATCAATCCCCAGAACCTCACGTTGGAAGGACATTTTTGTCAGCGCAGTTAAGTAGTCCGGTTCTTTTCTGGCGCCACGTTTCCAATTACGTTTCCAAAAAGGTATCTGCGCGTTTTCAAGAAATGTTGTCGAATTGCGTATTATTTTATATCTGGATAAAAAATGTTTTATTCTACTCAGAATTTGAAGCCCTTTCGATTTTAATAGGAAAAAAATATGTCCCGCGTTATTCATACAATTTTGTGTTTTCCATTACCTACGCTACCGTCCTACAAAATTCTATGAAAACGGTAACGTAATGGAACGAAAAAACTTAGAGGACATTTTATTTCCTGCTATTAAAAACATCTACAATGTCCAGCAGCTAATTTTTTATGGCGTATATTTTTTATGTTCTGGAAACTCCCTGGTTACTGATCAACTTTTCTTATGCCTGGGCCACACTTCGCCCGAATGTCTAACGCATAATATACGCTAGACAAGCAACAACGGGCAAAGTGTAGCTCAGGCATTAGCTTCCAATCAATGAATGCTCGTGTGTTGGCCTAAACTCCACATACAAGGGGTGCTTAAGATACATCAACACTTACGTCTCTCCCGTTAGAAGTGAACGACATCTTCGTCAGCACAGCCAGACAGTGGGGTTTCATCGCCGGCAGGGCCATCTCCAAATACGCCAACAGCCGGAGGATGCACCCGGACTGGTACAGATGGGATGCATTCTCCTCGGTCTCCACGTAGTTGCGCAGAACGCTGAGCACCACAGCGTGTACGTCGCGGAACTCGTACGACTTTTAACATGGACAAATATTTACCATACTTATATCCACCTGTCAGTGTTGCACTCACTTTGCATGCTGTATATACAGTAGGACATGTTGCACTTGTATAACTATACCTAAGACCACATTTTATACTATTATTGATCAGCAATGTCATACATTTTCATTGTCATTTAAATTTCTTGACGACGCCGATGATACTGGGCTTAAGTGTAACCATATCTTTCTCGTTGACCGTGCAACAATAAACTGTAGATATCTATGATGGGACAGTTGGTTAAACGCTTAGCCCGCTGCTTGTGCCACTGAGCAAACTTGTAGGGCGACCGCACCATCACTATGAAAATGCATTTGAAACAAACTCAAACCAACGACCAAGCTTAGCATGTTGCTAGCTTTACAGCCAGCGCTGGTCTTCCGCAGGGTCCATTCGATGAAAGCACAGTGTCCACGGTGATTTCCTGACCGCATTCGATCGCGACGACAGAGAAGTAAACATAGTACGGTACGCGAAATGAATGCACCTTCGATAACTCACAAGGTCGCGATGTTTTTGTTAACATTTAGACTATAATGAGTACTACTAGAAGTTAAAAATTCTAGTGAATTTTGACGTTGCTTTAGGTATTATATAGCGTTTTCTTAGCGACCCTTGTAAATCCAAAGATAAATTATACAAGTGGTATTTTTCTTCAATGGAGTACCGCATTTTAGTATTATAATCTCCCATTTAATTTTCTAAAACTTTCGTCAAGTGCTAAGGTCAGTATAATCCGACCCAAAAAAAATGTATATATATCCTCTAAAAGATTATACAAGTGGGTTTGGATTACTGAATACTATTAAAAACTATCAAAGTTAACCAGTGTTTGAATTAATAACATATTTATCAATAGCTTAATTTTATACGAACAGTTTAATGTTGAAATCCTCCTAATTATTTAAAAATAAATCTCAAAAAAATTCAAGTCGACGCATATAATCCAGCTTTATCATAGTAATCTATTGATAAAAAATCTAAGTAATTCATCAATAGCTCCTCGTTTTATTCACTTATCAATTATTTTTCAAATTTGAACTCACGACGATCAGCGCGCGAGTCTAGTGCGCCGACGGCGAGAACGTCATGACCAATCACAGCACGCCGTTGCTTGTTTCCTACGCGGGGGCCTCCCCTGTGTGCTGACAACCGGACAGTTCATTTGCATTTGGAAAATGTAATACGACAATGCGCGTTAAAAGTTTACTTGAAAATGAATAAGTGTTTAATTTGTAATCAAGTCTTGAACTTTGACGTTGTAGTGGTTAAGGAGAGAGGCATTGCGCGTCTAACAAAATTACGAATATAGTCTGTATATGTTATGTAGTTATAGTAAGCTAACTAAATCAATACTTAATTAATGTGTAGTACTCCATTATTGAATGGATCTGCTCACTTGAAAAATGTTATCTTTTACCGAGTTTAGCTATTGTTATGTTTTACTGTACAAAAACCTCCATGGTAAAGCTGTGATGATTGTAAGATTACAAATAATCTCTATGGTAGTAATAAAAAAAACAATTATTAATGACTCCAGTATTATGCCTGCATCACACTGGCGCGGCCTGGCCCCGGCGGACAATAGTAAACTTGTCCACCGCTGTCAAATTTTCTATTGTCCGCCACCGCAGGCCACGCCAATGTGTTGCAGGCCTTAAACATACAGATTTTATAGAAACACTCCACTGACAAGCTGTGATGATTGTAATGATTACGAATAGTCTATATAGTTAGTAATAAACTAAATCAATATTTCATTAATGTTGTAAATATTGCGAAAATATGTATCGATAATATCCTCTCATAAATAAGTACCAAAACCTTAATCCACTCACATAAGTTATGGGTCCTATTTGTGAGTAAGTTGTATGCACCTATATTTTTACACTTGACTGTACTCGAGTGTTAAGTAGAGCTCACGTGAAAAAATATATAGTACGGCGGAAATTGGGCAATATTGATAAAAGTCGTGGACACGTCTTCTATATACCTAACACTGGTATGTGTTCCTTGTTCTCTCCAGAGTACGAATCTACCGGTTTTAGTGAAGGGAAAGGGGCCGGGCCGGGCATAGTTGTGACATCACAAAGATGGCGGTCAGTCTTTGGATGGATGACCGCCTGATGTTTGAGTGGTTAATATAAATGCGCGTTTCCGTGCTTTGGAAGGCACGTTAAGCAGTTGATCCTGGCTGCTGTCTGTGACAGTAGTCGTTAAGCCGAGTTAGAGGCCTTCGGGCGGCTTAAGAACTTCTAACAGGCGAGTTGCCCACTCACTTGACAAAGTGGGGACAACTGTCACTCGCGTCCGCAGGAGCTACCTACCCCAACCCTGCACGTGTCCCCTGGGTGGTACTAAAGAGTGGCAAACTTTAAAGGCCAAAATAATATATGCCATACGATTAAATAAACAAAGATGGCGGCCGACGGTCATCGATTTTTGTTCAAATCTCGGGTTCTATTGCTTCGTGTGAGGTGTCATTTGAAAACATATTAAACGTACTATAATTGTTTTCTTCAACTGTAAAACGTACAACAAACCGTTTGAAATAATAATGGATTATTTTACCTTAGACGTTTGCTTACTTAACATCATAATTCGAGAAAGAGATACTTTAGCATGATTAATGTCATTATAAAAAATATCAAGCATTTTATTAGCTTGCCAAAAATATGCAATTTGTTGTAGTTCAATAATAATTACATATTATGGCCAATTCCGTAACGCAAGTCCGCAGCAACCAGCATGCTGTGTATGTTTGAAATACTTTGAAAGTTAATTTTTGGTGTTCCCAAATGAAAGATACTGTAGTCGAATTAATAAATTTTGTGTTTAACTGTATATTAGTACGCGTAGATTAGTTTTTATAATCGGTGAAATGAGTTATTTCAAATAAATCAATCAATCAATATCATTTATTTGCCGGAATACAGTAGATACTTATATAAATAATACAAATGTCAATAAGATTACACACAACAGTGTATTCAGCCCATATGCAGAGATGCAAATGTCTTGAGTTTCATAACATAGGAGTGTAAATAATCAATTACACCTAGGAGCAAGTTATCAGCCAGGTGAGCATAATTTATTTTGTCATTATGTTTCAATAAAAAGCCATTTTAAATTCATAAATGCGTTGTCTGTGGGCCGCGAGCTTTCGCCAAAATACAGCCCGACAACTAGGACCCAAATTGTCGACATGGCCATTGGAGACATTTGGACGTGGTGATTTCTTACATTAACCTTTCTAGCAACAGCTTTAGGTAAACACAATTTTTTCTCTGGAGATGCATATTGATATTTATGGTTTGTCGACTGATATACATTCTGTACTATGGAACTGCAAGTCATTGCAGTTTTTCAGGCAACAAGTTCGAACAGAACCGTGAGCGGCGAGGCTCGCGAGGCCGCAGACCGTAGACACGTAGGCCCGAAGGCCCGAAGCGTATCTCCAAAGCGCGCTCTCGGATACTTTACCCCTGAGTTAAAGGACAAGCGAATCTGAGCGTGTGCGTGCGTCCCTCCAGAGCGTGCTCTTCACACGAGCCCGAAGGCCGAAGACCCGAAGGACGAGCCCACGCGGATATTTTACTACTTCCAAGTGTATTACAAGCGAACCCGAGGGCTGAAGGTACGAAGCGTACCTTCAGGGAATGCTCTCCACGCAAGCCAGAGGGCCAAAGGCCCGAAGGGCGGGCCCACGTGGACACTTTATTACTTCTAAGTGTCTTAAAAGCGAATCTGACGGCCGAAGGCCCGAAGGAGAACGGCATAGCACGCGAGGCGGCAGGCTGAGCTCTGCGTAGCGTAGGGGCGAGGGCCGAAGCGACGCTTCAAAGCAGGCTCTCCACGCAAGCCAGAGGGCTAAAGGCTCGAAAAGCAGGCCCACACGGACACTTTATTACTCCTAAGCATCTTACCAGCGAATCTGAGGGCCAAAGGCCCGAAGCGTCTCTTCAGAGTGCGCTCTCGAATACTCTACTCCTGAATGTGTTACAAGGGAACCTGAGGGCCAAAGGCATGGCACGCGAGGCGGCAGGCCGAGCTCTGCGTAGGGACGAACGTGTGTAGCGTCCCTTCAGGGTACGCTCTCGGACTTTTGTTTGGATGTTTGTTACTCAACCACACTTATTTGGATGAAATTTTGCACGAAGATGGTTCATAGCCTGGATTAAAATAAGGGATAGTTTTTATCCTGGGCCCACGCAGACCAAGTCGCGGGCGGAAGCTAGTTGTCTAATAAAGCTGCTTGCGTTGATTGTTTTATTATTTATTTTCAACTAGCGATCCGCCCCGGCTTTGCACGGATACTATGTCATACATATAAACCTTCCTCTTGAATCACTCTATCTATTATAAAAAACCGCATCAAAATCCGTTGCGTAGTTCTAAAGATTTAAGCACACATAGGGACAGACAGCAGAAAGCGACTTTGTAGTGATGTTATACTAGGAACTACACTAACAGAGATTAACAATCTCACTTGAGAGCCAAAAGAAGACGTAAATTAGTGTAAGGGGCCAGGGGGTCACCCCCCCACACACATTTTACGTCTTCTAAGAAAAGAAAAGAACGCTTCAGAGCTCTCGCCTCGCCTTCGGCTTGGGCTACAAGGTTCCTGAGGTAGCCTTTATTTTACTGCTTTAGGTGCGTATCATGACCGTCTGACTCGTATAATTACTTAGAAAACAAAACAAGAGTGTCTCAAGGCGCCATGTCAGTGCTACCTAGCTGAACCGTGGGAACTAAGATTTATACCTACGATTTGGAAACCGAGGTCAGTTCATTCAGCCAGTTGGTTGGCACACGCGCTCACGGCCGGACGCTGCTTATGCGCACAGTTAGGTATTGAAAATGACTTCGTTGCGTTCACTGCAGCGTTGTGGGGTGTGACAACAATAAAACCAATAGACATTTATGGTTTTTTATCTGCCGACTGACGATGACAGATTAGTAACCCTACCTACTTACTTTATGTAGGTACCCAAGTACTAATTATTGACCTGGTACGAACTAGTGAGTTTTAACAAGGACGTTTACGGAACATTGAATCTTTAATACCTATTTCAAATACGTAATTATTTTGTAAGGCCTGCTTGAGTTTCGGTAATTTAGTATACCTACCCCGAGCCTCAGACAAGTTTACTCCGCCACTGCCATGAAGTCCAAATTATTTAGTTGTTTTCGTAGATTTCATGTTTATGTTTATCCCTGTATAACAGCAATTAGTGTAATAGTTTACTTCGTAAGATTCGCACGGCAGCTTAAGAAAGAGCGAATACATCGTCGTTGGTTGGTATAGGGGCTTATGACTTTTTGGAAGGGCTGGAATTCACTCGCGAGGATGAAACACATAATCAGAATATTTTAAAACAATACATTAAAACAAATTATGCCTAGTAGCATTACAAACTTGAAAGTAGACACTTTCAAGTTTGTAATGCTACTTTTAAACTATTACGTTATTCTTATACATACGCTGTAAATAACGAAGATACGTAGGTACCTAACAAACTTTATTTCGTACGGTCTCCGGGATATATTTAAATTACGTTACTTACCTACACAAAAGGTTTCGTTCTGTATTATGTGGTAGATTAATAATAATAAGTACCTACATTCAAATTGTCGCATGTCGTAACCATAGACAGGGTGAGCAATAGGTAACATGGCTTCAATTGTATTTAACATGCTGCGTTGATATGTTTGTATGTATGTATGTAAGTGACTATGCAGTTCAGATACTGGCAGTATCTTGGGAAACCCCGGATATTTTTACCTATTTGCTTTTTAGGGTTCGTACCCAACCGGAAATGTACCCAAAGGGTAAAAACGGGACAGTTGCTTCACCATAGTGTACTCACACATTATAATAGAATTTTATGTTTTGCAAAATAATTTAAAACGTAAACCGTTTTTTATTTCACTCAACTATTAATTATAAAATCATTTCTAAGCGGTGTCAACTCTAGCGTCGATTGGCCGGCGCATGCGGGCAACGACCCGCGCGTTCAAGGTCGATCCATTGTAAAATTTCGTAGGCACTTAAAGCAGTAGGTATTGACATTTTTATTCAGACCTGAGTATCTGTTTGTAGAACTATTATATAATCTGTGCCCACGTGACGACAGCGATCGCTAGCTGAGTCTAGCGTGGTGATGGTTAATCGGTGCGTAATTAGCAAAATGTATTATTACTTCGTTATTTACTTATGTACAGGTCGATTCACGAAAGCTGTCACGAATGAATTGAACGAGTGAATGATAATGTCTTTGTGTGCATCACATAATAATTAAATACAGGTTGATGCAAAAAGTGATTAGGTACGATACTTGTGTTTTAGAATTTGTTTGTTTGTGTTTCTCTTTTTTAGATTTTTTACAATTCGAAGAAGCCATCACCTTTCGATTCTTGACATTAAAAATAAGTCAGAAAAATATAAATACGCTTTATTTACAAAGGACTTTAATATTAATTACTAAAAAGATTAACATGACAATTATAATAATATAATTTATTTTTTATTAAATAACGAAAACATATTAGGTACATGTTTACAAAATATTAGGAGGCCCCTGTATAAGAACGGCACTCACTGCCACTCACAGTGACAAGTGACATTACTTTCGGTCAATTCATTCATGCCAGCTCTCGTGAATTGACCTGTACACCAACAAAATCTATATTGTTGGAAAAATTATAAAATTACCTATCTTTTTCATAACATCTTTGATTGCGCAAATGTTATTATTTATTGAGTAACAAGCGTGTTTTATCAGTACTCATGCTAACGCGCACGGTAAAAAAGTCATATTTTGTCAAATATTTAAAAAGATTTTGATGGTCCGTCATAGGGCTCGAATAAACAATTATCTAAAGTTTAATATGCTTTCAAATGACACCTCACACGAACCGATCAGTAAAATAGAACCCGAGATTGGAACAAATCCATGACCGTCTGCCGCCATCTTTATGACGTCACAGCTATGTCCGTCCCCTCTCCCTCAACTAAAACCGGCAGAATCGTACTCTGGAGACAACGAGGAACACAACCGTACGAAAATCGTGAAGGAGACGACTTTTTGCGATATTGCCACCGTACTAACACTGATTATACTGAAAAATAATTTCAGTGTGCTGTGATGATTATTAGATTACGAATAACCTGCATAGGTGACACTAAAATACATCAATACTTGTTTAATGTGTGGTACTCCAGTGTAGTAATAGAAGATTGTTATCGATTAAGTATGATTATACAAAAACACTACAGTGTTAAATTTATAAATTAATCTTAATATGATGACTTTTTCGTCTATTAACTATACATTAATAAGCATCATTGATCTAAAGAGTACCTATCAATGCACTTATGCAATTACTTATTCAATCAAGCTAGGTTGAACCATTTCAACCACCCATGAGTGACCGGTATGTCGATCAAGTAACGCATTAGATGTAAATTTCATTTTTTTATATGAAAAACGACAGCTGAATTGTCCTAACGCACGTTCGAAACATTACGTGATTACCCCTCAGATCTCTAGCTGACCCACGGCCCGCTTTCTTACAGTCGGTTATAACGGGTTTCTTCGATTTCGGTTAAAACCGGTTTTGCATTCCGTACTCTCAATCAACTGAGCTATCGGAACAATCCACCTCGGTCACCTTTTTTATCAATCAGTTCATTCTTACAAGGCTTTAGGGAGGCGTGTACCGACATCTGCCTAGATGCGAGATGATCTGCCTAGCAGCAATTTGTATGTAATCATATTAAATCCATTTAGTATTGTTATTATATTTGTTAAGGTTGGGCTTAAATATGATAAAAGAGAAAGTTTCGCCTTAATATGAACCAACGTGAATGTAAACTTAACACGCAAAACTAAAAGAAAGCGTTTAACGTGACGTATGTAAGAAATGTGCATCGAAAATCTACATTTTCAATAACTCCGGATTGTATTAATTTAGAAAAAAAGTCCTCTTCCACATCGATGAAAAACTACTTTTCTGAGGGTTATTGGTAATTTAATAATTTAATGTTAGGCCCCAATCGGACTTTGAAAGATTCTTTGAAATCGAATGAGTAGGTAAGGTACCTATTTTCGGAGATTACCCCCAACCTGCACCCTAATTTAACTGCCTACTACTACTATTAGACAGATAACTAATAACCCTGAGTTTATACTTTCCGTACTTACTTCATATTAGTAACATCAGGGGCCCGTTTCATGAAGCAACAAGTTACAAATTACAAGGGGAAGTCTCTTTTCAATACCTTTTGATAGAAAGAGACTTCCGCTTGTAATTTGTAACTTGTTGCTTCATGAAACGGGCCCCAGATCATTATGACATCGGGACCTGGAAAACCTCTAGTAAATAAGTACAACAACTCTCAGTCTACAAATAAAATTAAAGTTAAAGAAAGTTTAATACTAATAACCCTATATAACTTTCTTTACCTGCTATTATTGGTTAAATAAAATAAATAATTATGTCATTTCGACCGAAAAACAACTACTAAGTAACTAAATATTAGTAACATCAGGGGCCCGTTTCATGAAGCAACAAGTTACAAATTACGAGGGGAAGTCTCTTTTCAATACCTTTTGATAGAAAGAGACTTCCGCTTGTAATTTGTAACTTGTTGCTTCATGAAACGGGCCCCAGATCATTATGACATCGGGACCTGGAAAACCTCTAGTAAATAAGTACAACAACTCTCAGTCTACAAATAAAATTAAAGTTAAAGAAAGTTTAATACTAATAACCCTATATAACTTTCTTTACCTGCTATTATTGGTTAAATAAAATAAATAATTATGTCATTTCGACCGAAAAACAACTACTAAGTAACTAAATATAATGTACAATCAAGTACTTAAAGTTTGTGCCTACAAGTCTGAGCGTACGCTCGGCCTTGGCGAGGTACTCGGCCGGCAGCACGCTGCACACGAATCGCGTGAGTCGCGCGCGAAAGATTTAAATTACGGATAATAACTGATAAGCTAATACAATTTAGAGCTATTGACGAATCCGTTAGAATTTGTGTTTATATATTCTTCGATAGAACTAAAATGAATTACACCGACTTGAGAATTTATGAGATTTCTTTTATGGTAAGGAGAATGGTTTCAAGATATTATTCCTAATTTAAAAAAATGCTATTGATAAATATGTTAGAAATTAATGGGGCCTTTTTTTTTAATTACTTTTGAATACACTTTAGTAGCCACTAGTCACTTGAATATTCTTTTAGGAGATTTATAATATTTTAATTCAATTCCGGTTTTGCTAACGTAATCTCTTGGCAAAACTATTAGAAAACGATATGTAAGGTTTGAATAATCAAATGCGATGCATTATAGGAAAAAACTATAACTTGTATAATCTTTGCAAAGTTTTACAAGTGTTCCTTACAAAAAAATTAATTATTCGAAAACCAAAATCAAAAACTGCTAGAAAATATTTTTCGCTGTTAGTACTTAATGTACTCTCGCTGATAACAAAAAAAAATCAAACTTGGGACTTATGTTAGTTTGACGACAAATTTTAGTGTTCGCGTACCGTACTAAACAAATAAGTCAGCCGATTGAAATTTGAAACTAGTGCGGCAATCGCATCAGCTGGACTAAACAATGAAATAGTATCTGTGCGAGCTGATGCCGCGTTATAGGGTAACCGAGTTTTAAATTTAACGGTTATAACCAGTGCTCGCCTCAAACTAGAGATACAACGGATATCCGATTGCTATCTGGTATATCCGGCCATTATTTTACTATCCCCGTGTGGTGTCGGGTTAGAATTTCACCACCCCCTTTCTTCCCGTGGGTGTCGTAAAATTCGACTAAGGGAGCAGGGTTAAAGTGTGTTGTGGGCGATGGGCTAGCAACCTGTCACTGCAATATCACATTTTGACAATCTTTTTTATACCCACATTTATGCTAAAAGTAATAATATATAATAATATAATAATAATAAATTTTATTCATAAAACCTTATTGCTAATGTTAACAATGTGCTTGCGCATTAAGACATAGTACATACAATTACATGCGTCTGAACTAGGATGATCCTGTGTCTCAGACAAAGATAATAATTACAAAATTAGTGCAATTTGTGCACAAGGAAGGTATATAATAGTATCGTACAATCAGAAACAATTGGAATATAGAACATAGTAACTTATATCTATTTAAAGTACATTCATATCAATAAATCGCCTATTCATATTACGTTAGGTATACATAATTACAGTGTCAGCATCTGCAATTGCGTTAGACTAGGTCAAGCAAGTTTAAGTAAATTGAGTTCGATAAAATATGTGTAACAAATAAGTGCTTGCGTTGCCGCCTTGCATTTAGTAGGACAAAGTTAAGAAATGCTGAGTTAGTAACTAAAATAGGTGAATTAAATCTATACATATAAAATAACTTAAACAAAATTAATGTAAGCGGCATCCTTAAATTAGACCCCTTCATAATCAATCGAGTTTATGTAACGTTGCTCGGCCATTTTTCTAGCAGGACATTCAAGGTCACCCGTTTTATGGTCGTTGGGCTTTTTGGGCGGATCTCCTTTCTTTGGGCACTCCTTATCTGAATGCCCTGCGTCACTGCAATGTCCACACGTGAGGTCAGATTGCTTACACGTCTTGGCGGCGTGACCGAACTGCTGGCATTTGAAGCACCTGGTGACGATAGTGAAGTCTCTAACTGGGCACGAAGACCAATTAATAAAAACTCGATTTTGGGATATTAACGCCTTGCGTATAAGGGCTGGCACTTCTATGACGTAGTTACAGGTCTCAGCATCTTTCTTGCCCGACTTATGACTCAATCTAATGGAGGTCAAGAACTTTTCCCGACATAGGTCCTGCAGTTTATCGGCTAGATTCTGTTCAAAAATGCATTTATAAACTTCTTGTTCTTGTAGGGCTGAGGGTACGCCAACTATCACAATTCTGGGCTTGCGCTTGTAAGGCTCGTCGATGGTGAAGCTCACGGAGGTATTTTTGAATGTTTGCTTGAGTTTCTCGATGTCACTCTTGGAGTCTGTGCTGATAATGATGCCGCCATTTTTTACCTTTCTCAGCGCTCTTACATGTCATTTCATTTGCTCGGGATTTATCATTTTTTGGACTAAGTTTTTTGTGTCCTCACTTGATTTTAGTTTATCGGTGGGATAAATTGCAACTGAACTCAAGTTGCTGGGCCGAATAACACTATTACCGCTAGTTTTAATTATATCGGCGAAGGAAAGTGCATTTGAGGTAGGCTTAGGTACGTTATCGATGGAGTCTTTGAGGGCTTGGAGACAATCTGATAGATCTTGCCTTTCCTGTAGAGCTTGAAGGGTGCATTTGTTGACAATAGCTGTTTTTTTGAGGGCCTGGTAGTGAAGAGCCATACTTGAAGTGCCATTGGAGACTTTGCGGCAAAGATTGTGGACTTTCAACTTTTGCTCAGTATTCAGCTTTCCTTCTGTAGAGATGCTGCAAATCTCGTTGAGACACTGTTCTATATAGATCATCCATTTATCAAGTTCTGCTGTTGATACGGCTACAATTTGGTCTGGTTCTGGGTCTCTTACATCTTCTTTCACGGCGGTCGAAGGTACGGGTGTTGATGGAGGGCTGCGCGCAACTTTAACACTCCGGCCAAATGGGCTCCGACTACTTTCATCACCCATTATTAAAAAGTTAGAAAATTATACACAATTGAATTGACATAGTTAATAGCACTGCACAAACAAATTACACGCGTACGTGATTTCGTTAAGATGTAGGTCAATATTTTGCATACGATTTTAATTTGCAAACAATTATAACGCGTGCTATCGCATTGGCAGGTACTGACACTAAAAGTGGCGCTGGAACATACGTTTCATGTGCTCTGCCTACCCCTTTTTGGGACGAAGGCGTGAATGTATGTATGTATGTATTTTACTATCCGGCCGAATACCGGATAGTTGCGCACTATCCGGCCGGATACCGAATAGTGATTCTGTTTGGCATTTAACTTTGAAAAATGGTTAGTAGGTAGGTATACAAGAAAACAACAACAAATTTTAAATATTCGTTTATGCATACGAAATAGTTCCGTACACTGACCTAATAAAACTCGTTTCTTGCCTAGAAAACGGTCCGCACGAACCTACAATACATAACAGGTTGATACCTGCACGACGCGCCCGCCGCCAAACTAAAATGTAGGTAGGTATCGTTTGGCCGGCCGAATATTCGGCGCCCGGATACCGGATATTCGGCCGGTGATCAGGCCGAATATCCGGTATCCGGCCAAACAACTATCCGTTGCATCTCTACTACAAACATGATAATGAGGTTATGCAATACGTCAATGGACCTCTGATTTAACTGACCTCCAAAATATCACAAAGATCCAACACCCCCGTAGAATTCCTGAAGCTTTTCTGTACCACTTCGTCTTTGTATCGACATATGAGTTGATCTACTGTTCTCAGTGCCGCATGCTGTATGGCCAGGAATTGGCTCTGCATCAGAGCCAATACCGAGGGCCAACTGAACTGCTGGTTCTTAGTCACTTCTGACGCGCAGACCGGGTCGTCCAGGAGATTGCTGAGAGTCTAAAATATAGTAGTTAACAAAGTACTTAGGAAAAGCAATTAACTGAGATACAGTCAGTTGCAGAGAAAAGTGCGTAGATGTTTGTAAATATGCGGGAGGGGAGATGTTTCTCTGCACCTGGAGTAACTGTACTTTTTGCTTACTGATCTAAAAACTAACAAACCTGCAACCTAAAGCAGAATTTCGGCTTGAATCAAATCCCAACTAAATGTAGGTATAAAACTGATATCGTTCCGTCGCGTCACGACACGACACCACACATTAGTATGAATCCGGTTTCATTTCGACGATCAATAACGAAATGACTAACAACGAGACTCGGGCTTGTAGCAATGAAATCATAGAATTGAATTCATTTCTCTTCATTTTAGCCTATTACTAGGTGTATCCACGACTTGTAAGCCTTTGATCCACTTGCTACCTTCTTCTAAGATTAGAGTCATTAGAGTCGCGCTCTAAGCACAGCTTACCTGCAGGCAATTCTTCTGCACGTCAGGATCTAGACTGTTCTTCATCCTCGAGAAGAGGCTACTGAGGATGTTAGCAGATACCAGCTGCTCGCAACCGAGCGGCTCCCTCGTCAGCTCGGACAACACTAGTGATGCAAATTCAAGAACGAATACATCTTCAACCTGTAAGTTAGTTGAGTCATTAATTAGGTACATCCTTTGAGAAGTTTAGTTGCTAAGAGTATATTTACGGGAGAGAAAATCCTCTAACAATTACCAAATATTTAAAAAGAATCACATCATGTTCCATGTAACCCAAGTTTTTGTATGTAAGTACTGAGAACTCTATAAGTCTTTGCAACAGACGAAGGTACCCATACCAACAAGATGCTCAAACAGCAGACTTTATAAATACTTAATCAAAATAATGAACAATCGATGAAGTAATCTACTGTTCTATGTGGTACTTAATATTGTTTTTCAACGAAACTTGCTCAAAGGTATCAGCATGTGCGTCATGCACAGTGAAAGGAACTTCTTACCTTCGCCAGCATATAAGCAATCTTCCTCAAGTTCTGCGAGTCGAACAGCACCTGCTCTGGGCCCCGCGGCAGCTGGCAGAGCTGAGCCAGCGCTTTCAGCGCGAACCTGAACATGTTTACCACGATTAATCATCATTAGGTAGACATCCTCATAACCTAGTGCCTTCGCCAAATCCTGGGATTAGGTGCCAAAGCTGCCCCCAAGCTCCTTTAAAAAGCTAGGAGGATGATAATGATGTAAAGCTCCCAGAAATACACGGTATTGAAAATGAGGCGTCTGCATTAGTCTCTTGCTGACAAACACAACGAATTGTAAAATCAATAAATAGTAGGGAAGGGTAGCAAGAATTAATTTCCTACGCTTGTTAGCCACCATCGTGGAATACAATTACAGGGGTTTAGTCATATCCATATCAGTCATATCACTCATTTGGAGAAACCCAACTGGGGAAGTACAGTACTTATATAGAAAACCGCAGCTAAAATAACACTAAGTAAGTACTTAAGTGGCGTTATCTTACTGATGGAGAGTAGAGAGAGAAGACTTGTTGTAGTTGTCTTTTTGTTGCATCAAAACACAGAACTGCCAAGCCAACATCATGCTGAGACAGTCAGGCTTATTTCGAGGTGTACCTATATAATAAATGTTTGATTCTGATTCTGACAACGTGCTTGTGTAGTGACACTTCTGGAATCGCAAGCGTTGTATAAACTACGGAGTTTTTTCACCTTCAGGCAGACCGTATTCTAGCTTACCACTGTCTATGTCTGTCTACTTATAAAATAAAAAAAAGGCCAGGCTGGTTGTTAGCATACCTACGAAGTGGTGAGGTAGGGAACAGCTTAATGGTGAAGTTGGGCACAGCGAAACTCGTGAGATACGGAACAGGAACATGTCATTCCGCTCGAATGTGGAGCAGCCCTACTGGGGAAGTACCTCCACCTTGCAGAAGACCACAGTCATAATAACACTTGCTCTGTAGTAGTGTTGTGTTCCTGTAGGTGAGCAAGATCGCCAGAGCTCCCGAGGATGCGTTGTGTTGAGAGCGAGGGCATTTGTAAGCAAGCTTTGCCTAGTTTGGGACTAGGTCGATTTATGTAAGATTGTCCCCTAATATTTATTAATTTATTTATTTGTTCCTTCAGCTGTCAACACGGCGAATCCTCAAACATATCAAGGGTCGGCAACGACCATGTTACTCCTTTGGAGTTGCATATGTCTATAGGCTGCGTTGTCCGCTTACCATCAGGCGGGCCGTACGCTTGTTTGCCACCTTCGTTGTATAAAAAGAAAAATACCATACCTACCTTCGGATGTTAATCTCGCGGTGCTCTACATGCGGCAAGATGTACCGGATCGCGTCCAGGTTGAACAACACGTAGCGGTTCTGCATGTCTTGCGCGGAGAACTTCGTGATAGCCCGCAGGGTCTGAAAGAGAAAGAGACGATCGGCTTGCTCAGGGCAAGTTCTTGCTGCACGTGTATTTATGTAAAGTTTATACCAAAGTGACTGACAGTTCAAAAGTGTCGCAAACTGAAGTGGCAGTGGGCTGGTCACATCTGGGTGAGACTGGTTAGCCGTGTTAGCCTGGTTAATCGGTAGTAGTTAAAAAGTTCCTTTGCGACACAAAATTAGCCATACAATTCTATGGTTAATTTTTGTGTCACGACGGAACTTTTTATCTATACTGGCCAAGAATTTCACCCAACTGTCGCAGAACCGATGGTCGGTGGATTAAGCGGGTCCTCGAATAGAGACCACGGCTTGGCAAATGTAGTGTTGGAACCCCCTCCGGCCAGATGGACAAATGACTTGAGGAGGATAGCTATTAGTGACTGGACGGCGAAAACGGGAAAGCGGGTCTTGTGGCGTATCTTTGGGAGGCATATGTCCCGTAATGGACTGCAATAGCCTGATGTATGTATGTAAAGTGTGTGTGATGTATGTAAAGTTTATAAAGTGGCAGGATGGGAGGGTAACTTTAGCCTTCGTGAATTACTCTGTCCATCGCTTTTTTATGCATTTGAACTGGGTCAAGTATGTATTACCCACATAGAGGTATGTCTTCCGCGCCTTTCACCAAAACACATAATGGCCCCGTGAACATATTCTCTCGACTGTGAGCCGATGTTGTACACTGGTACCCCCGTAAGTACACGTTTCACACCTAGTGTTGTGCTTGGTAAGCGTTAAATAGTCCATCCTGGACACCGAATCATGGAAGAAAGAAGTACTTACCTGACATAGTATCTCAGGTTCAGCGGACTCCAAAAGCAATATCGAAGTGTGAGCACTCTCTGGACTAAGGGTGTACGGATGGAAAGTAAGATCTTTCTTCTCCGCCGACCGATTTTCTCTGTCCTTTTGCAATGGTTTTGCCATATTTGCAAAGCAAATTAATAAAAATGCTTTATAAACAACAATGCGGGCAGCTGTTTCTGAAGCTGTCAAAATGGCATTGATTCTGAAGCAAGAAGGTTGCATTTGTAATTGGCCAGTAACTATGGCTTGTAAAATCTAGAAAAAAATTAATGACGTTTTAATGTCAATCAAAAATGCTCACTGTATTTTTAGTTTAGATTTATTTTATCTCTATGGGAAGGAAAAATATGTTCGTGCGCTGCGTAGGAGGTGCAGCTAGAAAGTTCAGAGCGCTTCAAGAGATTTGGATCCTGCCATGGTGGGGGAGTGGGGGTTTAGCGTCTGCCCCCCTCTATGCGTTGGATTCGTTGGTATTAGTGGTTAAGTTATGCTCGACGTGCGCTGTGGCAGTGTTTCGAGTGTTCGTTCCGCCGGTGATGAAGAGTTTGCATGGAGAAACTATATTGGTGAGTGGCGCGATTTCTAATGAAGCTTAAAAAACGTCTTTGCCAGGTTTACACAATGATTACTCAAGTGATCTCATTTCGCTATTGCCCGCGCTTAGAGGGTAAGGTTTTGTCATGGGTATGCCAAGTTTACGTATCCACGAATTAGCTTGCTGGCACATTTTAGGGTAGGTACCTACGAGGCGACACAGGTGCGTGATGCAAATCGCAACGTGTGACTTCAAGGTTCTTTTATTTTTCCGTAACTCTTTTCACTTCTTAATGTAAACTTCGCTTCACGATTTTTGCGATTATAGTATGATAGAGCTGATTTTGGTTGTCTTTAGTGACGAACTCAGCCATAATATCACAGATAATGTCTTCTGATGGAATAACTAAATCATCGTGCCCATTGATTTTCAGATAACAGGAGCAGGCAATGGCTTAGGCCGAGAGTTGGCGATACAGTTTGCCGAACTGGGAGCTACCGTCATTTGTTGGGACAAAGACGCGCGGCGGAACGATGCGGTGGTTAACGAGATTCGGAGCAAGGACGGAGACGTAAGCTTGTGATCCTTATGTTCGTTTGCTAAGAGTTATTCTCGTATGACGCCTGTAAGGAACAGGGAACTATGAAACAGAAGGTAGTGCTGCTGGAATTCGAGCAATTTCTTAGAGCAATAGGGGTGTAAACTCGAACATTATTATTAGGTAGGTACTCCAAAAGAAAGAAGGCGTAATAATATGACTAGTAACGAAAATCCCATTCAGATATCTCAAAGAATTACGAAGCTTCAACTGTTTTAATATTGCTTGTTAGAGAGAGAAAACGCAAACAGTGTGTGACGTCACATTACGGGATGCTGCCGGGCGGGGCCGCGTCGACGGCGGCGCCGAACACGATGGGCGCGGCACATATATTGCCGTCTTCTAGTGACGTCTCACAATCTTCCAGCGTCATCGTTTCATATGAAGTTGCGTTTTGCGAAAAAGGGACAGAATACACCCCTTCTTAAAACTGTGGAAACTTATAACTTCGTGATTATAACCTGTATAACCTGTAGCGTTGATTTTTTCTCTTTTTGACTACTGTTTGAATCCTTTTTCGAGAAAATATGACATCATTAGTAGTCATAGTTGTTTAGGCTTTTGACTCCTAGATGCTTCGGTTAGAGAAGGTAAAAAATGCATTGTGCGTTCATCTGTTTAGTGCTACGGCTTCACAGTGGACGTGACAGTGCGCGAGCAAGTCTTCGCACTAGCAACACTGATGCTAAGGCAGCTGACGGAAGTATCGATGGTGGTGAGCAACGCCGGCGTCCTCACCGCTGCGCCACTCGCTTGCCTTCGCCCTGAAGCGGTCGCCAAGATCGTCGAAGTCAACCTGCTGGCGCACTTCTGGGTAATACTTTGGCTGTTAGTTATATGGCTGAGGTGACATTAATGCAATGGCAGCTTATAGAAGTATCGATGATGGTTGTCGCTCGCCTTCTTTCGTCTGAAGCGGTTTGCCAGGATCATCGAAGTATACTTGCTGGCACGTTATTGGGTAACACTTGAGGACAAGACAAAGTAGATTAGCTATTTATGGAGAAAATCGGCGAACTATAGATACTTAACGCTACATTCGTAAGGCAGAGTTGTGCGACATCTCTAGCAATTAAGTTCACTTTTAGGTACATTGGTGCTCAAAGAATGATGAGTAGTTAGATAGAGGGCGTACCACAGTAATAATGTAGGAACTAATGCCACCAAAGACGTAACATCCAGGGGCAAAACTTAAAACAGAGAGTTGACCTCAAAGACCGGTTTTCCAATTGTGGAAGTTTCAAACTGAACCAGGATTTTTTAGCGACAGGTATTGCACATAATAAAGCCATTACATATACTTAATCGCCGTTAACCCTTGCCAGGTATTCCAAGCGTTCTTGCCGAGTATGATCGAGAAGCGGCGGGGCCACATCGTCGCGATCAACTCTAGCGCAGGTCTCATGCCTTGCGCGGACATGGCGCCGTATTGCGCAGCGAAATTCGGACTACGAGGTAACATTAGTCTGCCTCTGCTCAGTAAAAATGTGCTTTGTCCCTTTCTTAGGAACACAAATGTCAAGGTGACAGATAACAAACGATTTTAACTGAATCTCTCTCTATTTTACCTATAAAGGTATGTATTATGGTGATGCTGATGATGAAGGCTCCATGTTAATCTTTGCTCAGGTCTAATGGACACGATATCCGAGGAGCTCCGACTAGACGCGTGGACGAAAAACATCTACACAACGTCAGTGTACGCGGCGACAATAGCCACCGGCCTCTACCCGCCGCCGGCGCACCGATTCGCGTCCTGCTGCCCCGAACTCGCGCCCAAGGACGCGGCCAGGGCGATCATTGAAGGTGAAGTTAGGACCTGATAGTAGATCCTGCATTTTAGGACCGATTCAGACCGGAATGGCAGCGGCCGGCAGCTGCGGCTCGCGTCACCGCGGGCGGGAACGCGGCGCCGCGCCTCACATATTGAAATAAAACTACCGCCGCCGCTTGGTACTGGACTTTTTAGTATGTGGATAAAGTCTTTAAAAAAATACACTGTAAGTGCTCGCCGCGCCGCTGCAGTTCCGGTCTGAATTGGTCCTCAGTCTGCGGGATAATGCAGCACCGTGTCATCATCATCATCATATCTGCGTAAAGACGTCCACTGAAAGAGAAAAAGCCAGACCAAAGAGTGCCACAATGACCCGGTCTCGCACCACCCGCATCTAGCGGACTCCCGCGATCTTTAACCAGGTCACAGCCACGTCAGGTCAGGCCCACGTTGCGCCTTCCAGTACGTGGTCACCACTCGAGAAACTCTCCGGCCCAACGGCCATCCGTTCTACGTGCAATGTGCCCCATTCACTGCCACTAAGTTTAGCCATTCGGAGGGCTATATCAGTTACCTTGCCTTACACATCGTTTCGTGTCGCTTATGCGGACCGTCTCACCGAGGCAAGGCGAGGTTTGTATTACAGTTGTATAAAATTGCTGATAGTGGTGTTTTATTAGTATAGCCATGAGGTATATCCGTTTCAGCTGCGAGCTAGAGAATGTCACTTCTCTCCTCTCTCTTGCTACGTCAGTGGAAAATTAACTAAAGTATCCCCACTTTCACAGAATAATCAATAACATGTGTCGTTTATCGATTCGATCATGAAAGTGCAGATGATTCCAATAATTATCTACACAAATATGACATCCACTCTCAGAATAAAACCTCATTTCAGGCCTCTTAAGGCTTGGCCAGAGACACGGCGTGGCGCAGCGCGACGTCCGGTGCGATGCCTGTTCAAACTGGGCGCGCGTGGATCGCGCCGGCTTCGCGCTATCAACACGCCGTCATCGCGCGCGCGATGCGGGCGTGACTCACGCCCGCATACAGCATGCGTAGCCACAGATCAGAGTCATATATAACTTTATGATCTTTTACGAGATTAATGTATTGCTACGCTCGCACTACGAACCGCGCGCTGCCTAACAGCCGACTTATGTGACCCAGCGCGGCGCAGCGTGCCACCGCGTCCGCGCCGCGCAGCGCTACTCTCGCGCCACGTGGACGCGAGGGACCGCGCGGCGCGGGGCGCGACAAAAGCGGGGCGCGACAGAAGCGGGGCGCGATGTCGGCGGGACGCAGTCTGTTTGACGTCGCTAACATGTTAGCATGTATTTAAAGCCGCCGCGGTCGCCCCGCACGACCGCGGCGCTGCGTCGCGCCGTGTGTCTGGCCAAGCCTTTAAGCTTTTTTCGGATTATCAACTCTGTTTTACAGGCATACGACAGAATCACCGCATCGTCTGCATACCTTCCTTCATGAAGACTCTTATCGACTTCAACAACCTTATGCCGTACAGAATAAGGATCATTTTCACAGATTTCTTCAACTTCGGTCACAGAGGATGGTTCTGCTTTTGTTGATAACCTAACTTTGGGAATGTCTTATTCGAATAGTAAATTGTGCTCCAATTTCAACTTTTAATGGTTAGATTATGGTCGTATTTCCTATCGGACTTTTGACATTTACTCCGTCATGTAAAGTAGTGAGTCTAGTCCCTATTGGATTTCTGAGTAAATAGTTTTCTATATTATATTACATAGAATTAGTATGATGGCAATATATGTTGTCATATGATAATATGTATATGTATAATGTTAAATTGAAATGGGTACTTTAGACATTCCTTCAAAATTATGTATAGAAGCGTACATAATTTCTGTCAGATGTACCCATTTAAATGATCTTGAGTGTACTTACACCTTTTAAGTTTTCTAATAGTATATAAGATACAATTAGATGATAGCTGTGGTTCAAAATAATGTATACAAAATTTGCAGTGCACTTTTAATTTTGATAGATACCTATGTATTATTTGACTAGGTGTATTAATTTTAATATGTAATTAGTTTACAATAATTTGAAGAAATAAACATCGTTTTAGGTATTGAATTGGTTTTATTTCAATATTTTGTATGTCACTTGAGTGTCAAAATTAAATTAATTTATTAGGTAGGTACCTATTCATATCTTTAAAAGCTCTGGTAACGTTGGATGCCTAGAAAACTGTTTTACATGATATTTTACTTATACATATCTATAAATATAATTATGTTCATCAGACCTCGTATCATGGTCTGCCTTATCACGTGATAAGTGACAAGATAGGAGCGTCGTCTTGTTCTATCGAACGATGTCAGCCAGTGACGGATTCTCTATCCTGTCAATCGTGTGATAAGGCCAACCATGATGATGTCTGTATCCATATATTATTAAATAGTACATTTTACAACTAGTGTGAAAAGAAGTAGTGGTAAAAGACATTTCACACGTGTTGTAAACGACGTTTTTTAATACAATTGCGAAAAATAATAAATTAATATATCATTGCGATAAAATATGTTTGCTTCGAAGTTATTTTTGAACGAACCCATACTTTACAAATGACAGTGACAACATACTATTGGAATCAGCGCCATCGGGTAAAAAATCTAATATAAAATTACTGCGTTTCGAAAGTATAGTTTGGAACTAAAAAGTAAAAAGCACTAGTTCGAGAAATTGAGCTTCTCGTACGCTACGCAGCCACAAAAAGTACCACTTTTTGAGCAACTGTATTAAAAATGACCTTTTTATACCTGTAATTTCAGACACTTCATCCAGAGAACCATGATGACGGGCATTTCAAAATTTCTCTTCTCTCTACATGCATTATAAACACACATGCTCCTCCAACTCGCTACAATAAACATTCTTCCCACACTTATCACACATAGCCATCTCCTTATGCTGCATTGCATGCTCGTCCCTCGCACGCACACATGTAAACTTCATATCACACAACATACAGCTATAGCTGGTCTGGTGTAAGACAGCATGTCGTGCTAGAGATGTGTGCGTGCTGAAACTACGGCCGCAGGATTCGCATAGGTGCCGGGTGGGTTCCGCCTTGGTTGTGTGGTTTAGTATATGCATGTAGATCTGTTTTCGGTTGGAAGAAGTTGTGCCGCAGACTTTGCATCTGAAAATGAAATAGATTAGTTTGAATGCTCAGGATGCCTCAAGTTGTAGCCACAGACAGATGATAGTAATAAATACTCTCTATTGCATCACAACAAGAGAGAAATATCTTACAAAAAATTTGCTTAATAAATAATGTTAACAACAGGCAGTCTTATTGCTTTAAAGCAATCTGTTCCAGACAACCTTTGGGTAGCAGGAAACATTTAAACTAGAATTGTAGCCAGGTTGTACAGGAAATACATCAAGAAAAGTGTATCAACACATCAATTTTTGAATCATTTACTAAATATGATGTTACTCTCCTTGATATTCCACTTTGTCACTCAGTAATAAAGTCTTTGTTACAAGCATTACATTTGTTAGTGGTGGTTTTCTATACTAATATTATAGAGAGATAAAGTTTGTGAGTAGCTAGAACTACTTATTTGATTTCAAATAACGTTTCGCCAGTGTATAATAATTTACCTGCATTATGCACAGAGGCTATATTTTTTTCTGTAGCACTGCCTGCATCATGTTTAATATTCAGGTGAATCTGCACAAGCAGCAATTGTTTAATATGGATATTTTTATAGGGTGATAGGATAGGGTTAAAGCTGTCAATGGTAAACTCAAATTAATTTACCTGTAAACTGTTTCATCACTTTTATTATGTTCTTCTAGCTTATGTTTAGCCAGTGCTTCATCCCCGATGAAGCTGTGTCCACAAATGTCACAAGATCTCTCCTGAGCCTTCATTATATGAGCTCTAGCGTGACGATACAACAGAAATCGTTCCTTAAAAATTTCCCCACATTGCTTGCATCGGAAATTACAACCTAGTAATGCCATGTAGTCTATGTGACAAATACGAAAGTGATCGGATAGTAACTCTTCACTTTGAAACTGTTGCCCGCATGCACAAGACAAGGGCAACAGAGAATTGTGGGACACTCTATGTTGTAACATTTTTTTTCTAGAATCACACAGAAGACCACACTCGAGACAGGTTCTTGTAGCATTATCACATATGCTAATATGCTGAGACAGCTTTTGAATGCTATCAAAACTCATTTTACATGCAAAGCATGCGTTTTTCTCTACACTTCTTGTTTGTGGTTTTTTTGGTATTTCCTTCATGAGAATTTCCTGTACTATTTCTATATCAGAATCTAGAACATCTACTTCCATTTTCAGATCAGGTTTGAGCTTATCTTTCTTTTTGGGACTTGGGTTTTTGATTGATTTGATGTGTAGAATTTTATTGACACCATCCATAGAATTTTCATTATTCCTATCTAACATGTTCACTATTGATGGTATATCTTCTTTTCCTAGATTGTTTAAGTACTCCTCTATATTAGCAGTGTTATTTAAAAACTCTAGCAGCGAATCTGAGTTGTATTCAGAATCTGGTAAAGGCTGAAGGGGTGTCTTGGTTTCCGACGATTTTTTGGCCTGTTCTTCAAGTGAAGACTCCAACCAATCCTGTGAGCAGCGTGCGTTCAGTTGAAAATTGTAAAATTCACTTAGTTGTGAGACGCAGGACACGCAAATTTCTTTAGGAAGCGTATCGCTGGCCGAAATGGTCATCGCGAGGCAAGACTTCACGTGGAGATGGACAATGGGATCTTGGAGGATGGATACGTGCTTTGATTCTACGTCTAGACATATTCGACAACAGTTATGCAAGTTTTCACTCATTTGGTAAGTAAACCCTGCTAAATCACCCGGTTTTCGACTTGTACCAAAACTTCACCAAAACAAAACTATTTTGACAGAATTACTTTTTTTTTTTTTTTTTTTTTAAATTCGTCCATTCGGACAGGCTAAGACCATGGGCCATACTGCCTAGTCTTCAGTAAGTATAATTTCATTTGATCGAATCCAGTAATAACGTCTTCAGTAGTTTCAAATCAGAAGTCTCTAGTCCAATAAATATGTCTTCAGTTATTTCCAATTCATATGAACAAATCTAGATATTAAGTCATCAGTATTATCAACATATGTGTCAAATCCAAAAAATAAGTCTTCAGTTATTCCAATCCAATTCATGAAGTCAAATCCAGTAATAAAGTCTTGAGTATGTTCCAATAAAAACGTCAAATCCAATATTCAGCTCTTCAAAAAAGCTTACACCTCATCCAGACATTCCAAAAAGTCATTTGACCAACAAAATATAGGTACAATGCTTCAATAAAAATATATACAATTTTAAGCAAGTTTTAAATTTAGCATCATATTTACAGCATACACACAGTATTATGTACAAAATTAAACAAAGGTAAATAAGTAGACGACTCCTTCAACAAATCAGTTACTGAGAGCGGGATTCGATTAGAAGCTCCATAAATCTCAAGCAACTCATCCATCAGCACTAGGCGCTGAATGCCAAAGGATGAGCAACTAAACAGAATGTGATCTATAGACTGAACCTCTTGCTTTTGACAATGATCGCAATAAGGGGAAGAGACAAAGTTTTTACGATGGAGATGAAAATTTAAACGACAATGACCAATGCGCATACGAGTAATTATGGTGTAAAACCTACGATGCATGTAAGTTTTAAACTTACAAAACCAAGGCTTACTATTAACTTGGTTATCTAACAAAGCATACAAATGAGCCTTATTCTCAACTTCTGTAAAATGATACCAATGTCTTCCCCAAAGAACAGTCATACGCTGTTTTAGATTACTTATAATATCAGAATATGGCAAGGTCACAGCTAAGTCCCTGCTGTCGGGAACCAGGGACAAGTCAGATGCATTAGCAATAGTTCTAGCTAGGTAGTCGGCGTTTTCATTACCAGAAACTCCTTTATGAGACGGAACCCATACAAAATCTATTTTAATACCAATTAAAGATAGTTCTAACCATAATTCTTTAATGGAAAAAATTAGATAGCAAGTGCTAGCATTCATTTTGTTACTCGATAAACTTATTAATACACTCATACTATCGCTTACTATGACCCATTCTTTACTATATTGATTATGTTCTTTAACATGTTTCAAAGCAAATAAGATGGCAGTTGCTTCAGCAGTAAAGATACTTGCATTTTTATTGATATTAAACCCAATACCTTTATTAATTTCAGGTTGATAAATTGCAAAGGAAACAGCATTATTATTTTTGGCACCATCCGTATAAATAAATTTACAATTAGACCATTCTGACAACAATAAATAAGCCTCCTCTTTGGAAGTTAGCTTTGAATCTATTACAATTTTTATATCGGGATATTTACTCTTAAAAGAGCCTGTGTAACAGGGAAGAAGGTCATTATCAAGATGTATATTTAACTCCTGCAAAGAGTGAAAGAAAGAAGTAAAATCCTGAAGAACATACATGCGCCTTTGAAAAGGCGATGATTGGAAAGAAATCAAGTTGTGAAGAAGATCGTTCTTAGGCAAGCTGTATAACTTTAAAATAAATCTTTCTTTTAAATAACGAAATCTAATATGAATAGGAGGAAGATTCGATTCAATTTGCATAGCAGCGATAGGACTAGTTTTAAATGCACCCAGTATTGTCCGCATACATTTGTTTTGTATTTTATCTAATGAATTTACAATTTTATCATCTCCAGCAAAACATAGAAAACCATATTCAAAATGACTTCGAACTAGAGACTTATACAAGATTAACAAAATTTTGGGGTCTGCACCCCATGAAGTGGCGCACAGCGATTTTAACACATTGTATGCTTTGTTAGCTTTGGTTATAATACTGTCAGCATATTTTATCCAGGAAAGTTTTGAAGTAAATATAACACCTAAAAACTTTATTAGATCATATGAAATAGGCAGTGATATGTCATTGTACAAAACTGTGGGCAAACACATGCTTTTGCGACCAAAAATAAAAACTTTGGTTTTAGTCGAATTTACATCTAAGTTCAGATAAGCAAAGTATTTATGTAAGTTGATTAATGCCTCATTAATAGTCAAAGCTAATTGATTTAAATCAGATCCTGACACATAAACAACCAAATCATCTGCATACTGCAGATTTTTAACCTTTGTTCCTAGAATAAGATTTAGTCTCCTAATGTACAAAATAAAAATTAAAGGGGATAAGATACCTCCTTGACAAACCCCTAAAGAAGATAATCTTGGGCCATATAAGTGATTGTTAAATTTAACAAAAACCTTCCTGTTTGTTAAAAACATTTGTAAGAAATTTATTATTTTGCCAGGTAACCCTATCATTGACAGCTCTCTACATAAAACGGAAATATTGACACTGTTAAATGCACCTGCAATGTCAAAGAATACCGAAAGAAGATACTGATTATTATATATGCTGTTAAGTGCATCAAGTTGCAACTGACAAATACTCTCACGAGAAGACCGACCTTTACGAAAACCAAACTGATTGCAGGGTAACAGACCATTTTCTTCGACAAAAAATTCCAACCGTTGCTTTAGAAGCTGTTCAAAAACCTTTCCTACACAAGATGTGAGTGCTATAGGTCGATATGAGTCGGGTAACAATTTATCTTTATCAGGCTTTAAAATTGGGACCAAGCAATCTGTTTTCCAATCATCAGGAATTAAGTTTTCTTCCCACAGCTGATTTAATATGTTTAAAAAGGTCTTTAGATTTTGTGAACTTAAATTTTTCAGTAAAATATATGGTATTCCATCAAGACCAAAGGATGTATCTCTTCTTGAAAATAGGGCAGATTTAAGCTCTTGCAAAGAAAACGGTTCAGTAAGATACTTATCATTATCATTTTCTGTGTGAACATAATTTAAAGACTCATTAAGCACAAAATCAGGAGTGTATTTCTTAAGAAAATCTGATATCCAACTATTATTACTAGCGTGTTTTGAAATGAATGTTTTATTAAATTTCCGCATGTAATTCCATATTAATGTCAAAGGAGTGCACCGGTTAAATGAGTTACACAGATTTATCCAACTATTACGCCGTTCAGTCTTAAGAACAAGCTTTTTAAGGGCTCGAAGTCTTTTAAATTCTATATAATTCTCTTCACTAGGTTCACTTTTAAATTTTATATAAGCATGTTTTGAATTAAGTACAGCTTCTGAACACTTTTGATTCCACCAAGGCAGCCGGGGAAATTTCAAAGATTTTGGTGTACACGGATTAGAACTATTCAAAGACCTATGTCTAGGGATGGACTCTACAGCAGTAGATCGCAAAATATTACAAAACAGATTGAGCGCATCTATCGAAGACATATTTTCAAAATCAATATTAGCCAAACAAAAATCAACTGATTGCCTGTACATTTTCCAATTCACCTGTTTGTAATTTGGGTGAATGGGCAAATGTACATTATTACATATTGGATTACTTTGTGAGCTATTTTCATTACCAACTATCATTTTTATCATTACAGGCAAATGATAACTGCTGCCAAGAGGACAATCCATAACAGACCAATCACATGAAAGTGCCAATGATGGAGAAACGAAAGTTAAATCCAGAGCATTAGGACGCCAAGAAGAAGAACCAGTTGTAGTAGTTTGACCATTATTTAAAAGAACCAAGTCATTGCCATCAATAATATCTAAGACATCTCTACCTCGAGGCAATGTATCAACACAGCCCCATGACATATGATGAGCATTTAGATCGCCTCCAAAAAGCATTGGCTGCGGAATAGATTTTATCAAAGCATCAAATTTACTTTTATTAAATGGGGGATCAGAATTTGATGGACTATAAAAACTTACTACACTCAACTGCTTGTTGTTTATAATTATTTGTACACAGATATTTTGTAGAGCATTGTCAAAATAAGTTTTAATATTAGAATATACTATATTGTTATGAATAAGTATTGCTACACCATTATGTTTATTACCACAGTCATTTCTAATGACATTGTATCCTTTAATTGAAAATTTTTGATGTTGTTTTAACCAGGTTTCAGAAATGATTGCTATGTGAATGTTATTTTCATATAAGAATCTAGTAAAGATTAGCCTATTGCTTATTATACTCTGAGCATTCCACTGCACTATGTTCAATATGTCCATAAAGAAAGAAAATTAAGGTTGTTTCCTGAAAGTGTTTTTAAGTGTTTCTTTTATATTGTTAGAATTTATTGGCGTTTCTTTATCAGCACAAATTTTAACTATAGCTTCCACAAGTAGATTCATAAATCTGTCAGATTTGGTCAGATTACTTAGATGGGTGTCAATATATTTTGAGCCGAGCTGCGGAAATGCAACGTCACAAAACAAATCGGAATATTTAGCACTACGTGATTTTAACTTATTTTCCTCAATTTTCTGTTTTTTAATTGGACATGCAGCAGATATAGCCACGTGATCCCCACCACAGTTTGCGCATTGTGTTTTAACCTTATTACAATTTTTGAAATTATGAGGTTCAGCACAAATTGAACATACTTCATTATTTTTACAATACTTTGCTATATGACCAAATTTCATGCAACGAAGGCATTGCTTTACTGGAGGAATATAGATCCCTACTTCGTGCCTCCAATGGTCAAGTGTTACATATTCAGGCAACTGTACAGAGGCAAAAGTCACGGCAACCGTCTGAGTTGGAACCATTGAGACGATACCCAGCGTGTCTTTTACCCGCCGCATAAACCGTCTTACGCTTATCACCTTTTTACTGGAAGCTATTAATTGGAAAATCTTCTGGTTCGAATAATCAATCGGCACTGAAGTGAGAACACCCGTAACCTCGGTCTCAGATGCTGGGATTGAAGCATTCATGTGAATTTCATTTAATAATTTTTCATTTTTTAGGAAGACATTGGCGTGATTTGGGAGATCGAACATAATCCCAACTTTGTATGCATTAATTGTTCTTAGATGCATCACGCCCGACACGCGATGCTTTCGGATTGCATTGGACAAAGCAAGTCTATCTTTGTCAGAAAATTTGTGGTCATCCTCTCTGTGATTCAGAAAAACAATAAATTCTTTCTTAGCTGAATTTTCGTCGTACAACCTGTAATAACTTTTGGCCCTGAAAGGAGTATACTTCTCTTTGTCATCTTCTTTAGTCTTCTTTTTTGCAGGTATGCGCTCCGAGGGCGCACCTGTATCCGCATCAGAACTACTTTCAGATTGAAGATCTGGCTCCGGCTCCAAGCCCTCCAACCGAGAACGCTTTCCCGTACGCTTCCCCATGACTGGGGAAGCGCACCAAACCGATAACCAAATCAACTATGAATTAAAATTAAAATTAAGACTAAATATGTACAAATTAACACCTAAAATTAATTTACAATAAAATATTTTATCAAGCGCGCCTATCACTTTCAACGTTCCCGCCAAAAAAAAAAACTTGACAGAATTACGAAAATGAAGTAAAAAAAAACATCAAAGTCAAAACAAAAATTGCATGCTCAAAAAATCAAAATCTTAAGGGATCCACAGGCGTAACGATTTCACTAACACTTTGCGATTTAGACCTAGCGCAGAACGGAGGATCGCGGTGGATTATAACTTGGTCAATAATTATTTCTGATGATTCCCAAGGTAATGGAACACATTGCAAATTTTTACTCTGTTATAATAAATAAATTGTTGAATTTTGCTAAAGCCAAGGGTCCACCCCGCCCGCAGGAAAAGCCACGTTCTATCATAGTCCAAGATAGTGATGATACTTTTCCATACTAGTGATATACAAAATACAAACTTAACTGAACCATGTTACAGTAAGTTTGAGCCTGTTTACATTTGTATGTAACGTATAATCCTCGAAACTGCTTTTTTAATTTTTTTATTAAACGGATATAAGGATGAGAATCGGTATCTATATTCCAGAGAATTGCTCGAGCGTTTTTTATTCCGTGGAAATGGAAGCGAAAATAGCTTCACCAATTCATCGCAGTTACAGTACATTTAATTAATTTTAAGGTCCCCTGCCATCTACACTTAGCCGAAGACGTAAAAATAAATCACTGTTGCAATCATTACGTTTGTAGACTCCTCGAGTTGACCGATGAAATGCACAGTGAAAATAGGTCACTGCAGTTGCAAAACAAAACGCGAAAATTTGAAATCTGTCATTTAAACTGTCAAAAAAATAATCCTAGAACGGGAGATTGTGCATATACTATAAATAAATACACGGACAGACCGCAAACTTAACACGGCGTTAATAATTGATTCGATTCGATAAACAGGCGTCGCTCAACAGGCTAGGATCGATGGCGAATGCTGTGTTTACAAAATAAACGCGTATTTGCGTTAGGTAGTGTAGGATAATTTGTAGGCAATGGCTACTTCTGAAAATAATGACCCAAAATCGGAAGTGGAGGAGTCTCTTCTGTATTCTGCGAGACATGGTGAACTCAAGATAGTGAAGGGTTTACTTCAAGCGTACAAGGAGGGAAAACTGACCTTGGACATCAATTGCAAAGGTAAGATTCTGGATGCATTTTGTTTGAGGAAAACAATCATGTTTGGGTTTATGGTTACGGATTGTTTTGACAAACTAGTAATCCTTGAGATGTCAGGAGAGTAAGGGAACTTTAGGGATAAATTTTGATGTGAAAATACGATATAATTATGATATCTTCTCTCTTAAACTCATGTAGTGGGTTTTTCATAGTTCACCTGTTAATTCGGCCTGAATTGGTGTATAATTTTACTTCAGGTATCATTGCTGTTAAGATTCAAATTGTTTAGATGAAATGGTCATCATGGCTATCACACGATGTTGCGCGAGCTTTCTTGATTTTTCTCGCGCTATCAGTGTCTTTCTTATTAGAACACTTAGAACAAGAGGTATAGTGCGAGAAAAATCGAGAGTATGTCGCGGTCGTCCCATGATAGACTTGCTGGTAGCTTCCTCTGAAGTGTTTGCCATCAGTGCAATTAATACAAAATCGGGAAGATATCAATTCGTGAAGGAAGGCTTTGTCAAGCTGTAGTCTCCCACTGCTGGGCAAAGCCTTGTACACTATAGTGAATTATAAAATGTATCCAATATTATAAAGATGTAAAGTTTATGATGTATGGTTTTTTTTTTTCACCAGCATTTAGTATGGAGCTTCATGATGGACATAGGCTACATTTTATCCCATGGTCCCTCCAAAGACACACTTTGTGCATGTTTCAATGCCAATAATAATAATAATAGCCTTTTGTTCAGTCAAGTGCAAAAATATGTATCAATAACATCCTCTCATAAAAACCTTAATCCACTGACATAAGTGTTATGGGACACATTTTTGAGTAAGTTGTATGCACCCATATTTCTAGACTTGCCTTTTTAATGCCATTTTTCGAGTCTGTTACTTCCCGGATACATGGAAGGTCTCACAGATTGTAATGATTCACAAAGACGGCAAACCGCAACATGCATGTTCATCATACCGACCTAGAAGCTTGACTCCTGTACTTTCGAAGCTGTGGGAAAGAATATTTCTCAAAAGACTATCCGAAGCAATGATGCAAAATGAGATAATTCCCAATCATCAGTTCGGATTCCGCAAAGCGCACTCCACTGTCGAACAAGTACATCGTGTGTATCATTCTGTCAGACAATGCCTCGAACACAAAAAATACTGCTCAGCTGCATTTTTGGACGTACAACAAGCGTTCGACAGAGTATGGCACAAAGGTCTGCTCTGCAAAATCAAGGAAACCCTCCCTCACTCTGTGTACCACATCCTATAGTCTTACCTTTTCAATAGGCTCTTTCAAGTCAAGCATGGAGAAGAACGGTCTTCATTGTACCCTGTCAAAGCTGGAGTACCCCAAGGCTCCGTCCTCGGACCTGTGTTGTACAACATCTATACAGCAGATTTACCGACCAAACATGACGTCACCGTCGCTACTTATGCTGACGACATAGCCTACCTGGCAGCAGACAGCGATCCCATTGCGGCAAGTGCCAAACTACAACAAGTGCTGGACTCCACCTCAGCCTGGCTTCAAAAGTGGCGGATTCAAGCTAGTGCCCAGAAGTCAACTCACATTACCTTCACCCTGAGAAAAGACACCTGTCCCCCCGGTATACTTGGCAAACAACATCCTACCACAAACGAACTGCGTAAAATACCTCGGATTCCACTTGGACAGACGCATGACCTGGAAAAATCACATAAAGGCAAAAAGAGACCAAGTGAACTACAAATTCAGAAAACTTTACTGGATGATGGCAAGAAACTCAGTGCTCTCACTGGATAATAAGCTTTTAATATACTCAGCTACTTTGAAACCCATCTGGTCATACGGCATCGCAATATGGGGACTAGCCAGCAAGAGTAACATAGCCTGCCTACAAAGAGTACAAAATAACATTCTTAGATGCATCACCAATGCTCCATGGTTCGCGAGGAACGATGAAATTCATGAGCATGTGAAAATGCCAACAGTAGCATCCGAAGTCGCCCGCTACAAGGAACAACACATAGCTCGCCTTACCCATCACTCCAATCCATTGGCCTGTGGATTGCTTAATAATGTCAATGTGGTTAAGAGACTGAAACGTAACCACATTCTATAAGTAGTGAACGAGGCATTGGCCTCTAAATCTACGACCCGCCATCCTTCATTCCACTAATCTGATCATAGTCTGGAGACTGATTGCAGATAACGAAAAAAAAAAAAAAAAAATTCTAGACTTGACTGTTCAAATCCATTTTATTAATATTATAAATGCGAAAGTGTGTCTCTGTCTCTCTGTTACATCTTCGTGCTTGACCCGCTGGACTGATTGTGAGTAGGTAAAGACAGACAGTTTCACTAAAGGACATAGGATAGTTTTTAGTCTGGAAACATCCCCTAAGTTTCTCGTGAAATTTTGTGAGCAGGTTCATTAATTATTATAGAGGTTTTGACTAAAACCTCTAACTTGACTAAGTCACGTGTCATATTTTAAAAAATAAGTTTTGTTTTTAGACTGGCTTGCAAGGTCTACACCTGACAGAGCCACTAGTTTAAAACAGAGTAATGGATGAGGACAGGAAACAGTACATATGTATTTACTTGATATTAATTTGCCTGTAATGTATATTGAGGTACTATAGCTTCCTAGAATAACCTCAAGCTAGTGAGTCATACTGTTTTTCCACATTATGACTCGCAATTGTTCAGTGACCTAGTCTGTGCAACTATGGTAGAGATTATTTAACATGGCCGACTTTGTATAAAGCTGCCATTGGAATTTGAATCTTTTACCTTGAATGGAACAGTTGCTTTTTGAATTTTACTTTGGTGCAATCCGGCCAACTCAATTAATCAAAAGTAATAATATATTGCTAATATTCACTCTTTTTCCTGTGTTGGTGTTATGCATATCATAATAATGAATGAGATTTAAGTTAAGTAATAAATTCTTGTTACTTTGAACCATGAAGAGAAACTTTTTTTACTTACCACAATGTTTGCAATCAAGCATACAGCCTGCCTGGTAGACAGACACCATAGCCTACAGAGACAAATTCTCTGGGTCAGTCCTCACCCTCTGCACAGCAACCTCGGGAGCTATGACTACTTTATCATCAGTCATTTACCTTTGACTTGACATTTTAAAGATAATGTAAATTACAAGATTTGTCTTGTAATTGATGTATTTGTCTTTTATATTGCAATGTAACTTTTTTTAGTGCAGATTATATTAATACACACAATGTATGTATTTCTTTTTACTACAATGGTAGCAAACAAGCATACAGTTTGCATGATGGTAAGTAAACACTGTAGACTATGGACTCTTGCAAGCTGACTTCTTTTTATTCATTTTATTGAATTTTTAATGATTGAGGACTTCCAGAGATTACCCCTAACATGTAAGCTTACAGCATCAAAGATTTTTCTCACAGATGACGACTTTGATAAGAAAATCATCTTTTATGTCCCAGGCAAAACGAAGAGCAACCTAGGATGGACTCCCCTTATCCTGGCCTCGTACTTCGGTCACGTGGAGGTGGTAGCGGCGCTGCTCGAGGCCGGCGCGGACGTGGACGACGTCAACGAGGCCGGCGACACGGCGTTGCACAAGGCCTCGTTCATAGGGAATGAGGTAACAACCTAGGATTGACTCTTATTCTGGCCTCGTACTTCGGTCACGTGGAGGTGGTAACGACGCTGCTCGAGGCCGGCGCGGACGTGGACGACGTCAACGAGGCCGGCGACACGGCGTTGCACAAGGCCTCGTTCATAGGGAATGAGGTAACAACCTAGGATTGACTCTTATTCTGGCCTCGTACTTCGGTCACGTGGAGGTGGTAGCGACGCTGCTCGAGGCCGGCGCGGACGTGGACGAACGCCAACGAGGCCGGCGACATGGCGCTGCACAAGGCCTTGTCCACAGGGAATGAAGGAACAGCGACTTATGATGGACATTTTTCTCGCTCGCACTTAGACGAAGTTAAGAGTCAAAAATATGGTGGGTTTCCATAGCAGAGCCAATATTCCTTTCTTTTTATCCAAAATAACAATGGTTATCTTGAAAAACGGCATTCTGACATTCAATTTAATGTGTACACCTTACTTTCTTGACAACTTGATTAAATTCAGAAATCTTTACAGGAACTAGCGATCCTCCTCCTAAAATACAAAGCGGACGTGAACGTGATGAACGGCGAGGGACGGACGGCGTGCGACGTGTGCAAGACGAGGGACGTCCAGAGACTGCTAGAGGCGGCGCAGCGGTCCGAGCGGCACGAGCGAGAGAGGAAACTGTTGAACGCGGCCAAAGCGGGACAGATACAGGAGATTCAGGAACTGGTGAGTAGACATTATGTCTAGCATGTTTGTTATAATGGTTGACGTCTGTAAGACGAGAGACGTCCAGAGACTGCTGGACGCGGCGCAGCGGTCCGAGCGGCACGAGCGAGAGAGGAAATTGCTGAACGCGGCCAAAGCGGGACAGATATAGGAGCTGGTTAGCGAATGATTTACTAGAGCCACTATTATATCCATACCTCGAACAAATCATGCGGATGACGTAAAAATGACGTACCCAATTTTGCACAGAGGATGATGTCTGTATTGCAACAACAACATTATTTTCGGTGCTATGTTTTGATCACAGCACGAGCAATACACGTTTTTATCAGGTATCTCCAAAAACGGAAAATTACAATATTCTTGTAAACGCGACATTCTTTTGCGTCTTTTGAAAAAATTGTAAAGATAAATCTAAATAATTACGAAGTCACTTTATTATTCAACTGAATGACAATGTCAGTCAAAGATGTTATGTACCTACTCGGCTCATGTCAAGTGGCGATATCGTTTTATTAAAGAGGTTGATAATTGATAAGTAGTAATTGTTTATGAAAATACTTTTTGAAATCATCCTATGAGTGGTTTGACGTCATCCGCATGATTTGTTCGAGGTATGATTATATCACGGGTCTATATCGGGTGGCATAAAATTGTTGATCCTAATATTTTGTCGCATACCAACTTTGTGCCGAATATCGAATTGCATAAACATTGTTGTGCATATTTTTTATTTGCCGAAGTTGTTGTTCCTAATATCGATTGTCCTAAATATTTATTGCCCGAATGTTTATTGTGTCGAAGGTTTTTTTTTTAGAATTATTGTTGTGCATAACTTTGATGTTACTAATATTTAATGTACTAAAAATGTTGTGCATACATTTTGTTACGCATACATATCTATTAGAATTGCCTATTACTTGAATAACATATGACCCGCCCTCATTTCGACGGAGCCCCGCTTCGCGGGGCCCCTATTTCTGCTCTGAGGGACAAAAGGCAACTAACGGACCTATCTAATTTATCTAAATGAAGGTTGACTCTGCTGAGAATTGCCTAATACTTGAATTACTTATGACCAGCCCTCATGTCGACGGAGCCCCGCTTCGCGGGGCCCCTCTTTCTGCTCTGAGGGGCAAAAGGCAACTAACGAACCTATTTTATTTATCTAGATGTAGGTCGGGTCTGCTCAGAGTTTACAAGTAGTATAAAATTTAGGAAAAAAATAGTATAGGTGGTTTAATTTTAGCACGTTTAACAATAGGCAAAATAATTACTATGACAATGAAAATTAGGACTATTACTTTTTAGGTAATTCGATGTTCGAGTAATCAATATTAGGATAAACATACTTTAGGACTTTTAAATGTGTATGCGCAAAAATGAATAGGCTAAATAAGTAGTATGCCACTCAACATTATGCCAAACATTCTCGGCCAAGAAATTTTAGGACGATCAACATTATGCGATACGACAGGCACCCTTATATCACATTAAGGCATCGCTCGCACGCGTAGGGTTTTTCGGGCGCCATTACGTGTCGCGTGTAAATTGCGGGCAACGAGCATGAATGTTTTCGTATATTGACGTCTATTGGTTGCTTGCCATTATGCTTTATAGACATTTAAAACCTAATGTCGACAAGAAGGCGTCGAACGAGTGGCTGAGTCGTGGTGAGCTCTTCCCCGAGACTGAAGGCTTCATGTTGGCGATACAAGACCAGGTAATAGAGACCAGAAACTATCAAAGATACATAACAAAGACCCTGACTTCTGATACATGTAGAAAATGCAATAGCTCCCCGGAAACTACCCAACACATTACAGGTGCATGTAAGACAAGCGCACAGACCAACTACAAACATAGACACGACCAAGTAGCAAATATCATCCATCAAAAACTTGCTTACCAACAAAACTTTATTACCGTGATGGAACCGTACACAAATATAAACTTGAAAGTGTGCTAGGCAACCCTACAACCAAACTGTACTTTGATCGATCCATCCTTACCGACCGAACCACCCATCACAATAGGCCTGACATCACACTAATAGACTAAACTAGCAAAACTGGATACTTGATAGACATTGCCGTCCCTAATACTCACAATTTACAAACTACGATAGCTGAAAAGCTGACCAATTACATCGAACTGAAAGATGAAATAACCCACATATGGCACCTCCAAAAAGTTACTATAGTACCCACTGTTCTATCCACTACAGGCGTGATACCAAAACAATTACATAAATCATTAAAGACCTTAAACCTACCGCCAAAAACGTACCATCTACTCCAGAAAGTCGTCATTCTCAACACATGTCGAATTGTAAGAAAATTCTTGCAAACTGACCAAGAATTACAGGTCCCAATCCCATTTCCAACCACGCAACCAGCCACACGCGCGATATAGTCACTTGAGCAGCACAAAGGATAGGATAAGATACTTACCCTGTTATGCACTTGGCTTAGGCCCGTGCATAAGCAGTACGCCGGTGAAAACCGAGGATAAAAAGAATATATAATAATAATAATAGACATTTATTCAACTAGTTTGCATACACAATTATCGTTTAACAGAACAATTTAGATTAAACTAAAACAGTAAAAACATGCAATACAATATGTTGAAAAGGAAGATGGTTCAGCTAATGCCTGCGCCAAGTAGCCCTCGAGACGGCAAAGTCTCAGGGACTCTGGCTTAGATTCTGGTCTGTTCGGCCTTATCACGCGATAAGACAAGTGACAAGATAGGGCGTCAGTCTCGTTCTATCGAATGGGGTCAGCCAGTGAGGGACACTCTGTCTTGTCACTTATCGCGTGATAAGATCGACCCTGATACGGGGCCTGGTCAATTTACGAAATTATACTTGAGTTGGTGCCGTACTTTAGTGTGATTCTGTGGCTACCTCAGCCACCGTCATACATATTGTGAGGGAACTGAACTACGGATGGTAGAGAAATACTTTGTCTTATATATTATAACGTATGCAGAGTGAAATTTAGACAAAGTTTGGCTATGTAAAATGTGAAAAATAAATTAAAACAAAAATTATGTATAAATGTCATTGTAACGTCTATATGTCTGTCAATCACTTTGGTAAGTTTCGTGAGGATTGGTTCATTAATTTTGTAACTATGGTTAGTCGACAAAAACGACGTCGTGAAACTGTATGTAATTTCTACAGTTCACATCCCCTATGGCCGAAATCGAAGGTGGTGGAACATTTTGTAGAGATGGGTGAGAGTCGAAGCACAATTTATAATATTCTCTCGTCCTTTTCCTTGCGGAAAACCACTATTAGAAAGCACGGTTCTGGAAACCGTAGCAGTTTGAGCAAGTTTTCTGAGCGAGCTCGACTACAGAAAATGACGGCCGGCCGAGTCGCTAAATCGTATAGAGAGCTCGGAAGGAAATTTAGATGTGACGGTAAAACGGTTAAAAAATATCTTAAAGACATGGGCATTGATAAACGTTCCAGAAAAGTTAAGCCAACCGTGTCCGAAAGTCAAAAAACGACTCAGAAAAAGCGACTACGTAAATTGGTTAATGAAATATTTTACGCTGAAAATAACGTCACATGCGTTATGGACGACGAGTCCTATTTCACGTTAGATGGAAATGAGTGGCAAGGCAATTACTATTTTGAAAACACCAATGGTCCAACTGAAGAAAACGTAAAATACGTCGAGCATACTAAGTTCCCTAAAAAAGTTTTACTATGGCTTGCCATCAGTCCTCGCGGTATGTCTAAGCCCGTGTTCTTTGAATCTGGTTTAGCTGTGAACGCTGATCGTTACAAATAAATAAAATAAAAATAAAAATAAAATGCATTTATTTCAGACGAAAGAGTGTCCATAGTTTGTTAGTAACACGGAGATACTTAAATAACTATATTAGAACCTAAACCTAAGTGAAGCGAGGACCAGTGCCTGATTAAGCCACTGTCCCACCTACCCGCTACTACGCTCAGGAGGCTGTGGCGGCTGTCGCGGACTGCGGAGCGCCGCGGCGCAGCGCCTGCGCAGTGTCGCATGAAAACCGTCGACGTGCGCGTCCGCGAACATGCCAGACGCGCTGCAGTGCCGCGGCAGCCGCAACAGCACCCTGAACGCATCATTATACTGAACCCGCAATGTATTTAGCGAGCGCTGCGTGTATCGCGACCATAAGCTGCAGGTATACAGTGATGTACAGTACGCACGGAATAGCGTAATTTTAACTTGCGCTGTACACCGACTGAACCTGCGAGCTATCATGTTGGCTCTGATCGCCAGAGCCCTACGCTCCCTCTCGATATCCGCATCGTTGCGCAAGTCGTCGGTTACCAGGTGCCCAAGGTATTTAAACGAGTTAACCCTCTTAAGCTGCTCGCCATTCAAGCGAATGGGTGGGACATGAGATGGGCACTTGGTTCCCGCCTTGAAAACCATGTATTCACTTTTCGACACATTATATTTTAAATTATGTTTTAAAGCATATGACTCACACCTATTAATAAGGGTTCTGAGTCCGCCCACCGATGGGCTCAACAGCACCATATCATCTGCATAGCTTATGTTGTTGAATGCTACTCTGTTCACGTGGCATCCGACATGCGTGCTGCTGAGCTCACCGATAAGCTCGTTAATATACAGATTAAATAACTTTGGCGAGCTTAGTCCACCTTGCCTCACGCCACAATCCAATCCATATTCATCTGACAAAACATTTCCCCATCTGACACTATTTCTCTGGCTGGCGTACCAGTATCTAAATATGCGTGTTAACTCACTCGGGAAATTCGTCTCGTCAAGCTTTTGCCAAAGCACGTCGTAATTTACAAGGTCAAAAGCCTTGGAGAGATCTAGAAAACACGCATAAATAGGTGTTTTACGCCGAGTATAGTACTCAACAGTATTTTTTAGACAAATGATCGCACTCTCCGTCGACAGGCCGGCTCGGAAACCGAACTGTGCGTCGTGTAAATGCAAGCACTTGTCCAGTTGCACGTTAAGTAGGCTGTCGAGCACTCTGGCTACGATTGTTGCCAGAGAAATAGGTCTGTAATTTGTCATATCAGATATATCGCCAGTTTTGTTTTTAACAATAGGTGCCACTATCGTTTTCGTCATATCCGTAGGTAAATAAGATTGTCCTATGCACAGGTTAAAAAACATTGCTAAGACTCGAGGCAAGTGAGGGCCAGCAAATTGCAAGTGCTCGACGCTTAGGCAGTCGTGACCGGGAGACTTTCCCCTTTTCATATCCCGCAATGCTTTAGCTATATCCTTTGCGCTATAACATATCTGCAGGTCACTCCTTACACCATTGTCAGGCACATGCAACCCCTCTGACCCTACAGGTGATGACTTATTATTAAAATGGTTCCTAAACATGTTGGCAATACCTTTGGCATCTGAAATACCGTTTACACTAACTGAGCGTCCAGACTTCACTTCCATTTTCTTCGTGAGTTTCCAGAAGTTACGGAAGTCACACTTCTTATGATGAGCCGCGAGCATATCCATCTTAATTTGGTCTTGGTGATTTTCAACCCAGCGAAGCCTTGATTTAAAAACTTTCCGACTAACACGCATCGAGGTAAAAACATGACCCGTATTTGGTTTACCACATAAGATCCAGTTTTGAAAGTGAAGTCTGGCCTCCCTGTGGGCCTCACTGACATGCTTATTCCATCCCACAATTTTTCCCTTTCCAGTACCTCCTGCAATGTCTTTACTGTATACAGACGCCTCGCTCAAGGAATTAATAATATTTAGATACATGTCATCAAGAATATTACATAGAGCGTTGCTTGCCTATAGTGCGGGATTTTATAAAAACAAGTCATAGAGGAGAAAATGTAGTATTTTGGCCGGACTTAGCCTCAAGCCATTATGCGAAAAAAACTCTAACCAAAATGGCGGAGCTAAAAATGTTCCACAGCTTTGCCCTATTGAAAATTTTTGGGCAAAATTAAAAAGGCGAGTGTATTGCAATAATTTTCGTCCAAAAAATGTACAAAGTTTTATTCGAAAAATAAAAACAGAGTTGAACAAAATGCCAGAATCTGTATTTTCGACAGCGATGGACAAAGTACCACAGAACTGCCGTAAAGCATCTCGCATGGGCGTGAACTTTTTTTTACATTAAACTTTGTTAAATAAATTATTATAAAAGCATTTGTAATTCTAGAAATAACTGGTTTTTATTTATTTATTACGACGTTGAACTTTGTCCAAATTTCACTCCGCATACGTTAATACAATGTCCTGTTTGTTCTATAGCCATTTTTCCGCTAAACAGGCAGAAGGCTGCTATTCCTTTATTATTTGCCAGTCACTTGTTTCGGAAGGAGATCTTTATAATCTATTTTTTTTCCAGCTAAGCAGCCCCAACCCACCCAACATCAACTGCGCGGACGCGCAAGGCAACACGTGTCTTCACTGCGCCGCGTACCGCGGGCACGCGCACCTCGCCGTGCTGCTACTTCAGAACGGAGTGGACACTACCTTGAAAAACAATAGCGGCAAGTTCTGTGGCCCTTTTCATAAAGTTACAATTTTAAAAGTTAAAGCTCTTTTCTACCTACCACTTTTTTCTACCTACTGTGACGTCACACGGGCGAATTAGTGATGTGAATTCCACGTTGTCCGCGCAAAATCGAATCTGAAGTAAGCCATTTTCTTAATATTCACGTACAACCGGCTACCACAACAGAGGCGCGCGGAATGTCAGTCGGGGTGCCAACTCTGAGACCGAATTCGGACACGCGAAGTAGATGCATTCGCGTGATCTATGTATATCTATATCTGTGAAGTGACCAGTTTATGTGTTGAGCAGGTCAGCTGGCGATTGACATGGCGAAGGAGCAGGAGATGCGGGACGTGTTGAGCGTGCGGCCGGTGCAGCGGCTGCAGCGCACCGCGGCGCGGTTCGAGGGGCCGCTGCTCAAGCGGTCAAGGTTCCTGGGGTGGAGGCCGGTTTGGGTGAGTGATTTTAATTACCCAATTGAACGAGTCAAGCTAACTTTGCGAAATTACATTATAACTTAATAAGTTTCTCTGTCTTTTATGCTATTTGCATGTTTGCGCGTGCGGAAGGGCACTATAATTAACTAACTAATATAATAAATAACTAATCATTAACTGCACGTATAAAGTTCACGAAGTCGCGACCATATTGGGGAACTAGCCATAGATGTATGTCTGCATCGATACTGTATCGCGACTATCGCGCAAAACTCACCGTATGTAACCGCTTTATACCGACGCCGGCTATTATTCCTGTACGCATTCTTCAAATTGGTCTAGTGTCCAATCAAGTATATATCTCTTCTTTAACATAAAAATAATTGTTCGCCAAATTTGTAAAACTCAATTTGAATGACGCATGAAGCATTTGTTTAGCCAAGTTTATCGTTCAGGCGGTGCTTCAACGTGGCGTGCTCCTATACTTCGGTTCCCGCGCAGACGCGGCGCGCGAGGGTCGCTGGCGCGCGCGCAAGTACCTCGACCACGCCACCGTCACCGCGCCCGACAGAGAACCCGCGCTGCTGCTGGTCTCCTTCAGTGACGGGGAACTACACAGGCTGGCTGTGCCCCAGCAGCCTGAAGTCACTGCTGCTAGACAGGTAAGAGTTTTTCATACGACTGGCCCCACGTTGGGCGCCAATGTAACGTTGTTTCTATGGAGCAAATATTTTTTGACAATTAATGGGGTTCCGTCGCCAGTAGTCTAGTACTTGTCCATTGCCTTGGTCGCCTTGGTGTCTTAATAAGTACCTCGACCATACCGGGAGCCCGCGTTACTACTGGTGTCGCTCAGTGTCGGGGAACAAAACAGGCTGGCTGTGCCTCAGCAGCATGAAGTCACTGCTGCTTGAGAGGTATGAGTTTTTCATACGACTGGCCCCATGTTGGGCGTCAATGTAACATTGTTTCTATGGAGCATTTTTTTTGACAATTAATGGGGTTCAATCGCTAGAAGTCTAGTACTAGTCCATGTTTTATTCGCTTTGGTGTACTAATAAGTACCTCGACCACGCCGCTGTCATGGTACCCGACCGGGAGCCCGCGTTACTACTGGTTTCCTTCAGTGACGGAGAACAACACAGGCTAGGTATGCTTCAGCAACAAGAAGTCACAGTCGCTAGACAGGTAATATGACACATTTGAGGTTCTTCCAACCGCACGATGGGCCCCACGTTGGGCGCCATTGTAACGTTGTTTCTAAGTAGAGATACATCTTTAACTATTAGTGTGGCTATGATAGTCTAGTCTATGCTTCCAGCACCGTGGTGTAATAATAAAGGTAACGAGACGAGTCTAGTGGTTCTCCATCCATTTTACCAGTAATTCCGGCATTTTACCAGTGTCTTATCTTGTTGCAGTCATGGATTACTGCCCTAAACGAGCACATAGCGTATTCCGGACACTATCTGTGGGCAGGAGCCTCGCCCGACACCGCCAAGGAGGCCACTGAGGACATGGAGGACGAGTGCAAACCTTTAGGTTAGTACGTCGCACAATATTTCAATGTATTATTATTATTTTCTCAACCATGCTCGTATAAATTAAACTTGATTTTCGTGATAAAACAATACCTTTTGTCTGTTTTACAATACAATACAAATACTTTTTTCTCCAACATGCAATGAAATATTGAAGTTGTGTTCTTCATAATGGGCTAAGTGTCAGGTTTCGGGCGCAGCGAGACGAGAGATACGTAATGGCATTTCATACAAAATTGGAGGCCCGCAAGATAGTCTTTTATACTTTTCATTCCACTTGTTGTAGCACAGCACCACGGCGTTGAGCCATGAAAATTAAACTTTGATTTCTTGAAGTTTTATTTATTTTTTTCATTGCGTTTTTGAGAAAAGTACATACCTCGGCGTGAAAAGGGGTTGCCAGCCTCATAACAATCCGGCTTCGCTACGCTCGAATGTACTGGACCGGCGACCCCTTACTTCGCGGCCACTATAGTAATGTTATATTGCACACCTCAATGTGATGATGACATTGAATATTATGCCAATGAATGTTCCTAGGCTCGATGCAAGACGCATTGACCGCCGCGACTAACAGCCTGGCCCTGCTGGACACACAACTGCGCGAGTGCGGTGCTATAGTTGCCGCGCTCGACAAGTCCGTCAACGTTGGCAACTCGTTGCACCACTCCGCTTTCATGGTGAGTGAATAATCGGATCCCAATAAATGGTACATTTCGACTTATTGTTAATCAATATAATTCAATTAATGTACAAAAATAAACCTTAGTGCCGCGCAGGGTCATGATTGTAGGAAAAATCTTAACAGCGCGAAGTAGAACTCGGCGCGGACGGTACAGCGACATCTATTGAGTTATTGGGTTACTAAAATGACTTAGAATGATTTGACTTGAATGCCATCGTTTGGACAGTGAGTAATACTGTTGCCAATCGACCAGACACCGTCGCGACCTATAGCAAAAAGTTGAGGGTGGTGCATGTTAAAGCGTTTCAATCGCCTAATTTCTTTTGCATTCTTGTCGAACATTTTGATTGAATTTTCAGTAGTTTCAGTGTCCGAGAGGGTACCGGATAGCTCGCGGTATTTGAGCTCCCGAAGCGTTGTAGAACCTCCCTGTGCAAACCAAACTGAGCCCGCTTCTGTCCATGCTTGTATACAGAAGAACAATGGCTTACATTGTTCCCACGGGAGTTATGGATTTTCATAACTCTCTAGCACAGATATATATATATGTATCTATATCTGTGCTCTCTATGGAGTTATGAGCTTGTGTGTGATCTGATTGGTTTAAGCAAATCTAGTTGGCCGCGCGCCACTATATAATTATAGAATTCTACTGTGTGATTGGTTGAAAAAAATCTAGTTGGCCACGCGCCGGAAGAATACTACTGTAATGCTCTGTGATTGATTGAAATATTGAAGCTACGCGCTCCACTCGCACTGATCTGGAAGTGAAGTTATCATTCGTCAATTTTTGATTGGTGCGGTAGTATGAAACATAAAATTTTCTGTCTTTCGTTTGGTCGCAATATTCCACTTACGCTCCTCGTTAAACAATGCACTATTGTTTATATTATACAGCGATTTCAACACGCATGCGGGTCGGGTGCCGAGGCACTGAGTTCCTTGCGGCACTGCGCCGCGCTCGTCGCGCAGGCGAGAGACGCGGACACTGCGCGGCTAAATCGAGAGGTATGTGGAAAAAAACCGGCCAAGTGCTAGTCGGACCCGCGCACGAAGGGTTCCGTACCATTATCTAAAAGAAGAAAAAAAAACACGTTTGTTGTTCCTTCAATATTTATTTTATTCTGTTCATTATTTATTATATAATGAACATTTTACGTGACGGTAAGATTTTTTATGGAAAATTGGCACGCGCTGTCCGCAAACGATATCGATACAATAGCCTTTCATGAGCTCTATACAATGGCCATTCATGTGCTCAGTTCAAATTGTTTTAACTATACCTTGTATTTTCGTAAAAAAGGGTGTTTATGAATATCTGATTGTTTGTGTTTGCTGTAGATTGAACGCAACAGAGTGTTAGAAGAAGCCCTAGCGGCTTTGGCGAGGACCCACCACGCTTTGGAAATGTCCGTCGCCGAGGAACTCACCAAGGTACTATTTTATTTGAACATCTAGCCTGAAACTGGAAATGACCAATGCTGTAATAGGAAATAGAGTAGTCCGTTTTGTTTTGAAAACGTAAGAAAAAACCATCCACTGAAGAGGATGATGCTTTCTTATAACCCTTGTTATGAATTTTACTCCTTGCCGATTTTAGCAAGGTGGATATTAATATCAAGTTTTGACTTATTAAACTAGCAAGGTAGTTGCTATTATAAGAACTTTTGTGACGTATCAACATGACAATCTGCTTCCTGGTAAATAATTTGCTTTGTTTTGTTAAAGAGCAAACGAAAGAAGAAAACGTCGCAGAATGACTCGAAGGAGAATTTCTTTGACGTGTTTGAAGGTAAGTCGACAAGTAAAACCCTACCAGTTTAAAAAAAGAACGCAAGCGAAGACGCCGAATAATATATATGTCGCCGAAAATTGTATTGCCGATTATCAGTTCGCAACCAACTTTTCGCATTATTTCATTTCGCCGAATGATTTTGTGTCAACTTATCAAAAGGTTTAGTCTTATTTCCCAACCTCACGGTTACCAACTGTATGCTTGGACTTTTTTTTATAAAGTTACTTTTCCAAATGCCACCATTCGAGTAGCAGAATGGCTGTTTGACTAATATACATTTCGTAGTATAACGCTTACCAAATGTTTTATTTAGTAAGAATTCATTTATTAACTATGGAACACACTGTGATTTATCAAAGGCATTTGATTGCGTTGATCACGAGAACTTAATCAGAAAGTTTAAAAAAACATTATGGGATTAAAAACGGTGCTCTTGATCTTGTGACATCGTATCTCTCGGAGAGAACACAACAAGTAGTCATCAATGGGACCCAATCAGCAGGGACAACTGTTGCTCTTGGTGTTCCTCAAGGCTCGATTCTGGGTCCGTTTCTGTTTCTGATTTACATCAATGACCTACCAAATGTGTTGCAAGATAAACATGATATAGTGTTATTCGCAAACGTCACGCCGCTTATCTTCAAGATAGACAGGAAAGAGGAAAACTTCGATGGTATTAATAATGCGCTCAACACTGTTGTGAAATGGTTTACAGCAAATAATTTACTGCTAAATTCCAAGAAAACAAACTGCATCAGATTCACTTTAGGTTGCTAGCCCATCGCCCACATCACACTTCCCTTCCTCCTTTATAAACCTATGCAATAAAACATAACTTACGTGCACGTCAGTTGTGAACTATTGACCCCGATAGACGACATCAATCTGTATGACCAAGATATCTACGCACACCCGTACTATGGTGATCTTGCGACACGTGCACGTCTATTATGGGACGCGACATCGCACTATACCTACGTCGTGTTCTAATAAGAGATAGATAGATACTGCGAGATAAAGAGCTCGCGCGCCGTCGCGTAATAGCCGTGCTGTGATCACACGCGCGAGGTGCCTTAACCACACGAGTCGCATGTGCGTCACCACTGACTAGACGCATGTCCCGCAGACACGGACGACGAGGACGACACGCTGGTGACGGCGGGGCTGTCCAGCCCGCTGGGGGCGCTGAGCCCGTGGGGCAGCAGCCCCGACCTGCTGCGCCGGACCCCTGTCGGTAGTCTCGACGGTGAGTGTCAACTAAACAAGTGAAATCAAAAGATTTCTCGAAAAACCGAACTTGCTTTTTACAAATATTATAGCCTATGTCACTCTTACGATTAAGAGGAATCCGACGACACCTCATATGTCGAAATGCGTCAAACGGTGTAGGCTGCAGGGCGTGCCAAAGAATAAGACATACTCACATCATTCCTCTCCTTCAGCAGTAGGGTAATAAAGGGGCCCTATTTCAGAAATTGTATTGTACCTGACAATGACATTCCACGTAGATTTCTGGCTCGAAAAGTAAACGTTGCTGGACAATACGAGTATTAAGGTCAAACGGGGCAAGTGCGCCACAAGACTAGCGTTATGCATTACTGAGAAAACTCAAGTGAGTCCTGACGACACACATCACTATTCTTCTTCCTTCTTGTATCCTCATGTCTGAGGGACGTGACGGCTGTGGGCTGTCACCATCACTCTCCAAGCTGCTCAGGCCTGGGCTTGAAGGCCTGAAGTGTGGCTCTGGCCACAGATGTTGCCGTGTCCGCCCAAACCTTAGGCATCCTTCCTCTGCTCCTCTTCCCTGCCATGCGGCCAGTGATAATAGGCATGGTGCCTCATGTTCAAATTGATAACGTAGTGATGTTAAATGTATAGTAAACCATCAAATTATCGTAATAAAGTATAAATTATAAAATATAATAAAAATAGTAAAAAGATATGACCCTTGAACATATATATATATATTACTTCGTAAAGATAGGCCCAACGCCCACGAGTAATTCGTCCAATGCGGTGGCCCGCCATGGGCAATCGCGGGCCATCGTGCCTTAGTCTTCGGGTCTATATCGGGTGGCATGAAATTGTTGATCCTAATATTTTGTCGCATACCAACTTTGTGCCGAATATCGAATTGCATAAACATTGTTGTGCATATTTTTTATTTGCCGAAATTGTTGTTCCTAATATCGATTGTCCTAAATATTTATTGCCCGAATGTTTATTGTGTCGAAGGTTTTTTTTTTAGAATTATTGTTGTGCATAACTTTGATGTTACTAATATTTAATGTACTAAAAATGTTGTGCATACATTTTGTTACGCATACATATCTATTAGAATTGCCTATTACTTGAATAACATATGACCCGCCCTCATTTCGACGGAGCCCCGCTCCGCGGGGCCCCTATTTCTGCTCTGAGGGACAAAAGGCAACTAACGGACCTATCTAATTTATCTAAATGAAGGTTGACTCTGCTGAGAATTGCCTAATACTTGAATTACTTATGACCAGCCCTCATGTCGACGGAGCCCCGCTTCGCGGGGCCCCTCTTTCTGCTCTGAGGGGCAAAAGGCAACTAACGAACCTATTTTATTTATCTAGATGTAGGTCGGGTCTGCTCAGAGTTTACAAATAGTAAAAATAAATGTTTTATTTGTGGTTACCTAATCTTTCCTATTTAGGTACGTACTTTAAGAACTTATGACCCGCCCTCATGTCGACGGAGCCCCGCTTCGCGGGGCCCCTATTTCTGCTCTGAGGGACAAAAGGCAACTAACGAACCCATCTAATTGATCTAAATGAAGGTTGCCTCAGCTAAGAATTGCCTAATACTTGAATAACCTATGACCCGCCTTCGTGTCGACGGAGCCCCGCTTCGCGGGGCCCCTATTTCTGCTCTGAGGGGCAAAAGGCAACTAACGAACCTATTTTATTTATCTAGATGTAGGTCGTGTATGCTCAGAGTTTACAAATAGTATAAAATTTAGGAAAAAAATAGTATAGGTGGTTTAATTTTAGCACGTTTAACAATAGGCAAAATAATTACTATGACAATGAAAATTAGGACTATTACTTTTTAGGTAATTCGATGTTCGAGTAATCAATATTAGGATAAACATACTTTAGGACTTTTAAATGTGTATGCGCAAAAATGAATAGGCTAAATAAGTAGTATGCCACTCAACATTATGCCAAACATTCTCGGCCAAGAAATTTTAGGACGATCAACATTATGCGATACGACAGGCACCCTTAGTCTTCAGCTGTCACAGTGTGTCACAGTCACAGTATGTTGAAAGTTTTAAAAAATATGCATTTTTTTATTGTACAAGAGTACATTTAAAGTTAACTATAGAATCCTTTCGCTTTTATAGAAACAAAATTGTGTGACAACTATGTACTTAAACGCAGTATTTCGCGACCTAAACAACAATTTACCTAATTTTCCATACAACGACACATGTACTTTGTGCTAACAAATGTCGTTGTGACGTCATACCTATCTGTCTATCAGTATGAAGCGTTTTGCGCTGCCGCCAGCGAGGTCAATCTTTGTCTCAATTTTTTGGGTATTTATGTTCTTTTAGGTGGTTCGATCGCCATACAAAACGTATTTTGACATTCGCAGGCTAACGGCGTGATATTTTAAGAAACTTATGTAACAATCTTTCATAAATACAAACATTTGTTCCTCCCAAAAACTGGTCCGAATGACATCATAAAAAAATTTTAGTCATTGAAACCGCTTTCCACAGGGGATGTAACACCCACCAACGAACAAAACGGCGGTTCTCCCCTATCAGGCTCGCCCACGTCTCTCCACACGGCGCTGAGCCCGGCCTCCTCGCGCGGCACGCTCGTGTCCCAGGGCGGGCACGTGTACAGGAACGCGAGGTATCGCAGGAACAACCACCCGAGGTCAGTACTGATGTTGCTAGCTAGTGTGTTTACAGACCAGACTACTGTTCACCGAGGAACTACCCCCGGTCAGTAACTATTGATGTAGCGGTCGTTACAGACACGTTACACTAGCAGAACTTCGGCCATGTCTCCTCCACTTCATACGTATCCCGAGGCGGACACCACAGATCGACCATCCCAGGTCAGTACAGTGATTATAGCCTGTTTACATTGATCCGATCTGTATGTGGCGTTTGTAGACGCACGAGATGCGGGGCGCCCGGCGCCCAGACTGACCTGACCCCGTATCATGGTCGGCCTTATCACGCGATAAGTGACAAGATAGGAGCGTCGTCTCGATCTATCGAACGGTGTCAGCCAGTGACTGACGCTTTTGTTCCTTTGAGACACAAAAGACTGTGGTTTTTGAGACAGCAGCTCGCGAGATTTATTAAGTGAGTCAATGCTACGAGCAACTTTACTTTGAGTCGTTAAAAGTCTGATCTACAGTACATAATGTACTTTTAGGCGTTGCAGAGAAGTAGCAATAAGATTGAGAACACCATTAAGGCTGTTATGGCATTCGAAATGGGATCTCTTATGACGGTTTTTACGACAAACGATTCGCTTGGATTTACTGTGGAACAGTGTGCTGGTATAAAAACGAAATTCATTATGATGAACACATTAAGACGTTTACGAAATATCAAGTTTAGGCACTTGTTATCATCATGATCATCATCATCGGCCTCAATACATCCCAGTTCTGGGCACAGGCGTCACCTCATGATTGAGAGGGCATGGGCAGTGGTCCCCACGCTGGCACATATGCAGATGTTTCGTGGGGACAAACTCGTATTATGCTTTACTTTGGTATCCTTATTCGATTAATCATATTATTTTTCCCTGTGTTTTTTTTCTCTGATTTACATTTTAATTTGTTTTATTTTGTGTTTTGTTTCAGTTCTGAATGGTCTCTTTAAACGGTAATTATGTTCCTTCTGAAGAAGCGTATGACAAATAATAGTTTATAGGTATGTTAGTGTGTAGAAGCTGCATTTTTAATCCAAACTCATGACACCTTGATGGAAAAAAAACGCTAATGTTCTGGTTTTTTTCTTGTAAGGGCCCATTTCATGATGCTACAAGTTACAATTTAAGAAGTCTATAAACTGACCACACTGACGCACTCGAATAATAACGACTGCACGGCTATCACCGACCGGCCCAAAACCTATGTCGCGGCAAGATAGACTATCCGTCCCTTTCAAATTAGAACCCTTAGAATGAGACTGATAATCTATGTCGCCGCGACGCATCTCTATACTTCTGACCAGTATAGCTTGTAGAAAATATTAAATTGTTATTTGCAGCTACGAAGCTACATTACAATTAGTTCAATTAGAAATGGGGCACTGAAGTAAAAACTTATTTAAAGCCAGATATTATTATACCAATCAAATTGTAATAGAGTCTGGCTTATGAAAGATGAGTCTGAGATTTATTACAAACTTTTATATGGCAACAGTAATATCATTGTCAAACGTGACAAACGTCTTATATTTGTGTGATGCCTGTTATGCTAATTGAGAAAGTAACTGTTCCATAATAAATTTGATGGTTTTTCCTTCTTAAGAGAATCAAAGAGTGTTTTAGAGGTAATATTATACACATTGAAGGATCATAAAAAGTGTAAATTATTATTACACGTCGAAATTTAAATTTTTTAATTTTATTATTTGTCATTTGTGACTGATTTTTAGGCTCATCTTTCGTTTGCCAGACCCTATTTAAAAGAAATCTGAAGTGTTTGAACACAAACTAACGTGAACACAAATCTAACAAACCCTTTCCCTAGTAATTGTGAACCGTCTATATGCAACATTACTGACTATTATGGAACACAAGCACAAAGTATTAAGTAGTGCACTAAAATCAGATTTACAAATAAATATAAGACCAGTGCACTGATTTCATGCAGCAAAAAAAAACTGCGAGTTTTTTCTCGAACCATCTGCACGGCTTAATTAGAACGCTTAGAATGGTACGTACAGACTATGTCACTATGTCGTTCGCGGGCCGTCCTCTGATTGTGCTGTCTTTGTTAGTTACGCACAAATCGGTTTTAAATCTATCTAATTCTAATAAAAATCTGACTAATATGTTTTAGTATCTTTTCTATATCTTTCTTCACGCATATTGTTGACTGGTTGTGCAAATTATATTTAAAATTAAATGACGATTCTCCTGTGAGAAATCGGAGATATTCGAATTAGTTTTAAGTTGACTAAACTTTTATTCTACGAATAATAATGATTAAATTCTTTTCAATTTATGTTCTCATTTAAATCAGTGTTTATTGTACTTTTTCACCTTAATGCAGTAATCTTTTTTTTAAGATATATGAATTTCGGAACAATCTATTCATTATGTAAACCAATTTACTATGGTTGCATTTTCCTTATTTCACTTTGCGCGTAAGCTTCAGGTAAGCTTTTATTGTATGTATTGAAATAATGTTCGATTGTTAAATCTCAGTTGCAAAATATTTAAGTACTTCTTTCTTTAACTCGGGTAAACCATTTAAAATATCCGTTGAAGATCGTTGCAAAACACCGCAGTACATCGGAATTAAAGTGTACACGACAGTACAAACAACATAATGAACAACACAAACAAAGTTGGCCGCGCGCAGTCGACGGCGGCGGTTTACAAACATGTTCAGCAATCACTCTATTATTGTACAGTTTTTAAAAGATTACGTACAATCACCATCATATAGTTATTGCAGCCAAAGTAGCTAAATATATCGGTACACATCTTTTTTCCCCTGAGAGTAAGTACCGTGAAACATGCCTACTTTGCCACCAGGCAAAACTTTGCCCAAAAAGCTACTTTTAAACAAATCTGGCAATGAACGAAATATTTATGGCAAGCTTACTATTTTTAGTAAAAACTAGAGTAGATTTATGACTTTACTTTGAGTGGTACATGTCTTTAACTTCAGCCAGGAGCTTGCAGCAAATTGTGGAATGTGAGGTGTATGGATTTGTATGGCAAAGTTGAAAACACCTAGGTAAAATTACCCATCTGTAACGAGTAAAACTTTTCCATATTAAGACCGAGATGTTAAAATGGAACGCCATGTTTGCCCAAAAATTTTAACTGAGTCTTGTCTCAACATCGTAAGAGCTATAGTTGCGTCAATAATTCGACATGGTCAATGTTGGCAAAAGTCCATATAACTTTACCCGCGATCAAAATCGATAAAAATTTGGAACACGTGTTGATTATCAAAATATTTCTTCTCATGATCTACGAAACATTCGTTAAGCAAAAAAAAATCATCCAACCATTTAAAAAAATATGAGATATTCGTGTTTTCCGAAAAAAGCGGGCAAAGTAGGCATGTTTCACGGTATGTGTTACGATACATGTGCCTACTTTGGCTGCTATTAACTATTCGATGCTGTACGTACAGTCGACGTTAAAAATGCCTACACATTTTCGCTGTATTACAATGGTTTAAGGTGCAAAAGTGTTAACATATCTTTAACTTCGACTGTACATAACATCTTGAGTAGGTACCTACATAATATAATAAGAAACCTTGGAAGCGTAGGAATAGTTTGATATGATTTAGTAATATTTGATGTCTTAATTTTAGTTGCAATGTATTGTTTAATTTTAGTGGAGTATTTATTTGCATTTAATTATTGGATTGTATTTGGAATTAATTCAGTATTTATTTTATGAAGATATTGTGTAAAATTATAAGATTCTTAGTATAGATTCGATTATTCGGTTCTTATGTGATTTAGTAAGTAGATGATGCCATAATTCGGCGTGATAATAATATTATATAAAAAATGCTAGTTTCAAAGAATATGGGACCAAAGGACAAATGATTTTTATTAGTTAAAAATTTATAATCAAAAACCAAGGTAACTTGTACCTGAACTGGAAAGCGGAAAGCTAATTGTGATAATTTTTAATAATTTACATTCTTTGTTGTAAGCACAATGATATTGACACGTATTTAATAAAATATTAAATCAATTTTATTTTATTTTTATTCTAATTATGTACACTTTTATGTTCCATTTCCAGAAACAGGTCTCTCAAAACACCAAATAGTACAATAATTCAGGTGGGGTTCCCTCTCCCTACCCCCTTTATTCCCGTGGGTGTCTTAAAAGTCGAGTAAGGGTTGAAGTGTGTCGTGGGCGATGGGCTAGCAACCTACCACTGCGAAATCACATTTTGTCGATCTTTTATAGCCACATTTATGGTAAATGTGGCATTGGAACATAAGTGTCTTGTGCTCTGCCTATTCCTTATGGGAATAAAGGCGTGAATCTATATATACAAGTGGGTTAGCGCAACTAGTAACCAAGTCGCATCGCGTGCGACTCAGCGGCTCCTGTGCAAATTAGAAACAGGAAGGGTAGATTTACTCGTCTCGCGTCGCTTCACGGGGTCGGTTATGCTACCCTCACTAGAGAGATTTTCTTTCTTTCACATGGCCTTGCGTTTGTCCTTACGTGACAAATCGAAGAGCAAAATAATTTTCCAAAGAAAACCGATACCTACTTACTGCGCGTCCACGTTTCTTAATGCGTCGTTTATCGCCATGACTAAGTAAACATCTCAATAAATACGTACCCATTAATAGCTAATACTAGACGACTAACACTTAACGTTGACATAAATATTGCTTCATACAACGACTGCTAAGTCACCCACTAGTAATACAGCCACAAATAAACAGCGATGTACGTCAAACGTTATAAAGTACCGCAATATTAGTTCGGTGCCCCAAGTTGGGCGCCAATGTAGCTCGATGCGGCGGGGAGGGGGTGGGGGGCGTTGCCTAATCTGCCCTCGCCCGAGTCGCCCGTCAGTTGCGCCGCAGCCTCTGCCGGGAGCGCTCGCGATACCGTGCCCAGGACGATACACATGACATAAGCCGGATTGTGAGTGTAGCGGTTACATAATTCGTTTTGTATTTGAGATGCGACTAATAATTTAAATATAGTTTAGCACTATTTCTGTGCTTAAGGGTAGACACCGGTGTATGTTACTAGGTGCTCCTAATTGTACATACGTACTTTCTAACCGAATTAGGCGGTCGTTGATTGAGATTTTTAGGTTATGCCGAGTTCGGATAGCACTAAGTTGCGCAAATTGTATTACGTGAGATAAGAAAGCATTGCAATAATTTTATTATCGTGTTTCTCTAGAATAGCATTTATTATCCTTTCCGTAAAACTGCTCCGGTTGCCGCTTTATACGGCGGATGGAACATACTCAGATTACATGTACGTTTTAATATTGATAGGTAGATTTATCTTAATACGATTCGATGGTTATGTAGGTACCTGTATTTATAACTGAAGTAGGTACCTTCTGTAACTTTTATCGAGACAAAATTTCGTCAATAATTGGTAATTGCGTCTTCTCTAAACCTATTTCTAGAAAAATAGGAATGTTGACTAATATGCAAATAGGCAAATTTTTATATTTATGAAACGTCAGAAACGCGCGTTTAGTCTAAAGTTTATAAAAATGATCATTTTATGATATTTAAAAAAAACATATGTAACATAAATAAGTCGACTAATGGATGTTTTCGGAGTATTTTCATGAATTTCGTTTATATGTAGTGTAGGTAAGAATAAATATAATGTATTATTACTGTTAACATATACATCATCATCCAGGCTCTCCCTATACACCCCACCGCTGGGCACGGGCTCCCTCTCACGGATGAGAGGGAATGGGCAGCCGCACGCTGGCCCAGAGCGGGTTGGGGACTTCACTAGCACAATTATTGTTTAATTCACACTAGTAGATCTGGAACGGTCTCTCATGAATACGTAATATTACGTAATTACCTTGTTTAATTATGTCATGAAGTAGCCCAGCTGTAGTGAACAATTATTAAGTTTAACTTCGCGTCCGTGCCGGGACATTCTGTCCTTACATTTGAAACGGAGTTACGTCATAGATATGTAAAGCCACATATGCCTTTGTTTTATAGTACGGCTAAGTAATTAACTCTCTACGTGAGTTAAGTACCTCTCTACGGTTGACTGGTAGAGAATGCCTTATGGCATTAAGTTCGCCTTTAGTACTTTTACCTTGTTACTGTGCAATCAAGTTTAAATAAATAAATAAGTCCCGCTGGACCTAACATTTGAACTCCGGCAGTTAATGTTATTTATATTCTCATTTTGAGGAACGTTTAGTTTTTTTCCGATTACGGCAGATCCGAAAGGAAGGGATGACAAAAATGATAGTTTTTTCTGTAGTCGAGTTGGGTCAGGTTAGGTACCTATAGTTTGAACTTTTTATTCTAGTTTAGTGTGGATTGCACCAAGATTTATAGCGCTTTTTAAATGATAGGGGTAAGATACATTCGACGACCCCTTTAGCCTATTTGGTAGTGACCCTGCCTACGAAGCAAGAGGTCCTGGGTTCGAATCTTGGTAAGGGTATTTATTTGTGTGAAGAACACGAATATTTGTTCCCGAGTCATGTATGTTTTCTATGTATTTAAGTATGTATATATATAAGTATGTTTATCGTCGTCTAGTACCCATAGTACAAGCTTTGCTTAGTTTGGGACTAGGTCGATTTGTGTAAGGTTGTCCACTATAGTGCGTTTTTTAGCATTAGAAAGAAGGATAAAGCACGAAGCACGAGATCTTTTTTGACACTTCATGCCACACAACTGTTAAAGTATCTCAAACAGCCAATGAAAAGACTTACTTTATTGTTGTCTACCCTAAAATGATAGAAGTGTTTTCATTATTTATATCTATATGATACTTACAACAATATATTTATTTTTAAAGTATTTGTTTTGACTGTGTTATTTTGGTTTTCGTTATTCAGTTCTGGAAAGGTCGCATAATAAAAAATCTAAAGAAAAAGAGGTTTGAAACGTTCGGTTCGTTTTTTTCGCTGTAGACATTGTCTAAATTTTCAATCGCATCGCACGTTAATTTCTTATTTTCTTGGTAATCAACAAATTGTTGAATTGTACGAGATTATTATACGAGTATCTATTTGTTAATTAATATTAAGATTTTATTTTTCGCTGTGTACGGTGGCTTGCAAAAAAGACCGACTCGTTCTCCCCGGAACGTTTTGCGTTCACCACAAGCAAAGAGACAGAAACAGAGTCCCAGTGAACATTTACAAGTTTGTGTGTGAACTTTGCAGCAAGGATTAATTTCCGGGTAACAACTAATATTTGTCACAAGCAGAAAAGGTTGACGACGACTGCTTCTTTGTTTACCGTATTTCTAATCCTAAAAAAACGATCTGTAATATTTATTAATTAATTATTTATATTTATTGTTATTTATCCTGTTATTAAGAATCTAATTGCATTTGTAAAAGCAAGTAAACGCTGATGAATAAACAATTTCTTGCCAATCTCGATACTCCTTTATTAACCTTTGTCAAATGTTGGCTTTAGGTACCAAATAGTGTCTTTTAAAAATCCCGCTTACTTATATACCTATATTAATATCACAACAAAATCCGAGCCATGCCAAAGAAATAAACATACTAGTACATATGCATATGTTATGTGGCTGCATAAATAATTATAATAATTTGATGAATTATATATTATAATAATGATAAAGTTATCAAATCAACACCTGCTGTCATATTCCTAAAAGAGTTCCAACACTACATTACATAATGGAATGCTACAAGATGAATTCTTTATCCAACTTTCCCAAACAAGTTGGCCGCGGAAAAACGAAAAGCAAAACCTTCCTAACCCATTACCTGTATTCTTTGATCATATATTTCCTTCTCCAAATCCCGGCGCTATAAAAGGTAATCAATGAAAGCCATTTCAGGGAACCTTCAGTTACTTTTCGCACGTAAAGTTTTACGACCAACACGGGCCAAATGATCACTTTGCTAAACTTTGCTTAGGGTTCACAGGTGACTTACAAGGCTGGTTGTACCAAACCTTCGGTATTCGTAAGTTACGTACGTGCGTTACAATTTAGGGCGAGTTGCACCAAACCGTCTGTAATCGTAAGCGGTGTTCGTTAAAATCTGAATGTATGGAACGTTTGACAAGTTTCTATGGACTGACAGCTGTCAGCGCCATATTTAACGTTGATCGGTCTGTAATCGTAAGTGGGTGCAACCCGCCCTTAGTGTAAACGAAACTCGTCACGGCATTCATAGTGGTTTATTTTCTTGGCTTGGTATTCAAGACCGAGTGAGACAGAGATATATAGATATTTAAGTGGTTGTCTTTGTCTGCTGAAAGTCCATACTATTCGCAGATGAAATATTTGTTGAAATCGAATATGCGTTTCCAGAGATTAGTTATTTGCGGTTTGTGGATAACTTTGACTATGTGGTATGTAGTTGTTGATGAAACCTATTGTAGCAAAATATCGTATTCAGCCGTCAAGTTCATCGCATTAGGCCTATTCTACGCCTATCTATCTCTCTCTTGTGAGAAAGGGACAAAAATACGTTTTATGATTAAGGTAAGTAGTTACCTCTCTTTACATGTTGCTTTGTTGTGTAGAGAGCCGCCTTAGTTTTTGTCGTTTTACTGGGTAGTGAGGGTATCCAACCCCTTTGATGTTCTTCCAACTCATTTGCGGTCACCGTGTGTCTGCGTTTTCTAAACAAATTCCTAATTCCATCTGAGGATCGTTTTATATCGGCTTTAGATAGAAATACTCTCTCGACTCAAAATAAATTTGAATAATCTGGGCTCCGTGTAAATCCGGGTCTGTTGCGGAATGTCACGCAACCCATTTCGGTCGAATCCAGCAATATGTAGGTATTCGAATTTAAAATTCGTAGGTAATTTGCCTATACATATTAATTGAAGCGAGGGAACAGAGGCGTCTCTAGCCCATGTAGCACCTGTGTGCAAACATAACTAGCGCCCCCTAGTAAGCGCGCGGTCAAAATGGAATGGTGGCGGGCGGCGCTCGGCGCCCCCTAGGACCGCTGTGCCCGTGTGCAACGCACACCCTGCATCATAGGTAAAGACGCCTCTGCGAGGGAAGCGAGGGAAGTTCTATGCGTGAAAAACGTGTGTTTATCCGCCTGTTTTCCTCTAGAGGGCGCGTTTCTCAACTGATTCTCGTGAAATTCTGGGAGCCGGTTCGTTAGTTATAGTTTTTTGTAGTCACTTTTTTGAAATGCAAAAAACAAAATCTATTTTCTTTAAATATTGCTCGCGACTTTTACAGCTCACAGAGCAACAAGTTTTAAATAGTTAGGAGTGTTGCCTGTATACAGATGAGCTAGAATGTCGTTGATTCGATTCGTTCAAATTTACAATTTTAGGTAGGTAGGTACAGCTTTATATTTCCAAAGTACTTACTTAATTGGTAAAGCTTAAACCCAATGAGGTTTAGTTTCCCTTCAGCGTTTGCCAGTCAGAAGAAGAGTCATTTTTGAAAAAAAGTAGTATCTACCTACAACAAACCTAGGAAATTACATTGCAAAACGGCGGCCGCGGCTTATAATTCTTCCATTTCTAATATTTTAAAATAGATTTAAATATTTACTGATTTTCCTCGAGATGAATTTAGTCTGACGCCGCATTTGGCATTCCAATATGTTTTTTTATACCACGAGGACGGTCCAGTAAGCCCAAATCAGCGCTTTGCCGACTCTCTATAGATTTGAGGGGGGAGGGAGGAGAGGATATGCCTACCGCTATGGACCAGTGAATATGGCTCCCCGCATAAGGTCGCTATGTCACGCGTTTTGGAAATCTGCATTTGAATCCGGGCCCTATAGATAGACCAATGAAAATGCGTCTTAATAGGAATGTGTCTTTCTTCCACTTACTTGTGCCGAGCTAACATGTCCGACAGAGTGCGCAACACATCGATATATTGGAATACGCTATGTCGAGTAACATTGGCCTGCTAATTATTACATTGTTCTCCTTACCTATACCTCGGCCCACGATTATCGATTATGTGTGGGCGGTATGAGTCGCGCCAGTTTTACCGATACCTACGGATTTGATTTCTTCAGGTGAAGTTGTAAATTATTCGTCTTCTCAGTTTGGTAGAGAAAAGTGGGTGTTGTTCATTATGATAATGATGAATGTGTCTTATTGCTGTAATAAATTATACTAAACAAGAACTGTACGCGATATACGCTGCGACCGGCCCTCTTCCCAGGGACCGGTCTGAAAACCAGCGCTGGGTATTAACTTAACCCAGCATATGCTGAGATTGGGACCCATTGCCCAACTTAACCAATTTCAAATGTATGATAAGTATTCCTCCTTCTTTATGTTTAATTAGTTTTTAGTTTTAAGCTCTATGTAATGTCTAGGTTAAGTTTGTGGCAATAAAGATATTTATTATTATTATTATTATTATTAAATCTCATTTCTAATGTTTTTACTGTTTAACCCATTCACCGCCACGGCCCTCCAGCTTGAACGTACTCGACACGCCACCATACATTCATAAACTGCCCGGCCGCAATCACAACACGTAGACGTCATATGGCGCCGCTGACGTGCAAAAGATTTTGCCGACCGCGTTGGATAGTTTCATGCATCATTTTGTTTTAACCAGTGTGTAAGATAATAATCTTTTAAAACATATTTAAGTATTAAAATGTATAAATTAAGAGAACATCCATTTACTGTCTGGGCAAACCAAATGAAGCCAACACAGACATTGAATTTGCTTATTTAACTGAGATTATAGGAACAAAGGAAATAAAAAGCTACTAATAATTCATAAATATTTATTGTTTATAATAAACTATCATCAACTAATTAATTATAACATTATTTTGCTTGTGATACTCTACGAAACATGCCCCTTGACATAACCCCGGTTGTCGTGGACATTTCGGACAAAAGTCGCCCGTCTCTACACGTTTGTTATGTTTCCTCCAACAGCACGCATCTTTTTCGTTTTAATCTGTTTGTTTCTGGGTGTCTTGGCAATTTGAATGATACGTGATAGTCTGATGGAGGACGCGGGAGACAATTGGCAATTTCCCGACTTGAAACCAATGCCCGAATAATATGTTTTCTGAAATCACACAAGGGCATTGGTTTCTCTCCAAATCTATTATATAGAGAGTGCGCGTTACATAGCATTGTACTAAATACATGCACTCCCAATTTCAAATACCACCTAAGGGTTTTATGTTCTGGGTTATAGTACGCCATCATTTGGTCGTGCTTATCTACGCCTCCCATATGTTTGTTGTAGTTAAGCACGACTCCAGGCTTGGCTTTTACATTATTATTGGCGGAAAGGTAATCCTGCCATTCACTATTGTGTTCCGTTGAAATCATTAGCACCTCTCTCCGGTCATTCCATTTCATTATACATACTCCTTTGTCATTATACATCGAGATTTTTTCATTTTTTGCTAACTTTTTTTTAATATTTCTGGCGGATTACCTTTCCTATTGGAACGTAGGGTTCCAGTGACATGGGTATTAGAATCTACTAAATAATTTGCCAAGTCGACGGAGTTATAAAAATTATCCATATACACTGAATGCCCTACGCCCAATTTCCCTTCTAATAAATCTTTCACAATCTTCGTTACATGATTTTTACCTCCTAATCGGGTATCGCATTTTCCCCCATACACAATCATTTTTATAACATAACCAAATTGATCTGTAAGTAAGTATAATTTTACGCCATATTTGTTAGCCTTTCCTTTCATAAATTGGCGGAAAGATAATCTACCACGCCACAATACAAGGGATTCATCTATACAGAGTACCTTGGCCGGGTAGTAAATATTGTCCATTATTTTATTAAACAAATTTACAAGACCTGAAATCTTATTTAATCGATTGTCTCCTGTAGTTTCATCGTAAAAATTTATGCACCTTAAAATTAACATAAATCTGTTTCTTGACATATGACTACTGAAAAACTTAAAGTCAAACAATTCCTCGGTACTCCAGTAGTCCTCGTATTTATTGCATTTAATTGTTCCCATATGGAATAACAGACCTAAAAATACCCTGAATTCCGAAATGGTTACATCCTTCCATTTCGTAATTCTTGCGTATGCATTATTGTTCGCTTCTATTAATCGTATGGCATATCTATTTATGTTGTTGACTAAAAAAACTAGAAAAGTGCTAGTAAACAACATATCGAAATATTCTTGAGGTTTTTCCTTCCTAGTACCTCTTAATCCAGATGTCTCAATAAATTCCGAAACACTAGACGTTTTTCGTGTAAAGCTCCAATTTGCACTAACACCACTTTCATTCCTGTTTTCATTTGGCGGGGAAGAATATTCTTCTTCTTCCGAATCTGACGAAGAAGAACAGTGACCAAGTTGGATGTCAAACTCATCAGGAGAACCCTCCAAAAGACTGATCAGTTGAACTTCTGTCATCGTATTTTCACCTTCTATGAAAATAATAGTCCATAATTAATTATATGTCGATAATTAATTACAAGTGACTATTGTTAACTTTCTCATGGGTTTATAATCTGATTTTATGACAAGCTGTTTTATATTTACCGTTTTGTCACGAATAAATGCTTTCTATTCTATATTTTAAAAAACAAGTATGAGATTTGATTCAAAAAAATTAAAACAGTTTTACTGATAAAATGGGTTGAAATTTCACCCCTTTTAATATGTACACTTTATAGAATCCACCCTGTATATTTATAATAAGAGAATTTAACCTCCGTTTTAGACTATTCGTTTGCTCACAGACGGTTTAATAACGAGAATAACATATTTCTGTTACCATACATACAATACATAAATCTCAGGCTTATCTTTCCCTGACCGTACAACATTTAATATATGTATACAAATTTACAATATTTTATTTAAGACTTACCGGTATATGCTGAAGCCGTCTCCAACATTGAGGTAAGATCGTGATCCATGTTTTCAACAGCCAGGTCAGTCGTGTGATGCTGGTTCGGAGCACATATAGTCACAGCCGGGTCGTTCGTGTTAGGCAGGTTCGGAGTAAGGGTATGGATAGCCGGGTCAGTCATATTAAACGGGTTCGAAATACCAATATCCATAGTCGGGTTCATTGTACAAAGTAAAGCACACGCAAAACACAGAGACACAACCGAGATCTGGTTTAGTCAACAGGCAAGCCAAGACTGAAGACTATTTTATTTTATACTATTGGCATAATGTAATAATAACTTCAAAGTGCTATAGCGGAACTTTCCCTACTCAGAACCAAGGGATTATCGGTCTATTGTCACTGAAGAATCGTTATCAGTAAGTTGCGGTCAGCTTTGTTATCGTTGCAGCTGAAAATTACACGACAAGTCTTAAGACTAAATTCACATTGTTTATAGGACTCGCCCTACACACAAACAAAGGATTATCGGTCAGGTGTCGCCGAAGAATCAGTGAGTCATTATGCAGCGGTCACATCAAAGCTTATAGGGAGAAGTTAAATTCTGTTATCGTAGCAGCTGCAGTTGACATGATAAGTCTTAAGACGAAATTCTCATTGTTTATGCGTGCTATTGTTTTTACAAACAAATAATTCGTTGCAAAATATTATTCTAGTTTTTTTTTATTTGCAACTGTATTGTTATCGCTACCTACTACTAAAGTTTGTTATCTTGGTTGCTGCTAAAATGGAACAGTGCCGTCCATTACCATTTAGTGCAGCAAAATGTGATAACTCAAATTAGATATAAAGAAATATGGACTTAGTTCACTTGACTTAAGGTTTGAAATTGATAAACACAAACGCAGTGCCGAATATTTACCTGCCTCCGCAAGCCATTTCACAACACAGTGTTGTGATGTTTAAAAGTATTGAGAATTAAGTTTATTATACATTTATTTGATACTATTACGTGATTTGCATTAACGCTAAAGGCTGGAAATAACAATGGAATATAAAAACGTAAGCAGACACGTTTAGTCACGACCTATACTTTTAGGGCCATAAAAGTAGACTTTCTAAATTTAACTTTATAAAACGAAATATAACCGATGATAGACATAGCCTTTGAGAGCAGAATCTGATAAAAAAAATATCATAATATCTATTTCACAAATAGTTGCGAACAAAAACATTTTAACGTCACAGTGACGTGATCGGTGTCTCGCGGGTGTTCCGCAATCACGTCAACGTGTTGTGATTGGCGCTGAATGGGTTAATAACTCAAGCTTTGGACCTTTTTTTGGAACGGTTCCATTAAGCTGTTATCGAAATGGTCAGGGTATTGAGCATTACTTATTCGAAAAACTTTTGTTAATTTTAGCACATGGAATGACCTAGACTATTTATACCTGACCTAGACTATTATAAAATTATTCGTCTTCTCAGTTTGGTAGAGAAAAGTCGATGTTGTTCATTATGATAATGATGAATGTGTCTTATTGCTATAATAAATCTCATTTCTAATGTTTTTACTGTTTAATAACTCAAGCTTTGGACCTTTTTTTGGAACAGTTCCATTAAGCTGTTATCGAAATGGTCAGGGTATTGAGCATTACTTATTTGAAAAACTTTTGTTAATTTTAGCACATGGAATGACCTAGACTATTTATACCTGACCTAGACTATTATAAATTTTGGAAATCCAATTCTGAATTGAAACAGACACATAACAATATTTATTGCCACAAATAGAACCTTAATTGCTTGCAAAACTGTTTTTAAATTTCTTCAACAGTCGAACTCTATGTAAAAACTTTTTTTTTAATTTCACTATGTTTTCGTAAAGTCCCTCATTCCATTCCAGCCTGTGTTCCTGGCATAGTCGACTTAATTTAGTTATCCGTTCACCCCAATCTGGCGGAGCCACGAGTTTGCCAACTATTGCGTAGTTACCGCAATTGTTCAATTCATTTTGCTGCACTTGGGTGTTTAAAAAACCTGTTTTGAGTAACCTTGTAAGACCAGGATTGACTTTTGTGATTTTGAATTTGGAACCTCCATTAATACCTTTAGCCAGTACGAGAAAAAAAAATATGAACGAACACAGCACCTGTATGTCGAAGTCCGTCAACCGGTTTCTGCTGCAGGGCGTGCCAAAGAATAAGACATACACACATACATACATACATCGCATACGCGTATAATCTGAATGTATAGGTAGAAAGTTTGACAAGTTTCCATGGAATGACAGCTGCCGGCGCCATATCGTTGATCGGTCTGTAATCGTTAGTTGGTGTGCAGCACGCCCTAGTCAATCAAGCGACCGGAAAACTTCATTTAGTTCCCGTTCACCTCAATCTGGCCGAGCCACGAGTTTGCAAACTGTTGCGCAGTTGCCGCAGCTGCGTAGTTCATTACTGTATTTGGGTTTTAAAGCTGCCTTTTTCACCAGTCGAGGATTGAGTTAAACCAGAGCGAAAAACGCCATGAAACTTTATTTCATTTGGTTACTCAGATAGTGCAGATTCATTCTAATGTGTTAACACCTTTAATATTACATTGTGGCTTTTAATTTTGGTAACCAATGCTAAATTCAGTTCTGTTACGATCATCTTTGCCCTTATTTATTCCATTATTGAAATAGTATAGCTAATTTATTAATTCTTAATTATTAATTTAAGGCTGATTTCAACTCCCTCAAAATAATCATAGGAATGAACTGTTTCACCATCAAGCAAGTCAATCATTCAATACTAGAACTTACCGCATTGTCATAAAGACTGTTCTAGCTCAGCATTCACTCTCTGGCCCTGATTACGCGTTGTTTCTAGCCCCGAAGCAAATCTCAGTACAGTTTCAGTAAAAAGGACTTTGCTTCCCAAATGACATAACATACAGGATTTCCCACCCAAGTCACTCCTTTTTTACACAGGGTGACATGAAAATCGTGATTTCCGTCGTAAATATTTATTCTTTGCAGTTAGATTTTATGGCGATATTATGTTTTCCATGGCTCGTAATGTATTTCCGTTTCGTTGAATGAACGCTTCATCCGCTCTTGGTTTCAAATATTTAATTGGTTTAAATTATAAATGTATCGATTAAAGGTGTTTTATAGAAGTGCATACATGTAATATTTTCTACACTAATGAAAACAAAAAACGAGTGACATTACATCGGTATTAATCTGATATATTGAGGTCTGTTTCTGCGGTGGCTAGCATTGTTTGATTTTGACTATTATTTTTGCCTGTTGGTATGTTCCTATTGTAGTTCCCATACAGACATTTGATTCTCTTCAAAGCTGATTCGAATGGTATCATGAAAAAAAAGCATCCAATTAATATGGATCGCGTTAAAGCGCTTTAAGCAATTCACCGTGAGACTATTATTCCTTAACCCCCCGCGCCTTATTACTTTGCTCATTCTATTACCTCGCTTTATAACTTAATCGAATCCATGTCAGCAACGGTCGGAGTGAACGGTTAAAGTTTAATTATTCGATTGTGGGAGCGAACTTCAGTAAGCGAAGACAGCTTTCTCACATTCTACATTGCAGACGTACAGAACATTGCCATTGTTATCTTGACCGCTTAATCTTGAGCAGTTTAAGGGGATACATTTTCTCTGTTGTCGATCTTAATATTTTAAAAGTCATCGTGTAACCGCTCGAAAGTCTTCACTTTCCACTTCAAAGTACCTAAGTATTAGCAAAAGGCGATTTCGCGAGATTCTATCATAGTTTTCTTTCGCAAGTTACTCGATCGAGGTACGATTCATCAAACTTTGCCACTTTCAAGCTGTCAACTTTGTTTCTAAAATTAACAAAGTTCTTCTAGCGTCATTGTTCCCGGTTGTACCCTAAAAGAGCCCGGGGTCCGCTTTGACACCTAATCCCAAGATTTGGCATACCGCAGTATTTACCATTTTAGTATCGTATAATAGTATGAGTCATAGCGAAGAGTTCTCATCGACAACGTCAGTACATTTGATCCGATTAGGGTAGGCAGATAGAAAGAAAATTAGGTAGATTACGAATTTTAAATACTTCTTTCCATCTCATAAGTGGTAGGTAATTGAGAATATTAAGTAGACACATTCATTAGCCATACCTACCGCTGCGGTACGAAGTCGAAGCTACAACGGCGGTCGTGGGTTCGAATCCCGGCTCGTACCAATAAGTTTTTCGGAACTTATGTACCTAGGAAATATTTACCGTTTAGCTTTTCGGTGAAGGAAAACATCTTGAGGAAACCGGTTTAATCCCAATAAGGTCTAGTTTTCCCTCCGGGTTGGAGGTCAGATGGCAGTCGCTTTCGTAAAACTAGTGCCAATCCCAAATCTTGGGATTAGGTGTCAAAGAGGACCCCGCGCTCCTTTTGAGCACAACCGGGAATAACGCTAGGAGGATGATGAGTGATGACATTCAATAACCATACCACAGTGAACACGTACGAAGGAGAAATGCAATGACGAATGTCCGACATAAAACTTAGTGTGCTAGGGGGTCAAGAAACGATTTTTATGAGACTTATTTTTAGTAGTGAAAGATACTTGTAAAAACAGTTTGGAAGTTTCAGACGTCTTCGAATAATCGCGGAACATACCTACATAAAAAATAAGAGATTCCGACGAATTGACAACCTCCTTTTTTGAAGTCGGCTAAAAGGTTTTACACCCCAACCTAACATCACTTGTTTCTAATTGCTATCCCTCTGCGTAATCTAAATAGTATGACGGAACGTAACGTTTTTTTACGTTTTTTTTTACTGTAAATTATTGATACTGTGCACTATTAAGCATTCAAAATGCCCATCCCTCTGTTAGTTCAGTAGTTTAGGCGTGAAAACGTAACGGGCTGCTATTTCCGCATATATAGTATAAGCATGGATTGTTTTCATCGTCGTCATCAGATCAGCAAAGAGACGTCCACTGCTGGGCTCCCCCAAAGAGTGCCACAGACTCCCTTGACCCAGCAGACTCCCTCGACCTTTACCAGTTCATCAGTCTACCTTGTTGGGGGTTGCTTTCAATTTTATTGTTTTCATAGAAAGGCATTTATTTGATTTGGATTGATTGGATGTCTTGATGATTGCCTGCATGAGCCCATAATAAATATTTTAAATAAATGATTATAATTTTATAATAATGAATTTTATATTACTAACACTAAAATTAAGTTTTTCTGTACGCTACTAACAAATATGGACAAGTATCCGAATTATATGATTATGATTAAGATTTCACAATTGGCCCACTGTATCACAAAATCCTTGGCTGTAGCGAACTGAGCAGCTCGGCACGCTGCCAGGAAAGATCGATACGGCTTGTTGCCATTTTCAAACCCACACTGTTTTAATAAAACGAGGCTTAGGTATCCACGCGAGCAGGCTTAAGGGGAGACCTCGATTTATATATACCGCCATCGGCGCCGTATAATAGACAGAGTCAAAGTCACAGGTTCATGCCTGCCAAGAACGAGGAAACGAGATGCTCTCTCTCGGGAATTGTTCGGGACTTTATTGGACAAATGCCGATAATTTTTAAAATTTGTAGTTGTTGGACGTGTGGCGGCTCCCATCAGCACTCTCTCTATGAACCTATGTTTTAACAGAGCACATAGTAAAACCTACTATGTAGTAAATAGACGTTCTGGCCACTACGCGATATAGGTTTTGTTGCGGTTCTGCCAGCTGAATTGGTTATGCCAAATGATGAAATATTATTTTACTTTTTGTTGCAAGTATGTACGCTTTCATTTATTTTCCAAATACATTTAGTTTCGAGTTCATAGCCTGTTATTTATGATTAGCTGATCCCACAGATACTCAAAAAATAAGCCCCATTAGAAGCCGCGTTCGCCGCATATTGTAAAGAACCCAGGCAAATCCACGAGATAAAATATAACCTACAACCATTCAGAAAGTCCATTCTAAACGGTTTCGCAGTTCACATATTTACAAACTTACATGTTACTAAGCCACAATCTCACAGACTTTCCCTCTTTATAATATTAGTAGGTATCTAGGTATAGATTACGCAAACGAATTTTTGAATAAAAACATATTTTTTGAATTGTCTCGCAAATAAGGAAAAAGCAGGTGGAGGTTTCCTAAAAATATATATATATTAAATGTTGTCGAACAGGTAAGTTAACCCAATCAATAAGTTTCTGTCAAAAAAATCTATTTTGGTACCAGCTTTTATTGCCGACTGTACTTTTCAGTATACTGTCATCAACTACTCATTGAGACGACTCAAACGAGCCCAAACACAACGCTATTAAGTCGGTTAAATACTGAATTCCCATGGCCACCTGTCTCCATCATCAGATCAGCTCGATGGTACCATAATATTGAATTGTCATTCAAACTATACTCATTCATTCATCATTATATTTAAGATTCAAAATCTTGTCGGTGGAGCAATTTCCATTCCTCTCTGTTCTCAGCTATTGTTTTGACCTCTTGATACGACGCGCCGTTTACTTTTTCTTTTATTTGGTCCATAAAAGATCTTCTTGGTCTCCCTCTCTTCCTCTTTCCCTCTATCTTCCCTTCTACTATGGTTTTCATAAAATCATCGTGTCGTAACAAGTGGCCCAACATCCTGCCTCTCCTGTTCTCAATGGTCTTCAACAACGTTCTTTTCTCTTTCACTCTCTCAAGCACCTCCTCATTCGTCTTCTTATCCTTCCAACTAATCCTCTCCATTCGCCTCCAGCACCACATTTCGAAGGCCTCCAATCGTTCTCTGTCACGCTGTGTCATTGTCCACGTTTCGCTTCCATACAACGCTATGCTCCAGATGTACACTTTTATAAGCCTCTTCCGAATATGGCCTGCTATTCTGGCTTTGAGCAGGCTCTTCTTGGCATTGAAAGCCTGCTTCGCCATGGCTATCCTCGCGATAATGTCTGGTGTACATCTGGAGTTATTAGTGATTATGCTTCCCAGATATTTAAATTTGTCGACTTGCTCTATTGTCCTGTTATTTAAAGTGATTGGTCTATAATTTGAGTGCCTTTTTGAGGTTACTAGCATTTTTGTTTTATTAATGTTTATTTTAAGTCCAAAATCTTCAAAAATTGCATTCATATCTGTAACTAATTCTTCTAACTGATTTGATGACTCTGCAAAAGCCGCAATGTCATCAGCAAAACGAATAAATTGAATTTTTTTCCCATTGAAATGAACCCCCCCTTTTCCGGACTCTATTAATTTTCTAATGGCACACTCTATGAACACATTAAAGATAAGAGGCGAAAGTGGACAACCCTGCCGAACTCCTTGCCGTATCTTCGCCTTTCTAGCTTCTTCTCCTATTTCAATTAAAGTTCTTTGATTTCTGTAGAGTTCAAAAATAATTCTTCGGTCTCTATAATCTAATCCAGCTTCCTTCAAGATTGACATCATATTTTTCCAATTAATTTTGTCAAATGCTTTTTCTAAGTCTATAAATGCTATGTGTGTGTCCTGGTCTAAATCCATTCTTCTGTCAGTAATCATTCTTAAGGCTAATATTGCTTCTCTCGTCCCTTTGTTTTGTCTGAATCCATATTGGTCAGGTCCTAGACAGTTTTCAGTTAGCGGTCTAATTCTATTCTGTATAATTTTGAGTAATATTTTACTGGCTTGTGATATTAAACTTAGTGTTCTGTGTTCTTCACATTTTAAAGTGTTCGCCTTTTTAGGTAAAGTAACTATTTTAGAAGTGTAAAAATCAGTAGGGACGTGACCGATATTATACATTTTAGTAACTAATTCATAAATTTCATCTTTAAGTATATCACTAATCATCACTAGTATATCAAACTATACTAATAGCCAAAATTTCAGCTCAATCGGATAACGGCAAGTGACTAAAAATTAATTGCAAATTATGACAGACAACTTAAACATACTTACATATTTACGAACAGCAGGCGTAGCACGTCACTTATCGTTGTGGATAAGACATCCGTCACTCTTGCACTCGCATACTTGTCAGAACGTGACGGATGTCTAATCCACAGCGATAAGTGATAAAATGGCAACCGTGCTACACCTTCACAGCGTGATGGGTCTTATCCACAGCGATAAGTGATAAAATGGCAACCGTGGTATGCTTTCAGGTCACGTTAATATAAAGCTTGTAATAGTAAAAGTTCGCCAATGTACGTTGGTACGTGCTTTTGGCTCCTCATAAATACGATATCTCTACTTACCATCAGGCAAATCATCACCCTCGTAGCTTATTCCCGGTTGTACTCTAAAACTTCAGCTGCCAGAAAACCGCCTAGCGGGTGCCTACATTGTAGGCGCTTTCCGCTACAGCAGAAAGACCTCGGGGTCGGCTATGAGCGTAGAGTAGCGATTCTTGGTAGTGAATGTGCTAAAAGGAGCCCACGTTAGCACTTAATCCGAAGATTGGCTTAGGCAATCGTTTTACAAAAGCTAATGCCATCTGACCTTCCAACCCCTGTGGGTTGGAGAGGAAACTTATTTGAGACCCATCGTGTAAATATTAGGTAGGCAGATGAAAAATGAACTGTGCAACTTGGCGCGGTGCCAGAGGGAGATCAATACTGCTTGTTGCAGCACGGAACCACGTGGTTCACTTTCAGTCTTATGTTGAAGCGAGCGAACAAAACTATATAGGATGTTGTAGACTTTTATTACTTCTCTGAAAGATGAACACGAATAGTAATTCAAATGCCAAAATATAAATAAATAAAATAAATAAGAAATAAATATGAATGGACAATCTTACACACATCGAACTAGCCCCATACTCGTATTCACACTCGTTCATTTATTATGGATAACGCACATAAATATAAAATACAAATACATGTTCATTATTAAAATAAATTAGGAAATACAATTAATAATTATAACATATTTTTTTATTTTATTTTTTTATTTATAGAAAACATCCTAGAGACAAATACCAATATTCATGCTCATCGGTCACACAAATAGTTGCCCTTACCGGGATTCAAACCGAGGACCTGCTTTGTTATAGGCAGCATCACTACCCACAAGGCTAAACGGTCGTCAAATAATGAAAATACGATTCAAATATCTCAAAAAATTATACGAAGCCAGAACCCTGTTAAAAACATTCATTGACAACAATTGCCACCAAATTGTTGTCAACCTTCACCAAATTGCTTCACCCTTAGGCCCAAAATTATTGCGCAAAGGTCGCATTTCTCACCCGATTTCGAGATCGTGTGCGAGCTGGTCCAATTTTCCACAACTCACGCAACCACTTGTGATTATATATTTTTTATGTATGACTTCTTTCTCACTATCGAAAGCATTTTAAATTATGTTCTTTATTTGGTGTCAACATCCCCATTTACTGGTACTCGCACAAGTAATACAACATACGACCTGCCTGATGATAAGCAGACATCGTAGCCTATGGAAGTTATTATAGCTGCGGCCTTCTGTAAGGTGGTGGATGATATGCTTCCCCAGTCGGGATGGTCCAAATGTGAGCGAGATGACATGCAGCTGCGCCCCCTCCAAACACAAAAACTACTCGAATCTAGTTAAGGCGGTGCATTGGAAATTATCGCGTGCTTTGAAACGCCGTTCCGACTAGATTAAGAAACAATTAGGTCTGATTTTCAGATATATGATTCTTGACTGTATGATTGTTTATCTGATTTGATCGATACATGATTGCTTAAAATTTCCTCTATAGAAAAAAATCCAAAGTTGGCTCTGTATTTTCTTTTTTTTTGCTCACCCTACTCAAACGATACATTATTTTACGACACAATCAAGTTAATACTATAGAATTTTATCTCATCTAAAATCTCACTTGAATAAAATAAAACTTCAAAGTGAGGTATTTATCGAAATTTGTCCAAAAAAGCCAATCCCGAAGAGTATTTCATATCTTTTCCATCGACAGAAATAGTTATTTTTAGCCGCCATCTTGTATTCCGTTTCCTGCGATGGCTGACGCCGCTGACGGCTGCATCCGATGGCGGGACAGTCGGAATATTCAATTTAATTCAAATTCTAAAATGGCATAACTCCTTCAGAAATTGTATAAGGTTGCGACCTAAAGGCCTGTGGAGTTGTGGACACGTAGTTTATAGACTGAACCGTTAGCCTGAACTCGATGTCATTTTAAATTATGTTCTTTATTTGGTGTCAACATCCCCATTTACTGGTACTCGCACAAGTAATACAACATACGACCTGCCTGATGATAAGCAGACATCGTAGCCTATGGAAGTTATTATAGCTGCGGCCTTCTGTAAGGTGGTGGATGATATGCTTCCCCAGTCGGGATGGTCCAAATGTGAGCGAGATGACATGCAGCTGCGCCCCCTCCAAACACAAAAACTACTCGAATCTAGTTAAGGCGGTGCATTGGAAATTATCGCGTGCTTTGAAACGCCGTTCCGACTAGATTAAGAAACAATTAGGTCTGATTTTCAGATATATGATTCTTGACTGTATGATTGTTTATCTGATTTGATCGATACATGATTGCTTAAAATTTCCTCTATAGAAAAAAATCCAAAGTTGGCTCTGTATTTTCTTTTTTTTTGCTCACCCTACTCAAACGATACATTATTTTACGACACAATCAAGTTAATACTATAGAATTTTATCTCATCTAAAATCTCACTTGAATAAAATAAAACTTCAAAGTGAGGTATTTATCGAAATTTGTCCAAAAAAGCCAATCCCGAAGAGTATTTCATATCTTTTCCATCGACAGAAATAGTTATTTTTAGCCGCCATCTTGTATTCCGTTTCCTGCGATGGCTGACGCCGCTGACGGCTGCATCCGATGGCGGGACAGTCGGAATATTCAATTTAATTCAAATTCTAAAATGGCATAACTCCTTCAGAAATTGTATAAGGTTGCGACCTAAAGGCCTGTGGAGTTGTGGACACGTAGTTTATAGACTGAACCGTTAGCCTGAACTCGATGTGGACCGGAGTTATGTCTGATACAATATGTATTCTAACTCACTTACCTCGTTGATGCATAAGCATCAATATAAATATAAATAAAATAGCAAATATAAATTTGTACTCGTCTACACTTCTATACTAACCTATATATACAGGGTGACATTTTAATCAAGTGACCAATTTTTTTGTAGGCATTTGGTATCACTACTAGACTCCATTTTAAAAAAAAAACTGGTAGGTATTTTTTAAATTATAAATTGTGTATCCCAAAAGAATTATCCGTACAGCGTGGTTACTCGGCATTTAGTACCGCGCGGAGCGGGGCGGGGCCGGGGGAGGGGAGGCGTGCCGTGCGCAAACCTTACTACCCCCTGAGGTGCCTGCGCGGAAAAGTGTTTTTGGGATAACTTTAAGCAGCAATTACTAAAGATTTTTGTACTGAATGATATGAAACAAAAAACATATATTTTGTAATTTTTGCTGAAGAATCTTTTACTTGAATTTGGACACAGATTAAAATGTCACCCTATATATATATTATATAATATATAAGGAGGTCCCTTAACGTCGGACGGCCCCCTTTTCCCCCCGCGCCCCTTTTACTTGTCCTTGAATCGCTCGCGTTATTGAATATCGAGATAATACGAGTGTCCGGGTGCCGTCCGGCATTAAGGGACTTCCCCCTACTACTACTATTTTATTGCTACTTATTGGACATAATCTAATTGATAAGGCCTATTAATGATGTCCCGCATCCTTCAAAATCCAAAATCTCGTGTTCAAGTCTATTTGCTGCAAAACATATATTCATTCATTCATAGACTCACGCCTTTATTCCCAAAAGGGATAGGCAGAGCACATGAAACTTATGTTCCAGTGCCACTTTTAGCATAAAAGGTATAAAAGTACGTCAAAATGTGATATCGCAGTGATAGGATGCTAGCCCATCTCCCACAACACACTTCAACCCTGCTCCGTTAGTCGACTTTTACGACACCGACGCACAGACGAACCCGCCCATACATTACAATGCTCAAAAGTCAACTAGGAAATTGTGGGTAGTTTCTACTAAAAATTAATTATATGCATAAACAAGGAAATAGTGCACCTCATTGCAGAGAAATACCTTTATTATCAGTTGTCATTACGAAGTTGCATTATGTCATAGGTCTAGGATTTTATAAGTCACGCCAGTCGTAGTTAGCATTGAAAAACAAAATACAGCAAATTTAACTAATTGTGTGTTATTACAACTCAAAAACCGCGATGCCTTTTCTTGAGCAAGGTATGTAGATTACGTTTTACGTTTTTTATGTTCTAAATACACTTTAGTGTTACTGATATTCCGACAAATAGTAACTTGTATTCTTATATAATAAAAAATATCTTATTTCCGATAATGGAAAACATCTTTTGATTATTTTTAGTGCATGTAGCTGCCAAAGTGATCGTTATTATGATTCTTTATTCTAAAGTAAAAGATATTGTCCAGTTTTCGAAAATGTTTTCCATGACAACTACTGTTCATAAAATCCTCATTCATGGAGATGCAATAATATCGGAGTACCTGATCCCAATAGGCAATTTCAGTGAAGAAGCCCAGGAAGCGAGGAATAAGGATTTTAAAAACTATCGGGAGAGATTTAGTCGTAAAACGTCAAGAATCGACAATATGACAGATGTTTTTAATCGTCTCTTGGTTTCTTCTGATCCCATAATTACGTGCATACGAACTCTGCCAATTATTAATTCAAAAATATTTCACCCGGAAGCTGTCGACATGTTTATCGATGAATATGCAACGTCATCATAGGTATTTTTTATTTTTTATTATAAATATATGGTAAATAATAATAATTATATGCACTAATTCACATTACGAATGTAGAATAGTATTTTTTTGCATAATTTTACTTATTTTAGTTTTGAGCACTGCAATGTATGGGCGGGTTCCAGTGTGCGACGGGAAGAAAAGGGGTGGTGAAATTCTAAGCCACACACCACACGGGGAATATACGTGTTAAAAAAATTACGCAAAACCGTTTAAGGGTATAACATGCATCGTGTTCTGATAAGATATAAGTAAGAGAAATATTTTTTCCCGCGTTTTTTTTACAACGCTCCATGCACTGGCCGACTGGGGCGACCTGCTATACCTTTAAACGGTAGTGCGTTATTTTTTTTACGTCACACCTGGCCATAATGTGACTTTTACTGCACGCTACGCGTACGGTAATACTCGCATTATGGCCAGATGAAGACGTAAAATTGTGTACTCACCACGGCCAGTAAAAAAGGAAGCCCTCTATCGCATTTTACAACCCTCGCCTGCGGCTCGGGTCACAAGTACCTGCGATTTCGGGCTTTCTTTCTTTTACAGCCCTTGGTAAGTAATGTACTATTAACACGTTGTATATATAGTACTGTTTATTATAATTCTCATGTGAATATTCGAATATCACCATACTTATGGCCCCTATTTTCTTTTGAGTATATTGATAAACGTATACTAATATTATAAAGATAAAAAGTCTGTGACATTGTTGCTTTGCACGTTTGAACTCTCAAAATCCACATACCCCATAAATAAATAAATCACCTGTGTATAATATGGACTTTATAGAAGCATAGTGAAGCGTTTTTAAATCGTCAACTTACTATTATTACTAACTTGTTTTGTTTTAAGCGGGTCAAAAGATCAATAAGCTCACAGGTCGTGTTTTTACATATTTTTTTAAATGAGCTGATAATTGTAAAACAATAGGAAATTAAATTAGTTATGTGTATACTAAATTACCAATAACCTTGTATAGTTGAAAGCAGGATGAAATATTGTTAATTACCTACGCTACGCACATAATAGCGATGACTTACGTAGAACGCGCTACGCCGTAGATTCTCTACGACGCGTAGCACCCTCGGGAACGAATGGTAGCACTAAAAGTTAATTAGTGTACCTATACATATACAGTGTGTAAGTCTAATACGGGCGATAAATTAAATCGGACATAGTATTCATTAGTGTAATCATGAAGTAAAAGGTTTTTTTAAGTTGCAGGTCATTACGACCCCATAATTATTATTTTTTAAATTTCTCAACAGCAATGTACTGTAAACATGGTTGCGGTACCGAAATGTCAAATGTTGATTAGCAACTGTCAACGAGCGTTTAACGTGAGTGTGTTTGCATTACATTGCGGGCTGAATTATTTTGTATGGACAAAATTATTGTTGCAACTTTAAGTAAATGTTATCTAATTACCTTTACTTTGTCCTATACTAACCACCGTTAAGAAATTCGCCGGTATTAGACTTACACACTGTATAGGGGTTTACAGGCGTTTTTGAATAAAATTATAAAAAAGTATAAATAGCTATACGATATTAGTATCTGAATGATTCATCTAGTTTTCGATAAAGTGCTAGTCTAAAAATTATATTTTTCTTTAGAACAAAAATGGGAATAAAATAGCAACCACTACACTGACTTTCAAAGACTTGTGTCCGCGAGTGTTTGTTCTCAAGGCGCACGCCTGCGAGAGCGAGACGGCTGCGAAGGAGTAAGATGGGCGATAATGCTGATGGGCAGTACAAGTACAGGTATGTGCATTATACAATAATTGGCATGATACACGCTCTATTAACACATTCCCTGCCAAGAAACGCTACGCGCTACGGTTTTCCTCGTATGTAACGGAAAGCGACTACGGCGTAGGCGCCCGCTAGGCGGGTTCCTTGCAGTGAAAGTGTTAACATACTAAACATGTACAAACTTTTTTTGGCCGCTAACCATCAACTTTAATTATTTAATTAACAGTTAAGGCATTGTGGGTGGAAACACAAAACTGACATGTATTGTTTTCATCCTACCAACAATCCCTAGAAAACAGTCGGAACTCATCGTGGGTTGGCCTTTATAAATTGACAACATTTCATATTTGATGTAGGCCATTTTATGAATTAGTTCGCTAGAAAATGTTTTTTTAAGCGACACGTGTTTTTTTATTTCTCCCTTAATTGTAATTTTCATTCAAAACTATCAAATTGAAAAGAAGCGAATTCCAGAAGGTTGTAAGTAAATTATGACGTCAATACTACGACTGTATGGCAGTTTGGACACCTTTCATATGGCAGCCATAGTACTGACGTCACACACGGTGAAAACCACTTTTATACGTTTTCGCGATTTTCTTAAAACCGAGCAGGAAAAAACACAGAAAACTACTTTATTACGTTCAGATAACATAATTACCGAAATGCTTTTCGATTTAGGCGTCATTACATATTTTGAAATATTGTCAATTGTATCGTTTATTGCTTGAGTCATTCTTCAGCTTTTACGTCCCAAACGCTAAAAGCACTTCGCTACATTACCTTTACATTGAACGTCTTATTCGCCTTGACTTCAAAGGTTCTTCGCGAATCTTTGAATTACCTCGTAAATCTTGAATGGGTACTATTATTTTCAGGGCGGATTATCAAACGTGTGTAACTAAAGGACTACTTTTCACGGGTCTAACGCGCGCTATTTCCTGGCTTAGAATCCCGGTAAGATTTATCTGTTGGGTGTCATATGTGTATATATTCCGTTAAGTATGTATATCATCGTCTAGTAGGTACTGAACTGTACTATACATTATTACAGATAAGATTATAAAAATCGTAATCGTAATATTATAAATGCGAAATTTGGATGTTATATGTTTGAATATTTAGATGTTTAGATGTTTGTTACTCAATCACGCTTAAAAGACTAACGGATTTGGACGAAATTTTGCACGAAGATAGTTTATGGCCTTGATTCAAATATAGGATATTTTTTATCCCGAGTCCACGCAGGCGAAGTCGCGGGCGTAAGCTAATATCCTAGATACACGAAGAAACTTAGACGAATTTGTTCGTTAATAAATGTTATCTGGAATGAGGTATCGACGTACATATATGTATAATACAAGTAACACATTTTTACAAAGTGACCTTCGGCACTAACAATGTAAGAACCTTTTTTTTATGTTGTAGGAGGCAAACGAGCATGGACACCTGCAACACCAGAGGTGTTGTGAGTGCGTTGCCGGCCTTTAAGATATGTTTGAGGATTCGCCGTGTTGACTGAAGGAACCTATTCCCTCGCTCTCAACACGACGCATCCTCGGGAGCTCTGGCGACCTTGCTCACCTCCAGGAACACAACACTACTACAGAGCGAGTAGTAGTGTTATTATGGCTGTGGTCTTCTGCAAGGCGGAGGTACTTCCCCAGTTAGGCTGCTCCAAATTGGAGCGGGATGACATTTCGCTGTACCCTACCTCACGGAAAATTTATTTACACGAGCCTTACCGTATCCCTTATTTTCCGTAACACGAAACTACTCTTACGAGACACGAGGGAGCTGTCGTTTTCGTTTGAGTCAGGTAGCGGTCTAACTACCCCTCTCACAGATGATTAATTATCCGCGTGATGTATAACACTTTAACTGCCAGGAACCCGCCTAGCGGGCGCCTACGGCATGGTCGTTTTTGGCCTCATGCGAGAAAAACCACGGGATCGGCTAATAGCGTGGCGCGTAGCGATTCTTGTCGTGAAAGTGTGAACGCTTGTGAACGTGAATTAAATATTGTACTGTATCTGGCACGGTTATATAAAAAAATATTAGGGGACAATCTTACACAAATCGAACTAGCCCCATAGTAAGCTCAATAAGGCTTGTGTTACGGGTACTAGGCGATGATATATTTAATAGATAAAAATACTTAAATACATAGAAAACATCCAAGACTCCGAAACAAATATTCCTGCTCATCACACAAATATTTGTCCTTACCGGGATTCGAACCCAGGACCTTCAGCTTCGTAGGCAGCGTCACTACCCACTAGGCTAACCGGTCGTCAATATGCCAATATGTATGGTCGATATATGTAGACAAGTTATATGTGTGCCGCCGCACAGTAATGGACCGTCAAGGTAAAACACCCTTGCAACTAAATTGAGAACTTCATTAAACGCTTTCGCTGCCAGGAATGGCTACGTGCTACGCTCGTAGCCGATCCCGTGGGTTTCCTCGTATGTAGCGGAAAGCGACTACGGCGTAGGCGTCCGCTAAGGGGGTTTCTGGCAGTGAAAGTGTTAACACATTCAGTGGCAAGAATTGCTACGCTGGCTCGTAGCCAATCCCGTGTTCCTGGCAGACAAGGCTTTAATAGTACATTACGTAACTAGGGCGGTGAATTTGTGAATGCCCCAGGTCGCAGGTGATTGTGGCCCGAGCCGAAGGTGAGGGCCATAAATATGCACTCTGGGGCCTTACGAATTACCGCCCGTGTTGAGTACAAAATTTTACGTCTTCACCTGGCCACAATACGAGTTTTCCCGTACGCGCAGCGTGCAGTAAAACTCGCATTATGGCCAGGTGTGACGTAAGATATCTGACTGCTTACTATGAACAATTCATGTAAGTACGTAACACTTTCGCTGCCAATAATCGCTACGTGATACGCGGCAGTCGAACCCGTGGGTTTCCTCGTATGTAGCGGAAAGCGACTACGGCATAGGCGCCCGCTAGGCGGGTTCCTGGCAGCGAAAGTGTTAAGAGAGGCACCGCACCGTGGGCGAGTATTTATTTTGTTCGCCACAACCTCGTAATAATTAGACAAAGAAAACATACGACCATCGTGACAGTAGACGTCAATGATGTGTACTTATGCTACATATTGGCGTTATTGATACAAACCCGCCGTTAACATGTAAACATAATTATTAACATAAATACCATATTTAACGTCGATCGTACGATGACATGTACGTATATGACAAGCACAAACGATCGCTTAAAGCTCACGATATTTACATCGGCCTCATTATTTAAACGTTTGACAATTCGATACGTAATTTCGTGGCAATTTCCGTGTTCGTAAATTGAAAAAAAAATACGTTCAAGTAACGGCGAAAGTATCAAGCTATCATTTATCGTAGCTTTGTAGCTTATTATACTTTTGTATAGCCAAGCGTGGGCGTTTGATTGATGAGTAGGCAGGTACAGTGGACGGTATAATTAAGTATACATATTTCAGCTCGATAAAATAATGTGAAAAGTGTATACGTATTTACGATGTAGACTGTACCTTGTTTGACAAAATATTTAAAGAGGAACACCTACTTTGAGCGTCGGCTCGCTGCAAAACTGTCTTTAATTAGGTTTTTCTCGTTCTCTGGCTGAAAAAAGCAATTTGATAGAGAGCTCTTTGTAAGCGGTGACCGTGCCTTTGTCTCTAGTGTTTCAAGGAAAATAAACAGTAAATCTATCAGTGACAGAATAAAATAAGTAACCTTTACAATAGCTAGATGACATTGTTGAGATGGTCTTTGTTCATGTTCAAATTGTCACAGCTAAGTAACGTTTTCCAATTTGATTTCTCGTATTGTATTAATAATTATAAATATTAGGGGAAAATCTTACGACCGACCGAGTCCTAAACTAAGCAAAACTTGTACTGTGGGTACTAGACGACGATATATTTACTTACATAGATAAATAAATACCTAAATACATAGAAACATCCATGACTCAGGAACAAACATTCGTGCTTAGCACACGATCGAACCCAGGATCTCTTACTTCGTAGGCAGGGTCACTACCAATTAGGCTGAAGCGGTCATCATCGATATGGCTGGCCTATACCTAAGTATTTATGAGAGGATTTAATCGAAAAATATTTTTGCACTTGACTGTACTACAATGCCGCATCACCATAACATAAAAAGCTGCTTAAATCATTATAAAACGGATGTAGGGATCTTTATTAAGATTAGGTGTACTAACTCAATAGCATGATCTAGGCTTTATTTGTAAGAGGGTTTTCTGCCTTTCGCACACATTTGAAAAGTCGCAAGTGACTTGAAACTACCACTAACATGTACCGTTTCGTAAGTGGGGCAATATGTCCAGACTTGGCCATGTTAAATCAAAGTCGGCCTTAATCAGGTCGGCCTTCTGAGTTAATCCGTGTAATCATTTAGTAAGGTTGCCAGTATAGTTATGTATAAGTACTTATATATCTCGTCCTTGCGTGGGAACACATTTAGGCAGATCTGGGTCACTAAAAGGAAGTACTTATTCGATTGAAACATGATTATGCAATAACTTTATTACAATAAATTGATAAAAAGTACATTAATACTACTAGTGAAGGTAAATACAATACTAAAACTAATGTTTAATTAAAATAACTAAATCTAAACCCTAAACTTAGAAAAAATATATTAAAATAACTAATTAAATAAAAGACCTGGGCCTCTTGGCAGGGTGCCCAACACGCAGGCAGCATTCCCGCGCTGAACTGCGATTGCGATTCTTTGCGCGAGAAAGCTGCCGGCGCGAGGGTCGCCTGTTGCCTCCTTCAACCTTTTGCTGAGCTCCCTGTGGAGCTCCAGCGCACCCTTACCCCAAGGACCTAGTGTCTCGACGCCGAAAGCGAAGAATTGATATTGGGCGCCGAGACAGCTGTATTTTGATATTTTATGGCGTTCCCGAGCGTCAGCCGCCGCCCCCGCACGTTTGGTAGTTACTGGTAGGTAGGACGCCGCCAGGGTGTCAGTACAGGTGGCGTCCCACACCAGCGCACGCCCGGACTTCCAGGGTATCAACGACATTCCATCAGGGCGCTTGCCATCGCGCCGCACAATCTGGGGCTCCAGAACTGCAGGAACGCTGGCACTGACGAGCGCCCTTCTGAGAATGTCGTTGAGAGCGGCGTGGCGGGACAGGCGGCCGGCGCCCGATGAACAAGAAAGGCCATGGTGGCCGAGTTGGTCCACTGAAGCTCCACAGGAAACACAGTTGTGACCTGTGCAGGTCCCAGCTCCCAGCCGGAGACCGACAGCTATGCGTAGGGTATCTGGGTCGATAAAAGTGCCAGTGTTGGGCGAGGGATATGCATGGAGCCAGTAACCAGATTTTGGCTTGGACACAGCTAACAGCCTGGCCCTATTCGATTGATATATATTTAAGTAAAATTGTTTAAACGTCGACAGAAACCATTAAAATCTACAGTAAATGACTCTTATATAATATCTCCTTTACCTACTCCGTATGGGTAGGTATATCATTTTAGTAAATAAATAAAACTTCGTTGTTGAAAGTTTATCCACTCTCAGACAAAGTTTTAACCCTCGTTAGATCATCCTCTTTTTTAGGATAAAACTACCCTTTATCCTATTCAAATTATACCCATACAAATGTAAATTAGTTTAACAGTTTAAGCATGAATAATTAAGAAGAATATGTTATAAAATAAATACGTATTATGGTTGTTCTAAATCATCATTCTCCTAGCGTTATTCCCGGTTGTGCCCCTAAAGGAGACCAGGGTCCGCTTTGACACCTAATCCCAAGATTTGGCATAGGCATTAGTTTTACAAAAGCGACTGCCATCTGACCTTCCAACCCAGAGGGAAAACTAGACCTTATTGGGATTAGACCGGTTTCCTCACGATGTTTTCCTTCACCGAAAAGCTAACGGTAAATATTCCGTACATAAGTTCCGAAAAACTCATTGGTACGAGCCGGGATTCGAACGCACGACCGCCGCTTGACAGCCGCATGCCTGTTCAGGCACCGTAGCTGCTCAGTTTAAGCATGAATAATTAAGAAGAATATGTTATAAAATAAATACGTATTATGGTTGTTCTAAATGCGCTGTAAAAAATACTGTACAGTGAACATTTGGGGAATTATATCAAAGACTAAAATACCTATTCAATTATCAACGCAAGCCTACTCCACACTTATTCCATTTCCCTCTTAAGAGTGAAAATACCCCGATCGTGAGCATGACCTTCCCCTCCATAGTAAGGGGATTATTTAAAAAACAATAACAAGACCCTACCGAAAAGTCAACTTCGGCACGCCCTTGTATGAATGTTATTTTGCGTCCATTCATGTTGTAGTCACACAGAAATTAATAAATATTTTGTTATTAACCTTTCGTAACATAATCCAGTTAAGTTCCTGAAGTTCTAGTTTGAAGATTCCAGCGTCTTTCAGCACTAAAGAAAGCTTTTGCAAAAAATCCCCTTAGGGGTGAAACAGTGGCCAATTCGAAGCACACGGACGCCGAGTTTAGATCTTAGCATAAAATTACAATAAGTAGGTATGTACAATAGGACAGACAGTAATTAGCAACAAGTTAATTTGAAAGGGACCCTACCATTAAAGGCAAGGTATAGAACAGGTTTTCTATGAGGCATGAATATTAAACAGCCACTTAAGTAACTAGTAGCTAACTTAAAAGTGCAAATCAGTCTTTACTTACGCATTTTTTTTTAAACGTATCAATAAACAGAAATATACATATGTAAAACTGAGCGGAAAGATAGTGTTAGCTCAGAGACGAGCATCGCCAACCTAGATCGTAACTCGGTCACATCTGTATTTCTGGATATTTAAATCCGTTCGCAGACGAATTGGCACGATCTTTCAATCTTTGGACTGAATAGAGTGTGCCCTATACTTAGAATCGGATTAAATGGTATTTCGTGCTATAATTCCAAAATCAGATAATCAATAATTTAGGTACGTTAAAAACAAAATTTTAACCGACTTCTGTCATCTGATCAATCGATCCGGGCGTTTTTGAGTAATCGGAGAATAAATAAGTTTCTATCAAAAAATATTTTTGGTACAAGCTTTTATTGCCGATTGTACTTTTCTGTATACCATCATCAACTACTCATTGAGACGATTCAAACGAACTCAAACTCAACGGGGTTACTTCGGTTAAATACTGAATTCCCATCGCCACATGCTGTCGCCATCATCAGAACAGTTCGATGGTACCATAAAATTGAATTGCCATCCAAATTACACTTATACCCAAAACTTCAGCTCAATTGGATAACGGCATGTATTACATATGAAAAGGTCAAGTTAATATAAACATAAAGAAGTTGAACCTTTTATGAAGTCGATTAAAAAAGCTTAATAGCAACACCTTTGTTTTTCTCAGCTAATAATAAATTTTGTTGATTACACATTTTATTACACAGAACAGCAAAGCATTAAGGCAATCTGCGGATAGTGATTGTTTCTTTACATTGTAATTTTAATACGTCATATTTAATACACATTAAATAGGCCTTCCAGCGGTCGTTTTGATTCCATTAGGCATTTGCCTTTTCCACAAAGGCTTTCTTGCTTGAACAAAGACTTTCACGGGTATGTCCATCGCATGTCAGCGATTTTCAGCCAAAATTAAAGTCGATTTATTTTATTCAGCTATTTTGTTGCTATTAAGAAAGAAAGATGCGTTACGCTCAGCGTTCGTTCTTCGTATACTGTAGCGTTCGACGGAGTTAGGATATAGGTAAATATAGGGTATATTTAGTCTTTATTGCAAAATAAGAAAGACCGGGTTGCACTCCGGGAGTGCCGGCAAAAGTAAATACTTGAATAATTTAAATTTTGCAAAAAAAATCCCTTCCTGCCCCCTCCCCCCTCTGCGCGCAAATATATCTAATAGCAACCTTTTTAGTAGTACGCTATAGTTCATTTTAACTCAGCAAAATTGATGAAGGAGACGATGAAATATAAAACACCAATTTATTCTTGCCATTGCCAAATATTTTTCAAAGCTTTATCTCTTTAGGAATAACGTCGAAATTCGAACTATTCGAATTTACTCAATAGCAAAACGGTAAAGGACGCGTGGACAAAATTACAAATTTATATGCAGAATATGCAATTGCAAAAAGTGTTTCACGGCTTTATACTCTTACGAATAGTGTTCAGTTTTGAATGAAGTCGAATCGGCTAACAGCAAAATATAAAAGTTTGATAAAACAAAATGGAATTTGCATTTACGGAAAATGTGTTACGACCTTACACTGTTAACAATAAAGTACAAATTAGAACTATGTGCCCCTTGTTAAACCCCCGTTTTCCCCCCGCCCCCAAGCCTCGTCCCGAATCTCTCACACAAAATCTGTCGCGAGTTTAACAATTTTTGCCCTTCCCAAAAAGTGCTCAGCGCCGCTAAAGAAGTTTTCACTTCAAAAAAAAACGTATACTTAGTACAAAAGGTGGACTTAATACTATAGTGGCTCTGTGAGCTGTAAAAATCGTGAGCAAGTCTTTTTTTTAATTTCGAAAAAGTGGCTGAAAAAACAATCTATATAATTAAAGAATCTCTCAAGCAAGTAAAAGCGAGTAAGAATTATTATGAGAGTAGGTATTCGCTACTCGCCGGCGGTGGGACCAGTGCCTAAGTAAAAGTAGGTGGTGTGTGCTGTGGTGACTGGTGACTGCGCATGAACGCTCATTTGTTCGCCTTGTCTGGTGTTTCATAAAAAGGCGGTTATTGCGAGAATGATGTAGGTACTTACATTACCATAATGAGAACGACGTTTGTGTTTTGACCGAGGTTTAATTATTATTTAAGTTGTCTTTGGCGGGAGATATTATTTGAGTCGGGGCGGGAGGGTAATGTTTTCTTGTAGTTTCTGTTTTACTCAAGAATTGACGGTTAGAATTCGCACTTCGTTTTTTTGGATCTTTTCAACTTTGACACATCCATGAGCCTGTGCCCAACAGTGGGACGTATATAGGCTGATCTATTTATTATTATAGTCTTTTTTATTCACAAGTTATTCTTTGTAAGACGTTAAACGTATTAATTATTATTCCACAACCCATTTGGGTTATCATTCAGGCGATATCACTTACAGTCATTTGGGTGGGTCTTTCATGACTCGATACCATAGTTCACAATCATTCTAATTACGGGCAGAAAAGTGGTGTAATTAGTACGATAGTGCTCAAATCATAAAGTTACAATTTCAGTGTCAAAAAAAATTAAATAAGTACGACTGTGAACTAGGGTATCGATGTGACTAATGTGTAAAAAATGGTGGGTAGCTGTTTTGAATTTTTGAACGAGGCCGAGGCTCTTAATTTTTGTGTACCTAGTGTAGGTGGGTCAAACTATTGTTGATTTATTTTAACGGAAAATAATAATAAATATTTGCGGAAAATCTTTCAAAAATCGACCTAATTCCAAACTAAGCAAAGCTTGTACTATGGGTACTAGACGAAGAGAAACATACAAATGTACACATAAATAAATACTTAAATACATAGCAAACATCCATGACTCAGGACAAAATATTCGTGGTCAACAAATAAATGCCCTTACCAGGATTCGAACCCATGATCTCTTGCTTCGTAGAACTAGTTACTAGGCTAAAGTTGTATAGATATGGTACCCAAGAACACTTGCTATTATTTAATCCCCTCCGAGTGGTTGGAAATTCATTGTGTAAACAACCACAGATCTACCGCAAGCACCGCAACCTTTCCGGACAGTTGAGGCTCGCCGCAACAGAACAGTTAGCACTGCAGGGTTAACTAAACCATGAAATGTCTGTCTGGTAAAAAGTAGTCAAACATTACATTTTGACATGGAGTATACGCAAACTAATTCAAGTATACTAAAAGCTAATTTCAAGTTTCTGTGCGATCACTTCAAACTTTTTACCCAATTGAAGTAAAGTATTGGTTTGAGATTAACCATTTTTAAATACAACTCGGAGACACGGTAATAAAGAATCCTTACTCTTAAGCGACTTTAGACCTTTTTTTCTTTTAAATTTGACGAAGTTGAAATGCACTTACGCATCTCCCCAGCCTGAGGAACCTATAATCTATGGTATTTGGGACTCTCACCCTCCAGACAACTGTATTGAAACAGAAGGGGGAGGGAGTCTACCCACTAAAACCACTCCGGCGTGTCCGTCCCTGCCGTTAATGGGGGCGTAGTGGGATCGCGAGCATTCCACCACGACGCCCCCCGAAGCGACTTTAGACCTGGCTAAATGCAGTGCACTAACTGCATTCACAATCACTGATTACAGCGAGTTGGTTCACCTATTTTCCACCAGTGAACGTGAACGTGGCGAAGACCCAAGCCATCACCCTCAGCCCGAAGAGGAACCAGCCTCCAGAACTACAGCTGATGGGACAACCGCTGCCGTGGCTGCGGTCCGTCAAGTACCTGGGCGTCACCATCGACAGGCAACTTGGCATGACCGCCCACGTCAGAAACACCGTCAACTGCACCAGGACAGCACGCGCACTACTCACTCCGGTGATGAAGTCGTCTCTGCCCCTATCCGCCAAGATCGGCATATACAAGGGTTATATATAATTTTAAATGTGTAATTTTTATAGTATTAGTTAGTTAAATAGCAAAGAAAGCTAAAATGTGCGTTAAACTTATGTTAATATTTAAAAGTCCTTGACCCAATTAATCTCTGTGACAAAACATAAACAACATGGCCACAGCACAGACAATACGGTCATGGCGTTTTGTTTCTGCTCAATCGTCACAGCACAGGTCGTAAGGTAGTGAAATAAGGACCTGTACGCACTAATTTGTGTTAAGTTTTTGATTACTTTTGTTTATTTCTCTCTTTTTTTATTCTTTCTCTTTGTTTATTATTTTTTTTTTTTAAAGTTGTACGTTATGTAAGGATTTATGTAATTGTGATTGTGATCCGTGCGTGTAACCGGGTCGTTATCGCCGTGCACTTTTCACCGAATGGTCGCAACGGAAGACCAGCGCTGGCTACGCTAGCAACAATGCTGAGTTGCGGCCGTTTCGTGACACTAATAATATTGATGTTTTATTTGATTTTTTTTTGTTTGTTTAGTTATGTATATGTGTCACGAATAAACTATTTCTATTTCTATTTCTATTTCTATTTCTATATAAGGTCTCGGCTCACATATGCAGCCCCCGCGTGGTATGCGCTGGTGGGAGAGTGCAAACGTCAGCGACTCCGCGCCCAGCAGTCGCTCGCGCTCCGCACCGCAGCCGACGCGCACTACTTCATGAGCAACCGAGTACTACACCGAGACCTGAAAGTCGAAAACCTAGACGACTTCATCACCAGAATGTCCAGAGCTATGTTCGAGCGGGCAGACGGCTCACGCCAGACGCATCTGCAGAACATAGCTCCATACCACTCCCGGCCGCCCGACAAGAGGGCACTACCGCGGGACTTGATCCGCCCGGATCCGCCCGCCACCCCCTGACATGACACAAGGACGTTTCTACAGTGCCGTCGGCTCGCTGGTCGCTCGCTGGGCCTCTCCTAAGGGAGTCCCACCCGGCAGGGCTTGACCGCGCCGACGGACGAAGTAGATGACCGGACCTAACGGGCTTTAAAACACCCACCCCAGCTACCCGTCCGTTGTAGCGGACGGCGCCTGAACTCGCCAGAAGGGGCTCGAGCGACAACCACGGTATTTCCACCAGTTAGTGCACTGCATTTAGCCAGGTCTAAAGGCCGCTTAACTAAGGTATAGACAGATCTTGAAAAACACTCAAACGAATCTCAAGAAACCGTCGTTCAGCATTGTTGACCAGTTTGAATTAGCATTCGCTGCATATGCAGCAGTCATGAATGCAGCTCCAGTATTACTGATGCATTATTCAGTGGAATTAAATGTCTAGTAAAATTCTATTCTAGTCGCGAATGGAACTACTTAGGGGTTAGCGTCCGTATTCATAGAATTCGTTTTCTCTTTAAGATACCCTCTGCAGATTGAACATCTTGATGGATTTGTTCACAGTGTAGTGGTAGTAGGTAGGTCGAGTTTGACGATCGCAGAAAGTTGCAATTTCCCCAGCGACACTTGAGAGATACTTGGGGATAAATATTTGTACCAGTACAAGTCAGAATCATAAAGTTAGTACTTATTAGCATCCAAAGTTGTTTAAAATACCGATCTTAATATGATGACGATCCTTTTGGGAGTTTTGGGTGACATTCCATTTTGAATTAAGGGAAAAAAAATGTAGCGTAAAACAGCATTTTTCCTACTCGTAATGGAAATCGCCCATGGAGGAGGTATATTATATGGGTCACGGGCATAAAATGCGATTAAGTTATTTACCTATAACTTACGATTACCCCCGTTTTCCGAGCCTAAGGGAGATTCACATGTTCCATTTTGTATATTTAGGTGAGTCGAGAATCAACACAATCCCTCTAGTCTAGACAAAGTAAACATTCCTTAAATGTTTTGTGTAGAGACACAAAAGTGGAGATAACAAAGGACTTGAACTAAATAGATACAGCTGTTTGTCCATGGTGCCCTAAATAATTAATTATTTCATGAATTCCCGTAAGGTAAAACTCTAGGTACATGCACATAATAGTGCGTACAGAAGATCCTCTATCTAACAAAAACCGACGTTTGACAGCCAGAAAATTCAAACCATTCCCCATTCTACCTATTGTGCTATTTATTTATTTAAACTTGGTTGAACAAATATAAAAATAAATGTTCAATTGGCGGACTTAATGCTTTAAGGCATTCTCTACCAGTCAACCATTGGGCTAAACAGAAACTTTAGTGGTGCAGGATCCTAAATACTGAGACTCGAATGGAAACACAAATCAATTAAATACATTAATATACATACTCGTACATATATAATGCATACAATATAAACTACTAGCCCCCAAACAATGTCCCCTTACAATTTAGGAACCTTGTTATTAAAACCTGCTGCACGATACGCAATCAGTCCCCAATTCCCCATATTACCCCTTATTAATACCTAACGCAATCCCGCTCGGGCAGACTGTGCAAATTTAATACCCCATCCTGCCCCACCCCGTGGCGTGGGGGGCAACAGATGACTGGATTAACGCTGTCATCCGTTCAATCTGTTTGAGTACACAGTATATAAACTTGTGGTGTCCGCTTCAATAGCGACACGTGAGGTAGTTTTATTGTTACTACATCTACCTTGTTAGCATGAGTTAGTGCCGGGGGACACGTAGACTGCGAGGAGCGACAGCTGATACATTTGATCGAGTTTAATTTATGTTTTTTCTATAAAAATGTCGTTGGATCACAAGCGTCGTAAGCTACGGGCTTACCATCACGTAGGCCTTGCTTGATGGTAAGGAGAAACCATAAATAAATGGGAAATATAACACAGATACCGCTTTAGGATTTTTTTGTCGTCGCCGTAGTATAAAAAAGTGGTAAACTAAATGCTGAAGAGGATACTCAGTTGCGCATACATTTTGGTTAAAAAAAACACCATTTTACATTGGGTTACACTGGCTTTGATTGAAAACCAGTGGCATACAGTTAAGTGGAAAAATATGTCTGCATACAACTTACCTGGGTGCCTGTCGTATCGCATAATGTTGATCATTCTAAATTTTTTTGGCCGAGAATGTTTGGCATAATGTTGAGTGGCATACTACTTATTTAGCCTATTCATTTTTGCGCATACACATTTAAAAGTCCTAAAGTATGTTTATCCTAATATTGATTACTCGAACATCGAATTACCTAAAAAGTAATAGTCCTAATTTTCATTGTCATAGTAATTATTTTGCCTATTGTTAAACGTGCTAAAATTAAACCACCTATACTATTTTTTTTCCTAAATTTTATACTATTTCTACACTCTGAGCAGACCCGACCTACATCTAGATAAATAAAATAGGTTCGTTAGTTGCCTTTTGCCCCTCAGAGCAGAAATAGGGGTCCCGCGAAGCGGGGCTCCGTCGACACGAAGGCGGGTCATAGGTTATTCAAGTATTAGGCAATTCTTAGCTGAGGAAACCTTCATTTAGATCATTTAGATAGGTTCGTTAGTTGCCTTTTGTCCCTCAGAGCAGAAATAGGGGCCCCGCGAAGCGGGGCTCCGTCGACATGAGGGCGGGTCATAAGTTCTTAAAGTACGTACCTAAATAGGAAAGATTAAGTAACCACAAATAAAACATTTATTTTTACTATTCGTAAACTCTGAGCAGACCCGACCTACATCTAGATAAATAAAATAGGTTCGTTAGTTGCCTTTTGCCCCTCAGAGCAGAAATAGGGGCCCCGCGAAGCGGGGCTCCGTCGACATGAGGGCTGGTCATAAGTAATTCAAGTATTAGGCAATTCTCAGCAGAGCCAACCTTCATTTAGATAAATTAGATAGGTTCGTTAGTTGCCTTTTATCCCTCAGAGCAGAAATAGGGGCCCCGCAAAGCGGGGCTCCGTCGACATGAGGGCGGGTCATATGTTATTCAAGTAATAGGCAATTCTAATAGATATGTATGCGTAACAAAATGTATGCACAACATTTTTAGTACATTAAATATTAGTAACATCAAAGTTATGCACATCAATCATTCTAAAAAAAAACCTTCGACACAATAAACATTCGGAAAATAAATATTTAGGACAATCGATATTAGGAACAACAATTTCGGCAAATAAAAAATATGCACAACAATGTTTATGCAATTCGATATTCGGCACAAAGTTGGTATGCGACAAAATATTAGGATCAACAATTTTATGCCACCCGATATAGACCCAACTTACCTACCTACCGACTATGGGTTTGGCCGACTATCCGACTAGCCCACTAGTCGGCCGCCTAGAAGGCCTTCGGCTAAGTTCGGGTGCAATAGGGAAACTTCGTTTCGCTTTGCCTTGGCGCTGTCTGCATGCGTTCGCGTCGTGACAAGTTTTGTTTACATTTTACCGGCGTATTTCATTTTGTGAGCCAAATAAATAAAAAGTGATTATACTATCGACTACCTGCAGCAATTGATTTGTATAATGTCGAAGAGGAAAGCGTCTCGTTTTCCTGTGATCCATAGAGTGCCGACTAATCGGCACATTTTGCCGACTAGTCGCCGACTAGTCGCCGACTAGTCGTTGACTACAAATGAGGCCGGATAGTCGTTTTTCCCGACAAGTCGGTACATCTCTACTACTTATATAATCGTGTGGCATACATTATTTCGCCTAAGTGTGTCACTCTTTAGTACCACCCAGGGGACATGTGCAGGGTAGTGGTATAGGTAGCTCTTGCGGACGCGAGTAACAGTTGTCCCCCAACCTACCTACTACTCATAAGGATTAAGGATTTGGTACATAAATATGAGAGGGTTAAATCGATGCAAATCCTTGCACAAGACTGTACAATCAATACTTCTAATTGCCAAATGACAAAACCGTCATACAATAGTCATGTTCAAGGTATTCGATCATTTCATAAAAAACGTTTCACAAATATTCATTTTATAAACAACGTTTGGCAAACTAACGATTAACAAATTAGTCGTTTCATAAAATATTGTTTTACAAAGAGTTAGTTGGACAAATCATTTAATTGAAAAAACATCATGTTATAAATCATTATTTGACAAATTACTCATTTATTATTCGTGACAATTGGCAAAGTAACGTTTGGTAAAATAGAGTTTAAGAAAATGCATTGTTTGGTAAATACCTTATTTAATAAATCGTTGATCGTCTTGATAAAATAATTCTATACAGGTATTGTATAAGTCTGTATGCGGGTAAGTCTAAAAGTGTTTAGCAAGTAAGTTATCACTCCTAGTCTGTGTACTGACATAACAAGTGGATTACCTATCTATTCTACTTTAAGGCAGGTCAGTGTAGGTACGACGACGAGCGAAGCGAGGAGGAGTGTTAGGAAAAACCGCGACCCTGCAGTCGGCGAAGCGCCAAACCTGATTTATGTGTAACTCTTTTATGAATTTACTACAGGAATGTTTCTCGGCCAGTCCGCTAGATACCGTGATATGACAGATATTTACTGTTATGAAACAATCATTTATCAATCGACGATTTGTAAAATGACCTATTTTATTAACGATTTATTTGGTAAATGATCATTTTTAAAATGACAATTTAACATTCAATGTTTTTTTAAAGTGTAACATTTTCTAAATGAATATTTGTCAAATAATTATATATAGTATTATTTATAGCATTTTGAGGAATGATAGGTTTGTGAAATGAATAGTGTGTGAATTGTTGTTTATAAAATGATCATTTATGAAACGTTTTTTATGAAATGATGGTGAACCCATGTTCAATTTCCCCCTTCCCCCTCAGCCGCCAACGTTGGCTGGGGGCGCAAGCGCAACAGATCTACATTTATGTTTGCTCGTGCTACTAGGAATAGCTATTTACCTTCCTTGTTAGACGTTTCGCACGGCAAATTTATTGTCTGATATGTTACATACATAAGTCAATTTAAAAGTTACTTAAATTAGGCCCCGCGCCAATATTCATTCATCTCAAAACTTTAGCCTGAATTGGAAAATAGCGCGTTCATTGGAACGCCGTCGAACAGATTGAAATAATAAGGACTGTGTATACATATATCTGAAAAGCAGTCTTCATTATGTCTCAATCTGGTTAGAACCGAGTTTTAAAAAACGCGATATTTTCCAATTTATCGCTTATCGTTGTGGATAAGACATCCGCCAGAGCGCATTAAGTGTCAGAAAGTGACGGATATCTTAATGACAGCGATAAGTGATAAATTGCCAACAATGCTACGCCCGTTGAAGAGATTAAATCTCAAATAGGTAATTAATCAATGTATTTAGGTTAGGTTTGAATGTTTCTTATTTAAATCTTCACAACGCAACGTCAATAAAAATCGCATGCTTGGAAAAATAACTGAATGAAGTAGGTACCTATAATTTATCAAATAAAAAGACTTACTATCAAATGTAAAAGAATACTGAATACCTCCTATATTTCATTGCTTGACACATACAAATTCGGCTCCACGCAAATGGGGCACTTTGCGAGCAAAAATGTACGCATCTGGGTCCCTATGAAGGTCGGACTAGGGTTACCAAACTTTGTAGGTCTGTCCGAATTAACCCTGTAAAATTTTGTAATTTTTCAGGCCGTGAGTTTAACTCGACTAAAATAAGAGTTGTTTTTTGACTTTCTCGTTGAGAGCGTTAAATATTAAATTAAATTGATGACATTTAAAAAAAAATACCATCCAGACAGTTTTGGATATCTCCCTTTAGTTTATTTAGTTTATTCTGCATCGTATACAATTAAGAAGGCTCTTTTGTTTTGCTTGTAATTACAAGTCGAAATCCTTTTTCAAAATTTACTTATAATTAAACTATACTTAGGCATTTAACAGAGTACAAGTTTCATAAATGGTAGGAAAATATAGTGTTACCTACTGTTGTCATAGACTTTGACTCAATATATCCAAGATTTGAAACTTGTTGATTTAGTTAAACTACCTTGTATTGTTTTTTTCTTTTGAAAAAAAAAGTCTTCGTTCCATTCGCATGCTGTATGACCTGTAAGTAGTTTTTCATTAAGTGAAATACACTTTGCTATAAACTATTTGTAAGTAGGTATCAAATGTAGGTATTATGTAATAACTGTTGATAAACTATTTTTTTTTGTTTTTTTAAGCAGTAACGCTGCTAACGAATTTTTTCCTTTGATTTAATATTTGTACTGTTGATAAACCTTCAAATAAATAACTTTAGCATGTTCAGAACTTTACTAGGAAGATGCATTAAGGGTTTTGTTTCCCTTCCTTCCCCTAGCGGAACTATCAAAAAATCAATGCCAACAAAATCCGCGGCAAGCCAAGTACAGTTTCCCGTCAAAACATGAATGTCTTTTGAATCCTGGCCGCTTTTGTTTGAGCTGACAACCATATCGTGTCCCATAACTAAAAGGACGTAAGCACCCTGTTTTTGCTCATAAAATAAGCCCTTTTGAACACGATCCCGTGACTATCGACCGCCCTTACGACCTTGACACGGTAGGTACTTCATCTCAGCCGAAGGTTGCGTACGGGAATGGATCGAGAAATAATTTGATTTTTCTTTTGTAAGGGTTTATTGAGAAATGGTAGCGTAAACCTATTTTCAGTTTTCAGGTTCACGGTGAAGGATAATTTATTATGCCTACGTTAGGTATATATGAAAAGATATGTTTCCTCTCCCCTTACAGCTTTCATAGTACGGGAATATTTGTCTATACTCCCGTACTCGACGGCTTGTACTTATATTTACCAAAGTAGAGTGAAACTTTGGATAATTGGTAGTATTTATAGTGGTTAGTTTGTTTTTAGGTACCTACTTCTATTATTATAAAGTTTCTAGGACTTTATTCAAAAGATTTGAAATGAAAATAAAAAATGGTATTTTTATGTATTTCCAATTGCTTGAATATTCAAGAGCTTGGTCGGATACTTCATTACTTAGGTTGAATCTCAGTCAACATGGTTTTAGACGTAACTGATATCTAGAGTTTGGATGTTTGGTGGCATAGGGGTGAACAAAGAGCAATGGAGTCGTAGTCGTTGTGAATATATTTTTTGATTGAATGAATGAATGAACGATTAAATTATTAATAGTGATATCTATCCCGGAGCAACATACCATTAATACGACAAAAAAAATAGTTAACCAAAATTCTTTTTTTTTATTTGATTTATTTTGATATGGATAACTTATTCACTCTTTATAAGCTCAGAAATGTTTGTCTAAAATATTGCCGTCGTAGTGTTGATTCTATGACTACTGGACGACGATATTTTATACTCTAATTGATGAATAGGTACATAATCAAAAACACAGACAACAAAAACACGGGTTTAAATATTCCCATCACATAAATATTGCCCTACGGGGATCCGAACGGTCGCATGTTTATAACCCGACTGTATATACCAATACCACAGACCACAGTCCCCGTAGTCCTATCCCGGGTCCTATTGATCCTTCCGAGGCCGAACTTGACACGGCACTTGGGGGAAATTTATTGAAAACACTCAGACTATTTTCTCCGCCTGATTGCTTTAGATTTGATTTTGATTGACGCGCTACTTAAGTGTTGGTAAATTGAATTATTAAGGTGGAACCTCTTGATGATTGTGTCGCAGATGCAGTGTCATATCTAAGACATATCTAGGTCTGTAGCTATTTAACTGGAATGTAGCGGGGCGGGTGCGCAGGCAAACGAAACAAATCAAGAGAGAAATTATATTCATATTTGTTTTTAGTATTGATACTCTCTTCGTGTGACTCTATGGATAAAGGATACAATAGCGTGACTCATTCACACATACACATGTGTGACATATATGTAAGCATGTCAAATCTCCTGTCCCTCAGCGTGTGCGCCTTTTTTGTTTTGTCACCAGCTTATTTGTGTACCTGTCAAAATATTGTACCTAGTGAAATTAACGTCACGGATATAGTAGGTACGACTAAAGTATATAGACATGATACCTATGTCGAGGATGTTTAGTCTTCTGATCCTTTCTCAATTTAGACAGGTTAATTTACATTCATACCATTCGCGAAGACTCCATCTATTAAATCTTCTATCTACGTGTCACTCGGTCGATGTACAAAATAAAACAACCTATCAACAGAGTATAGACTATCGAACGTCACTTAAGGCATACATACACTATCCGACAGAACCCACGGCCCAACTTGAATTGTGCAAATTATAACAAGCGTAGCTTCGACAGACTGTGACCTACATACAAGGGTGCTTATAGGCAACATCTGGAATGTCATTGTAGGGGAATGCGACCGCTCTCGTCCTTGGCAATGCAACCTTGAACGAGATGTCACTTTAACAGAGTGAGGCACGTGAATTGCCATCAATATTATAACTGCTGTCGTTATATACGCAATAGGTACCATCGCCAACACAGTTAACTGACCATTCGTGCACTTTATGTGCATTGTAATAAGGTTCAATATAAACACAGGATGGTCAGTTAACTGTGTTGGCGTTTGTACGTGATGTCATATAACTTAAGCGTCTTATAGACGGGCGCGGCATGCGGTGGCGGTCAATAGTAAACTTGACAATTATTGTGTGAGCCACCGCAGGCCGCGTCAGTGTGATTCTGGCCTTATATTATACCAACCATGTCCATGATGGTACAAACAATTAGGGTACTACCTTCTAGATGGTTGGCGAAAACTGTAACCTACGAGTATCTATGGTTGCTTGTAGGTTCGGGGAACCACATCCCGGTGAAGAATATAAGACTAAAGTTAGGAAGTAGTAGGTACTTAAGTATACTTAAACAGATTTAAAAAAAAAGTTTTGAACCAAGAAAGTTATAATTTTTAGCAACACTCAGCAGCAACAGTCTGTGATTTTTGATATCAAGGTTCATCGTAAAAAACATTTTCTCTTGTTATGACAATCAAAATGTTCAATATTTATTAGTAAAAATATAATTTGTTTAGATCGTTTTTAGTTAATCGTATATTAATCACCGAACTCGAATAAAATATTCAGGTTGAACTTAAAAGTTATCAAGTTATATCTACTTATCTACAATTAAGTAGTGATTTCGCCTGAAAACACCCAACTAAATACGTAAACTGTTAATGGATGTTTTGTATAGACTTTGAAACTAAAAAAAAAAAATATTTATAGTGAGAGCTCCCACGTAAATTAGTTTGGAACTGAAACAAAAGTTTATCAGCTTGGGCTCTGAATAGGCATTATCACTGTCGACTAGTCGACAATACGCACTGTCGACTAGTCGCCGGCGACTTGGTCTCTCGGCGACCAAAACATAGACAGGCGAGCCGCGACTAAGTGCGTAAACGCCCGTATAAACTGTGGAAAGTCACGGTCGCCGTCGACTGAGTCGCCGGCGACTAGTCGACAGTGCGTATTGGGTCTAAAGTACCTACCTACCAGTGTTGGGCAAAACGTAATTGAATTACAAAATGTAATTGCAATTACAAATTACAATTACATGGAAAAAGTAATTGAAGCCTCAATTACAAATTGCAATTACAAAATGTAATTTGTAATTTCAATTACCAATTACATTTTGTAATTAAAATTGGTAATTAATTACTTTTTCAATTACAAATTACTTTTTTCTAACACAATGTTCGAGTATATTTTGGACTTGGAGATTTTTCATAAAAATATTTCCTCACATTTTAGTGTTTTTTTAATTCGGTCGTACAAAATGCTTAAAAATAATCACAAAATGTCATATAAAGTTGTCCCCAAAATCACTTCTTTCAACGATATACTTCAACTCGATGTGTTAGACGGCGCGGTGCTATCTAGGACTTAGAGAAATTTCTAACAATAATTTTATTTTAACGTTTTGCTGTTTTTTTTCAAATGCGTCGTAAAGTATGCCTAAAAAGAATCATATTATGTCATATAAACTTTTTCCCAAAATAGCTCTTTTCAACGATGTACCTACTTAACTTCGATGGATCAAAGGACAGAGAAATTTCCATCAAAAATGTTTTTGTTAGTTTTCGGTTTTTATTTTTATTCCATTGATAGCAATGCTTAAAACAATCACAAGATATCATATAAAGTTTTCCCCTAAATCGCTCCTTTCAACGATATACTCGATGTGTTTTAGACGGCGGTGCAGGTGCTATCAAGGACTTAAGAGAAATTGCCATAAAAAAAATTTTCTTACTTTTTGGTTTTCGTTCCGTTGAAACAATACTTAAGGAGAAGCGCAAAACGTCAAATAAACTTTTTACCTAAATCGCTATTTTCAAAGATATACTCAGTCACAATGTTAGAAGGAATCGATTCCAGGACTTACGAAGAATTTACGAGCAAAAAAAATATTTTTAATTTTATTATTGGTTTCCAGTTCAATCGTAAAACACACACAAAAATAAAGACAAAACGTCAAATAAACTTCTTTCTACGATGTATACTTACAGAGATATCGAAGTTTTAGTGAAAAGTAATTGAGCAGAAAGTTGCAATTACAAATTATATAACTAAGCAATCGGCATACCTAGTCAATTACAAATTTCTTTATTTTTATTTTAAGTGCGCATCAAAAGAATCACAAAATTGTAAAATTATATTTTAAACAAATCTCTCTTTTCAGAAATATGCAATACCAACTCTTAAACTATCAACTGCCATCGGCAGTATCGGCACACGGTTTTTAGGACTTAGAAAATTTCTGTCAATAATTTTTTTTGACGTTTTGCTGTTTTTTTCAATTGCGTCTTAAAGTATGCCTAAAATAAAGTATATTACGTTTTATAAACTTTTTCCCAAAATGGCTCTTTTCGATTATATACTTAACTTCGATGGATCAGAAGCGAAATTCACAAGGACAAGAGAAATTTCCATCAAAAATGTTTTTCATAGTTTATGGTTTTATTTTTATTCTATCGAAAGCAATGCTTAATAAGCATCACAAAATGTCATATAAAGTTTACCCCAAAATCGCTTCTTTCAACGATATACTCGATGTGTTAGACGGCGGTGCTATCTAGGACTTGGTGAAATTACCATAAAAAATTTTTTCTTAGTTTTTGGTTTTTGTTTTTTTCTATCGAAAACAATGATTAAAAACAAGCACAAAACGTTACATAACTTTTTTCCCAAAATCGCTCTTTTCATCGTTATGCTCAACCACAATGGTCGAACGAATGTATTTAAGGACTTAGATAATTTTGGACGAAACAATATTTTTTTTTAGTTCACTATAAAAAACGCGCAAAAATAAGCACAAACTCTCAAGTAAACTTTTTTCTAACATGTGTCGTTAGAGAGATATCGAAGTTCCAGTTAAAAGTATTTGAGCAAAAAGTAATTGCAATTACAAATTACATGTAATTGCAATTACCAATTACAAGTAATTTCAATTACATGAAATTTTAATTAAATTCAATTGAATTAACGTAATTGAATTAATAATTGTGTAATTTGTAATTAAATTACAAAAAGTAATTAATTACGCCCAACACTGCTACCTACTGTTCTTGAGAAATAGTTCGTTACTTACTTTATACTTTTGAATAGAAAATATGTGAAACATTGTCACATATTTCTCGCATAGGAAAAGGGACCACTTTCGGGGTATGAAGTTATTAGTTAGTTTCTAAAACTACTTACATATAGTAACTTATATTTCTGATAAAATATTAAGCGTCTATGTTTAATAGTTTGGTTTTATTGCTGACAACGATAACTAAATTTTGTGGCAACCAAAAACAGCCTTTGACTTCTAAGCTATGCGGTGGTTGATAGGTATTAAAAAAACAGACTTTAGTGATTCCAAATCGGATAAGGCAAATTCAATACAGTTTTAGTTTGACACATGGACGGCTGACAACAAAGGGGGTGTGGGGTTCTAATGAACTGAACCTGTTGTAACAGCAATTCAATTGGAATGGCATATAAGTAGGGAGCTACGTCTGGCTAGCTCGTGCAGCTCGCCTTGAATCTAAATATCATGTCGGTGTCTGGTCTAAGAAATGAATCCTGGATTATTTAAGTAGGTAACTGTATTGTTTTACACAGCTAAATCTGAATAATGATTTTACTTTTCCATCACAGCTATTGGGTAATGTATCGCTAATTTTAGCCTGGACGGGCTCTATCGACCCATTAACCTTGTAGCCTTCTCACCCTCGCTCCACACATTTAAATATAACGAACTTTCGAACTCGCATAAATCCTTCGTCTGGGTCACCATCATTCCTTTACAGTTTTGGCTTAAATTGTGTAAGTTTTCATTTCGACCTAATGTACTTACGTAGGAATTAAATTATACAGAGTGTACCAAAAATATACAAAGTGTACCTACAGGTATCGTGTTCTGATAAGAAAAAACTAAATATGTTTTTTGACGCGTTTTTTTTACATTTGTATGGAGCGTTGGCCGAATGGGGCGACCTGCTCCATACAAATGTAAAACAAAATAGAATATGTTTATTTAGTTTTTTCTTATTAGAACACGATAGGTACTTGTTATGCCTTTGATCGGTTCACACCCCATTTTTGGTACACTCTGTATGTTTTTATGTGTACCGGGATAATGTGTCAAAACAAGACCGGGCGAGTCGAATTAAAGTCCTAGGTTGAGGTATATTCCTATACCTATAGATAAAGTGAGAAAAGATTTTCCCTCTCAAAGTCTTTATGGCAATGACTAAACATTTAACTTCACATGGCCTGTAATTTGTCGATACGCTCTATACTTAGTGAACGTTGCTTGCATGACAAAAGAAAACACACCATTTATAAATTAGAAGTGGCTACCCAATAGCTAGTTGTTTTCAAAACAAAACACAACCTCAATAATGTAACTAGGGTTACTTCTACATATTACTATACTTTTCTCTTATCTCACTTCTAAAGGCTAATCATAATCAGCCATGTCCTGTGACAAAATCTTGTCACATTACTCATATAAGCTAGCGCCGGATAGCGACCACCTAATTTATTGTGCTGGTTTGCGACCACTCAGATAAATTGGTGAAATTAAAGCATATTTTCTCGCTGCTTTAGTAGATTCCTGTTAAATAACTACGTAAAAATTGCATAGAGCTCACGGTTTTATTTAGTCTTTGAAGAAATGTTATTATCTCATTGAAAAAACCTTGTACTTCAGATGATCGCTAACCGAAGCCGGTCATGTAAACCGCTTTGCTCTAAGTGTAACCGGTATGACCCTGTTTTATTTTGAATAGATGATAAATATGGCATAATATGTACAATACAATCTATTCACTCTGCCGCATTAATGTTGCCGCGATTTCCTGTTAGCGGGAGTCCCGGGACCGGGACTATTGATCGCTCTCCGTGACCTTGAACGCTTGGTCACCCTACCACGTGCCAGTAGGGCTGACGCTCAACAAGTATTTAATTGCATTTTCACCTCAGCAGCTCGAACAAGCGTATTTTGCTGCGTGAAAACAGTGTGCAAAATGCGATTTTGCTCACTCCATGAGACAAAGTAACTTTTTAATTTTGGTGCGGAGCACTGACATTTCGTCGTATGGGGTCTATACAAGTTCAGAATATTTGAACTTTATTAGCACTGTCCCTTTCATTCAATTACGAAAAAATAAACTGGCAGATATAGGTCGATCCATAGTTCGACCATCGAATTTCAAAGTAGACCACCAAAAAAGCAGATAACAACTAAAACGTTCGAAAACTATCAAGTTAACAAGTTTAAATTACCTAAATAATTATACAAAGGAATTTTAAATTGAAGAATATTTAAATAAAGGATCTCAGAATAAACTCCGTTTTTCATAACAAATAGGCAAACATAAATTTTATTATGCTAGCTTATTAAAAAAAATCTATGAACGTATAAGTACCACAGATGCAGTTTCCGAACGCAAGGCGGGGCCCCGCCCCATTTAAAAAGTTGCGCGCTGTTAATTTGTTTGAGATTTTATGATGTATATTATTCGTCATTCTTGCGTTATTGATATTGGTTTTAAATATAAAAAATACTAGGATAAATCAATTCTCTATCTAACTAGGAAATATAGTGAAGTCAGTGACGTGACTTAGGCAGTATTTTAACAACAGTACGGCTAGTTTTTGGTGTGCACGCGAGATACACGTATTACGAGTATGCTAATGTGTGCCCTTTGTGATAATGATAAATATTTCAAAAACATCTCGAAGATATTAGAAAAATCTAAAATCTGTGAATTTTACCAATAGCACGGTTCGTTTTTAGTGATGTGTTAGTGTCACGCGACACTCGTATCCTTAGATACTGAAATATCCGTTGGTTGTTCGCGCCTTTGTCTCGCCTTTCTAGTATTGAAGCAGTAACTAACGCCTAATTAAGTTTTCTTCCTGAATAACCTTGAGACGAATAGGTTACGTGATACTATGATATATTTTTTGATGTGAATATGTTCTCACTGCTGAGGTGAAAAGTTGTATGTGTTACTCGAGAGCAAAGTATTTGCATCTCGTGCTTTTGAGTCCTTCGCTGCGCTCAAGATTCAAACTTTGAATCACTCGCTACGCTCGTGATTCAATTTTAGAATCTTTCGCTTCCTCAGGACTCAATATTAGCACTCGCAGCAAAAACAAACTGCTCTCTTGTTGCACAAATAACTATTTCACGGACGGACGGTTAAAGTCTTATTTAATTAGTCACGGGTACTTCATTAAATACGCTCCTCCGTGCAAACTTTCAAGTAAGTACCTAGTAATTGAGAGGTAGGATCTACGTATGTCGAACATAAATTACGTGTTGATAGGCATCTATGAGAAATCAGTCCTAACCTCTACCGTTTAAACAATGAAGGTTGAAGAAGGTTGAAGTTGAGAAGAAATTGCTGCGAGATAAAATATAACCTTAAGTTTGAGAAATACTGGTGAAAGAATTTTAATGGAATTAGATTGGAAAATCGAATGAAATTCTAACTAAATATATTCGGGGACCATGATACTTGTCGACGTAAGTCGAGGGCAATTTGTTTGGAGGCAATTGGCGCTAAATCCTTACTTGTCAATAAATACACAAATATTATTGAATAGTATTTTGAAAGATTCAGAAATCAGGCTGTGTAAAAGTGGATGTTCGTTGCCAAAAGGCGATGAACTAAATAATGTACCTACCTATGTATTTACCACTATCTTAATTGGATACGAATACTACACTAACTTCAAACTTCTGCTCAATTAAATAAAACGTGTATTTATTTAAGACAGTACATAAGAATATAATTATGATAAGGTACATACAATATCCACAACGCAGGCTTCGTCAGTTGCGTATAAAACACATCTCCCTAGGCATGTATCTAACAAAGATGGAATCCGCAACAGGCTTCGGCAACAATACGTAATAACTTAGGGCCCTTACGCCTACAGACGAGCGTATTTTGCAAAATGCTTGCTTTTTCATTCAAAATTACGACGTAACTATTAGTATTTATTCAAAAACTGATAAGTACTTAAATAATCATTTCTTAAACTAGGGGCTAACAAGGTTCAAATTTTCATTTTCTGTTTCTAAACCTAAAATAAATGAGATTTCTTGGGAGTCTTTTTCAAATTTTGCAGTGAGTAGTGTCGTTTCGGTTCTCAATTTAATAGTAAACAAGAATCATTTGGTACATGAATGATAACAATTCACATCACCAAATCTTTTACAAGGGGCTGACATGATTGAAAATCAAAGATTCAATTTAATAATTTGATAAAATACTTTCCGATTTTTCTTAATTTTTTTGGTGAAAACTGGATTACATTTTTTTGTACCGCAAGTTGTACTTTTAGTTTGCCCTAAAAATAATATTATAGCAAAATATAACTTTATGTTAACCCAAAAAAAAACATGACTATAGGATCTACTCGTATGATGCCGTAAATGTATATTTTTTTAAAGACGTATTAATCACGCTGCACGGACGCCACGCGCCGAAATTTTTATTTAAAAAATGATTAAGAGGTTAAGAAATGATTATTTAAATACGTTATCAGTTTTTGAATAAATAATAATAGTTACGTCGTAATCTTGAATGAAAAAGGAAGCATTTTGCAAAATACGCTTGCGCTTCTGCTTATGTGGGCGTAAGACCTCTTAAACAAAAAGAACCGTCCCGGATCGTTGGTGGCCCGACAGTTCCCATGTCACTGGCGGCGTTGCCACGCTGAATGGCAAAAGAATTCTGTTGAGCCAGGAACGATCCGGAACGAGGATCGCAGAGCATATCCTGAAGCCGCTGCTTCTCAATTAAAGTCTATTAGTTTTAGTTTATTTCATCGGCATAAAATTCAGTTGGCAAAGCTATGTTTCTGTGAAATATAAATAGAACATTCGAAAAGTAAAGGTAGCCTTGATGACTACGTTACTATTCCTGTTGCATATTCCGAGAGCATTATGGCTGTATAACAGCCCCGCAATTCTGTAACTTGTTTCATTTAACTTCACCTCATCGTTCACTCACAAAAACCTATATATTAATGCCGCGATTCGTAGTAGCTAAGTAGGTAGAGGACGTTAAGTGGGTGTCAGACGTACGAGCTATAAAATCAGTTACCAAAATTCGCGAAATTTGCTCGATCATTCGCCGCAACGTCAAATGTCACAAGTGATCCGCACCCACAGACTGCACAAACAAAATGGCCGCTCAAGATTCGCGGCAGTGACCACAGATTACAGAGAAAAGCAGATAGGCCCTAATAAATTGAACGTTTTCTATACATCCGATCTCTTCTCACTTACGTACTGAACGCCGAGTAAGAAAGGGATAGAACCATGTTATCTGACAGGTCTTCAGACGTCATTGTCTCCGCTTTCTCGCTCGCACGATGTAATTCGCTCTCTCGCTCGCTCGAGATTTAGTGCACAGAAAGATATTTTCTTACAAGTTATCGATATCGATATTTACTGTTAATAAATTCGTAATATGCGATACTCGTAAGTAAATTCTATCTCTATCCATACTATGCCAAAATTAATATGGTACTTACCAAATAGAAAACAAAAACCATTACACGACTACGAATATAATAAACTGCATTCATGTTTCATACGAGTTACTTTTTAAGTCTCACTATTTTGTGGATCTTTAGTGGAACACATTTATTTTTAACCGACTTCTGAAACTTATCAATTCCGCTGACTCTTTATTTTTTTATGTATGTTCCTCGATTACTCTTAGACGCCTGGAAGAATGGTGTTTTGTTAGAAAAGGTGGTCCTAGGCAGGTCTGGATCTGAAGATGGGATCCTGGAGAAAACCAGGGCAATCTTCAAACCTTTTTTTGAAACGATTTGTGTACTTTGAAATCGTGCATTTGCTTTCAGAAAGCAGTTCATGCGGTAATATGGAATGTGGCTTCGTGAAGTATTGTTTTTAAGTCGATTAAAACTTTGTTTTTAAAGTAAGCTAACACAAAATAACAACGCAATTATATTCCTGAAAATATCTCATTTTAATAAGAAAGTTACATCTAATGCTTTAAATAATAAATATCCGATTATATAGAACTTTTTGCAATCAGTAAACTTGCATCACCCGAAGAGGCAATGCAGATGTCTTAGGTATTGTATCTGGTAGCCTTTCATTACTGCTCAGCATCATTTTGTTGTAGTTGCCTTCTAATTGTTGATCCTGGTGAGATCCCTGTATTAAATACAGTAAAGAAATAGTTATTTACGATACAAGTGCCGAAAATAGGAAATTCGCAAGGAGTGGTGATAAATTAAAACACGACCGAAGGGAGTGTTTTAAATCGACACGAGTTGCGAATTACCTATTCGCACGTGTATCGTACAACGTTTTACTGTACATATGGCTCTTTAAAGTTTCGATATGTACTGTAAACATTATTATACAATCTCTATCAGTTGAGCTGCTTAAGTATGAACAGGTAAACAACAAACCGACACAGAGTTACTTTCGCATGTATAATATATATTATAGTAGTTATGGATATATAAAGAAAACCAATGTACTAATACAAATTCGTTGCATATACCAAACTTAAATGAAACGAACTCATCTGGAGGGACCTCAGAAATGTCAAGTAATAAAATAAATAAAACTCACTATACCAACTTACCTCAAGCGGCCTCTGAAAAACTGTAGGTATCGCATCTGGCAGCAAGTGTTTTATGTTTTTAATAATAACGAAACAGAACGAAGTTTCGAACATATTCTATGGTGTTTTTTCGGCGTCCAATTATTGCGCCCTACTGCGTCAATCCATTTTTTTCGAAGGTTATTATTTACCGGAAACCTGAAGTTAACAGTTAAGTTAAGACATGTAACATTAAAATATTTTGTCTAAACGCCTACATGAATAATTCATGTCGACGAAATATCGATATATACATGGTAACAACACTACCCATGTTTACGACAATTGTATTTTTACTAAAAATCCCAAAAATATCAAGTTTGATCCATGTAAAAAGTACTTCTCCGATAGTATCAAGCATCTGCTGTAATCCCAGACCATTATATTGCGTAATGTACATGAAATATTTGAAAAACAACCAAATGATTCTTACCGATGAAATCCGATTGTTTCTCCGGTCTTTTTTAACAATCTAGCGTGACTTCGGCAGTACGGAACTGCACAAGCCATTGTGCCACTTCATACAACTTAAATCATTAACTTATTACAGAAATATTTAGTTTTTCAACACAATATTCTTGAAATAACCAACTTTCCTCAAGATTCACAAGAGATTTGACGTTGATTTGACTTTGACAGATTGTTTAGCATTTAACACCGTGGTTAACAGTTTTTGGAGACAAGTCGTCAATAGACTCAAAATACCATACTATTCGTCTCATTCTAACTCACATCAGCTGACCATAAGCAGTGACAGAGACAACTATATGAAACATCGTCTTGCTTTATACTGCGCGTCTGTATTCTTATTAGTCTGTGGCAGTGACAGACGTACGAGCCAAGGTGAGCTACGAGCAAAATTCAAACGTGTTGGATCGTCGAAAAACTTGCTCGGCGGTTTTAAAGCGTACTTAGAATGACACACAGGCAAGTATGGTACTCGCCCGTCTATCACTTTAGCGCAGTCCGAATAACAGCCCTGTAGAGCGTGAATCCAGTCATTCATCTTCGTTCGCGTCCACCCACGTACTTTATGACAGCCTTCCCTTGGTTTTTAGCTCTTACTTATCGGCTATTTACAACATGTTATTTACAACTTGTTTCCCAAATAATAACTTACAGTTGGTAAGGTTTGACATTGGTAAGCGTACATATTTTCAGAGCTGTTGCGCCCGATGAAATAACAGGATACGAAAGTACTAAGGTACTTAAAAGTATTGCCCGATGACATAACATTATTAGAAAGTACTTAATAAAGTTATACTCCTCTCCTTGTCCGAGACGGTTTACAACGTAGTGACGCTGTCGTACAGCGCCTATCCATGTTTTGGTCTTTATATAATTCCAAATCATGAATGATTTTCACGCTGATTCAGCGTGATTTTTTAGAGTAGTTTCGACAAGGCTTCAAACAAAAAACCTGCGTTAAATAATTAATCGTTAAGTCGCGAGCTGCTAGCTATATTTAGGTACTTCCCTCTTAAGTATTCATATATTTATTAGGTACGTAACCACATGAATAATGAAGTACAATCAAAAACTCTGCAAAAGTACCGTGATTCTGATTAGTTGATTACACATGGGAGCGTCAACATAATTTGATTTTCATAACTTCCAGTTGACTTAAAGGAAGAAGTATAAAAGCTAAATTGTCACAAGTTGGAGTTAGGAGAGACTTCGGAAAACAGAGGGAAGATTGTGTAAACTTATGTACTTATATTCAACGTGGAATTGTGTCGACCAACTGAGATTTCTTTTTTTTTGCAATAATATATGTTTAGGTATATTCAATTGGAGGTAACCGCGCGAGGTAAAGTGCTTATAGCCTAGCGACGCCTGCGAGTCGGAAACGATAACGCAGGTTGAGCAAAAATGGCAGCGGTCAAGTCTTTGGATGGGTGACCGCCTGATGTTTGAGTGGTTAGTATAAATGAGCGCTTCCGTGCTTAGAAAAGGCACGCTAAACAGTTGATACTGCTGTCTATGACAGTAGTCGTTAAGCCGAGTTAGAGGCCTTCGGGCGGCTTAAGAACTTCTAACAGTCGAGTTGCCCACTCACTTGAGAAAGGGGGGACAACTGTTACTCGCGTGCGCAGCAGCCACCTATCACAACCCTGCACGTGTCCCCTGGGTGGTACTAAAGAGTGACAAACTTTAAAAGGCCAAAACGATGAAATAAATATTGGTGGTAATTAATTCTTTGTTGTAACAAAAGTGTCTCAGTTTTAAAACGTAGATATCTTCACGGGCGAGGATCACAGGCCTGCTATGGGAGGTCGAAGTATAAGGTCATAGATATTTAGATCCATCATCATCATCACCGCTTGCAGCATCATCAGCATCAGCCGAAAGATGTCCACCGCTGCCCCACTATTCTTAACTGAGATATGCCTCAACGCTCATCCACAAATATATGTATAAGTATGTTTAGTATGTTGCGATTCGTAGTAGGTAACTAAGCGTAGGTAGAGGTCTAGTTTATAGCCATAGGCCTCCCCTAAAGAGTACAGTTAATATTTGCCTCTTTTAATGCACAGGTAAAACTAAACTCGTACTCTTTCTGACGATTTTAAATATTTAATTGTCATATTGTACAATCCTTAGATACTTTGTTTGGTAAAATAAAAGCAATAGATAATGAAACGCTTTGTTCCTAAACCTTGAAGATTAAAGGCCTGTAGAGCTAAGTCCTCGCAGGCGTGGCCCTGACAATCGGAATAAACACTTTGGCAAAGGGCACGATAAATGATTTGCCTTGTGGGGGGTGTAAGCCTGAATTGAATGAATTTGGCAATGAGTCAAATTGTAATTAGGTACTACCTACTAAGTAGTTGTTTGGCTCGAATCGATCTCGAGGCCGTTTCACGAAGCTACAAGTTACAATTTTACAAGTCTAAAAGGCACTGTGCTTGACCAATTACTATGGGCTAAGTATTTGACCTTGTCGTGGAATGAAATTGAAATCATTTATTGCATCACCCTTTTTGAAGAACAGCACCACCACCCCTCCGTTCCATGCCTTCGGAGTTCTCCCTTCTAGTAAGACGGTATTGAACAACTTCTGAAGGGCCGTAAGGACCGGTCTTCCACCCGCCTTTAGAAGTTCGGCTGTTATTCCGTATTCACCGGGTGCCTTGTTGTTTTTGAGCTGCTTAAGAGCCATTACAATCTCGCACAGCGCGCATAGCAAGTACAGGTTCGTAAATATAAGCTGTTCATGTGACGCCCTGTTAGGGCACGGCAACATAGTTCCACATAATTGTAAGTTGTACAGCGTGACCATCTCGTGGAATTGTAAGTTGTAGAGCGTGATCTTGTCGTGGAGTTGTAAGTTGTAGGGCATCGTGAAACCGGCCACTGATTGAATTGAGGAAACTTGATTTAATCCCTCCGACCACGTGGTCCTACCGCTTCGTCCTACTAATGAAGGAAAGTGAATTACTTATTGAACGAGTGACCGAAGCGAAGTTCTTACGTAGTTTCAGCTTGGGCCAAAAAAATCTCATCCGATTCTCGTGAGTTTTGTAAGCAGGTTCGATATTTTTTTTGTCAATATCTATCTGCTGAGGGGTAACATAACCTCCTCCATTTTAATAGTCCAATTTGGCAAAATACAGCTGTTTCAGCATTTTTAACGTTACCCAATTTGTTTTTTTTTTTTATTGATCAAATGAAAACTTACATAACTACTATACTTACATTTAAATTCTCGCCAAACTGTTACGTTTGATGGCGAGACGCGCTACGTTTTCATGCAACTTAACCTATCAAACTCATCTTATAAAATAAAGTAGGTTACAGTTTCGTGGGCCCCATATATGTGCCATATATGTGTTTGATGCGTCGTTCTAAGCCAAAATCTGTCACAAGTTGATACTTTCCTTAAAGAGGCACGTTCGTATCGGGAATTATTGTTCGATTAATAAACCCCCTGATTTGGATTCTAGGCGCGTATCGCGTATTCTGTTGAGGGTAGAGCATGCAGGTTATGTTGTTTGTGTGAAATATTTGAAGGTATACATATATTAGATACACAAACTCTATCCATTAGAAGCATTGTGAACAGATAAATTAATATATTTCCATAGTATATTGAAACCTACGGATGCTGAACATATTTAATAGATTACATTCCAGGGCTCGACGCAGCTCCAAAACACAATCTTAGATCATTAGCTAAGTATTAAGGTGACAAGCAGGGTACTGAATTGGAATTAAGCTTGTTTCCCTTAGTTAGACATAAAAGTACAGTATGTACCTACATAACACAAAAATAATAAGATTTCTACACAAATACTCAACGAACTTCATCGCCGACCGATCATTTTTTAAGTAGGTAGATAGGCATGAATTATAATGAGTTCCGGGCAAGTAAGTAATGGAAGTTGTTAATTAAGTTTCATTTTAATCAAACCTCACAAACAACGATAAATTGAGGACAAAAAGCCCATACCAATTAAAAGTTCGCGGGAACGGTAGATTGGACGCCATTGATGAACGAGTTAGTTACCAATAGAAAAACGATTTCCCAATGCAACTGGATTTTGTAGAATAGGTTTTTAGTCCGTTTTTCTTTATGTGTTACATTTATATTTCTAGAAAGATATATATGTTTTTTAAAGCATGCATATGCCCATGTGGGCATATTTTGCAGCGCTAATTGGATTGACAAAAAAGAGCGTTAATTATTTAAGTGCTCCACTGCTGCACAAAGGCCTTCCGCTTTTTCTCTGAATAGGAAAAGGGTATAATAGTTAAATGTATCTCTGAGAGTGTAATAAAAACGAATTCCCTAGTTTCAGGTCGTTATCTTGAATAAAAAACATAAACAATATAATCCAGAATATTCTAAAAAGTTTCTCAATGTTTTAGTACTTAATATCCAGAAAAGCAGAAACTGCGAAACATCTTCATTCATGATAATAGTTGTATCAAATATAGTTTCCGTTTTCGTTACATTGTTACTTACACGTAAGCTCTCTTTTGTTTTAACAATTATTCTATGCTATGAGTTTCTAAACGCTATCGGTATATTTTGGCCTCCTAACACAAGGGTTTTGCCCTTGACCCACCTAAAATCGCAAAACAGGCCGACTGTACAAATAATACACATGCTACGCGGTTTTTCTCCCGCTATTTTATGTAAGTAAGAACGAAGGATCTCTTTTTAGACATAGGTATTTCAAAGTAGCTATCCTGATATTTCATTAGGTAACTTTGCTTTTCAAAGACTTCCAGAAGATGCAAAATCGTCGTCTATCTTTTGTTTTTGCATATATGAGTATGTTACTAAACTTGTATCGTGTCTGTTGATTGCCAGAGAATTGTCAAGCCTTTATTGATTTGATAATTCGTTGTGTTGACAGCAAGATAAAGGTATTAGTGCCTCTTTATAACTATTTCAGGGTTCTGCAATATTTCATTTTGCATGATACAAAATAATGATTGTCAAAACGCAGACAGAATATCAAAGTATCGGAACTAGGTAACTAGTTAACTACTCACCCCGCAACGGGCCTTGACCTGAGTGCCACGACCTACGGCCTACAATTAATAATTAACACTTAAGACTCGTATGTGTATATTAATAATTGTATCACGCTCACAACCTTCTTGTTAATTCCGATAGACACATTTAATGCCAATATTTTATAACTTTGTTTTCAGTTAGTGACATTTAGTTCTTTATTCTGCAACTTCGAAATGATTATGAGCCTGCCCGAAAGGATGAATTAAAGTAAATAAAATAAAAAATATTGTTGTAAGATTAATTTTATTTATTTTAGATGATTGATGCCCTCATGGCTTATTCGCAGAAAATGTATCATTTTGATTTATCGGTGTCTGTGTTTGGCATTGCCGCTCCTAAACAGGAAAAAATGCGGCGATTATAATTTTGGCACCGCCATGCTTGAAAAATAGAACCGTTTTTCCCCCGAAGGGTAAAAAACGTATATTTAGGTTTCAGCCGAAAGGCTTGACCCACTGTGAGAGATAACCCTTCAGAACATCAGCGCCATCTAGTCGTCTGTAACGGAGTCAATGCAAGACATTGTACTGTACTCTGTGGTTAGTGGTGGGAGTCAGCGCCAAGGCAGGCGGCCATTTTGTATTCAGAACCGCTTTAAGAATCGAAGCGAGGCGAAAGCCGGCAAGGGATTAATTGGTGGGTCAAGCCTTTCGGCTGAAACCTAAATATACGTTTTTTACCCTTCGGGGGAAAAACGGTTCTATTTAGGTGTTCGAGCCTTCAGGCTTGACCCACTGTGAGATGTTTAATATCTGCCGGCGCTGACTACGCGTACTGTGACTCTTTGTGGAATAAGATCCATAATATGATAATTTTGCCATGAATGAAAAGGAGAAATAAAAGGATGTACTTCTGATAATCAACTGTACTGATACTTTTAATCATTGTGTCACAATTGGCTTTGATCTGTCCTGTTGACAGAGATAATTTTAAATAGTTTGAAAATCATCAGATATTGTCCGTGATGAAGCAATATTTCTAGACTCTACTTCTTTGAAGTAGTGTTTCAAGAATATTGTAGTGCTACGCCAATTGCCTTTGCGTAGTACTTCATCGATATCAAGGTTTCGATTGATCCAGTTGTCTGTAGCGACAGCTGATCTGAAGCTGCCAGGGGAACCTTTAATTTTAGCATCTTTAAGTAACAGCCTCAGCCAACCTGCTATAACAGATCTAGATGCTGCTTTTACTCTGTTCCGAGTAGTTATAAATAAACTTGTCAAGGTAGGGTCTGCTTTTCTACGTTTTTCTGATTTATGTATCAGTGCCGGTATCCAGTAGCAGAGGTCAAAAATTGGGTCATTGTTTTTTGACAGGCACCAACCCGGCTGTCGATACTTAACGTTGTCTGTCTTGGAGCCGAAGGACGGCCAGAAAACAATCTGATCTGGTGTAATATGGCACTGTTCCGCGTTTATGTGCAACAACGTTAGGTCATGAACGCGACGACCTGTGGCTAAGAGTAATAAGGATGACACATGTTGTGAGATTTGGAACAGACTAGAGTGATCAATATTCCTTTTGGAAATCCATTCTACAAGGTCCGCTACGTTCCATACGGTGGAACTGCATTTTGGAGGGCTCGTTAATAAAATTGCCTTGATGGTTTTCTTAACCACTGGATGATCGCTAAGAGAAGATTCGCTACAGGGCTTTGTGAAGGTAGCCACCGCTGATTTATGTACAAGGATAGTTTTAGGACCCAACTTCTTGACGTTGTGAAGGTAGATTAAGTATCTGGCTAAATCGCCAGGGTTTGGCGTTTTAGTAGACACGTTATTGTCCGATGTCCACCTAAGCCATGTTTTCCAAGCAGGTCTGTATGTGTTTAACGTAGATTGTCTCCAGGCCGACTGTAACAGAGACCGCTCTGACTCTTTGCAGTTTGTTACCTCATCGGACCAGCCCGAACTTTCCATACCTCCAAAAACAAGTTCTGAATGTTTCGAGGCGGTAGGTTGGTTCGTAAATCGACCAGGTGATTTTTCAGATGTTGAATCTTGAAGGGAGGCGAGATTGCCCTCTTTTTGACTTCGGCTCTCCAGAATGCCTTCTCCCACTTCGGAGTCACTAGGAGGTAAACCCCTTTGGAAACATTCAGATGTTGGAGAACTCGTGGAATTAGCGCTGGTGGTGGAAAGACCCACGATATTTTGTAATTCCATGGTCTGCTGAATGCATCCGTGTACTCGCTCGATGTGTCCTTGTGGTCTTCGCTCACGTATCTCGGGACAACTGCAGATGCTTTGCTTGCGAAAAGATCGATTTCTGGCGTGCCCATACTTTGAAAAATTGGGTTTTGTGTTGGCAGGTCGAGGTGCCACTCCTGAAAGGTTTTCCGTCGCGACAGGCTGTCGGCAATCCCGTTGTATCTGCCCGGCAAATATTTGGGGATTATGGTAATTTTGTGTTGCAGTCCTAGGTGCAGGATTTTTGATGCTATGCAAAGAAGTTATTGTGACTTGGTGCCGCCTTGCTTCTTTATGTAAGCAGCTGCCGTTCTGTTGTCGGTTTGAAATAAGACTGTTTTGCCTGAAACTAGTCCTAATTTCCTTCGAAGAACTTCGAATAAGGTCCATAACTCCTTTTGATTGCAATGCCAATGATTTTGCGAGGTATTCCAGTGACCTGACAGCTTCTCGTTGTTTATCACGGCACCCCATCCTATGTCTGAAGCATCGGTCGTTATAAAAATTGAGGCAGGAGCAATTTGAATTTCCGATGTTTCTGAAAGATTTTGAAGCCACCAGCATAGTTCTTCTTTTACTTGGCCCGGTATTTGGAAAATCTTGTATCTTTGTAAATCCGGGAGTGACTTTGATGCGATCTGAATGCGCCTGCAATGAAGGAAGCCTAAGGGTATTACGTTGGCTGCAAAATTTAATTTGCCCAGTAACTGCTTAGCATCCATCCAGCTCCATTTTCCCTTAGATAGCGTGTTAAGGATTGAGCTTTGAATATTAAGGATTTTTGAAGCAGGTAAGATTTTCCTATTTTCTTTTGTGTCCCATATTAAACCCAGATATTCAATTCGCGACTTTGGTGTGAGGTCGGTTTTGTCCGAGTTGATTTGCCAACCTAGTTCTTTGAGAAAGCCCATGGTCCAGATTGCTTGTTCAGATAGTTTATCAGCCTCCTGGTGCATGAGCAAGAAATCATCTAAATAAACAATAACTCTAATGCCTTTCTCGCGTAATAGTGAGGCCACCCAATTAGTCGTTTTACTAAAAATTGACGGAGCGCTCGATAAAACAAACGGCAGGCAATTCATGTTATATATTTTCCCATTAATCGTTAGAGATAGATATCTCCTATGAGAATTATGGATGGGAATGTGATAGTATGCATTCGAGATGTCAATTTTTACTGAATTATCCCCTTGTTGTATAGTTTGAGCAACCTTCGATAAGCTTATGAGCCTAAATTTTGGGGGATAAACGTAAAAGTTCAGTGAACGCAAGTTAAAGATCAACCTATGGGAACCGTTAGGTTTTTGCCTTAGAAAAATTGGCGATAGGTAACCGCTATTGAAAGTGTTATGCGAGATTGCTTTGATATCTAGCAGGTTCTCGATTTGTTGATGCATAAATTCTGAATTTCTAGGTTCAAATAATTTGGTATTGCAATTTGCAAATATAATATTAGGAGGTCTTTGAATAAAGGGGATCCGGTATCCCCTCAAGATATTCAGAATGGAGCTCCTAAAGATTCCCATAGGTCTAACCTTAACTTAAGTTGACCAGCTTGAAATACCTCAGAATTAGGATTTCTTTGTAGCGGCTTGAGTTGTTTTGGTCTTGTTGAAACCTGACGTGCCGCCATCTTGTTTTGAGCGAAAGTCACGAAAATTGCGTGTTGGATGTTTTTTGTTTTTGTTGCCATATTCTCTATGACCTTTAGGCCCTTTTTGCACTGCAATTTTTCTCCCAGTCTTATTGTTAAGACTGGTTTTCCTCGGGAAGAACTTATGTGCCCCCCCCTGATCCTTAACCACTTCCGACAGTTTTTCTTCGGAGAAGAGGTGAGTATCGGATGGAGAAATGTCGTGTAGCATTTCACTCAAAACTTTGTTCGCGGGTTTGTAGGTTTCCCGTCGAGCTTGGATAATTTCAGCCCTTCTGCAGCAGCCCATCTGAGATTTTCTTAAAGGCGCAATCGGGGGCGAGCAGATGTTTTTGGATAACTGTGCGTAGTTTTGCATCCATGTTTTGACAGGCTTCCCGAAAGGCTTTTCTTTGAAGCAGCAATCCGTAAGTTATAGCGCCCAAGGTCATATCGGTTTTTTCGAGTTGTGATGTAGAACTCCAATTAGGCGTTATTGTTGCCAAGTGATTGTTGACCTTAAGTGCTGCGAACACTGGAGTGGCATGGAATGTTTTTTGAACTTCAGCATAGCGGATGTTTTTCCATCCCTCTTCGTTTAGGCGTTGATACTTTCGGCCCTGATCGACCAGATTTGGATCAGCTTTGACTAGTTTCGCTTCGGCTTCCGTGGTGTGTGGTAAGAAATCACAATCTGGGATTTCCGAAGAGTTTGGTGTCTTAAGAGCGGCTAGTTTCCTTTGGGCTTCCGCAATTTGTTCAGTTAGTGCGGCTTCCTCAGATTCGGCAGGGAGAAGAACACTTGATGCTGTAGTGTTTACTTGAAGTCCTATGTCGAATTCGGGAGCTCCAAACTCGTCATCGGGTCCAGTGCTGTCTGGCAACGATTCAAAGGATTCATCCAATTCTGCAACGGCTTTGTCACTTTTGGATCCAAAAGTCGAAACCTGAGTCGCAATATTTTCGATTGCTTGAGTTTGTTTGGACAGAAGTTCCATCATCTTTTCTAAGAGGATGTGCGAACCAGACGCTTCGTTTGCCACTGAAGCTGCCCTTGACACAGATGGCTCGCGACGTGGTGTTTTACAACTACGGGAACTTACTGGTGACACAGAGCTTCTCTTTTGAGTTATGGTCGTGGAGGCCACATCCCTCGAGGTTAGCCGTGGTTTCAACGCCTTAACTGTGTTTATGAATCTTTCATAGGATTTTGAATGGATCCTTTCCATTACACTATGAGGCGCATATAGAAGTGCTCTTCCCAAAGGCCATTCTAAAAGTTTTCGTTTAATCAAACGATACTTCTTCTCGGATAGCGTAGGGTCATCTGGGGAGTATGCTATCGCTAGTTCATACCTCGGTAGCGCAAATCTTAGCTTCGCTTCCATCGTGGCGGATATTTTGTCCCCAAACAGTTCCGGGTAGGATAAGTCCTGAACCTCCCAGAAGTTCCAGCCCGTCGGGTAATTGTCTTCTACTATTTGGACAACTCTGTTGAAGAAGTCTTGTTGAACTTTCGGAACTCTGTGACACAACTCTTGCATGGTTGTTGTCTTTGCGGACGCCATCGTCTGAAAAACCAGCAAAGCAATCATATAGGATGTGTTTTGCTAGTGCCACTATGAGAGTAGCATTAATTGATTCGACTTTAGTAGTGAATCGATGTAATTAGTCGTATTAATTGATGCGTCTCGACGCCTCAATTGAGGCGACCGGACGTATCGATTGATTCGACGAGTCGTCTCACTGATACGACCGAGACGCATCGATCGATTCGACTTGGCGTCTCATCGATACTACCGGACGCTTCGATCGATACGACCGGGCGTCTGGGTTGATACGACTGACAATGGAAATAAATCCAAAAGTTTTTAGGTGCGTTTCTGTCATGACTTGACAGTTTGTCCTTCATTGCGAGAAGACAATTGCTTCAAAGTATGAAGCACTTCGTAGCGTGATCTACGAAGTACACGTGTGCTTGAGTAACGTGTTTCGCACCAACTTACACGAGTGTTTTCCGTATCTATCTAGGGACACCCATGTAAGAACAATGAATTGTAAGTATTAATGTGTAGTTACTTACTTTTGAATATTTTCGTTCCTGTGAAGTTGAATTTGACTGACGACGCTGAGATTCAAAAGCGTACTGAATACAAAATGGCCGCCTGCCTTGGCGCTGACTCCCACCACTAACCACAGAGTACAGTGCAATGTCTTGCATTGACTCCGTTACAGACGACTAGATGGCGCTGATGTTCTGAAGGGTTATCTCTCACAGTGGGTCAAGCCTGAAGGCTCGAACACCTAAATATACGTATCATTTTTATTGATTAATCACTTCCCTCTCTGAGAGTGGCCTGTATCTATAGCGGCGTTACGTATTAAATTAAATGATGAATCACATATAGGCTTCGAGGTATTAGGCTTCTATTTTAATTTTTTTTTATTTTTTATTTTATTTTATTTATTTTTGAAACAAACAGTCTTACAAAGATATTACTACGTGATAACTTAATACTATATAGACCTATAGTTTCCAAATTGATTTTAACATATTAAACAATGTTGCGTACTTAAGTAAAAATATCAAACTTATTTGGTTTTAGTTATAGTTACTAACAATTGCCATTACGAAGACGTAATTATAAAAATATGTATGTTACACCTAGAAGTATGAGCGAGTAATATTTTTACACAGACCAGATTAATTTCAATCCGGAAAACCGGTTATCCACATGGAAAAATTGTTTTACTTATTATATATGTATAATTAAGTAGGTATTACTACTTTCTAAATACACTTTTTAATGACTCTATTGTGCAGTTAAATATATCTATATCAATCAATTTATCATTATTGTTATAAAGTGCACAAGCACGCTTAACAAACATATTTTTTGAATGAGCTGTTTTGCTAAAAGAGATGGAAAACAAATGCCCGGAACGACACTGGCGTTGCCTATTACGTGGAACTCTGATACGGATGTCATGTAAAAGGTTAGGGGCATCAATATGGTTATTTATGATTTTATGTAATAAAACAGAGTCAATGCAATCTCTTCGACATTCAAGGGATTGAAAGTTTTGGCGATTTAAAGATTCTTTATAATCTTTGTAATCATTACCAGTTTTAAATTCAAGGGACTTCAAAAACTTTTTTTGTAGTCTTTCAATCCTATTTATATGCACATTATAATAAGGTTTCCATACCGCACTCGCAAACTCAAGCCGACTACGAACGTAACTGTTATACAATATCTTAAGTGTTGACGTGTTTCTAAAGGGTTTACTAATTCTCAATATCATTCCTAATTGTTTAAAAGATTTGTTCAAAATATGATCAATGTGCGGTACAAATGTCAGTTTATCGTCCATAATGACGCCAAGATCACGAATCTCCTTTACTCTTTGCAAATCTTGGTTACACAACTTATAGTTAAATTCCGACAGCTTCTTTTTTCTTGAAAAACTTATTATGTTACATTTATCTGAATTTAGAAATAGATTGTTTTCTCTACAAAATGTTTCAAAAATTATAAAGATCACTTTGTAAAAGTTCACAATCTGCATAAGAGCGAATAACTCGATAGATCTTCGCGTCATCAGCATAAAGAAGGACATTAGAGTGGGAAAATGTTTTAACAATATCATTAATATATAGAGTAAATAACAAAGGCCCCAAATGAGACCCTTGAGGGACGCCTGAACTTATATTTTTACTGTCCGATGTAAACCAGGGTTTACATCGGACTACTACTGACTGTGTCCGATTTTCAACATAGGATTTAACCCAGCGAAGCAAATCACCGTGCATACCGAGTTCCCAAAGCTTATTTAGTAAGGTATGATGACAAATTTTATCGAAGGCTTTGGCAAAATCGGTATACACGGCGTCTACCGAAAATCCATCATCCATAGCCTTCAGTATAACGTTGGTAAATGTCAACAAATTCGTATCAACTGATCGACCTTTGTAGAAGCCATGCTGGTTGGGTACAATGTGATGTCTTACAACACTAGACAATTGATCTGTTACTATTTTTTCTAGCAGTTTACCAAATTGACATAATTTTGATATAGGACGATATTTCTCAATATTACGAGAGATAGGGCCTTTAGGGACAGGAGTAATCCATGCATGTTTCCAAATAGTAGGAACACAACTTTCAGTAATAGATTTTTTAAAAATAACTGTTATTGGGAGTGTTAACGAGGAAGAACATCTCTTAATAAACAAGGGATGCATTCCATCGGGCCCTGCGCCTTTGTGAATATTAACAGAATTAAGATATTTTTTAATGATTTTTTCATTAATTTCAATTGAGTGGATATCTATTGAGGGATTTATTGGTGAAGCTAAATTGTCGACATCACAAGAACTAGTATTGTATACTTCAAAAACAGAGTGAAAATGTTCATTAAATAAATTACAAATCTGTTCCCCGTCGGATGTGACGGTGTCTTTATATTGCATTGTTTGCGGAAGCCCATTATTTGAAAAGATGGATTTTATATAAGTCCAAAAGAATTTCGGATTATTTTTTATATTTTTTTCTGAAAGAGATATATAGTTACGATAGCATTCTTGTTCGACTTTTTCAGCCCGTTTTCGAAGCAATCTAAAACTATCATAATCTAGTGGATTGCCATATAACTTCCAAAGCTTGTGAAATTTTCGTTTTTCTTTTAGAATTTTTCTCAATGATTTGCTATACCAAGCAGGTAGTTTAGATGATGAATAAAGTTTACGTTTAGGGACATACTTATCAATAATACCATTCAAGCAGTTATATAATTTTTCAACCGCATCTTCACAATTAAGATGACTAAAATAAGTAGACCAATTTATATTTGACAACTCATTATTAATTTGTTCGTAATTCGCTGAATGAAAATTGTAAAAAAACCTTGGCAAGGGCGCTAACTGAGGCACGTTATCAAGTTCTAAGTCAATCATTAATGATTTGTGATATAGCGCGTCCTCGGGGACCAATGGTTCATCACTTACAGTCACTTTACAACACCTACTGCAAAATACTAGATCAAGTAAATTATTACATGAATTAAAAACACGATTATATTGTCTTAGGCCTGTAAAAGATAAAAAATCAGTCATAAGTTGTGATGCATAGTTATTGCCAGGCAATAGATCTACTGCGTCCAAGGTCAGTACCCAATCAGCTTGAGGTATATTAAAGTCCCCGGTTATTAAAAATAGATCATTAGCATGGTCTAATGTTAATTGGCACACTATGTCAAAAAAAGAGGTCAAGGATTCCCTATAGTAAGGACCGTGTGGTATATAAACACAGGCAATGTTTAAATGACGATCCTTTTTAAGTATATCCGGCGCTAAATGAGTATCATTAGCGTTACCATTACTCGATGGGGTTGACAACGGAATAGATACCCACACACACTCGCAGCCGGCGGCCGGCGGCGCCGGCCAGTTGCGGCACACGGGTCGGCAGCCGGCCCGCACGGCCACGACCACCCCGCCGCCTCGAGCAGCCCCGCTGTCTGTTAGGGACCGGTCGCAACGATATACGCTGTACCTATTATCAAAGAATTCTCGGTCATAAAAATCAGCTGTTAACCAGCTTTCAGATATACATATAAAGTCGTAGTCGGATTGAGCTACATGCGATGAAAAGATATGTGACTTAGTTCTTAAACCCCTTGCGTTTTGGTAATAACCATTAAAAGTTTTTATAGACATTATTTAGTAATAGAAAATATATATATATATATATATATATATATATTTTTAAGATAATAACCAATATTACATGCCGTTCTATCAGTATAAGTAAAGTCTAAAGACAACCGTATACACAACTCACGCAAAACATCGATAAACAAGTATTTTCCCTCCCTTTGTTGCTTGTATAGAAGTATATAAATTCCAAACCAAACCTTACGAGCTGTGCCGGTTATATCCATATAGATCTCCATTAGTGACATAGTAATTAAATGTGTTTGTATACAATTACAATCAAAAATGTGCATGTATTTTTTAATTTGTTTATAGATGTTAGGCATATGGGAATAGTAAACAAACTGATAACCGTATAATGTAACAGTATACAAATGAAAAATTAAGTTGTTATGTAACATTTTCATAAGAACAAAACAGTGAAAATTTCGTTTGTATGTAGATTTGCATAATAAACTACACAAGAGTCACTTTAATTTGTCTAAATCTGCGTGATCGTTAATGTATATTACCCTGCTGTTATCGTTCTTACGCATTTGTATTTTGCAGTCACGTATCCATAAATAAGTATATTGTAGTTCACTCTTAATCTGCCTGGCCCGCTTTAGGAGAAGTTTGTTGTTCGGAGTCAGGTGATCGCCAACATACACGCTGCACGCCGGCCCCGGGAGCTCCAGGTCCGCTGTAGTGATCCCACGTCTGGCTCGAATAAGAGATAACAATTCATCCTTACGTTTTCGCTGGGTGAACCGAACGATAATTGCTGGTGGACGTGTATTTTTCTGTGTACCGCTGTCCGTGCTTTGATAGCGGCGGACTCGATGAATCATATCTACATCGCCGTCCTGCAGCGTAAAACCAACCTTAACACATATGTTGTGTAAGATTGACATTAAGTTTTCTCCTTTACTAAATGTGATACCCGAAATTTCCAAGTTGTTCATCATAGAGAACTGTTTAGCATTATTATTCTCTTTTAACAGCATCTGAATAGTCTGGTTAGCCTCACTTAAGCTCTTTGGAAGCGAAGAAACTGTTGCTTGCGTATCTTCGACTATTGAAATTCTTTCCTTAACCTCCAAAACTTCGGCTTTGAGTTGGTTATGTTCTTCCAGCATTTTTTGTGACAGCGAGCTAATTACACCTATTTGTTCTTTAATATCTGTTGTGATATCTAGACGCATTTTTTCCATATTTTCATTTTGTTTGCTGCTAAATGATGTCAAGAATGACATCATTTGTCTACGAAAATCGTCCAATTGTTGCTTAACGTCGTAGTCTTCCTCTGGCTTCTTTCTTTTTCTTAATGTTATGTTGAGTGGATCCAGCTCCATACCATCCGGCCCAGAACCAGTTGAAAGTTCGGGATTGGACCCGTGCATGATTAACATAAACGGAAGTTCGTCAATAGGAAAAAAGAAACACTGTTACAAAAACAAATCGGACACAAAGCACGCGAAACTTAAACTTATTGTAAGCGTATAGAGTATGATTTTCACTTGGCAAATGTTAGGATAAGGAATATAACGCTGGTACACAACTTCGTCGCACGGGTTACGAGCGCGCACGATTTTAATGTTACTCTTCGTTATTAACGTCAAAAATGCAGGTCTGAGGTATCAGTTGGAAAAGTGAGTGTGATAGCAATAGACAGCCTGTAGCTATTTAATCAACAAGCTGCGGGGCTATGATATTTGCCATTTCTAAGCCTCAACACATAAAGAGGTGCGTTATGTTAACGTCTGTGTGTCTGTCGTAGCTCCTAAACCAAAGGACCGATTTGAATGCGGTTTGTTTTGTCTGAAAGCTGACGTGATCGCGATGGTTCAACAAAATCGGTACTGACAATTAATTAATTGTTAATTACTTATGTCACTTATCGTTGCGAATAAGACATCCGTCTCTCTCGCACTCATATAGTTGTCAGAACGTGACGGACGTCTTATTATCCACAGCGATACGTGATAACATGGCAACCATATTTTCGTAATACCTAGTCATTAGCACAGCACTGCTAACGTGCTTATTATGATTATTTTTCAGTGTTATTATGGACGCCTCCATATCGTCACGATAGTGGCAATTAAGCGATCACTGCAGGCTATACGCAACTCCAAAGGGGGGAAAAACTTGGTTGTTTCTTATCTTTGTATATGGCTAGGATCAGAGGGGTAATCAAAACACGTAGCTTTCCGAACGAGCGTTAGCACAATTGAATAGTATACATTACTACAAAGACCGGGAAGTAAGTGGTTGCCGGCCGAGTACATATTATACTCGGCCGAGCATAGCGTGACCGGATAATTATGAGGCTGGCAACGCCTTTTCACGCCGAGTTATGTATAGTGTTTTTCTCAAAAATGCAGTGAAAAAAAAAAATTCTCATGGCTGAACGCCGTGATGCTGTGCCACAAATATACCGGGTGGAAAGGCACGACGATCCTTTCCGCAAAGGGGGGTTTGTATAAGTGATGGAGAATCGATTCGTAATGTTTAGATTTTTGTTACGAACAATTAGTAAAAATATTAAAATTAATTGATGTTCTTCTAAGTGATAAACCTGCTATTACTAGGTCCGTACTCATAATTGTATAAACATATTGATAAAGGTCACTGACCCTTGCGTAATTGTTAAAATGTTACTGAACCTAATGAGGATTGTCACTTGCAGTATTTTGCCTGTAACTTCGAAACGCTTACGAATATGAGCCTAGTTTCTTTAGAGGAAATACTTTATTTATTATTACTTTTTTTCTAACTTAAAAATTACACGCGCAAACATATAAATAAATTTAAAAACACGAAATTATCCAAATAACACTATTAAATAAATACATAAATAAATATAGCTAAGATAGTGAATCTAAAATAAATAAATATTACTTCTATGTATTTAGAACAATAGTAAAAAAGCACACACACACAACATTACATATATATAATATAATAGAATCAACACAAACTCTAATCACTGAATAGTAATAAATAAATAAATGCTCTCTTAAGCATCAAAGGCAACTACGCTCGGCACTTGTTAAGCAAGCCGCTTCCGATGTTTCGACATCTGTGTACTTTACCGCTCGGCAACACAAGTGCGCTCGAGCCGGGCTGCGCTTACGCAGCGTTATCTTTGTGCACTGCAACACTATTGTAATTATTGTTCTACCCGTCCATACCATACATTTTTATTTACTGTGCTCACTAGTTTTATAGTTTATTACCTACTTAAATTTATAAATATTATGAACTTTGCATGTTGTACTTTCTCATATAAGTGAATTATTGTAATTCTTTTGAGAAATAAAGATCTTTAAACCGAAATACAGTACTACATACATACACATTCACGCCTTTATCCCTAAAAGGGGTAGGCAGAGCACATGAAACTTATGTTCCAGCGCCACTTTTAGCATAAATGTGGGTATAAAAGATCGACAAAATGTGATATTGCAGTGACAGGTTGCTAGCCCATCGCCCACAACACACTTCAACCCTGTTCCCTTAGTCGACTTTTACGACACCCACGGGAAGAAAGGGGGTGGTGAAATTCTAACCCGACACCACACGGGGGAAACACGGGGATACAGTACTAAGTCTAAACAAATCCCCCTTTTGCGGAAAGGATCTTCGTGCCTTTCCACCCGTATAAAAAAAAGACTTCAATTTTGTATGAACTTTACATGACACTTTGAAGCCTGTTATAACGCACGTAATGACGATATTTCATTGCATGAGTCGTAGAGTTTTCAATTCGAGGGGTAGCTTTTGAACGACCGTTAGTAGCGAGCACATTGTACGTACGTCGGTAGATCTAAATGTCACTTTTTATTTCGGACAGTGGATTTGTGACGAGCATTCGAAAAGTTACGTGATAACTCTTCTGGTTACAGTCGGCATCATAAATTTTGTATACCTACCTAGATACTAGCTGGTTTAGGACCTAGGAAATGCTTATTGTACCCCAATATGGATGCAATACTATGTGAAATATAAACTACTGTGGTTTAGTTATGTACGTGGTACATTGTTTCCTGATAACGTACTGTAAGTATACCTATACATAATGTAGTGAACGATTCCGGTAGCCAGCCGAGCTGCACTTGGCCTAATTCCGACCGCCGGATGAAAGCGTAGGGCTGCCACACACAAATGTAAACTTTAAGGCAACTGTAGACCCTAAAATAGTAGCTCGCTCGCTCGCTAATAATGTGGTTTCGATAGGCTGCGTTCTAAGAACGCAATACGGGCGCACGGGGTAATTTTCGGGGGGGGGGGGGGGGGGGGGGGGGGGGGGGTTGTCGACATTATTTTTAATAATAACGAGTTACCAATATTTTAATAAAGAACCGTGATAATCACAGATATAGAGGTGATAATGCATCTGATATTTTATGCGAACTCTTCAGAACCCTATTTCATCTACATAATATATGTACGGCTATAGGAATAAGTAGCCCTTTGAGTCGGTGGAGATTTCTCGCAACTGCCCGTGTATTGTGTGGGAGTGTAATGAAACGACGTGGTTATATACAACATGTTGGTCCATAATTTTTCAGTAGCGATGCTATTTACAGGTAGCATTATGTACGAGTGAAGGAAAACATCGTGAGAAAACCGGCCTTATAGCCGTCTAAGTGACCGTGACAGTACCGTGTGAGGTCTAGGGGTAGGTCTACTCCCTCTGGGTTGGATGATCAGATGGCAGTCGCTTTTGTAAAACTAGTGCCTACGCTAAATCTTGGGATTCTTTGGAACACAACCGGGAAATCACTTGGAGGATGATGATTTTAGTGAGTTTCCGAAGCAGTGAAACCAATAGAGGCAAAAGCAAATAGCGGACTCTGCTGCCAGTTAAAATATCTATGAGCTTAAAATTCGTTTCACTCCGTAAACAAGCTCTCAGTCCGGGCATGGTGGATACACAGAAATTTTGATATTTGCGAATGAAACATACATACATACATACATTCACGCCTTTATTCCCATGAGGGGTAGGGAGAGCACATGAAACGTATGTTCCAGCGCCACTTTTAGCATAAATATGGGTATAAAAAATCGACAAATATTTGCGAATGAAAATAAAGCGGCAATGTAAGTAGCCCTCTACACAGTTATATATTTACTTCCGGCCTTCATCAGATCACAGGCAAGGTTGCTGGTTATACCTACCTACTTAATACAATGTTTTTTTTATAAAATACACATTCTTATGAAAATAAATAAACAGACTGACAAACAATTAACAGACGGTTTTGCCTATCGTTGAAGACCGATCTCCAGTAGACCCATTATAATTTTAGAAATAAAAATTTACCCCTCTTGCATAAACCCAAGTCACTATTTTCGAATAACAATTGCCGCGTCGGCAGTGTGTTGTACTAGGCGTGTTTTCTATATACATTGAGATTCTTGCATTATTATTATTATATTATATCGAGCCCGTTATGTCCCACTGCTGAGCAAAGGCCTCCCCCCTCTTTTTACAATCATCGCGGTCTTGAGCAATGTCTGGCCAGTCTTTTAAAAAGGAGTCCAAGTTGTCACGCCAACGCCGACGAGGTCTACCGCGTCTCCATTTTGAGTTTTGCGGCTTCCACTCCGTGGTCCCTTTGGAGATTCTTGCATACACCGGTAAAATCTGCGGCCCCGCGTTTCGCAACGGGACGCGGTGCAGTGGGTGGATCGCCTTACGTAGGAAAATAACCACACCGACTCAAGTATTTTCTCATTTGTCCACAGAACAACACTTCCAGTTGCCCAATTCAGCCGCGGCGACTTCTCCCTGTGGTCTGTCCTGAAGAACTGCGTGGGCAAGGAGCTTTCCAAGATCACCATGCCGGTCGTGTTCAACGAGCCGCTGTCCTTCCTGCAGCGCATGCTGGAGTACTTAGAGTACGCGCATCTACTGCGCATGGCCTCTGAACAGACGGACCCTGTGGCCCGCATGGAGTACATTGCAGGTAATAAGACTGTGATTCCTCCAGCGCAGACTGGAGTACTTAGAGTACGCGCATCTACTGCGCATGGCCTCTGAACGCATGGAGTACATTGCAGGTAATAAGACTGTCATTCTTGCAGCGCAGACTGGAGTAGTTAGAGTACGCGCATCTACTGGGCATGGCCTCTAAACAGACGGACCCTGTGGCCCGCATGGAGTACATTGCAGGTAACAAACAGGACTGTCCCTCCAGCAGCGGACGCTGGGGTACCTAGAGTACGCGCATCTGCTGCGCATGGCCTCTGAACAGACGGACTTTACGTTACATTGCAGGTAACAAACAGAAGACTGTCCCTCCAGCGCTGGCTGGGGTACCTGGAGAACACGCATCTGCTGCGCATGGCCTCTGAGCAGACGGACCCTGTGGCCCGCATGGAGTACATTGTCCCTCCTGCAGCGCACGCTGGGGTTCCTAGAGTACGTGCATCTGCTGTGCATGGCATCTGAACAGACTGACCCTGTGGCCTGCAATTGCATGGAGTACATTGCAGGTTACAAACAGGACTGTCATGCGGCGCATGCTGGGTTAAGGTTAATGAATCGTTTATTTATGGCTACGCATTAACATAACCTACACATTACCTATTTAGAATGTGTTCTGTAAAATTCAGCGCCCTGCCTGTTATGATGAATTTGAAGGCAACTTTTATGTTTCTACACTCTCTACACCTACTGTTCATGGGCAAAATACAAGGAATCCAGTTATCTATCGTCAATTATTTGCAGCGTTCGCAGTTAGCGCTCTAGCTTCCAACTGGGAACGTCTGGGCAAACCCTTCAACCCGCTCCTTGGAGAAACCTACGAACTGGAGCGTCCTGAGTTCAGAGCTGTCTGCGAACAGGTCTGTGACATGACTCATATCGAAGCAAAGTGAGCAACATCCTTTATATTATGGTTGAAAATCGTAAAGGTGATATTTTTTATTCAGCGATGTCGCTGTAGCAGCCAATTGCTATTCAAAGTGGCTACATTAAAAAATTGGATGTTGCTGATTTTGCTTCTTTATTTCTCACATTATAATTTTCATTGTTTATATATCACTCACCTGGGGGTTCCCAAGAAAGTAAATGATTATGGTATGTCTATATTAATAACTAACTAAATTGGCTCAGTGATCCAAAAAGGGTATTGGCCTCCGAAACGAGAGCATGCCACTATTCCGATCCTGCGCCTAACGCAGAAGCTAACGCAGATCTGCATGTACACTAACCATCCAGCAATACCTAAATAATAATCGTTATGAAAGAAAAACAATAGCAGTTCAGGGTATTATTAAAATTCCGCTTTACTTTTGGCGAAATATAATCATAACCCCCTAACCTAACCTAACGTAACTGAATGATTTATTATGTATTTAGGTGTCCCATCACCCACCCGTGTCAGCCTTCCACGCCGACAGCCCCCACTTCGTGTTCCACGGCTCCGTCCATCCCAAGCTGAAGTTCTGTGGCAAGAGCGTGGAGATCCAGCCCAAAGGCCACGTCACTGTTGAACTGCCTAGGTAGGTCCACGGGAATTACTTAGTGTTGTGAGTTATAGCTTGGCCGAGCCTTAAAGTCTTGAGCCCTCAAGGTTAACCCGAGTCTTCAGCTGTGCAACGCTAGTCTTAGCTTTAACGGATTTCCAAGGCTCGGGTAAGTCGCAGCACTGGAAGGCCAGCCACAAGATTTGCAGTGGCACTCTTTGCTCCTAAGGCTGATCGGCTGGTGTTCTTGAACATCCAACCCTCACTGTTGGACTAAACATGCTAGTTGTTGAAAATCCAGCAGTATTTGAATTCAGACGTCATATTTGGATGTGGTTGATTTTTTATTTCTTCCTTTTAGGTTAACATGATAATGCTTTATTCGCTGTCTTATCGTCTTGACATCATGCATCATTAATAAAAGCATACATACATACATACATTCACGCCTTTATTCCCAAGAGGGGTAGGCAGAGCACATGAAACGTATGTTCCAGCGCCACTTTTAGCATAAATGTGGGTATAAAAGATCGACTAAGTGTGATATTGCAGTGATAGGTTGCTAGCCCATCGCCCACAACACACTTCAACCCTGGTCCCTTAGTCGACTTTTACAACACCCACGGGAAGAAAGGGGGTGGTGAAATTCTAACCCGACACCACACGGGTAATAAAATCTTGAATTTTGTAGTGCTTCTGTTAAGCAGTTCGACTTTTTCCAGATGGGGCGAGGCATACACCTGGACGAACGTGAACTGTTGCGTCCACAACGTCATCGTTGGCAAGCTGTGGATCGAGCAGTACGGGGCCATGGAGGTCACGTGCCACGGAGGCGTGGGCCTGAAGGCGAACCTGGCCTTCAAGCCGGCTGGCTTCAACAACCGGGACCTGCATCGCGTTGATGGATTCATCACAGACCAAAAGTAAGTCCTGGAATCACCTTTTCGACCGATGCTGTTTTTTAAGTCTAGACTGTGCAGCAGAAGCTGGCGAAACAACCCTTGAGGGTTTTGTTAGGAACAGAATCGCTAAGCAAGTTGGTAAGTACTTATACACGGTGCCCGTGACCATTGCGAGAGAAGTTAACAGCATATTCCTGATTATATTTTAAGTTTAAAATGTTAATGATCATCTCCTAAATTCGGCTCGGTTGTTGAGATATTTCCATTTTCCTGAAAAAATGTTGTAATGAAATCTCCAGTATGAAACACCTTTATGATTGCGACGTTGCGAGACTTAACCAACTAATAACTTGACTGAAAAAGTCAAATCCAGTTCTGTCACTATGATTGTTTAGCATGACATTGTTTACGTGTCAAGTATCAACAGAAATATCGGCGTATTATTTATAATAAATAAAAATGAAGAAGGAATCCAAGATCTAAAGTCAATCTAAACAATACCATTCCAATAAACCGGAAGACCTGTTGCTAAGAATAGTGACAGTCTTTTTTGCAAATTATTTTGTGGAACAAAATAAATATTGATTGTTTTACGTGTTGAGAGCGTTCACTGATGCCGGGGGCAAGGAGCGACCGAGTGTTTGTGCGCTGTGCACCCAACGTTTATTTCACTTGCTTTCCAGATGATATTGTAGAAGACGCTGCTGCGCTGTGAGATATGCCTGCGAGTGGGAGAACTACTTGTAAATCGAGCTCGTTCTATTGTGCACGTGATTATTGGACTAATAAACGTCATTTATAACGAATTATGTACCTTTTGTTACTATTTGAACAGTAAAGTTAATATTAACTCTTACCAAGACTCCATTCATATTAGAACAGGCTGTTACACCATGAATGGCCAGCAAACCGCAGAGTTAACGACTCCCTGTATCCAAAGTATGTAAGGGGTCACGTTTCTCTGGAGCTAAATGTACTCAATGATTTTGTACCTTACTAAGCATGATTTATTGCATGTACATAATCCATACTAATATTATAAATGGGAAAGTGTGTGTGTTTGTTTGTTTGTCCGTCTTTCACGGCAAAACGGAGCGACGATTTGACGTGATTTTTTAAGTGGAGATACTAGAAGGGATGGAGAGTGACATAAGATAGTTTTATCCCCGAAATCATCCCCTAAGGGGGTGAAATGGGGGGTAAAGTTTGTATGGAGCTGCGATATAAACGAGTTCCACGCGGACGGAGCTGCGGGCAGAAGCTATTAAGAAATACATATCAGACATAATCTTACACAAATTGACCTAGCCCCTCGGTTCCACGCAAATCCCTCCATAGATGAAGATGAAAATAAAGTACCTAGAAGTAATGTTATACACTCCGAACATAAATAAAATATTCAGTATTTTTATTTTTCATTTATTACATGAAACTAAAATTTAACAGCCTTTCTATTAATAACACATTTTTTTTATTTCACTATGAACACTCAGAACGAGTTAGTGAAAAAAGATTAACTCCAATATGCTTTTTAGCCATAGCGGTTGAGTTAATGCCGTCTGCAGCATTGAATACTCAAGCAAGGGGCACACTGATGTGACTCGTACCATAAGATGCACCATGCAAAAGATTTCCTTCAGCTTTCGTAACTAAAAAGGCCGGTCGCCTCATTGAACTGGCCTCCATTTTTTTAATATTGTGAATTTGATTGGTGATACCAAATACTATTGTTCAAACATGATGAATTAGATTATAGAAAATTGAAAACAACAATATCGATGACACAAATGAAAGTCATTAATGTCATTATGTCGGAGGAATGAAGTGGGAAATTTTCAAGCGGTAAGTGGCCGCTTGAAAATTTCCCACTTCAATCCTAACTATTCTAAGGAGTACCAATTGGCGGAGTTGGGTATGCGCGCACGAAACAACTTGGTCGCTGCCGACAGAACATCTATCTCTTTTGCACGCTCAAAGTGGGAAGAAGTGCAAAAGAGACAGATGTACTGTCGCCGATGTCTGTGAAGTTAGCATATCAAGTTTTAGCAGATCACAAAAAAACTGGAGTTCTATTCGCATGCAACATAGTTCTATAGTTCCTGATACATTTTAGCAATAGTTCTGGCGTTTTTACCACAAAAAACAATCTTGTGTATTTCAAACAATTGATATGCTAACTTCACGTACCTAGCATATCACTTTACTCCGAATCGACTAAAAATTAATATCCTGCCTTTTCAAAGTGTTCCCAAGAGTTCCTGATACTTTAAATACAGCTAGCAGAACTATCTAGCATGAAAACTTAAAAATAAACCTTTCTTTAATTCAATGATATGCTAACTTCACACGTGATCTGCTGATAGTTTTTGAGGAGTTCTAGGCTTGTATTTGGTCTTAAATGATAGCTCTAGCCATGTAGAACCTAGAACTCCGGAGTTCCAGGCTCTAGTGCTACATCTTATACCTAAAGAAAATTTATGAAAACTGAAAATTTTGACATGCAAGTGCTATACGATAACAAATAAATTTTTAAATGGCTCTGGCTTGTTTGCTAGACAATAAAACAGATTTGCCATTAGAAAATAAAAAAATCTTCAAACCTAAGCTGAAAAACTTACTTGAAAGTACGAAAATAATTTTCATTGTCTAAGGACTCAGACTACTTATATCCAAACTTCACACGTGATCTGCTGATAGTTTTTGAGCAGTTCTAGGCTTGTGTTTGGTTTCGAATCATAGCTTCAGTCATGTAGAACTAAGAACTCCGGAGTTCCAGGCTCTAGTGCTAAATCTTATACCTAAAGAAAATTTATGAAAACTGAAAATTGTGACATGCAAGTGCTACATACAGATTATATGCAAACTTCACACGTGATCTGCTGATAGTTTTTGAGGAGTTCTAGGCTTATAAGGCCGGCGATAAAGTTGCTTCGTGCGTGCATAGCCTTACCAGACCACAAATGTTTTTTTTTTGATAAGGTGACTTAGACTTGCGTTATGTGATTGAGCTTTATTGGAAAAGGTATGTTCTTTTATCAGCTAGTCTATGCCGATTGACAAGTCGTGTCGTAGATTTTTCATTCGACAAGAATAGATTTTTATTGTATGCTAAAACTAAAATGCCGCGTCCGCGTACATTCCCACCGGAACACGTGGCAGACATCATTTTTACTTACGGTTTGTGTAATGGCAACTCTATGCAATCTGTCGAAGAATATCGACATAAATATCCGAATCGAACGGTGCCCCATCATTCCACTTTTGTGGGTATGTTTAGGCAGTTACGTGAAAGGGGAATTCGAGCGAATAACTCCGAGCGACCAATAGGATTGGACATCGAGACTGAAAACAGAATTCTTAACCTTATCACCGAGGATCCAACCCTATCAACACGTGGTATAGGCATTACTTGCGGCGTTAGTAGCAAAGCTGTATGGAGGTGTTTGAAAAGACACAACCTCCATCCTTTCCATTATAGGAAGGTGCAGGGGCTAATAGACAATGACGGATTTTCTAGGGTAGTATCTTGTCAACGAATGAACGAAAAACTGGAGCAGGATCAAAATTTTTTAAGAAAAATATTATGGACCGATGAAGCTCAATTTACAAGAACGGGGATATTTAATTCCCACAATTTCCACAACTGGATGGAAGAAAATCCACACAAAGCTTGGGAATTCTCTCATCAACACCGGTTCTCGGTAAACATGTGGGCAGGCATTATTAATGACCAATTGATAGGGCCGGTAGAGTTTCCGGCTAGACTGAATTCGGGTCTGTATCTAAATTTTTTACGCAATGATTTGAATGACCTCTTGGAAGACATCGATTTGGAAACTAGACGGTCTATGTGGTACCAACATGATGGAGCACCTCCACACTATGGTCTGATTGTTAGGAACCACCTAGACCGAGAGTTTCCAAATCGATGGATTGGTAGAGCGTCTGCAGCAATCCGATGGCCACCGAGGTCCCCGGATCTTACACCATTGGATTTTTATCTTTGGGGGACTTTAAAAAATATGGTGTATTCAAAACCTATTCGTTCCCGAGAACAATTGATCGAAAGAATTATGGAAGCGGCGCAGCAATTGAAATACAGGCCTGCCCCACTTACCGACCACATACGTAGACGGTTAAATTTATGTCTAGAAAAGGATGGATCCCAGTTTGAAAATGTTCTACATTAAGTAACTATTAATATTATTGAAGATTTTTTTTGTTTATTTTTTAACTTGTGTTTTAAGCCAAAAGGAGCTTGATGTGTTTTAAGCATAAAGATTAATCCAGTAACCTTATCGCCTGAAAGTATGGGGCAGTATGCGTCAAATCCGGGAGTTCTGATTTTTTGCAGACTTGTTTATGATGTTGGCCTAATGAATAATCCAAGTTTGTGACCTTGAGCGCCGAACGCAACTTTGTCAAAACTCGAATTAACCGCGAAAACATCGTATTTTTTAACAATTTTGCGGATTATAACCCTAAAGGACTCATCATATCAGCCGAAAGACGTCCACTGCTGGACATAGGCCTCGCCCAAAGAGTGCCAAAGTGACCGGTCCTGTGCCACCCGCATCCAGCGGACTCACCCCTAAAGGACTAGTTTTTGAAAAAACTTACTCAGAACGTTTTTATAGAAGACTAAATTTGCTACAATATGATACTAGAATTGTCTCTGTGGACCCAATAGTTTCCGAGATTAAGTCTTTCAAAGTTTATAATTTTTTTTCGAACTTCGCAATTTTTTGCAATAAGTATCTTAGACGTCACTCAAACAATTTTAGCGGGATGAAGTTCCAATTACCTCCAACGGAGTGTGCTAGTATTGCTCGTGTGAAGTCATGAATGCGACCCACCTCAAAATGCTCTTTGAGACCAGAGCTTTTCCTCTTCATCCATGCCTTTAGGGGTTGTGACTCGACATCCTGCTTCTTTGGTTTAGGGAAGAAGCAAATAATGTCCATAGTCGAAAAAAAACCGGACGTTGAAAGCAAGCTGCGATTTTTCTCGACACCTTCTCCACACCTGACGAGATAGCAGCAGCAGAAGAGCGAGTCATAATTTCTCTATACGGAGGCAACCCCAGCACCCATAACCTTGACGAGCTGCGGTACCAACTATTCGCCAAGGCTGCGACGAAAACCAGCTTCAATCTAGCCAGGTTACCTCCTACACTTTCCTAAGAAAGTTTTTTCTAAAACTAGTCCTTTAGGGTTACAATCGCCAAAATTTGAAAAAAACACGAGTTTTTCGCGGTTATTTCGATTTTTGACAAAGTTGCGTTCGGCGCTCGAGGTCACAAACTTGGATTATTCATTAGGCCAACATCATAAACAAGTCTGCAAAAAATCAGAACTACCGGATTTGACGCATACCTACTACTGATGTATAAAGTTACTGGATTAGAAGTACGAAACATACTATTTTTATTTTATTATTACATTCAAAGTGAGGCACCTAATACCACCAATTACCATACGGTAACCGAGATTGGGGCGGGTGATTATTGGTCAACATCTGTTACCTTTTTTTTTTGTATAAATGGCTAAATAATGTGGTATCATTTTTGGACGTTAGGTAGAAAGCCCGTAGGTACGTACTTCGACCAGCAAACCAAAAAAAAATACCAAATTATTAGGTAGTTTCTAAAAAAATGGTGAAAAATTAATGAGACGTTAAAAACGCTCTAAGAATCGCCCGGGCGCGTAAGAAGTCTCATCAACGAGCTCAAGTCGGCTAAATTAAATGAATGTCAATATCAAGTTAATTATCGAGTCGTGCGCTGAAGCACTTGAGATTCTTAGAACTTGAAACCTTTTTCTTTCATAAAATGAGGTATGTCTAACTTGTTCACATTTAGGCCTCTTACAGACTGGCGCGGCCTGGCCGCGGCGGACAACAGTAAACTTGTCCGCCGCTGTCAAATTTTCTGTTGTCCGCCACTGCAGGACGCGCCAGTGTGTAGCAGGCCTTTTTTTAAAGAAGAATCTAAACGGTCATTTGAATAATCTATGCCCAATAGAAAAATAAACATATGACATTGTCTGACGCACTAAAAAGAGATAGCAATAACAGACGTTGCCAGCTTGTCCTAAAGGCACGTTTTTACTAGAGTAGCAATTATTATGTATGAAAATCTAAAGAAAAAAAAAGGTGTAATTAGACCTAGGTACATATAACATTTATTACTCTTTATAACCTCAGGAATTCGTGGTTAAAGTCTCTCGCAATGCTCGCGGGCACCGTGTATGTGCCATAATTTTGGTACACGTGCCAAGCGTCTGAGTCGCTTAGGAAACCCTTTCTAGCTGGAGTGTAATCTGGCAGATTGGGATCTGTAGGTGGGCTACGGCTATTTTGGTACGACTGGCTAAGGAGGTGGAGTAAATGGAGAGTATTTTATTTACCAGCGTTATCTTGTGTAGTTGTGCAAGGTTATTAGTAGGTTCCCTAATCCACTGTACTTACTTATAGTCTGTCTGTCGTTTGAGGATAGGCAGAAGAAACTTTAAGTGGAGAATAGCGACGTACCTAAAACATGAAATGAATTTCAATCACTGTAGATAGAGAAACAACGACAAGTAGTAAGAACTGGAGAACAATACCTTAATAAAATTATTGCTTAATTATTTTTCAGCAAAAAGAAAATCCGCTTCCTCTACGGCAAATGGACGGAGTTCATTAAGGTATGCAGCGCGGCTGCGCACGAGCAGTGGGCGCGCGAGCAGGAGGCGAGTGCGACTCCCGCGCATACGCCAAAGAAGGTGCTCGCTAAACTCAACAGCTTCAAAGTGGGGGCGCTGCGCTCCATGTCCATACAAGATGTGAGTTGGTTTTGCCACAATCTTCATAACTTTGACATTTTTTTAAATGATCACAGCCGAATGTCATCTCGCTCATCTTTGCATTATCTCCACCTCTCAGAACTACAAATCAAAAAGTTGAAAAACCCCTGAAATTTTCATCTCAAAGTCCAATATCTCGAAAACGGCTAAGCAGATTTTCATGAAACATGACTAAGAACACTCGTAATAAAATTATCTTTGACAAAAAAAAACCGCATTCAAATCGGTCCATCCGTTTAGGAGCTACGATACCACTGACAGATACACAGATACACAGATAGACACGTTAAACTTATAACACCCCTCTCCTTGCGTCGGGGGTTAATAACTCCCCTAGCTGCTCCTAGGTGTAGGTATGTGGTTTTGGGTGTCCATGGTGGTGAGTGCAATCGCCAGTGTTCCCAAGTACGCCCAATGCAGAGAGTGAGGGACCAGCCATTTGCCTGTACCTGTCAAGATAACGAGTCTTAAGTTCTATAAAGAGTTGGCAACGCGCTTGCTCTTCTTCTAGAGTCGCTAGTGTTCATAAGCTACGATGGTTGCTTATTATCAGGCAGGCTGTATGCTTGTTTGCCACCGTTTTAGTATAAAAATTATTTAAGATATTGTTTGTGCTCACAGTAAACAAAAATAATAGATTTTCACATTTATCTTAGAGACCATCCAAAATTACTTGAGGATCTTAAGGTAAAATGTTCAGTGTTTGGCTCTCGTACCGTACCCCCAGTAATCTAACAGTAGTTTTAGCAGTTAGAAGATCAATAGTTTGATTCAAAAAGTGTGCCTTGTGAGTAAAGCATCTGACAAATGAACACTGTCGTTATAATCCAGCCTGAGGATCCGGACAACGACGACGTGCCGAAGTCAGATGAGGCGTACAACATAGACATACCAGGCTCTACCAGCCTGTGGGAAGCACGGACCCGCCCCACCAACAGTGCTCAGGTAAATATACTTACCTATAGATTTCTCCAATAGCAGGTTAGGTGAGGCTACCCGGAGCAGAACCAAGGTAACCGATATAGCCCTCAGAATGCACGTAGAACCGATGGCCTTTGGGGCGGAAAGGTTCTCGAGTGGCGACCCCGCACCGGAAGGCGCAGCGTGGGTAGCAAGGTGGACTGATGACCTGGTAAAGATCGCGGGAGTCCGCTGGATGCGAGTGGCGCAGGACCGGTCATTGTGGCACTCTTTGGGGGAGGCCTATGTCCAGCAGTGGACGTCTTTCGGCTGATATGATGATGATGAGGTTAGGTACTCGAGTATAGGACGAGCGCGCAGCGTGCGACGACGAGATCATCCAAGCGTTTTAAGGGTTGTATCCTAAAGAAGCCCACGGTTCGCTTCGGGTACGTACCTAATCCCAAGACTTGGTACAGGCACTGTTTAGTTTTAGTTTTAGCCTGCTATCTGAGTCAACTGACCTTCCAAACCAGAAGGCAAACTAGTGCTTGTTGGGATTAAACCGGTTTCCGCACAATGTTTTTCTTCATCGTAAAGCTTCTGTTTAATATCCCCCGTGTGGTGTCGGGTTAGAATTTCACCGCCCCCTTTCTTCCCGTGGGTGTCGTAAAAGTCGACTAAGGTAAATAGTAGGATTGAAGCGTGTTGTGGGCGATGGGTTAGCAACAACACTGCGATATCACATTTTCTCAATCGCCTCGGGAAAAACGCGTGAATGTACAATACGTTAATTTTTATGTGAGCCGAGGTTCCAGCCCACGACCATTGAAAGTCGCCGCTCGGCTACCGTGGCTTCATACACTTCATACAGAGAGTATAAGGGCTGAAAAACGGGTCCAAAACTTATTTATTTATTTAAACTGTATTGTACAGATAAAAAGTACATATAGCGGACTTAATGCCTTAAGGCATTCTCTACCAGTCAACCACAGGGCTAAACAGAAAAGCTTATACAGCTTTAGCAGGCAGTTGACCAAGAAAAACACACATGAATAAAAGCATAGGTACTTACTTTACTTATTTCGAAGTTCCTCTCGTATCTAACATCTTCATAACATTGCAGTATTACCAGTTCACTGAATTCGCCATGTCCCTGAACGAAGTGGAGCGCGACATGAAAGGCCAGTTGTGCCCGACAGACAGTCGGTTGCGGCCTGATGTCAGGCTCTTGGAGCAAGGAGACATTGACGCCGCCGCCGCTGAGAAGACTCGACTGGAAGAGAAGCAGCGGACGGCCAGGAAGGCATTGAAGAAGTCACCCGATAGTTGGCAAGCTAGGTAACTCACGTTACGTTATCAGCACGGCTATCACGCGACGGCGCGCGAGCTCGATTTCGAGCCAATCGAGAGTGTGTCGCGGCTGTCCCATGATAAACGTGCTGAATATTGACGCTACTGTGAAATAAAAGACTGCTAGGTAGGTTTGAGAATTTCCTCAAAAGATGTCGGGTCGAAAAGACCTACGCCAGGCTGTTCCTGGGATAGGTCATCAAGGACATAAACGCTACATGCCGTTGGAAAGGCTCGACTCGAGTAGATTCAAATAAGGAAGAGTTCCGAGAAGTGTCCAGACGTACAGTAGTACCACAAATATAAATTACAACGATGTACCTGCGCAGAAAGCATTTTAACCAATCATAAGGCAGCGCGTTTGCGCTGGTAAAATCTTCAACGCCCATTGGAGAAAACTTTGCGCGCGACGTTGGCTGCTCCGTCGCCCGCAATCTTGTCTGGCGCCATGAGCGGGACAGCACGACACCGCCCTGTCATTGCATATTGTACCTTACGAATTGTGGTTTTGCTCAATTTTTTGGAGCCAGTGCCCCCAAATAAAGACACGAGCTTTAACTACAGTTTATTTTGCTTTTTCAGGTGGTTTAGCCAAGGCACGAACCCTTACACGAAACAGGAGGACTGGCTCTATAACGGGGGCTACTGGGACCGCAACTACCAACATCTGAAGGACATCGACATATTCTAAGTCATACAATGATTACATACACTCTAGTGAATTACTGTATCAGAGCTCTTTGCTGGCCATATTGTTTTCTATGTGCTTCCAGTATCTACATAGCGAAGCTACCTGTTCAATATTGATGATGTTAATGAGGATCTTTAGCGACATAAAAGTGCCAAACCTTACTTATTTGATGCAAGTATGAAACTTGGCACATTTGTCCCTTGTTTCAAAACAAGCCGATTAAGATCAGTAGCCCTCGGGAGTCCCCATTCCAGCACCGGGGAGGGGGGATTAAAATACCGCTCCACCCAGTTTCATTCGAAAAATTCCATATAATAGGTCAAATCTAGTATCAATTTCGGATAAAGAGGGGGGGGGGGGCTACTGAGGCTTACCGATCTCAATCAGCTTATATTACACAAGGAACTGTGCCAAGTTACATACTTGTATCAAAAAAAGTGAGGTTTTTCACTAAATGCCCTCGCTATGTGTATCACCAACATCGGTAGAGGCAAACCTATGGTTTAGGTAGGTACATAATTTGTGGATATTGTCATCTTCCCCTAGCCGTGTTCGGCCTCAGCCGCTGCTAATCGCTGCTGAGAGCGTCGCTGGTGCACCCTCAGATGACTGACAGCCAATTTTTGACCCATTTTACAAAAAAGTTGTACACTCTTTTTTCATTTTGATATAATCAGGTTTTTCCTACTAATAGGAGAAAAAAACTGTCCAAAATGTTACATATAATTGTTTTCCGTTCCGTTACCACACCATACAAGCTTAGTATGGAAACGATAACGGAATGGATTAAAAAATCTTGGGACACTTTTTTTCTCGTATAACATTCGAAAGTGCTCTCGATTATGAGTACAAAAAACCCCATTATATGAAAAGTAAAACAAAGGTCGAGTATACCACTTTCTGTGTAAAATGGTCCTTTTGCGGCGAATATACCTAGTCGATTTTGTATGTAATCAGCACAGATAGCACAAAACTTGAGAGATAAACTATTACATCTCTTTCTAATTGTTCTTATTAGAAACAGACTTACTACTGCGAGTACTAACAGAAGGATTGCGCATGAGCAACCTGCACTAGTGAAGACGCCATATTGGTTATACGTTGGTGACGGGATTATACTCCGTCAGTCTCTCAGTGTCCGACGATGAATTAAAACGAGGTAAGTAGGTTTTCAAGATAACTCATGAAATGTTTATGAATTTGTACACCAAAACTCATACTCACAGCTCATAGCTAGCTATCGACTTTTTCCTACATTTTCAAAGTTTAATTATCTTTTACTGAACTGAGCTTAACAAAATCTAGCACTGAATGTACTATTAAAACTGATCATTCACCCTAATGCTGTGTTTTTTTTATAAGTACACAACAACAAGACACTATAATAAGTGAGTAAATTTTAATAAAGTCATATTTTTCATAAATTGATAATTAGTACTACCTATTTCATGTAGAGAATAGCTTAACATTACAGCTAAGAACCATTAGTAAAAGTACGTAAATTGACTATTAACATAATTTAAGGACAAATTTTAACGCGTGCATATTTAATCTCAATACGAAAGTACGCAATATCATAGACAAAGTTTATTAATTATAACAGATGTTTGGAGTCAAATAATATTTCGTGTATATGTTGACGCCTGAGGGGCTACCGGGAAACGAAAACAAAATTTGTCCGTTGATCTCTCTCTCTCTCTTTCGAATAACCAATTAAGACAGAGAGGGAGGTCAAACGAACTTCGTTTTCGTTTCGCGGCATCTGAACCATCTGCTTGGCCTCATACATTTTGTAGGTAAAGAACCTGTTAGAGCGAGGGAAAAATATAGAATCGAATCCTATTCTAAATGCTCAGGGAAGCTAAACCTAAGCTTAGGATAAGTAAATGTATACTAACACTATGGACATGGTCTGAAATAAATAATTTGAATTGAATTAAACCAGTGCGACCGCAAGGGCATGTGTGCCTAAATTGAGAACTTGCTTAGAAATGACTAAAGGCTCACTACAAAGGACGTTTCAATTTGGACGGTTAATTGTTTGCCACAACCCGCTTGTGGCAAAAAAAAGGTGAAGACAATAAAGGACATATCTCTCTCTGTCACATTTAATTATTGAGATTTGTTTGTACTTCGACTATCATTTTATTATTATTCGCTTGTGCTAAAATGTATGACGCGATGTAGAACCATCTAGTCCTCCTTTCTTCTAACAACTATAAATATGAAAGTTAAGTAGTATAATAATTAATGTTCCACTGTCTCCATTTAGAAAAAACATATAAGAATTTTGTATAATATCGCAACACATTAACAAATTGGAGTCAATTACTAAATAATTAGATTAACTTTGGGGTTTTGGCATTGGTAGGAGTAGAAAAAGTTAATGTCTATATAAAATACCTAGAAATGCTACTATCTTTGTCTAGCACGCTAAAGTTGTTCTTGCATAAATGCAATGCAAACATGTGCAATACTTTGTTAAAATGTATATAGTTAAGTCTAGATTCGGAGCGAAATGATCTCAATATTGTAGTGTTATAAAAGTAAACTATGATTAGCATTTGATGCTATTCATTCTTAGTATAAGTCTGTATAGTTTGAATAATAATTTTCATACAGATTAGTCAAATACTTTGTCATGTATTGGTTACTTTTAAAAGTATTAAAGCTACATAAACCTACCATGTCAAAGAGTATGGAGGTGTAATAAAATTTGATATTTTCAGTTTACTTAACACATTCACTGCCAAGAATCGCTTCGCGCTACGCTTGTAGCCGATGCCGTGGTTTTTCTCGTATGTAGCAGAAAGCGACTACGGCGTAGGCACCCGCTAGGCGGGTTCCTGCCAGTGAAAGTGTTAAGTAAATCGTTGTCTTCTATATGTATTGTAGTGTATTGCTATCCTTATCTCGTGCGCATACGTCACGTCACGATGACCGGAGTGGGGGGCGGGGCAGTAGTTGTCCGACCGTTGCCGGGAGTGGTGGTGTGCTGTCGAGCCAAGGAACGTGTAAATAGCAACACCGGTATACCTATAGAACGTGCAAATAAGTGAACACTACATGTATACTGTGTTAAGCACATTTGTTACTCTTCGTTTCTGTATCGTGTTCTCTTATAAGTAATCAGTGGAGTAGACTAACTAGTCTTAAGTAGAGTAGGTATATTTAAAATGTGTACAACGTGTTTTTGGCTTTAAATATATTCCGACAGGAACACAACACCACATACATACCGAACAAGTACTGTTGTTTCTATTGCTTCGGTATTCTCTATGGTGGAGGAACTCCCCCAGTAGGCAGCTGCAAATATAAGCGAAAATGCCCCCACAGATTGGGTGCCATTGCTATTATGCGGGGACGGGGGCAAGGTGTCAAAACGATGCCAGACAGCTTAGTTCGAATATCCGTATACCGGGCAGGCACGTGTTTAGGTAGACTTTTTTCGTTCGTCGCAGAAGCTTACCTCTCCAAGAACCTTTGTAGACTTGCCAGTTGCATATAATGGAAGGCTCACGTGCCCGTTGTGTACTCGGGTCTTCGAAAATAGGATCGGCTACGTGAGCCACACCAGAGGACATGAACGCCAACGCCGGAGTTGAAGCACGGCGTCTGCGCCGTGGCCGAATTCGGAGAGCGGAGTACAGTTACGTCTGCCCCCTTGGACGAAAAGCTAAAAACTTAGCTTCTCGAGCACACATTCTGCAGCTGCGATGAGTTTTTGAAGCTAGAATACTAAAGTTGACATAGTATGAAAGATTTTTTTATTAATGAATTCTTTTGACATGTAAAATTGTATTTTTTTATCAATAAATGAGTGAGTAGTTCGAAAAAATTCATAGAATGTTTGTAGTAATATTAAAAAGAGTTCACATTTTAAGACGTCAAGAACACGTTGCGTCAGATTTTTTGTGTATGAATTTGTGCAAAGTTAGTTGGCAACCAGAAATCGTAATCACAGTCGCATAGCGAACATAAGGCGCGCCAATAAAGAACAGTTTCAATAATGGCGGCACATTGCACGCAGAACCTATGGCCGTTGGGGCGGAAAGGCCCTCGAGTGGCGACCACGTAACAGAAGACGTAACGTGGGTAGACCCCACAAAGTGGACTGATGACCTGGTAAAGGTTGAGGGTCCACTGTATGCGGTTGGCGCAGGACCGATCACTTTGGCACTCTTTGGGGGAAGTCTATATGATGGTGATGACGACGATGACAATGAGAATGATGATGATGATTATCATTATACGCGGCTTATGGGGGTCTATACATGTCATGATTTGTCAGCCCCAATTTATCAGAATCTGACTAACTGCTATTGTCTGGAGCCATGTAGCGCTGTTGATCCACCTGTCAAACGAGTTGTACTGAGAAATTTCATGCACATGTGGTCGGATTGTTACATCTGTACGCCACACCAAATTATGACTTCGACTTGTGTTGACTTGTGTGTGTGCTGACTTATGTTGTACTGACTTATGTTGTACTGACAAATTGGGGTAAAACCACATAATCTGTATACCCCATTATAGATTGATAAGGTAGGGTAAGGTGAACAGGATCGCTTCATTTATGGATTCCAAATGTACGTGTGTTTGAAAATCCATTTGGTTTAGAAAACCAAAAGCGTGAATAATAAAATGTATAATACCTATAACTATTTTATTAAATAAATGATTATGGCATGTGGATAGCAATTATGTCCTGAAAGGCAATAAGTAATTATAATTGTAGGTGATTTAATAGTTTTATTATTGTGTTGCATAGTATCAAACACTAGGTAAGAGTTTAGTTCCGTTTTGTAGTATAAATTATACCACTCTTAGGGTGATTTTACTGTAATACAAATGATGCAATTTGTCACAAAAAGTTGCCTTGCTTTTTGCAACAGTTAAAAAAGATGTATTGCTGTCTCATTACAACTACAGCAAGATGTTGTGATATATTGCTAGATTGTGTTGCTGCCTTACGCCGATGCCCACTTGAGATTATTTATTGTGGCCGACTTTTTATAAAGCTGTCATTGGAATCGGAATCTTTTACCTTGGACAGTACAGATGCTTTTTAAATGAACTAAATACTTTTCACCTCACCGGCTCGAAAATCAGCGCCCAAAAGTCCATTTTATCCGCTAGCTTGGAAAGAGTTTTTGAATTTTAAACGTGACGGTCAATCGCGCGATCCAACTTTTTTCTATATACAGAATGAGAGGTGCGTTCAGAAACTGATGGTGTTATGCCAATAATAAGTTATTAATATTTTGATAAAATAAAATTGATAATACGTATTCTTTCTTAATTAAGTAGGTACATACGACAATTTAATATTCAGACTGACTTATAAGGATAAAATACGAATAAATAAATTTATAATGTCGTTTTATTTTTCAAAAAATTTCGCTTTTTCCAAATTTGGAACGCACCGTTTCAAAAGTTAATTAAGAAAAAACTCATATACATTTAATTTCGTTTTGTTCTTAATCCACAGACAGTAAAACCTAAATAATTGTGGTTATTTATAAATTTTAGTGTAGAACATATACATATAGGAATTTTGATGCCTGCTAAGTTAGCGGAAAAAGTGAATTAAGCGTATTTGATCCTTAGTTTAAACCGTTAGTACCCAACAATACTTTGACTTTTTTAGTGTAGGTAAGCGTGAAGTTATTTAAAGATGCAAAAATATTTATGTTACATTTAATAATTATAAAATGCTAGATCTTGATGAGATGTAAACAAACCTTTATTGAAATTACTTCCATTACATTTACTTACATACAATTTTCCTCGCGGTGGTGAGGTGAAAAGTTGTGTGTTTCGCTTAGCAGCAAAATTGTTTGGCGCCTCGTGCCTTGAAAGCCTCGCTATGCTCAGGATTGTACTTTTGTTATTGTAATTTTACAATCCTTCGCTAGCTCGGCTTTCAATACAAGCACTTGCGCCAAACAACAACTTTGCAGCCTTGCATAACAAATAACTATTGATGCAATCCGGCCAACTCTAATAATATCAAGTACCTACCTACTTATACCTCGAGTGATTTTAGTGACATACGTACTAGCTACGAACTGCTACGAGCTACGGTGTAGCACACGTAGCTTGGCTTCCAATTAACACGTTCACTGCCAAGAAAGAAGCGCTACGCGCTACGCTCATAGCCGATCCTATGGTTCCCCCGTATGTAGCGGAAAGCGCCTACGCATGAGATGTACGAATTGCTGTCTCACCCTAACTCGGGCGTCTCTATTTGTTGCAATTTATTATTTAATCTAATTTACTGTACTGACCTCCTAGAGTCGGTGTTCTAGTTATAGCCATTTTGTTTTTTATTGTTTATGATTATCATGTATTTCTGATTTAGCTTTAATTTATATTGTAACTATTAATAAATATATAATAACTGTATGTCATGCACTAAAATAATTATTTTCTGTAGCTACAGTATAGGCGGGATATATATTTTATTTTATGTAATATAAGACCAAAAAGATGGATATAGTACCAAAGAGATGTTGGTTGTAAATGTAGCCAAAATAGGCTTTAAATAGATCGTGTACATGTTCTAGGGAAATGGTTAATGATATTCACACGTATACCTTGAAATAAATAATATATGAATATTATGGTATTTGACTTGTTTTCTTAAACCCTTTGCACAATAAAATATTTTAGCTTTTGTCCCTGAGCTATTGCAATGACCTAATTTCATTTTCGAAAGATTAGGTTTAAAGTTTCAAATGCCCAGTCCGTCTCATCCTTGTAGGGAAAACGCGAAACGAAAATGTAGTTCGTACGTTTATCTCCTTTTCTGTCGCTCATTAGCAAGTCATAACAATAGTCATAAATTTGTGGGTGACGGGTGAGGTAAGGTTAAAACAAGTTACAGAATAGCTGTCAGCAGTGGGTCGTCGCGCCGAGGAAAAGACGAGTTTATAAATAAAATCAATATTGATTTCGGTATTTTTATGTATTAAAAGTCCCAATGTCAATTCAAATCCTTAACTTACCTACTTACAAACTACTTTCCCTTAAAATATAACATCAAACACGATCACATCAGAAAGTTACGATATATATTTTTTCATATTATGTTGTAGGTCTGTCGGAAAAGATACTATATGTATTCATGGCACATCATAAAATAATATATTTTAACCTATTAGTTATTTCACATATAAGGTAAACGTCGTGATGCTTGACATTGACCTTTTCAATTAAAACTTTCAATCTTAATTTATAACAATAGGGGTGAACAGTTAGGTGTCAAACATTAGGACGTTTGCCTTGCTTTATTCATCATTAAAAGATAAAGCTTATGGAAACATCAAATAAATTAAGTATAAAGGAGGAGGGTATTTAGTATTAAGGATAATTCCCGCCAAACGGCACGCATCGCAGCGGCCCGGAACGGATTTTATAATCTTTACACGACATTAGCTTGACGTGTTCCGCGACACGCGATCGTAGCCGATAGTATGCTGCAAACTATACTGTGTACATAATTGAATATTGTTTATAGATTGTAAAATCCGTTCCGGTCCGATGCGATGCGTGCCGTTTGGTGGGAATTATCCTTTACGGTCATATATCAACTACAACTGATTATTATTTAAAAACACGACTACCAATTATAAAGCCACATACCCTATTGTTAACCGGGCTAACGGGACGATTCTAACGATACCTCACACTTATCGGTTTTAGTAAGTATCAGGTCGATCACGTAACGAATTGTACGCGCGTCAGGGAGATCTAAACGTCCCTTTTTTTTTTTGTACGGAAAAATTACAGTTGACTTGTTCTAGCGTACTTACGTTCGGAACGTTACGCGGTTACCCCTCTGGTGGAAGCAAGAAACCCACATACATAGTAACATTTGAGAACGTTACAATAATACTGATAATTTTACGGTTAAATGTCATATTAAATGTCAATACGGGCGACATGTTTCGAACTCTTCGGGAGTTTCTTCAGGATGAGTGTCTTGACGGCGGTGTCGCTTGAATCACTGCCCGCGCCCGCTCCAACCGGCTGAATTATTAGTATTATTTCAACATGTCTCACGAAAGTTTAAAATCGAGGACGTTACATTTTAAAATAGCGTAAAAATAATTTTATTTCCTTAGGTATAAAGGCACTGAGGTGTGCCTCACTCAACTTAATCAATATCACATTCATTCGGTCAAAATTAACCAGTGGTCCCAATTTATACGCTAAATGCTTTTTCCTAGTACATTCAGGCACATTATTATAGTTTTAGTAAAATTAAATAAAAATTGTTTCAAAATTGTGATTTGTGATTTTAATTTATTGTGTAGTTTTATTTTTATTTTTTAACCTCCTGAGACCCCTCGTACTAAATTTAGTACAAATTTCAAAATGAACTTTGTACTTTTACTGAATGTCAAAAACTTCATAATTCAAACCCACTAAAGAGTACCGTGGGTCTCAGGAGGTAATGTAATGGTCAAACTATTACTTCTACTGTCAATGTCATTGATGGGCCAACGGATTGAACCCACTGTCAATACAAAGTTCTCACAATATCATTATTACGCTATTATACCCCTTAACTGTGACATTTCAAATATATACCTTAAACGATTTTATAGCTGTTTTTCAAAGTCTTAATTTCTTCACACGTAAATTGGTAACTTTAGATCAACTTAAATTTACATCATCACATCATATCAACTCAACTCAAGATCAAACTGATTCAGTATTTAATGAAAAACAATTCATTATAATCCCGGTAACTAAGTAGGACCTGCTACCTAGTAGCACAGAATACTATGGAGCAGAGAAGGCCCACTGCCTTAGCGATGACGTCTCATATTTGTGCTCATCACGTCACACTGTACCGAGATTCGAACTGCAGAAGCCAGCTTCGCAGGCAGGGTCACTACCACAGATATAGATTACACTAGATAACTTAAACACCTCAATCTGTATGAAAACCGACCGTGTCACTTTTTTCTACGTACTGTGACGTCACACGGGCGAATTAGTGATGTGAATTCCCCGTTGTCCGCGCAAAAGCATTTTCTTAATATTCACGGACAACCGGCTACGACAACAGACGCGCGCGGAATGTCAGTCGGAGTGCCAACTCGGAGACCGAATTCGGACACGCGAAGTACATGCATTTGCATGATCTTTGTATATGTATATCTGTGGTCACTACCCAAATCCCGCCTAGCAACGAGGTCGTCGTGATCAAGATACAGGGTGAAACATAAGTTGTAAACATATTTTTTTGTTTATATCGCAGTATTTTAAAGCTAATTTCATTGCTTTAACTCTAGAAGCAAACAATTAAACTTTATTGATAATAATTTTAAAATTGGTAGCAAAAACATCAAACTTTTGGTCACCCTATTCAACAAGACTTGGGCTGTAGCTTAAAAGTGACAGTTTAACGTAGCAATTAGGGTGACCATGAGATTCAGCAAATTTGAAACAATATTTTTAAGTAACGAATTAACAAACAAAGTTTACATATTTTTGCCTGTTGTCACGTCCACGTGTTTAAACTAAAGTTAAACAGTAAGAAACACATATTTATGTTCACGACTTAGGATTCACCCTATATTATTATGTGGCGTTGACAAGGCATATTTAAATCAACATAGGTATTCAGTTAACGGCTAATATGGTCCTACTCGTGTAATATGTTGTTATCGCATCGAATTACACAGGAGAATGCCGTTTATGAGAATTCAGAGTTGAAACAAAAGTTTGGCTTTATAGCCCTTAATTTGGCACAGTTCACAAAAGAGACGCGTACCTGAATCTCTGTATGCTCCAGCTGTCAATTCACACAAATTTTGACCCAATCTATTGGCGTTTTAAGTCTATCATCATATGTAACGTAAAACAAAATTGAGTTTTCCGGTTCTTTGGTACAGTCAACGTCAATCGCTACGTTTACACGTTTGCACCTTATTCTAATGGCGAACAATGTAAACATCTCTTTGAAGTCGACTGTCCATCAATTATTATAAGTATGAATTAAAAACGTGTCAACGTGGAGCATTAAGCTAACGTCATTTACACGTTCGCTGCGCCATTAGGCATGTATGTGTATGCCCGGTCAATGTATGGTAAATTACAGTCGAATATTTTCCCGCAGGGAACGTGTAATATTTAACTTATTGCGCTTCCAGACCCGAGTCCAAGAAGTCCTTGAGATGAAGGGGGACGAGTCGGGGCAGAGGTCGTAGGAACTGGAAAAAAAAATACTTTAATTATTACGGAGTCCCTAGTGTTCTTGAACAGTGACTGGGTTATGGTACAGTTTATAAAGCTAAAACAAAAGCCATAAATCTGACAGAAGGAACTATAGAGTAGTAGTGATCCTGGAAGTGTAAGGCGTAAGTGCACGCTCCGCTACGAGCGGGGCGTGGGGCGTCCATATCAATTCCATTTGTTTTATATGGACGCTGCACGCCCCGCTCACAGCGGCGCGGGGACACTACCGCCTGTATCGCGCAACTTAGCCTGGCGTTTCTTTTCCTAGTGACCAGTGGTTAATTTCAGAAAGGTACAAATTACTTTTTAACAAGTCTAAATCGGCATTACTGTCGCTCGACAACAGGCTTTTGGACAACTTTTGATTTTCGGTGTTGGAAAACACAGCATCGTGAGCAAACCGGTTGAATCCCAACAAGTTCTTCTACATCAATCCTGGGTTTAGGTGCCAAAGCGGGCCCTGGGTTCAGAAACGGAAAGATCTATTAGTATGTTGTAGTTTGTTGAAGTTTATCCAGTTAAAAAGTCCACTGACCTGATTAACGTAGTATAAAGAGCTAGGAATGGTGATCTCGGTATAGTTCCTCCTCACGGCGTCTACAATGTTGTCTGCCGCCTCATCGGCCGTCACGATCTTCATCAGGGACGGGAAACGGATCTTTGGGTTCTTGCATAGACCCGTGTCCACGATGTATGGGCAGATCACCGTCATCTTGATCTGCGGAAAATTGGAAAAGTATTTTAGAATGGTATTTTGAATGTAAGTGAAACGTCGAAGCTCGATAATTCTGCAACCTTAATTCGAAAAGATCCAACGAAGCAAGTCAGTTTCGTTTGATATTTGCATAGTAAATAATCGTAAATAATGCAGTACGAGGGGCCGATGTGCATGGATTGGATTGCTTGCTTGGCTGTTACCAACGTATCACTTATTCAATGGCGTATAATGCGTACTGATGAGCTCCTTCACATCGACAACAAGACTTCGATCATTCAACTACTTATATTCGATGTATTGATGAAGTAAACTGCTATCAAGAACGGATTTCCATCATAACATAATCTACTTATAAGCAACTTAGTTAGTACTTAATGGCAACTTACTTTTCTCCGCCTCTATGAAAACTGTCCAAAGTGACTATACCTCTAGAGACGTGTTGTCTGAAATTATACTCTACTTACCCCACTGAAATCTCTCTTGTCTTCCCTCAACTCTTCATGCAACGCCTCCATCATGCCGCGCACAGCAAACTTGGAGGCGCAGTATGGCACCAGGTTCCTTAAGCCCAGCATACCAGCCATGGAAGACATCGCGACTATGTGTCCGTGGTTGCGTTGCATCATCGATGGCAGGAAGTTTTGAAGCATCTGGAAGCGACATGAGACCTGGGTTAAGGTTGGATCGAAACTTAGTGTCTATACATTGGCATCTCATTGGTTGTGACTGCTGGAATGTGCAAGCTGCCGAATCGGGCTTCTTGCACGAGATTTTCAGCTCCGCAAATGCGAGAGCGAGATACCGTCCTCGAACACCGGGCACTCCCTAATTACCGAGGTTATACTTGTAAGAGTAAGAGACAACGACGCGAGCGATCCGTGACTCAGACGAACACTTTATTTATTCTTCACTATTGAGTTAACCTTTTCGTATAGCTACTTAATATGGTATAGATAGTCAAAAATCTATAAAGTCGATCCGAATTCACGTGGCTATCAGTGGATGGGGCTATGAGTATCTAAGCTATTTATAAATATGAATTACACCTAACATTGACCTCAAACTTCTTGCAGGGCATAGTGCCAGTATTGTTTGCAAAAATTGTGACATCACTGTATGTACGAGTATAATACTAAGATTAGTACCAAAGTCTTACCCAGAAATGCGCCATAACGTTGACCTCGAACATGGTTCTGATTTCCTTCTCGCTGTGCTGCGCCAGCGGCTTACAGGGCATGATGCCGGCGTTGTTCACTAGCATCGTGACGTCACCGACCTCGCGGCGCACGCGCTCCGCCAGCGCTGACACCGCCTGGCTGTCTGTGACGTCACACCTAGAACGTGGTAGATTCATGATTGTTCAATTGTTTTGAATATGGAATACAGACCTACCCCTTTATTTAATAAGTAAATAGTTGAGACAACCTTATACATCGAGCTAGTTCCTAGCCTTAAGTAAAGATTACCTGCCTATACTAAACGACGAATGAAAAATTGAGTCGTAATTATTGATCGAATCTGAATAATGTAATATGAAAATTCTCGACATGGAACATTGTCATAATGCTAAATTACGTCCTAAAAGTTAAATTTATATTAAGTATAATTTATATACGTCGAAGAAATACGTCCATATGGAATTACGTGCACTCCGAAAATATGACCAATCGGAAATACGTCGTAGGTGAATTAATGTACAAAATAATCGGTTTTCATTTTAATTTTGATATTCATTTAAATGAGACAACATTCACTTTGTACGTATTTGAATATAAACCTATTTCATACTGGACAAAATTCCATTTGACCTAGATTCATTTTGAACAAGAACAAAATTCAGGTCATAATAAATTACCGACATTAAAAATTTTACCAAATCTACTTTTGGTGATTAATACTTACTTTTGGTCCAATTTCGAAATGGTCATTTCTTGTTGACCATTTTCCATTTTTAACCGACTTCAAAAAAAAGGAGGAGGTTCTCAATTCGGTTGTATTTTTTTTTTTTTTTTTTCAATGTTTGTTACCTCAGAACTCCGTCATTGATGAACCGATTCGGAAAATTTTTTTTTTGTTCGTATGTATATACTTCCAGGTGGGTCCCATTTTTTTCAAAATTCAGTTAGATGATGGGATCCATGAGGAATTGAGGGGACTCCTCAATTTTATAAGGCACGCGTGTAGTGATTTTGGTATTTTCTGTTATAACTCGTGTATTTACATCCGGAATCATAAATTTGGTGGCGAGGAATTGATGATGAAGACCACAGATGACTTATCGAATTCCTCAATTATGTACTTAAAAGTGCAAAAGTACATCATAGGTTCTGATAAGATTCCGTTGAAATAGGAACTAATGAAGTGCCATTGGTGATGATCTTGGGGAATCGATGGAAGTCCTCAAATATTATCGGCCCACATACGGCGATTCGGTTTTTTTCTATAGTAATCAACGCATTTGCTATCGGAAATCAGTTCATGTGGTAAATTGTAAAAAATAGGAAATGCAGTGCTCGTGGCTTGGTGGAGTACTAAATTGAAGTCGGTTAAAACTTTGTTTTTAAAGTAAATTATTCCATTTGACAATGACAGGTAAATCTTTGTTTACTAAGCAGAAACGTCCGCTAACGAAAGTCCAAATTTCGATCATTGTGGAAAATTTCAAAGTTATTCACCTCGAGCGGGATTTGAACCCGTGACCTCCACGACGACGACGATTCATCTTCTAAAGGGAATTAAACTTGCTTGAAAGTTTGTATGTAGAAATCCAGGGTGAAGAACTCCATAAAATGGATGGCGCTACCGGTCGTATCCCATACTATTAAATAAGCAATATTTGTATATAATCCCCAAAAGGCTGGTTTACTCTTCGACGACGACCAATGTTCAATCTTATTTGTAGATGGTAGCAAGTTCGAAGTTTCGGAAGTTTGAGAAGGTTTTTGATTTTCTTTTTGTCAGTTTATTTTGTTATTTCTTTTCGTATACGATCAAAATTGGTTTTTTTGTTTCATTTTGTAACGATTTTGTAGTATAAAAGCCTAGAATAACTCGGTCCCAGGTAGAAACAAAGTAGAGAAAAACTCAAGATAAAAACAAAGCTTAGTTATTAAGAACAACATTGACGGTTGTGGATTTAAATGCGTTCATGCAGTCTTATCGTTCTTAATTTATGCCTCTTTTAGACCAACACGACACGACCCCAACCTGGGCCAAACTTAATTACAATATGGACCGATAAAATGTTCTGACTGCGAAGTTACGGAAATATCATATGACATTATACATACATTTACAGTTAGATCAGTGTTTCTTTCATAATTTTAGAATGAAATAAAACCCATTGAATACTTTTTGGTACATAATTTTTATTGCTCTAAGCAGGCATCTATCAGCTGAAATTGGACTAAAATTAAGCACGCTAGATGGCGAAAATCGACAACTAACATCAGCGACCTCTATCAAACTGAAATTGTACCAAAATTATGCTCGCTAGATGCTGCTATATCATTAAATAATTCAAGCATTAATAAGGTTTCTTTTTCGTAGAATCATGAATTCTTGTTAATATCTGTTGTAAAAATATCTGAAATTGCGTAAGTATTTAACACGTTGAAAGGCACGCGGCCCGGCAGCATACTACAGGATAAAAAAAACTTCGAACTCCTATGTAAAAAGTCTGGTCTAGTCTATTGTCTCCCCAAGGCCCCAAGGGAAAGAAATACGAAAATCTTTCAGCGAGGACCATGGTGTCGCCATCTAACCCCGCAGCCCACCTGGCGCGTTTCACTGCTGCGTAAGTCCGACTCGATCTTGGCCAGTTTTATCACTAATTTATTAACTAGTTTACGCCCGTGACATCGTTCAAAGCTATCCTATATTTTAATCCAGCCTATAAACTATTCTCGTGCAAAATTTCATACAAATCGGTTGAGCCGTTTAAGCGACATTGAGTAACAAACATACAAATATCTAAACATCAAAAATCAAAACATCCTACCATACTAAATCCAACCAGCCAAACTTTCGCATTTATAATATTACTAGGATTTACATTTTCACTCATTAAACTTAAAATGCCTGCTAGAGTCTATCAAGCGAGTTGTGTCCCTCTGGAAGTTTTGCAAATCCTACTAATATTATTGAATGCTTAAGTTTGGACCTCTATCACGCAAAAACGGCTAAACGGATTAAAATGTACTTTGGTATACATATAGTGTATAACCTGGATTAACATACGAGTATGATACTTTTTATTCCGGGAATCATCGTTTAAGGGGGCGAAATAGGAGGCGAAGGTTTGTAAGGAGCTACCGAGATAAAAGAGTTACACGCGGACGAAGTCACGGGCAGAAGCTAGTAATGTAGTTATTCCCAGTAATGCAGCTCTAATTATTATAGCTAATAATTTATAGGCAGTGAATGAAGTATGGGCATCAGATGCTTTGTTCCCACGATCTATTATGAAGTTATACAATAGGTACAACTCGTAATAGGTATAATAATAATAAAATACAGCTCTAATCACTGTAATAGCTAATAATTATAAGCAGGCAGATAATGAAGTGTGGGCAGATTATTTGTTTTCACAATCTGTTATGTATTTTATAAACAATAGGTACAACTCGCGGCCACCTATGCTAAATATTGATCAAAATGCGCTTCCCTGTTGGTAAGCTTTGGAGTGTTTGCGAATATAATGGATGTTTGTTGTACAATAAAAACACCGATTGGAATCGCCTTTAGAATGTTATTTAATAGTTTTTAAGAATACTCGTAGATGCTCATGTACAAAATCTCATAGCTACTATGCTATTAATTGGGTTGCAATGAACCATCTGTATTACTATACAGAAAGCGGTGTTGGTTAACAACACTTTCGCTACCATGATTCGCTACGCGCTACGCTCGTATCCGATCCTGTGGTTTTCCTCGTATGTGCGGAAAGCGACTACGGCGTAGGCGCCCGCTAGGCGGGTTCTTGGTTGCGAAAGTATTACAGTCTAAATGTATGTTAATGTTTGACAAATTTCTATGGAATGACAGCTGCCGGCGCCATATTTAACGTTGGTGGGTCTGTGGTCGTAAGTTGCTGCAACCCGTTCAATAAAGACTTTCCACTAAACAACGAATAAGTGATTTAATGTTATTCAGCTCAAATGGAAGCCCTAGCCCATCGCCCACAAGACACTTCAACACTGCTAAACCGGTGAAAAGAAATCTAAAAACATTCTCATCGCTGGGGTTCGAACTCGCGGCCATCAAGAAAGAATATTAACCATTGGTCGTCGACTCGTCGTCGAAGAGTAAGCCAGCCTTTTGGAAGAAAACACGGAAATAAGACCAAGCTAGATCGATTTCTCGGCCCCGTAAACCTCTATACTGCAAATTTAATCTGAAAATGTTTACAAATATAGGTATGTTAGTTAAAATTTAATATTACTCGTTTAATAGTATCGGATAAGACCGGTAGCGCCATCTATTATGGAGTTCTTCACTCCGGATTTCTACAAACAAACTTACAAGCTAGTTTTAATCCCTTTAGAAGTTGAATAATCAAACGCTGAAATTATTTTAATATGGAACCATTTTACGAAGTTTCAAGTCCCTAGCTTGACATAAATTTACGCTCTATACAAATTTTCAACCCATTTTGGACCCCCTTACGTTATGAATTTTCAAAAACGCTGAAGAAAAGTTTCTTGTATTTTACATAAAAACTTTATTACGAAGTTTCAAGTCCCATCTTAAGAAATAAATGAATGCCTATAAAAAATGTCAACCCTTCATCACAATCACAATGAATTCAATAGATTTTGATAGAATTTGCCACGAAAAATATACTGGTTGTCATCGCCGCCACGTGGCGTCTACTTGACGATAAAAGACGGCGCTTTTACGTAAACACAATTTTATCCAAACGGTTGTTCTCAAATGTGGTCACCTTAACTCCATCAAACGTTTTCATACATTTCATATGGTTTGACGCGGTGTTTAGGCGCGGACAAAAATCTGGAGAATGACCTTCTACGGCTAGAATATGCTTGGAAATTCGTGATCTTCTGCATCGCACTATTGAAGTTTTTAATTTACGTTGTAAAAATACAATTTCCTTCGAATGCTCTACTTATTGTGATTGGTGTGTGTCTCTCTGAGAATATCAACGGATTTTCTCATTTATAATATTAGTATGATCAGTGTGATGTGATTTGAAGAACTTAGTTCATACTGGATAAAATTATATTTGGGCTTGATAAATTTTGAAGAAGCCAAAAACATTTATTATAAAATAAGTACCTAGTTATGGAAACAATTACATTTTCGTGTAGTTCTACTCAGTAGGGACGAAAATGAAGTGATTTTTGGGCACAACGTTTTTTTGGCATCAAGGTCAAAAAAGTAGCTCGACGTCTAGCTTAGGTCGTTTTTTCAATGATCTCAAACGGGCCATCAAAAAAAAAATTATAACCATTTAAAAAAAATTAACACAGGATACTGAGTATTGATACGAAATAAATTATAACCGTTGTAATTATTTAAATAAATATACGTCTTATTAATAAAAATAGTTTATGGCTCACTATTAGAAAGAAAATTGTTTACTATTCGTGTGGATCCTTGATGTCGCTGTTGATGACTCTCAGTCTCCTGGGTCATCCTCAGTCTCCTGGGTATTATGTTTCCAGGAGACTGAGAACAGGATACTGAGATTATCTTAAGTTTTAGCCAATAACTATGGCAATGCAACATTTTATATCAAAATTATGCAATTCTGTACTCTAATGTAACGAATTTACAACCTATGAACGCAAAAAAAGTGTAAAGAAAACAATGGATTTAAAATAAATAAGTATCAGGATACTGTTAAGGTGACTGGCTGCAGCACAACCTCACTCACACAACTCGCCGTAGCGACTAAGCCAACCGCGAGCCGAGACGGACGTGAGTGGTTGTAAGCAAACTTCACTTCGATCTTTCCCCCAAACCAAGCAGAAACGCGCTAGACGCGGTAATTCAAGCAGATTGTAACATATTTTGATTTAGCAGGAGACTGAGGTAAAAGCCTAGAGACAAAATATAATGTACTTTTCTTTAAATAGGTTTCGCATTTAAGGTAACTTTAGACAAACACATTGAAACTGTATATAAATTATACATTTCTGTTTTAGTGCAGATATAACGTAAATACTCAAGATCAGTGTTTTTCAAAGTGTGGGTCGGCACATATCGAGGGGGGTCGCGAACATAAGCTTCTAAAAAATCTCGTGACTACAAGGAATGATGTTTTTTTCAAGCATGTTCATTTTAATAAACCAGAAATAAATTTTAGACGTGTGCATTTATTTAACTACGACTATAAAATTTAATTTGTATTTTTTTAATTAAGTGCGAAGAATGAGCTTGTTTCATTTTAACTGATTTATTAAAACGTGGTTCCTGTCGTGATACGCAGACGATTAAATCATTTTCCAAATTCAATCTATTCCTCTTCTTTGTTTTGATATCGACCTTTGAAGAAAATGACAGCTCACACAAATAAGAAGTTGCGAATGGTATCAAAATACTAAGGACTTCCTTTGCTAGATCAGGATATTCAGCCATTCTCTTCACCCAAAACGCACCGATTGATACGGATACAAACTCCAATTTTAGCATCCTATCAGCTGCAAGTTCTAAAAGAGCTTCTTTCACAGTGTGGTTGAGATCGGCCAGCACCACGGAACTATTCCGAAAGGTATTTAACTCAATAGGTAATTGTTTTTTTTTTAATTTTGCAAACACTCCACCATAATGGGAATATTAATTTCTACGTTCACGAAATAATCCGATGAAAATTCTTAAATAATTTGAGACATGCAAGGAAAAGATTCAAACTTCAAATTTTGCTATGTATATAATTCAGTTTTCGCTATAAATCCATTAATTTTATCTTTTGCTGCAATCATGTTTTCGTACCTTCCTCGTAGATTTTTGTTCAATCCATTCAAATGGTCGAAAATATCTGCAAGATATGCTACTTTCAATAGCCAAGTATAGTCGAAATAATCCCCAAAATAACAGTCCCACAGCTTAAAAGAAATTTGCTTTGTTTTATGTTTAAAAAGGGGTAGGTTGGGTAACAGTAAAACTACCTTCAGATAACTAAATACAGGTTGCCTTCCAAAACGCATGACTGATTGAATGATAGAAAGGTGCAATCCAAATCTGTGAAGTTAATAATTGGGTTTTAAGTTTAATCGGACAAATGGGGTTTTGGGGGGTCGCGAAGGAATTTTGGTGGACATGAAGGGCCGTGACACCAAAAAGTTTGAAAAACACTGCTCAAGATAAAGTTATGATGCAGCCTTTAAGCTTTCATTTCATCCGAGAGACATGCCAGGAGACTGAGACTTTGGCACTTTAAAGAACAATTTTTGAAAGATATATATTTAGGAGGACCAAATTTTTAGTGTCATACTAGAAACCATTTAGTTGTACAGGTAAATCAATATAATTTGCCTACAAAAATTATACAAAATAAGGTGAGCCGCGGAAAATTCCCTTGTGAGTAGAACCACCCTTTCACCAAATTCTCTTCATGGTATTACTTTTGGTCCCATTTCAAAATGGTCATTTTGTGTTGAAGAATTTCCATTTGTGACGAACAAATATGTTCGAGGGGAATTATTTATTGTTTAGTCGGCCTCGCACGGTCACGAGAAAACTTTTTTTTTTTAAATCTTAGCGGGTAAAATCTCACTTACTCATATCGGTGCGCCTTCCCCTTATTCTCCTTAATGGCGTCTACGGTTTCCTGGTTGCCAGCCGCATTGATATCCACGCAGACCACCACCCCGCCCAGCTTCCCGAACCGCAGGGCTACCTCGCGGCCCATTCCGTGCCCGGCGCCTGTGATCTGGAACGAATAGACTTTTTGCTTATTCGTCATAATCATAATTTTCAACGACCCACCGCTGAGCATAGTGTGTGCAGCTTGCATTGTCCCGGCTGCACTACACTATGAAGGCAGTGGCAGAGGAAGTGGAGTATCTGCCCGTGAAGACCGGATTCATTCTGAGGGTCGTGAGGTTGGAGTCTCGCCGTGACGTGAATTTTTATCCTTTTGTGGTCGGAGTTCCAACAGACCACCTTATTTATCGACCTTTAAGCATGAATTTTGAACGAAGGGAGGAAAGTTCCGGCGTTTTCGCGGTTGGTTACCTGACACCACAAAATTGCGCAACACACCGCAGTAATAATGTGTTTATGTAGTTATTAATTTTATTTTGATATGTATTGTATGTGAAGATATGTTCTATTTTGGTACGTCTTTAATTTGCTGTATGAATAGCTCAGGATCAGGGCGGGTGGCGTACCTACTCGAAGAGAGGCTTATTTATTTATTTACGACAGTGTAGGGGCTAGTCTTATATCCAGAAGTGACCCCTTTATACTTCCCATTCATCTAATTCCGGAGGGGTAGTAGCTTTTCGAACGAGCATTAGGAAACTAAAAAGGTCTAAAGGCCGCTTTACTACTGCTTGACGCACGTACAAAACGTACCGCAATCGACAAGCAGAACGTCTAGATTCAACATAGTATGTTCCTCTTATTTTGGAATGGTATGTTACATTACAGCAAACCAATATCATAATTAGAGGTACTCGAGGTACTATAATAACTATTTACCTAATTTTGATCAGTCAGAATCATCTCAAAAAATATAAATAAATATAAATTTGTAATGTGCAAAGAAAAGTAGGAACTATATAAAGCTTGTTTATTTACTGTTTTTCCTGTTATCTGAGGTAAAGTCGAGTTCTCCAATATCTATACAGACAACCTTTCAAAAATATCTACACGTGTCTTATGTCAGTAATAACAAAGTCTATGTATAGATATTTTTGAATGATTGTCGGTGTAGATATTGGAGAACTCGACTGTACATGATTTACATAGTTATTTTTAATCATTTTAGCAGTGTATTGTTTCTCATTTACTTATTAGCATAATTCTTGGCGTGGAGAGTTCAAAGTCACGCAACAATGCATGTAGGTAATACTGCATAAATTACCATGACAATGATGTACAACAATAATTGTGTAGTGTAATTTGATACACGTGTATTAATTAATATAAAGACGCCAATTCAGTTTAATACATCTTTTACACCCCAACCCTTCTGAGACAGGGGGTACCTACCCCCTACCAACATCCTACTATAATATTGTTTAAGTTTCTGTCAAAAATTTAATATTTGGTACAAGCTTTTATTGCCAACTGCACTTTTTAGTATACCTTCATCAACTACTCATTGAGAGGATTCGAATCAGCCGAAATTCAATAGGGTTTTGTCGGTTGAACACTGCTTTCCCATGGCCACCGTCCGTCTCCATCAACAGATCAGCTCGATGGTACCATAATATTGAATTGTCATCCAAACTATACTAATACCCAAAACAGCTCAATCGGACAAAGGCAACTGACTGAAAAATTGATTGCTGTCTAGCAATCAATTTTTCAGCCGCGTTCCTATGTACTTATGTGGGTTGTCCGTCTGGACAACCCACATAAGTACATAGGAACAGGTCAAATGATTATATGTTAAACTTGTAATAACTGCGAAAGTTTGGATGTTTGTTGCTCACGCTTAAACTATTTAACCGATTTGGATATTTTTTTGCACGATGAACCTGGATTGAAATGTAAGTTATTATTATACTGGGTCCACGCAGACGAAGTCGCAGACGGAAGCTAGTAATATTATAACCACAAAAATCCAAGATCGGATTATCCCCTACTCTGTCGTAATTGTACGTTGGAACGATAGAGATGGAGCTAATACGAACTAAAGTTTTCGTAGTAACGACTCTGAACCCGTGTCTGGTTGATCTTTTCCATATCATATCTCGATCTAATTTCAATGTGTTATCGTGCTTGTTGTCCATGCACGACGAGCTGTTTCCTACTTCAGCTTGAGAAATATAACAAAATGACCTTAGGATGTGACCTGACGAAAGTGTATCTAAGTAACAGCAGTATCACCTCCCCAAGACGCTTGGCGTAGATCCAGGATATCCACATTTTCACCACCAGCAGCGCCGTAATTAGCCAACCAGCGTCTAGGATTATCACCATGCCTTTGTATACCTTCACCGCGTTACAGTTCATGTAGGACTCACCAATATAACCTTTCCCTCAACAGTCTTAGCGTAGATCCAGAGGACCCCCCATACCTTCACCGGCAGCACTACCTCCCGGCTCGTTACTACGCCTTCGTATACTTTTACCGCAATATAATTTAAGTAACACTCACTAGTATAACCTCCCCAACCCTCTTGCCGTAGACCCAGGATATCCACATTTTCACCACCAGCAGCGCCCAATTAGCCAGCCAGCCTCTAGGATTATCACCACGCCTATGTATATCTTCACCGCTTTATAATTCATGTAGGAATCACCAGTATAACCTTCCCCTCAACACTCTCGCGTAGATCTAGAGGATCCCGATATATTCACCTGCATCACTGTCTCCAGGCTCGTGACTACGCCCTCGTATAGTTTTACCGCAACATAATTTAGGTAATACTCACCAGTATAACCTCCCCCTCAACACTCTTCGGCACCGGCGGCACTGCAAGTTGGTATATGGCGTAGACCCAGGACACCCACATCTTTACCAGCAGCAAGACTACTTCCAAGGTTGTCACCACGCCTTCGTATATCTTCACCGCGATACCTTGCTCGTCCGTCCTGAAAAAAAGTGTTTTATAAAAATGTGAATTAGAGGATCACTATGATACCCTGTTCAACAGTTCACTACCCTTTTTGCGACGATGATCATGTACAAAAACATTCTGGTCTGCACAGTGTGGATTATTCAATAGGTAGTTTAATTGAATGTTTGCAACTTTGCATTGAAGAACCATGTGTCCGTTGAAATCTGATTGTATAGGAACTTCATAAAGGAAATTATTATAATATACTGAGATAGAGTCATCAGCTTCCTCCATGTACTAGCGTCATCTATTGACCTATGCTCGAGTAAAAAAATCTATCCTGTGCTTTATTCCCTAAGGTTGCCAGTTCTATGGCATGACAGTGACATCGCATTTTAACGTTTGCCGGTCTGTATAGTTAAATACTCATGATAAAACCCGACCTAAGCCCTTTGTACGTTTTTAAGTGGAGGATAATAATCTGAGAAGCTTTATGGATATAATTATTTCATATACCAGTAAGTATTTAGAATAGACCTATAGGAAATCAGAATGTATATGAGCCCTAGCATAGCCTACCTATTTACCTACTTAGAAATATGCTTTATGAAAAACGTGTACACTGCCGTTTTATAGCTTGGTGTGTACGCAGCTTTATGAATACCTACTCTGTACGGAATCCTTTTATTTGTTTACATATAAAAACATAATGGGAAGCATTACAATGCACATCTGCATTCAATCCCATCTCCTGACCTTGGTGACAGAACATGAATAATGTATCATATTTAAACTAGTGTCCAAATTCCATGCTTCCTCGAAACGGTGACGTGTGTCCAAACAGCATTGACCTCTATGGTCAGCCAAATAACAAACCCGGAAAATCGTGACTAAACTAACTCAGTTTAAGCATCCTCCACATACATGGGATTTTCGGACGTTTTGTATATACATATTATGTATGTTAGTCTGTCAGGTATTTTTAAATATGGGCCTTGTTACCTGATGCAAATAAATAAAATAACATAAATTAATAAACGAAAAGACCATGTAACATAATTCTCAACTGAAAATAAACAGTTCAAATATATACATAATCACACTCACTCACTCACTTTGGCACTCTTTGGGGGAGGCCTATGTCCAGCAGTGGACGTATTTCGGCTTATATGATGATATAAAATTTTAATAATTCAAATGAGAGTTTCATTAAATGACTTTGACAATATTATTCGCTTCGTACATACTTACATTAGGTAGATCTAAATGTAATTTTTGGTGTTGAAAAACGAAAGCTGATTTGTCCTAACATTCGTTCAAAATAGAATAGAATAGAATAATTTATTGAAAAAAACCTTATTGCTAATGGTACACAATGTACCATTAGCAATAAGCTTGCACTGTTACATATTAGGAGAATTGATTAAATGCGCCTGAACTAGGATGTTACTTAATTACCTCTCCGAGGGTTTCAGACGAAGTCGAAAACTCTTGAGACCTCCTCAAGTATTTTCACTCTCACAAAACACTAGGTATCTAAATATGGTAGGTAGGTAGATAAAATGATGAGGAGATGGTTTACCTCTGTGGTTTCGTTGTAGGAATTGTAAATACTTTATTCTACCATTGAATGAACTATTAGTTTTTATATATTTGCACTCTCGCTCTGATATTAGTGATATTAGCCGTTCATGAAAGTGTGATTGCTTTTTGTTTGTTGAGTGTGAAGGGCCCTTAAATATAACGCGGTCGAATATCGAATCGTCGGTAAATATGTTCACGTGATTCGTAAATTTGACAGTTAAACTCAACGTTTACTTAAACCTTCGTCATAAATAAATCTAGGTAATCCCATTTACAATATTGATCGTGCGCTATAGATAGGCGTGATATCATGAATCATGACATTCATGACTTAAGCTGATTTTCCACCGGAGGGGCAAGATGAGACAAGGCGAGGCGAGAATTTAAATTCGTATGGCAAATTTTCAATTCTCTCCTTGCGCGCGCTCAGTGGAAATAGCCTCTCTCTCGCCTCGCCTCGTCTCGTCTTACCCGTCCGATGAAAAATCAGCTTTAGGATGGCCGACGGTGCAATCAATCTTCAATAATTGCCTGCTAAATTAAAAAAAAAAGTGGTCTTTCGATAGGGTAACCCTATTATTTAGTAACTGAATGATATGGCTACACAATCATTGCAACCATATTGTGTGATGTTAACTTGTTATTAGTCTATTGTCATGGAAAACATTTTGACATTCCATATACCATAAAGCGCCGCCAGACGAGCGAAATTGGCGTGATTTCCGCCCGTCTGGATAAGTGCCGGAACCGGAAGCATGGCGTCCGGCAAAATCTATTAACTTTTCTTTGACGCACTCCGTCGTTTAGCGTGGGCATGGGGCACTCTTTGGGGGAGGCATATGTCAAGCAGTGGACGTCTTTCGGCTAATATGACGATCAGATCATCATGATAGATAGAAAGAAGACAAAAAATGTTTGAATTGCGTGAGTTGAAGAATTTAATACGAACCGAAAGTTGCACGGAGTATGTCAGAACTTATTCAAAAATATTTAAGCAAGTCTGCTGGACGGCTAAATCAAATTATATTCGTTATACGATTAATTCTTCTTCTTATGAAAAACGTAATACAAGGTAGACATTCATTTAAATTCCAGCACGTCAATCCAGAAAAGATTGTAAAGACATTTAGAGAAGTGAAAATTAAATTTTCACACCTTTCATTCGGAAAAGTAAGTTTTGCTCCACGACGAGAGGGACCAAAACGCTACTTTTCTGTTCAAGCTACTTTTTTAATTTATACATTGGCATTGGAACATTTGTACGCAATGTGCCAATTGAACACAGATGTTAATAAAATAATCGATTGTAATTTCATCGTATTCGATTCAAAACGAACATATTTCAAGTTTTAACTATAACAATGTTGTATAAAAATTTATAAATATTTCGTAATATTTAAAAATTAGTAATAAAAATTAAGATAATTTAGATATATTTTAACAATAGCTTTTTTTAAATGTCCTCATAGTCGGTGTGAAAAATAGTATGTGTCACTCGGTAGCAAAATTATTTTCGTCTCGGGCGTAATCACTTGTATCCCTCACTACGCTCAGGATTCAATACACCGCCCTCGCCGTAAATATACTATTTTGCTCCCTTGTGACACAAATAACTATTACAGAGGATGTGTGGGGGAATATCTGTTAAAGTATGCACTGCTATCATAGACATTTTGGCACCCAATTTATCATTAATATTTAATAAATGTATTGACGAAGGCATATTTCCTGATCTGATGAAGGAGAGTAAAGTTATACCCATATTCAAGGCCGGCAGTACCAAGGATCCTGGAAACTTTAGACCTGTATCTGTTTTGCCTGTTCTGAGTAAAATTTTCGAGAAGGTTATAATGGAACAGCTACTTACCCATTTTAATACAAATAGCTTGTTTCATTCACAACAATTTGGATTTACCAAAGGAAGATCGACCATAGACGCGGGAGTATGTTTAGTTAAGTATATTTTTGAAGCATGGGAAGAGAAAAGGGACGCGATTGGCATCTTCTGCGATCTGTCGAAAGCGTTCGACTGCGTGGATCATCAGACTTTAATAGATAAATTAAATTACTACGGTATTGAAGGAAAATCACTCGATTTAATACGGTCATACTTAACAGGTAGGACTCAAACAGTAGTTTTAAATAGAACTAATTCAGCAGCATTACATGTTAAAATCAGAGTTCCACAAGGATCATATTAGGCCCTCTTTTATTTCTGATATATATTAACGACCTTCAACGATGTATGCATTTTAAGCTACCTAACGCACGTAAAATGTAACTTACAAGGATTGAAAATAGATAACCAAGATTTAGCTAGTGTCCAAAATGCAGTTTTCTTGGGTATCACTGTTGACTCCAAGCTACAATGGAGTCCTCATATTGTAGCACTGTCTAAAAGGCTCAGTTCTGCTGTATACGCTATAAAAAAAACAAGACAGCTTAGTGACGTGGCTACAGCAAGGCTCGTCTATTTTAGTTATTTCCATAGCATCATGTGCTACGGTATATTACTGTGGGGCAGAGCAGCTGACATTGAGTCCATATTTATCCTGCAAAAACGAGCAGTTCGTGCAATGTATGGACTAAAAAGCCGCGAATCACTTAGGGAACTATTTAAATCAATTAATATAATGACCTTGCCTTGTCAGTACATTTACGAAAACATAATGTATGTAAGAAAACACATTACACAATTTCGTAAAAAATGTGATGTTCAGAAATACAATGCAAGAAATAAAGATAAATTGATAGCAGTAAGTACTAGGTTAAGAAAGGTTCGGAAGTCGTTTATGGGATTATGTACACTTTGTTATAATAAGTTACCAAGTGCTATTACAAGTATGCCAGATAATAAATTTAAGGCTATTTTAAAACAAACATTAAGTAGTAGAGCGTACTATAAATTAGACGAATATTTGCAAAACAAACACATATGGTCAGATGTCATACCTCCAAGTCAGTGATCCCTAACACTTAAGTATAAATAAATAAGTATTTATTAATTATAATTAATGATTATATCGAAATAAATGAGTGTTTATTCATTAAAGTTAATGGACTAATGTAACGACTCCACCTCTGGATGAATGTTATTTATAAGATTCTTGTAATGTTAGACCTTTGAAAAGTATTCTGTAAGAATCTACTTTGAATAAAAATATTTTGACTTTTGACTTTGATGATGGGTTGTGGAAATCTATCGAACGCGGGACCTAAATGCGATCACAAACCTACGCACAGCCATTCTTGCACAGATTTACCAACTTGACCTTGGTTAGGTTTCGTAGGAAACTTTTTGAAAGCTTGTTTGGTGGTAGGTATGTACCGACTGCCGACCAAAATCAAGGGTTTGTTTGGCTTTCTGGTACAACTACGATGGGGGAAATAACCAATCACGCGAAAAAGTCACATACCCCCCAATACCTACCTACTTATAATTTATAACCCAGTACTTACCGACCTCCATCTTCCAATCCAATCTGGACATGTTGCTACCCAAAAACCGCATGATTAGGTCACTTTAAAAAAAACAGACTGCTATGCATGTGCACATAAATATTTGGGAAACCCGCTGATGCACGTTTCCAAATAAATAAAGAACAATCCAATGTCGCCCAAAAATTATGAAGATTTGAAGAAACAACATAAGAAAATGTTGACTCTTGACTTGTACATAGGAAGGTTACTAAGTACCTACAAACGACATTTCTCTGAAAACGCGAGGGGAATAGTCCTGCCTAAACATTTAAGTTTACTAAAGATCTTAACAAATGTTACACAAAACTCTCTGGAAGAATCGAGAGAGCTGTAACCCCATTGTGTAGTAATCGGTCGAAATGGGCCTGACCTTGCCCGCCAAACGAGTGTTGCGTAAGCAAACAATTGAATGCCGACTCGCGGTGCTGTGGTAGCTCATAAACAAATGCATCTTAAACAATTTGTGAGAATAAGTGCATGCGTACTGTTACCACACGTAACTCCATAATTTGTACTGATTCAATAACAAAATAAGTACTTAGGTAAATACTAAAACCAGCCAAGTGTGAGTCGGACTCAAGCACAAGGATTCCGTACAATTATCTATCAAAGACAGTAAAAAAGACCGGGTTGCACTCCGGGAATGCCGGCAGAAGTGAAAACTTGAATATTAAATTAACGTTGTGCATTTTTGATATTTTAGAATGGTTAGGGAATAATTTTGGAAAAAAAAACATAATTTGTGAAAATTTCAACTGTCTAGCTATCGCGGTTCAGCGAAGTCTTAGCCTTAGTCTTTAGTAATAGGGTCCCGTTTTTACCCTAGGTACGGAACCCTAAAAACGGTGTCTCCTGTATAGTTAAAATATTGTGTGACGTTTGGTAGGGAATATGCATGTGACTCAGAAATGGACAAAAAAAATCATGAGTAATCTTTATTGCTTAGTAAACATACACACATGATTATTTTTACTAATAATCATGTTTTTACTAACAAATTTAATTATTTAAAAGTAGTAATTTTCAAATTCTCTCGCAAATTTCTAAAACGCAACGCTATTGGCGGAGCGAATTGTGACGTCACCGTGCACTCGGTGTCTACTGTCAACAGGTCGTTTGTATGATTATTGAAAGTTATTCGCAATGTTTAGCCGTTGTTTGTGATAAATAATGAGTGTTTTTTGGCAATTATTAACAGAAAGCAGTGACTCCTTGTGAAAAAAGACTCGCCACAATGACTGGAAGCGGTTTTGTCAAGGCACAGTCGGATAATCTGCCTAAAATTAATGTGTTCATGATGACTAAGTACGTAGGTACCTACCTCGTAGAGGTGTCTTTCTTAAATAGTTGTAATAACAAACGAGTACATATGTACATTATATAATCAAAGATATGTAGGTATTAGGTACCTATGTTACATGTTGAGAACATCTTTATGAACATAACAAACCTAGGTTGTTTTCGTCAAGAGTTATAAATAAAACAAATTTGTGTAGGGCACTCAGTAAAAACAAAGAAACTTAGCTAAAACGTTTCGTGATCAAAATCAACACACGTAGTCAACTGTTGATCAACAACAATCATAATATTTGTAACATTAATAACTAAAAGATTGGGACTCAGAATAGTTTTATGAATAAGTACCTATATAATTAAATTTTTAGGTTAGGTTATTGTTTATATTGTTCGTGAGTCTTAATAAAAAAGATTTTAGGTACAAACATATTTAATACTCACTTCGAAATGATCTTCACAACAATATAAACTACTCAAGCACGATACATTATCTCTCCTCATCGCCTTACACCGCTTTTTTCTCATATTTGCATCTTTGGGAATATGAAAATATATCACGTCAGGTGCAGTTTTAATGTTATTTTCACACATAGGGGCAATACAATATTTATAATAAGCTTTTGTGTGCTCTTCCGTTACAATAAGTTGATCTTACAAGCTTTAATCACTCACTTTTATTAAAACTGTCAATCAAACACTTCGTTGTTAATTTATTCTAAGTGCACGGTGACGTCACAAAATGAGCGCGCCAAAATGGCGGCGTTTCAATCGCCCGAAAATAATAGTAGTTTTAATTTTTTTTAGCTCATTTAATAATAGTGTGAAAAGTGTTATTTTTTTTTCCGGTTTTATAATTACTTATAGAATAGTTAAAAAAAATAAAAAAAATACATGAATATACCCTATTGTATGACTCCGACCGTACAACATGTCAATCGAGATTGGTACCAACCATAGCATTTCATCGAAGGATTTTTGCGCTTAGATGTCAATTAACATTGCTACGGTCATGACCGTGAATCAGCTTTATACAAATGCTTCAATTAACTAGTTATATGGCTTGTAGTGTCGCATGTGTTGTAAAATGCTCATTATTTATAATGTCATACCGAGCGTGGCGCACAAGGCGTATAATCACAGTGTTTGTGCACTATCGTACATTTTCCCGTCACGTTGTTAAGACGAAGTCGGATGTTGTGTTAATCTACAATTGACATATAAAAACTATGGTTCGTATTGAACAAGCAAAATTGCACAGCTAATCTGCTGGAGACAGCGAACGAAAAAAACCTAGATGTCGAAGTAGCGCCGCAAAATGGCCCACCAGAATGGGTGCCATTGGCGGCATTGGCATTATGCGGGTTGGGGGCGGGGTGTCAAAACGATGCTATAGTCCGTTTTTTTAGGATTAGAAATACGGTAAACAAAGAAGCAGTCGTCGTCAACCTTTTCTGCTTGGGACAAATATTAGATGTTGACCCGAAAATTCATTCTTGCTGCAAACAGGCACCAACTTGTAAATTCACCACTATATGTTTCTCATTTGTTGTTAATGGACTCTGTTCTCTGCTTGTGGTGAAGGCAAAACGCTCAGAGGAGAACGAGTCGATTTTTTTTGCAAGCCTCATGGACCTGATTCTGGTTCGTCCATCGCAGTCCGCACGCCACTACACACAGCGAAAAATTAAATCTTAATTAATATTACAAATAGATACTCGTATAATAATCTCGTAATCTTCAACAATTGGTTGATTACCAAGAAAACAAGAAAAAGAACGTAAGATACGATTGACAATTTTGACAATGTTGACAGCGAAAAAAAAACGAACCGACCGTTTCAAACCTCTTCTTCTTTAGGTTTTTTATCATACATTCCGGAACTGAATAAAGAAATTCAAAATAACAGCGTCAAAAAATAAATACATTAAAAATAAATATATTGGTGTAAGTATTATTTAGATATAAATAACAAAAACACTTCTATCATTTTAGGGTAGACAACAATAACGTAAGTCTTTTTAGTTGCTGTATGAGATACTTTAACAGTTGTGTGGAAGTGTCTTATATAAAAGACTTCGTGCTTCGTGCTTTAGCCTAAAAAAACGCACTATATAGGCAGCCGCTTAGTTTGAACATGCGCATACTCGGTTGCAGGACTTTTAGGCACCGAAACATCGGTAGAAATGTGTAATGAGCTCACATTGTATGTTTTTTTCGTTCGCTGGCTTTTTTATCGTTATTTTTTATATAATTCTGCGGTTCTCTACATATATTATTATTTTATCCACTATGTAAAAAAGGCTCTACCCATCTTTTTTTTTAATATTTCTGATCCTTAAACAAAGCCGTCTATTGTGGTACATACGTATATTACTCGTATGTAAAGGATATTGTTGCTAGTTATCTGTGATAGGTATCAGTTTATTTTTGTAATAAATAATAATAATTTATTGACCTTATAAACCTAATATACAAAATTTTATTTTAGTACTATTGCCAATGATACATTTGAGCATTAGGTTAGTTATACCCTATAGCAGCGTAACTGGTTCACAAGTTTTCTACCCCAAAGAACCAGTAGAGTGGGAATTGACATTATGTACCGTGTACTAAAGTTATTAGCCTATTGTCTTATTATCAAGCTATAGGAAAATCTCGCTGACACAGTAATTATTGTTAATGCGACAAGTGACCAAACTGGAAATACAGAAAAATAAAAAAAAACTGAGTAACAACACGTGTTTGTTTATCGTCCGGCAGGCTTGCTTGTTTGCGACCGTCCATCCATACTTCCATACTATTCCATACTAATGTTATAAACGCTGAACCGATTTAGATGGGTTTAGAGATAGTTTGAGTACCGAGGAAGGACATAGGATAGTTTTTATCCCGAAAACCATCCCCTATGGGGGTGAAATGGAGGGTAAAAGTTTGTATGGAGCTACCATATGAACGAGTTCCACGCAGACGGCGAGGCGGGCAGAAATAATTATATTAAAATGATTCAAGTTCTATGATTCGTACTAGTGATAAAAAAATACAACCAGTATTGAATATCCGCATGGCAATTTCCTACCATCATTACTTATCTTTCTATCATCCTCATGACTTATTGTTGTACGTCACCGTCAAAAACATGTATACATTTTTCGCCCTATTACAAACAAATAAGGTTCACATATGTAGACATATTTTTGACGTTGACCGCCCATTGTTAACCAGTAACAACTCCGTGCTACGCTCCGTTCGCTGCTACTGACGAACGTAAACGACTGAAATTATTTCAACAGCAAAATTATACTTATATGTGCGTTTGTCAAGCCTTGTTTGTTGTATTTGTTACGGCAACAGAACTTTTGTTATACGTACTGCAATATGACAGTAATAATTGTATTCGCATACCACAATGCTACAGTTTCATTTAGAGTTTAGTATTGTTATCAGAGACATGTAATTTCAAGGCTGTAAGATAAACGTCCCAGAGTGCCAGATTGATCCTGGTTTGTTTTGGCATCAAATATAATGACCACCAAAAAATGCTTTGATACCCTAAGATCTTTTACCAAAAAAATATACTGAACACCAAAAATAATAATTCTACCATTACAATAGTACTAGCTGTTTTAATAAAAAGTGCACATTAAATTTTATTCGAACACCAAATTTACTTAATGATCACCAAATCTTTGCGACCAAATTAATACAATACTTCTACCTAAATAACCCACTATGATTGCCATAAAATATATGAGTATTACCAACCAAATAAAGTATAATGATGCCAAAACAAGTGATACCAAAACCCGAATCAGCACACCCTACTTCCACGTGGACTTGTCTATCCTACCCCTAGAGTGTATATGTCGTCGGCCGATCGTAAAATCCGCCAGATCACGAAATTCCTAAGCATATTGTGAAACGCCGCCATTTCATGATATGCCTAAAAGTTGGCCAGGCTTATCACGATGTGCCTGATAAACAATACGGCAGATCGATTAGAGCAACGCATTTGTCGATATTCCTAGCTCTATACCGGGCACATTGTAAAATAGTTTCTTTCTTGGCCACTGGTGGCGCTGCGTATGCGATGGCGGCCGTGTTTATTGGGAGCCAATAATCAGGGCGGACAAAAATGGCTTGTCATGAGCGAACTTTGTCTTAGGTCGGTTAGGTTAGGGTTCACTTGTGCCCCTCAGACCAGAAATAGACACCCCGCGCAGCGGGGTGGCGTCTACTCGCTGGAGATTATCAGTAGAGAGCGAAGCGTAGGTCTGAGTCCTAGAAACGAAAGCGGGGATCCGTCGAATTTAGGAAATTATTTTACTATTTTTAATTTAGCAATGATTTATTACGATATCATTTTCTTTAATAGGATATTAAGATGTTATAATTTGGGTTATGTTTTCATATTAATAGGAGATACAATTTTGGTGATCACTTTCTATTTTTGGGTTAGCAATGATTTATTAGGATAGAGTTTTTTTTAATAGGATAGTAAGATGTTATAATTTGGGTTAATATTTCACATTAATAGGAGATAAAAATTTGGTGATCACTTAGCTATTTTTAGATTAGCAATGATTTATATGGACAGCATTTTCTTTAATAGGGTAGTAAGATGTTATAATTTGGGTTACTATTTCATATTAAAATGAAGATAAATATTTGTTGATCATTTAGTATATTTGGCAGTAAAAAGTATTTTTTTGGCCTTATATTTTACTATATCTGGTAGTCCGTTAAACATATGCCGTTTGTTTTTAAGTAGATTTTCATACCCACGCATGGTGTCGAGTTAGTATGTCATCACCCCCTTTCTTCACGTGGTTGTCCTGATAAGTATGAGTGCGGGACGGATATCAAAAGATAAGTGCTACTAGTGCTAGGTACTTACAAGCGAAATAAAAATATTTTTCCGAAAATCCGACTGCATTTGGATATTTAAGCGAAAGTTGTTGCTAAGCCAACTTTTAATAGTAATAATTCATTCAAGGTTCGTAAACTAAAATATATTAAAGAAACCTAATGAACATTTTGAAATACCCATTCAGTGATATATCCCACATGATAGTTCGTCGACTTTATTTTTATCTTTTTTACAATATGGTGTCCGATGGCCGCCATTTCGAAGTTTGATTACTGTCTTGTCTTCAGTCACATTAGAAAGAAGGATTAAGCACGAAGCACGAGGTCTTTTGTATAAGACACTTCATGCCACACACCTGTCAAAGTATCTCAAACAGCCATTAAAAAAGACTTACATTATTGTTGTCGACCCTAAAATGACAGAAGTGTTTTCATTATTTACATCTAAATAATACTTACAACGATATATTAATTTTTTTACTCTTTTCTTACTAAAAGAGTATTTATTTTTTTACTCCGTTGTTCTGATTTTCATTATTCAGTTCTGGAATGGTTGCATGATAAAAAATCTAAAGCAGACGTTTGAAACGATCCGTTCGTTTTTTCGCTGTCAACATTGTTAAAATTGTCAATCGTATCTCACGTTCTTTTTCTTGTTTTCTTGGTAATCAACAAATTATTGAAGATTACGAGATTATTATACGAGTATCTATTTGTTAATTAATATTAAGATTTTATTTTTCGCTGTGTGGTGGCGTGGGACTGCGATAGACCAACCAGAGGCAGGACCAAGTGGCTCGCAAAAAAGACCGACTCGTTCTCCCCTGAACGTTTTGCCTTCGACCACAAGCAAAGAGACAGAAACAGACCATTAACAACAAATTAGAAACATATGGTGGTGAACATTTACAAGTTGGTGTGTTCAACTTTGCAGCAAGGATGAATTTCCGGGTAGCATTTAATATTTTTCCCAAGAAGGCTTGTTCGTAACGCTCCGTCTGCCTTTTTTCTTGGTCTAAGGTTTACCGTATATTTCTAATCCTAAAAAACGGACTACTTATAGAGTGCCACCATGGAACATAAACTAGTCGGGTAAAAATGGCAAGTTCTGCCTCACGCCCACTTATCTCTCTGTTTCACGTAAGGTACGAGTATAGTCGTAGCCGAGCCGTAACCACTTCCACTATGTCCGGAACAGCTGTCGCCGGCGGGGTCAATGCCACCTCGCATTGCGGTAGGATCAAACCCGTTCGGTTTGGGCAACTCTTGCGCAAGGCTTGCATGATCTTAGCATTGACACACTTGGGCGTTGCATTAACGTACTATGATTGTGTTTGTGTAAACACGTTGTGGAAATTTCGACTAAGTATCGCTACAGGCAGAAATTGAATTGGATGGCAGTTAAAATATATGCATTTTTCACTACGGTAGCATACGGCCTGCCTCGTGGTAAGAAGACACCGTAGCCTAGCATATGGAAGGCTCCTGTCTCACTCGCACTGTGCATATATATATATAAATACCTAAAAAAAAAAAAAAAAATATGTATCGTTACACGTCGCATCGCGGCGTCAGTTGCGCTAACCCTTGAATGGATGAAGCTAACTAAGAACAATGATAAAATTATAACGATTTTAAGTTTATCAATGTAGCCCCAAGTCCGATAGAGTCAACCCAGTCTACGGTACATTGTCGTAAACTGGGGTGAAACTAAACAACTAAATTGAAAGCTATATGTGTATGGTGTTTTCTTGTTTTCCTAAACAATGTCTGCTTTACTGTTAGATTTTGCTTCCATGCCTTTTTGCCTTCAATCTAGTAGAGTTACTGAAGGAACCTAATAATAGAATTAAATGATGACTGTAGACTCTTACCCGACTCTATTTCGCCTTTGTCTGCTATTCACAAATGATGAATTGAACCACATTATCACAGGTTTGAAACAACTTCACTTAACTGCAGGTTACCGGATCAACCAATCACGAAAACCTAAATTCAAAGTTCAAATACCTCCGACCAAAGCCTCCGACTTTATGTCACTTATATTATTTAAGTGACAGAGTGACGGAGATTTATAAACTTCGTGTTTTGTGACTTGATTTTGGACTCATGGCGCGCTTTGTAGATATTGTAAGATTTAAGCTGTTAACGATTTTGATTAATTGATAATATGCAAGCTCTTTGATTCCCCAAACCATGTCAGGAAACCTGTTGCGGGATCTAACATGCGCTCTTACCCTTAAAGAAACACTTTTTTTATCACTGAGTCCAATAAACTAACCGATAAGCACAAAAACACTTGTTTGCATGTAATACGAATTCTAAATCATTAAATTTTGTATGAAGCAGTACCGTCTGCTAATGACAATTATATACACTTACTGAAAAAGGCACTTAAGCTACGGTAGTTAGTGGTAGCTTAAGCTAGTGGTTCAGGCATGCGGCTGTCAAGCGGCTCGTACCAATGAGTTTTTCGGAACTTATGTACGGAATATTTACCATTAACTTTTCGGTGAAGGAAAACATCGTGAGGAAACCGGTCTAATCCCAATATAATAAGGTCTAGTTTTCCCTCTGGGTTGGAAGGTCAGATGGCAGTCGCTTTCGTAAAAGTAGTGCCTATGCTAAATCTTGCGATTAGGTGTCAAAAATGACCCCGGGCTCCTTAAGGGGCACTACACGGGAATAACGCTAGGAGGATGACTGAAAAAGGCACTTAAGTTAAGAGAGAAGAAGAGATCGGAGGAACATTAAAAAGCCCTCTAAGTTGAAATTCTAACTCATTATATATAGATAGGTATGCTTTGTCCGTCACCTGAGAGCGTCTCACGTGTGTGCCAGTAATTGAAGAGGGTCCAACAATAGACTGTTTACCTACTTGGATTTGTAACCATGTAACAAACTAACCAGCGTACAAGACACTTACGTCAAACGTTGTTAGCACGTTGAACTCAAAGTTACTTAATATTTATTTATGCACTAAGTCTGAGTGATCCGCTAACTCTAAAATAACAGTTGCACATTTCCATATGCGACCTATGTTGCATAAGTTAATTATGTGTAGATAAAGTCAAATGAGTCGAATTTGCATGCCCGAGGTTAATCAACTGGCTACATTATACCTACATATACTTTTGGACATTCTTAGAGAACCTCTTAGCTCAGATAAGAGCGGATTTGGCGATCTTTATTTAAATGTCTCCGTGTTCGATACTGTCCTAATAGTTGTCACTTTCAATAAAAAGGTCACAATCAGGGTGTCGGTTACTGATATTAAAGTGACAAACACTGGAACGTATATTAAAACAAACCCACGCAAAATATGAAGCAAATCAATTGTTTTGTTCCGGTGGAGAATTGAAAATTTCACGATTTTTGTTTGTCAATTTAATTGTAAATGCTTTTAGAGTTCCATATCCAGAGGCTGCCGCTGCGGGGATCCTATTACTTCTCCACTATTTGAATGTCTGCATGTTTTAAATCCCAATGAGTAGGTATACAATAGATACATATTGACATTTTGACAGACCACGTTACAATACGAGTACTTATGTACTATAATTAATTAAACTAATGCATTTTCGGTATCCTTTTAAGTTTATAACACGAATACTTGTGTGCGAGTGCAACTCGCATTTAACTGATTCCTTTATTTACATTAAACACAGTGTTTCTAGGCTTGCCGAGGTTAAGCTCTCTTCTAGACCGAGCCGCGCGCGGAGACTTTCACTAATGCGTTCGCTGCACCGGCGCCGGCGCCGCGCATGTGTTGCACAATTAGCGGAAATGTTTCGTTACTCGTCTAAGTACACGCTTACCGGCTTAAGGGAAAGACCATTATCAGTTTACAGAAAGATTAACTCATATTAACTACTAAATAGCCGCGGCAGTTACAAGTGCAACCACTTTCGGGTGCGTGCACTTGTAACTGCGGCCGTGTGGGTGCTTTGTTTTTTTAAACATTGTTTGGCCAGCAATGCGCCCAGCATTAAATACGCTATGAATAAAGTCCCTGGGTGGCCTAAGGGGCCGACCCAGGGCTGTTATTCGCTACGCGCTAATGCGGTTCACCCCGCCGGTCACCCATCACGTAACTAGACTTCTACCTACGCTTAGTTACTACGCATTGCGGTGTCAAGATATATTTGTGGATGAGCGTTGAGGTGAGTTTAAAACAAGTTACAGAATGGGGGGTAGGAGGAGTCGTGTCGTGTGGGTGCGCCGGGCTACTGCCACTTAAATAAACGTGCAATAGTTACAAGTGTCCGCATGCACACATACCTGCATGCCAGAAGGTCGCAGGTTTGAATCCTGCTCTTAGCATTTTTCCCTTTAACCAGTTCCGTTCATTAGTACGAGTACCATCCAGGACCAGTCCACGAAGAAGCGACATTAGTGGATGAGTGGAGATACTCTCACCCTTTCCATGATGAATGATTATCCACCAGGACAATTTCAACCACAGCGAATGGAGAAAAGTAGAGTAGGGTAGACTGGGTACGGTTGTGCCAGGTTACGGTAGTGACAGTCTTCGTACTAGCGAAACTATACGGAATGCGGGCAAGGGTTCTAAGGGAGAGAGAAGCGGCATGCAAGTCTGAACGCGTTCCCCGGTATTGCGTCACCCAGCGCGCAGTGTTAACGTAAGCAGGGGCCCACATTGCTTTTCAACAGTCAAAAGTAAGTTGTTTTGTTCGTTTAATTTTAATAATCACTGTTATTTGTATACAGATAGATTACCTCGGTTTTTTTTGTTATAAGTTGAACATTAGTAGTTAATTACGGGTGGTTACTTTTTACGTAGATTATTAGGCAAAGTCATGGCGAATTTTTATTTTCGAAAGTATGCGTCGGGTACGGTTGTGACAAATTTTGTGGGTACGGTTGTGACATATATTTTCTTGTTGTTTTGCTTTTAGATACCCAGAAAACGCCTGCGGAATACCGAAAGAGCGCGGTCTAATAAATGTCTGATCTGGTAAATGTGAAGATGCTTATGAAGACGTGAAAGCGAGACTTCTTTAAATTTTCGTAATTTATTTTTTTATTAATTATTAATTAAATAATAAATAATTTAATGAACTTTCTATACGAAATTTAATGAATAAATTTATTTCTACGAATAAAAGTCATTATAAACCATTTTGTTGTATTTTTGTTCCTGTCACTACCGACCTCAACCACTGTCACAACCATCCTTGGGGTGTGGCCGGTTGTGACACTTTCCTTTTTTTTTTCATTTGATCGCTATGACTAATACAGCGTATTTAGAGAAACTATTTAAGTATATTTACGTAGAAAAATGTACAAATTAAGAGTCAAGTTACTTTTCTCCCAGCTAACTAGTAAATTAACAAAATTAGTGGCGATCAAACCAAAATTGTCACAACTGTACCCAGTCTACCCTACTGACTATTGAGCGTCAATCTAGCTTTCCGGTGACTAACATAGAACTTAGCTAAACTACCTATGCTATGGAAAAACCCGCACACTGAGTACTTATACTCGTACTCAAGAACAATTAAAACAGACGTTTTACATGATTTTTATGCCATGTCACTTTTTTTTATTTACGCAGCGAGAAGTGGGGCATGCGCAATTAGTAGAAGTGAGGAAACACCAGTTTCTGGTTGTACATGTAGTCCGTGGCTCCAGAGTCCACTACGCAATTTTAATAAAGGCATCTCTGTACACGACATCACAATTTTTGCTAATTAAAAAATTAAAATAAACCAGTACAAGTTTCCGAATATTGATTATTCACGCACTAATGAATAAGGCAGAAAAATACTAAGAAAAATGAATTATATTTCCGCCAGATTATGTATACTTACTGTCAGTTTATAATCTAACTCGCGTTATAATAAACCGCGAAAAATTTTGGACTGTCAACAATTTAACGCATTCTTTTTCGTAGGTTACCAAAAATGATTACCGAACTATAAAAAAGGTATCCCTTATTCCCTATAAGAGTGAAGTACTTTGTCTATTAAAATAGGTGTTTATTAATTTATGTGATTTTATTGCGAACCAGCCTGGGTCAGCGTGGGGACTGCTGCCCGTTCCCTCTCATCCTCTCATACATGAGAGGAGGCCTGTGCCCAGCAGTGGGACGTATATAGGCTGATGATCTGATGTGTGTGATGTGATTGCAAACCAAACAAGAACGTTTATAAATATGCTCACTTGGTACTAACTATTGTTATAACTTTTTGTTATAAGTTTTTAAGTTGTTATTTACCTAATTGTATTGTGCTCTGATTTAAAATTAAAGACTTGATACTTAAATGCTATAAAACGGCTTTTTTATGGGCACCAATAACTTATATTTCTCGTGTAAATGTATTTCACTCTTAATGACGCACTTGACTTGACTAATTGTAACTTTTACCCCAACTTGGCTTTTGTGAATAAAATACTAAATTTGGAATCGACTATCTATTACAATTCGAAAGATAATCGCTTTGACATAAAACCTGAATAAAACCGTCAAAAACGATTCGGACTCACGCACGGGGGTCCGTGCCGTAGCCAGCTGCTAGCTACTTAAACTTCATTCTGAGGACTCCCGTCACCCAATTTGCCGGTGTCTGGGTGTCCCTTTTCGATAGCTAATATAAAAAGAAATGTATGCGTTTACAAATTAACACTTATAGGGCAGTTGCCGTAGAGGGTTATCTTTTTCCTATCTTGAAGGGGTTATTTGTGCCAACATATCGCCGCCGCCGTGGACGTAACTTTATGTTCGTTACAGTAAGACTATTTGAAATCAGGATTAATTTTATATAAAATATAGTATAATAATATTACCGCTGCTCGATTACGCGAATAATCGATTATATATAAAAAAATATTTATAAAAAAAAGATCAGCCACCCTCTCGAATCAAAGTAACCCCGGTCCATGGTACTTCCATTTGGTCTGTGAACGGCATCTAACGACAGTTAATTGAGATGATAACTGATCGTTACATTTGATGTTACAATGTTATTATAGGTACCTACTCATAACATAACAATGTAATAACAAAGGGAGGACATAAAATGGTTATTAAAATAATGGACTTCTCTTGTTAGTAGTTTAATTATCGTTCATAAGATATATATTATTGTAGAGTATACATAGACAATGTACGAGTATGTAAGGGGTTCGACGCTTGCTTGCTGATTGCATGCTCAATAATTTGATGCCCTCGGACAGAAACACGCCGCTGTGATAATTTTCAAACCGTACGTCACAGATTATATAGTAGTAGCGTTTCAGCAAACACGTTATTGGAACAAATATATGGTATCCCTGTGGTTCAGACATGCGGCTGTCCAGCGGCGACCGTGGGCTCGAATACCGGTTCGTACCAATGAGTTTTTCGGAACTTATGTAAGTAAGGAATATATACCGTTAGCTTTTCGGTGAAGGAAAACATCGTGAGGAAACCGGTCTAATCCCAATGAGTTCTAGTTTTCCCTCTGGGTTGGAAGGTCAGATGGCAGTCGCTTTTCTGAAACTAGTGTCTATGATCCCAAGATTCGGGATTAGGTGGCAAAGCGGACACTGAGGGCAGAACCGAACCGGGAAGAACGCTAGGAGAATTAACGTAGGTATGTGGAGAAATAATTACAACTGAATTTAATCATTAAATTGTTAGCCCAAGCCGCTATTATGCACAAGCTATGGTAATAATAATACAACGTCCGAGCGAGATGGTAGCATACAAAGCTTAATAAGTGTGACGAAAGGAAAATTATCATTCGTTGTCCTTGCCATAGTTCCACTTTTTCTTGTTTGTCGCAACTGATTTAGTATCAGGTAGGTTGTTCAGCCATTTTAAGAGCAGTCTTAATTTAGCTGCATTCGAACCTTTCCGTACCTCATTGTGGCAACACGTATAGCTTGTCCTGAGTAGGTATTATATGTCCATTGACCAAAAACTATTGGCCATTTGACGGGTTTAGCATAGGGGTGTAGACATTAAATCAAATAATCAATATTGAGGTATTTTCTTGAAAAACATTAAAACGATTGTAGCTTAGCATTTACCCCGGATTCTTTCCTAACTGCTCACATCTGAACATCGAATCGACGAGCAACGAATCGTTCATATATGAACATATTAGATTGCTTAGAATAGAACAGTATGAACAAAGAATTAATTAAACTTTTACAATTCTCACCCATTATTTTTACTAAATGGGACTTATTCGCGTATTTAACTTACGAGTCATCCTACCACTAAGGATGTGACACTTCCGAAACGTCGGGAAACCTCAGAGTTAAATACCTAAATAGATTAAGTCATAGGAATAAGTTTCGTTTGGTAAAAAAGTCTGTTAAAAATTCAAAACATCGGCAAAATTCCATAAAAACATGCTGACCTTGCGCCACGGATTCATTGCCATGAGGTCAAGTCAGTCACGTAAAAGGTTAACGGCGCCGGCGTACGCATGCGCGGGCCTAAATCGCGTCGCCGCCGACTCTTGCGCAGCTTGCAAATTGACTTATAATACATCGATCTAGAAGGGCGATTGGAGTGAGCATACAAATACTGTGATTGGAGATCTTTTTAGAGGCCTGATGGTACCTAAAGGCTTGTGTTCCAGCAACCAGCATCGTCTGTACATAATTATCGTCTGTACATAATTTAGCCTTCGCATCGCCTTATACCATTTATTTTGGGTCGGTCCAGCATTATTTACTATTTGTATATACTGTGCTCGTATAGGTACAACGTGTTAATAAAATAACGCATAACCTGAAAACCGTTTGATCACAATCGAGAGTAGAATGAGAAAAAACAAAAAAAAACGACTTTTTTTTACCTCTGTATGGAGCGTTGGCCGGCTGGGGCGACCTCATACAAACGTAAAAAAAAACTCGTCAAAAATTTGTTTACTTTTTTTTTACATTTTACTCTCGATTCTGAACAAACGGTTTTCAGGTTTTGCGTTATTTTATTAACACGTATAAATATGTAAGTATAATATGTTAGGTACCCAATTAGTTGTTTTTCAAAATTTCAAATCCATCATCAACTTGCCGGTACCCCATTGGGCTGATGCGGAAGGGCATTTACTGTTACAGTACATTTACAATAGGTACATACAGTTTCTACTTACTTATGCAAATTTTGGCGAGGGGCGCGGCACTGAGCTGACACTTACTTACATTTCATAGCTAGCCTAGGCCGGTCAGAACTCTAAATCAGGCTCTGCCCACCTTGTCAGAGGGCAATAAAATTTAGTACCAAAATTGATATTTTTGATAGATACTTATTCATCCATACCTATCTGTCCCTGGTTACCTCGTCAATCTCAGCATTGATGTTTTTAATTCCTGACCATTCATATCGTCTCTCACGTAGTCCATCCGAGAGGCAACCGGATGGCTCGCGGTATTTGAGCTCTCGAAGGTTTGTGGATCCGCCCTGTGCAACCAGAACTGGGCCAACTTGGTTAGAATACGCGGTGTTCAATTAATGGTAAATCTGAATCATTTAGAGAAAAGGCACTACCGATATTTGTTCGCGTCAGTTGAAACGAGTGTATCGTCATCCTTACTGTCACAGTAGGTATCAAATAATTGTTTTGTCCATTTGAGTTACCACATTACTAATTAATATTTTATGTGAACATTATTAACTCGTTACGACATCGTTTACCGATTGGCGCACGGGCGAATGTATGCATGGTATTTTCTTCAAGTTTTTCCTTCAGAAATCGAAAAATATTCACTGTTAAAAAACTGTTAGGTAGGGGGGAGAAGTCACATGACTGGAACAAACATTAGGGCTTTAAAGACCAATATCTCGCAAACGAATCACTGAGTTGAAAAATGGTTTTAAGAAACCCATAATATTTTTGAACAGAATATCTAACGATACTCCACATTTCGTAAATGTCTTTTTTCAAGATTTTATTCTACTGTTTTGTCGGCGCGTGATTGATCTATATGTCGCAGTGAAATGGCTAAAACAGAGATTTGAACAAATCCCTAAGGGATATGATCAAATCACGCAGGATGTTAAAATGGCGAATCCATTTTATCATTTACCTAATACAAATCAGTAATTTGATCAAATCTCCGAATCTGTTTAGTGAAATGACGAAATCGGACAAAAAAGGCAGCTCGTTTTTTCATTTCACTAGATTTGTTTAGTGATTTGATAAATCCCTGAAACGCGTCAGTGAATTGACGAAACTAACTCGTAGATATTGGCTCCTAAATCATTAGTCATTTAAACGGTTCTGGGACTTAGACTCGGATGGCGGATAGGTTAGAAGATGGTGCTCCCGCCACCGTCTTCGTGGTTATTTTTTTTATAAAAGAGCGGAAAAATCTTTACCGCGTTAGTTTCGTCAACTCACTGACGCGTTTCAGGGGTTTTATCAAATCACTAAACAAGTCTAGTGAAATGAAAAAACGAGTTGCCTTTTTTGTCCGATTTCGTCATTTCACTAAACAGATTCAGAGATTTGATCAAATTACTGATTTGTAGTAGGTAAATGATAAAATGGATTGGCCATTTTAACATCCTGCGTGATTTGATCATATCCCTTACAGATTTGGTCAAATCTCTGTTTTGACCATTTCCCTGCAACATATATACCCATGCCGGATTACAGTTTTCAGTAGTAACGGTTACTGAGCTAAGCCGAAGACGGACGAAAGGACGGACAGACAGACGGATATGGCGAAACTATAAGGGTTCCTTGTTGAATACGGAACCCTAAAAATGACATAAACGTGACGATGCTAGTTTTATGTTATTTGTTAACTTACCATGGTGCTCTTTCCGCTAATCCTTGGACGGAGCCGTTTTTGCTGGCGGTGGCTGTAGACATGATGAAGTCTGAAAATACATCAATAAAATATAAGTAATTTTAATATTTTTTATACTCGTCGACTTTAATGTTTGAGTCAAGACTTCGTACACCAAATTAAAATCACGTACTTTTTACTATGGAGGTACCAACTCAACATTTTACAACTGTGTAGACAACTAATATAAATTCGACCAATCACGTGGCGCCTTTACTGAACTAAAATGTATTCGACCAATAGGACGCCGTCATGAGAAAGTTAAAATTAAAAGATATAAACGCGCAAAAAATAAAAAGCCACTGGCTGCACTTCGTTTCAGCAGGGCTTAGATTTTTAATAGATACGTGTAGATACCAATTTGTTTAATTAGTTCAGTGGACTCGTAGAAAAAGTATTGTATACAATAGTTATATAATTAGCTTTTCAAGTCTAGTACCGAGTCCGCAGTAAGCTCGGCCGAATTTCACCTTCCCATACAAACGTAAACGTTTAAAATGAGAGCGTAACTAAGTTTGTATAGAGGATCGAGCTTACTGCGGACTCTTAATTAGGCCACCCAGTAAGCATCGTGGCCTAAACGTGGTACTCGACTGAAAAAGAATACATTATATAACGATTGCATAAAATACTATTTAATATTTTGATGTATTATATTAATAACTCAGTTTGTTGGATATATGGATATAACCATAAGATCATAATTGACAATATTTCAAAATATGTAATGACGCCTAAATCGAAAAGCATTTCGGTAATTATGTTATCTGAACGTAATAAAGTAGTTTTCTGTTTTTTTTCCTGCTCGATTTTAAGAAAATCGCGAAAACGTATAAAAGTGGTTTTCACCGTGTGTGACGTCAGTATTATGGCTGCCATATGAAAGGTGTCCAAACTGCCATACACAGTCGTAGTATTGACGTCATAATTTACTTACAACCTTCTGGAATTCGCTACTTTTCAATTTGATAGTTTTGAATGAAAATTACAATTAAGGGAGAAATAAAAAAAACACGTGTCGCTTTAAAAAACATTTTCTAGCGAACTAAATCATAAAATGGCCTACATAAATAATGAAATGTTGTCAATTGAGTTTAAAGTGTTTAGTTCGAATATAGCATTCGGTAGACACTACTTAAATATGAATATGGAAGATTTATAATTTATTACGTAGGTATTCCAAAAAAAAGCTGTTGTGGAAGAAAATTGCCTATCAACCTCACGTTGACGTATTTGTTTACAAATAGGTATGGTAATTTATTAAAAATCGCAATGAGCCAACATATTTTCGTCAATTGCGTAACATGAAAAGGTTAAAGGTTTATTTTCGTTCTGAAAACTCATTTTCATAATCTTTTATTTCTCAAAAATTTTGTTCTACGCTTTGTTTTGTCGCTAATAGACCTATTTAATGGAGCTGTGTAAGAGACTCAACAAGAATACATATTACCAATAACTCTGTATTAGGTGTACCTATACGGCCCACTGTTGAGCACAGGCCTCCTCTCATGGAAAGGGACCGGGCAGTAGTCGCCACGCTTGCCCAACACTCATTAGTCATTATGAACCTTTGTGTCTTTTTCATCTTAGATAGATTTAAAAAAAATGCTACCTGCTAATTCATTTTCTGGAAAGATATGAAGGACATTTTGCGAAAATGTTGTGTATTACTGGTAAAAAAACAATTCAAAATCGGATGAAAGTTCTAGAGATTAGTAGCACAAAACCGATAGCTCTGGTGAAAATTGCTCCCGCTTATTGAAAATATCTGAATTAAACCGAAACTATGCAAATGCGATGCCATATGAAAGCTTAAAATATACGGTTACAGACCGATCAACGTTAAGTATGGCGCCGCCAGCTATCATCCCTAGAAACTTGTCAAACTTTCCCGTCATACAGAATTTAACGAACACCGCTTTCGATTACAAACGGTTTGGTGCAACCCACCCTAAGCAGGCTGAATAAGTGTAAGTAGGGTCGTTTCGCCGGTTAGCGACCACCTAATTTCATGTGCCGGTTGGCGACCACTTAGCTGAGTTGGTGAACTGAAAGTATATTTTCTCGGTTTTTAGTAGATTTCTATTCTAGAATAACAAAAAATGCATGTACAACGAATTGCCTCAATACGGTCTGTGGAATTAATGTTATCTCCAATAGAAAAAACCTTCTCCTTCAGGTGGTCGCTAACCGAAGATGGTCGCTAACCGAAGGTGGTCGCGTAACCAGCGTAATGAACCTATGGACTGAGTGGACTATGGACTATGGACTATGCTCAGAGCAGGCCGTCGAGCGTTCATATAAATTGCATTTGTTTTATATGGACGCTGCACGCCCCGCTCTGAGCGGGCGGGCGGGGCGCCAGGCCTTGCACTAATGTCATCACCGCAAATCGCTTCACTTATTGAATATCCACACTGTTTTCTTTTTTTTGGTTTTCATATTCCTTGAAAAGTGGCCACACGCTCACCTCATATTCGTTGAAAGCAAAACTCGAATCGAGGTAGTTATATTTAGGTTTAAGAATGATGGTTTGTTTTTGAAATTAGCATAGCTATCTATATACCTAAGCTAAATAAGGTAGTGCATCGCTCAATTCTTTTTCAACCAAGATCCGAAAAACGAGTAAGTACCTAGTAAGTTATAATTATGAAATTATAAATACGATTGTATGTTTTGTGCTTGAATTACTTACATTAATTGACTTGAACATTTAGCATCGCAACACAATTATTAATGTTTAAAGGTACTTACAATATTTCTGATAAATCAAATGGCAATTTATTGACTTGACCTCAGCAAGGCGAGAGCGATAAAGAGTAAACATACGTAGGGTTCTGGGTATATCGATAACTTGATAGTGTTCGATATAGAACAATATTACATAAGTTAATTATAATGATGAAAACAAAAATTTATAACTCTCAACTACTTCTATTAAATATGTTTAATTAACGGTTAGGGAAATACAGATAAAAATTGGTCGTTTTCATTTTTAATTATTTTCACTTCACTTCCGTTAACTCACATTCTCGTCGACAGAGTTTCATTTGTTTCCCGATCAGTGTAATATACGATTTAGGCATTTTTTTACCACTATTACCAATAAATGCAATTTCGAGTGCACATTCTTTTAGAGTTGTGGGTAGACGAAAAAATATTTGACTGCATTTAGTAGCAACAGTACTAAGTACCTACCTAAACATTGTTTTTTTAATTCCCTACACCTCTTGCCACAAGCACTTTTGCTGTTTAGACATTTTTTTTTTACTGAAAGAGCGAGCGAAGCGAACGCAAGTCAAAAGTAAGTCCGGATATCCGGCTGTTCTTGTCTATAGGTCCCATTTCCCAACCTCAACCAAATTTGGTGCGCAATTTCGATACTTAGTTACGTTTTTTCGTCGGTTCTATCATTTATTTATGGTTCGATATTTATTTTTTTTGATACGGACTCGCGGGTCCTACTGCTCATAGATCCACTGGTTATAAATACGGTGCCGCGTAATGAACGAGAAAATGTCAGCTTGCCATCAAATGCTTTTCTACGCCTAGGGTGTTAAGTCATGCATTACCTGCCGCCCGGTAAATGTCAAAGAAATCGATGCATCACCACTTGCTTGACATAACCATACACAATTTTGTTTATACTATGTTTACATATGGATAAGGTTGATAATTGTGCGGCAGTCCATTGACTTAAAAGAAAATCCATGGGAAATACTTAGTAGCTATTATGTATATAGGTACTTATATAATTTAAGTGCCTACCTACCTCAAAATTAACATGGCAACATTTGACTTCAGGTGGCAAAGTTTTAAAACATTGCCTGGTCATTATTGTTTATTAAGAGAGATAATTTCCTTAGGTATATACTTATTAATACTACACTCATATTAATTTGGTATGCAAATTTTATAAGAAAAACGAGGCCTTAGCGTTGTTTCCACTTAAATTCAATTATTTATGACGTTAATGTTAGTGAATTAGCAACAAACGCAACGACCACATTATCGAAAAATCCGTAGCAGCTAGTTAAAACGTGAAATACACCCAAATACTTACAACGAGAACGAACACGAATTCAAATGCTAAAATGGAACACAATCTTTTTAATTTCCCGGCGCGTTTTATTTTTAATCGTGTACGCGGCCGCTGCTGGCGGGCAGTGCGTATGACTGAACGGAGTGGCGTTTGGTCACAGTGCCGGCGAATTAGGTCGAGCCACATGCTTCTAGCTTATCACCAATTGAGAATACCATAATTGAGAATGCATATTTTATTTTATTTTTGGGTAACATACAATCGCAGATATCCTCTGGCTCTTAAGACGTCCAAGGATATCTTATATGTTTTTTCTTAAAATGCACGTTTTGAAATACCTTGGCCCTCGCTTAATTTTTTTGTACTTATTGCGATTGTAAAATTCCATATAAGTACTATTAAATTATTATTTCAAATATATTCAAATATTTGTAGGTATGTAGGTATATATCTGAAAACACGTTCTCGAATACGGCTCTAACGATTTCAATGAAATTTGGAGTTATGGGAGCGAAAAATCAATCTAGCTGGGTCTCACGTCTCACGTCTGTGAAAATTCGTTCAATTCGTATTTCTCTATTCGTATATATTCACCCGAGCAGAGCGCGGTCGCCCAAGGACTGAGTCTAATAAGGCTTTCGATTGCTAAACATCTAACTATGTAAATATCCTTAAACCGAATAACCATTCAATGTGGGTACTTTTTCGAAATACAGTTTACTAGACTACCTAGTTCGATATGTAGGTATCTGTAACAGAATGGTCAGTTAAAAGTAGATGAATGATGATATAAATACCTTGCAATTATTATAACGATTTTTTTGTATGAATGAATGATGTATTGTTGTGGTACGGATCTCTAGCGATAACCTTTTCATTCAGTCAACGAACCGAATGCATCTCCGCAATGCATGGCAGACTCATACCGTCTCAGAAATGTGTCGTTCTAGAAAATACTTTAAGGCACCGTAGGTTCAGCAAAGTTAACCGAACAGAGTTTCTGAAACAATATAATGCGTGTGTTTATAACTATGGTTAAAAAAATACGAATAGTAATCTTGAGGCTTTTCTGCAGGGAGATCAGTGATTAGAAACATGATTAAGCAATTTTCGCTCGATAGAAAAAAATCACGAACATAGGTTTAAGAGGGTCTAAAATACACTTAAAATATTTGTTACAAATTATTCACAAAAGCTAAAAATATTAAAATGGCTTCTAAAAACCGGCAATATCATGTTTGTGAGAACTCACTGTTTACTTTTTTATTTATTTAAACGGCCAAATAATTAAAATTAAAAAACATGATTTCCGCGCTGCCGTGCACGCACTTCCATCTCGCTCAAGCTTATGCTCAGTGAGAGGGAGAGAAGACCATGAACCTACGGCGCCTTAAAGCTGAACTTAAGTATTGTTAAAATATCAAAGATCAAATTAAAATGGATATAATTTGCCTCGCATCATAGCTCTAATAACTTTGTACAGTTTTGGAAATCGACCAACGAATTGAATCCTAGGGGGCAGCCTTCCGGTAAGTGTTGTTGGTGTTATAGAGCCTAGCGATATCACAATTTTCAAGGATCAGTTCAAAGTGGAGCTTCTGGGGGTTGAGGCGAGGCGCTCGCTGCTCGATGCTGGACGGTCTGCGGGTAGCGGCTCAATCAGAATAACACCAAAGAAAATCTCTAAAGTTATTTGCCAAATGACGAGAGGCAAGTCACCCCGACACGGCGGTCTTAGCATCGGGCATCTGCAACATGCTGGTGCTCATCTCCCCACGATTCTAACGAGCCCAAACTCAACAGGGTCACGTCGGTTAAGTACTAAATGCCCATGGCCACCTTCTGTCTCCATCATCAGATTAGCCTTATGATACCATAATATTGAGATGTCGTCCAAACTAAACTTATACCCAACATTATTTGTCCCTCACTAACAAACAAATGAACAGGTCAAGTTAGATAAAAGCTTGTAAAAAAAGTCCAGAGAAAAATAAGTACCTATACCAGCATTTTAATTAGCGGTCATAAAATTGATATTGAATACTTGAGTTGCAACAAAACTATTTAAATAGCGATTTTAGTATGGAAGGTGGGTTCAAAGTAAAATAATAGAGAAGTAAGTGGTCAGGCTGTCATTAAGTTCAAACATAGGTCTTTCAAAAGCAAAGTTGTTTTTTGCTGCCAGTGCTGATTTTCAGTTCCGAGGAAGCCAAAGAATCTAAAATTTATTCAAAGTCAAAATCTTGAGCGTAGCTAGGGAATCAAACGCACGAGATGCAAATAACTTTGCTCACGAGTGACACATAAAACTTTCCATCTCACTTTAATAAATATATCATACGCGTATAGAATTTGTTATTTTAACTTCGTGGTTTTCATTGTTACTAATTTTGAGAATTCTATTATATTGTTCTTGTATTCTTTGCTTATTTATTAAAGTTGATCTGATGTAATTTATTTTTTGATTTTTTTTAAAGTTTATATTCTTTATTATTGCCCACCTCAGAACATGAATCAAATAGAAATACCTGGCAACTTAAATACTACTACACAAATTAAGTTCCAACTAAAAATTACATACTTATTTACAAATTGCCTACAATATATATATGTAGTCCCCCAAGTTAGCGCTCTGCGGATCTATAAATTATGGAATCGTAACCTAGTAGGTACACGGAAATGTTTGCATACCTGCATGCAGGCTGAATACAAGGAACTGTATTTTAATTTATAAGACCCATTTTTACCTACTTTATTCCAGCAACTAAACGATAAGATTGATTGATTTTATTCGTCTCGTGATTATTTAGGAACAAAACTTAATCTGCGTTCATCACTCACTTGTTTTAACTCCTCAGCGCAGCTGCCACTAGAAATGAAACAGTACTCGGTCTCAAAATATAAAAACTAAAGTTTTACCGAGAGAGCAAAACACGCAGCTGAATATGATTTGTGGCCGTTATTCGGAGCGCGCTAATGCGCCTCACCTAACATGCCTAACTCATACTCGTACTCATACGCACGCAGCCCCTACGCGCCTACGCTTTGTTACTACGAATAGTGGCGATATATTTGTGGGTGAACCGTGAGGGCTTCCTCACGTGAGGAAGCTTAAAAACAAGTTACAGAAAGGGGCTTATGTTAAAGTTTCAAAGTTCCCCAGTTCAAACGGCGTAGGTGAAAGAAAGGCGCCGCGGCCTGCGCGGACGCATCAACCTTGTTCTAGAAAGCAATCACTAAGCGCGAGGCCGTCGAGATGATAAATCATCGGCCCGAGCGATGTTGTTTGTGTACAATATGTCTGTGTGGGATCTATTTAGTATCACAGGCTATATATAGCCTTACTAGCTTTTGCCCGTGACTCCGTTCGGGTTAACTTCCTTTTGTTGGACTTTTAATGGGATAAAAGGTCCAGACTATACCACACTATACTCTATTTGTAAACACATCTTAAGGCGCCGTAGGTTCATGGTCTTCTCTCTCTCTCACTGAGCATAACCGTGAGCGATATGGAAGTGCGTGCTCGGAAGCGCGGAAATCATGTTTTTTAATATTAATTTTTAGAAGCCATTTTAATATTTTTACCGTCCCAACCCCATTCATTCTTGAAAAATCTTAACAGCGCGAAGCAGGAATGGGGTCAGCGCGATCTATCGGCCATATTTGGTATTAACGTGCAAGGGCAATCAGCTTAGTATGTATGTTGGTGTTTTAGCGATTATTGTATATCACGTGAACCGAACTCGATTATTATTATATTATTTGAGAGAGAGTACTTCTATTATACCAGTCTTTCAGGAATTTCAAAACGAAAAAATAAATAATAAAGTTGATTAAATTGCAAACTTAACTCGGAAATGATTTTTGAAAATAAAAGAAAAAATACGCTAGATACAGAAAAAAAATACTTTTCCAGTAATCTTTGTGCTTATCTTAATCACAAGTAATAATTCCAAATTTTTCGCTTGGATAACTTCGGAGATAAGGGGGGGAATGGTATTTTTTTACATTTTCCTACATAGATTGGAATTTTACCAATGTATAAAAAAAAGAAAAACGAATTCAAAAAGTTTAACTCAAGCCCTTTCAAATGATATCCCATTTTACCTAATAGTTGATTTTTTTTTTACCCCTTCCTCATATTCGTAATTTTTCATAGAAAACTAAAAAATATATTTATATTAACATTTTTCATGCACGTGGATAACTCTCATTTCGAACCATTCCAAATTTCAAATTGATAGCTTAAGTAGTTCGTGAGATATTTCACTTAGTGACAGACAGACAGACAGACAGACGGACGGAGTCGCACCATAAGGGTTACTTTTTACCTTTTTTGGTACAGAACCCTAAAAAACACATTTTAGTTAACAGCTCTGTTTGTTAAGTTTTATGAATAAGGGCGGTAAGTTAGAGTAAGATTACTACATAGACGCTAACCTGACAATGCGGCAGTTGTCAAATGCCAACAGTAAGTCAAAAAAAAGTTGATAGAGTCTTATAAGTTTACGGTTAAATGTCACTATGGCCACGCCACGGGTGACATGTTTCTGACTCCTCGGGAGTTCTTCTTCAGGGTGTGTGTTGTCGCGACCGAGCTCGAACCTTTCGCCGACGACATTGTTCTTTTCGCCTCTTCAGCAACAGTAGATCATGCGTACATCTGAGCTTGGCAAGCCTTCACATTAGACTAAAAAAGACTCGGGTATTGACCAACACGGAACGCAGGGTCGAGATAGACGGGCATATCATACATTATGTCGACGAGTACATTTCATTGGGCCAGCTAAGTCTCTCTCAGCAAAAGGCAAGACGAGGAAGTTGAACGCCGGGTCGACAACGCTTGGAAGAATTACTGGTCCATGAAGGAGCTAACCTGCCTCTGCCACTAAAGCATGACCTGGATGTATTCTGTGTAACTGGGTGGAAGAGGCACCTAGTGGGGAGGCATAAAAAGCACACAATAGGCTCACAAAAAAAAGGATGATGTAATATATTTTTTTTTAGAGTTTTGCCAACTAGTATTGGCACTTTATTACTTAATTTAGGTACCTACGTTTTTATGAAAACATACGAGAGGTCAACTCTGTAACGTTTATTAAACACAATTTACATAATGTAAGAAGTTTCAATCATCATCATTGGCCTCGTACATCTATGGAAAGATTATTTGAACAGCGTCTTAGATGTGCTAAACTTAATAAAATAACACAGACATACTTGTTTAATATTTACCAACTAACTTATTCACAGCCTGCCGTGATATTTCACATGTGAATCTTGACATTGAAATTCATAAAAGCTACTAATTGGGAGGTTCCACTGTGAGAGGTTAGGTGACTTTTAGCAGCTATACAAATGCCTGTTTCACGAATGCGCGACAGATCACCTGCCAAAATCACCAGCTCCGCTATTCTGTAACTTGTTTTAAGTTCACGTCAAGATATATTTGAGTTTTGAGGCTCAAACATATCTTGACGCCGCAATTCGTAGTAACTAAGCGTAGGTAGAGGGTAGAGGTCTAGTATCGTTAAGCGTGACGGGTGGGGTGAGGCGTATGAGCCCCGCTATTCTGTAATTTGTTTTAAGTTCACCTCACAGTTCACCCCCCAAATATATCTGGACGCCGGGATTCGTAGTAACTACTGAACGTAGGTAGAGGTGGTAGTAGGTTTTCCTCTGACTACTACCTACTCACATGAGCGGGGTTCTGCCTTTTCTCCGAATTTCCTATGCCCGAATTTCACTTGCCAACCAACTTTTCGATGATTCACTTTGACAACTAATGGCAATTTTTTTTACGACAACGTTTCATTTGGTAGAATTATTGTAAAGTCGATTATTATAATGACTTAATTTTTTTAGCATACCTATCATTTGGCAAATCTTATAGTTGGACAAACAACTATTAACCGAATAACGTTTCGTCAGTGCAACAGTTCCCTTTTCTTACATTAGCCAACTTTTTACTTCAAAGAACAAATAAGTAAGACAGCATAACATAAGTAGTCAGATTTTTATTCAACGTGTATATAAGTGACAAGAATGAAACAGTGATATTATTTGTAGGTTAGGTTAAAGGGCAGCGCGTAGAACACCGTGGGGTTTTAGACGGTAGTCCGGGCGGTTCCCGGGAGTCCGTCATACCCGTCCTGGTTCCCCAGCCAGGCGGGATGCGTAAAAGCATTTCCCCACGATAAAAAACAGCGTTAGCTTGTGTCCCTTCGAGCGGACGTCGACACGCTGGCCGTTAGGTTAGGTTTAGGTGAGGACAAATTAGAGAACCATTTAGAAACAAGCATAAACATTGACATTCATCGATGGGCATAAAATAGACCTCTACTTAGTTTCCTAAATGTAAGTATAAGAATAACAATACGTGGCTAATGAAGCCAGACTAGCCGGAGCCCAAAATAGCTTAATTATAAATTCATATAGCTTATTCAGACATTGTGTTCTTGTAGAATAATAATAATAATTATGATGGTTTATTTTTTCTTTGTATTCATATTCAGTTCGACTCATTTTAAGTAGGTTAAGAACGTTACCATGATAGTTCTTAACCTGCTATTTATATACAATAAGCTTTTTTTGGCAAAAAATGACTGAAATGTTTCTTCTTAACAGTGATCTTCTTTTTCAGAAACGCTGGTTGAATTTTGACTTGTAAAAGTGCAATTACGGCCTACTTGCAAAATACAATTTATCTATTTAATTTAATGCACACTTGTTACGGTGTAATTTAAAGCATAGTGGGATCGCAGTTCGAAACTCACAGCGCCTTCTATTTCAGAACAGTACAAACTCGCAAGCGGTCTCAGACAGGCGACACCTATGGATACTCGGCGGAACTACGTGCGCACTGAGGTGAGGTTGAAATCAGGTCGATGCAAATGGGACTCTGATCGATAGTGTTGTTTTATTAATGTCATTACAGATAATTCAGAAATCGTAAAGTAAACCTTTAGGAACATTAAAGCTGGTTGTTAATAAATCTTTAGTCTACATGCATTCAGTGCAACTGATGCAAGTCTATCTTTGTGGTACGGGAGGACGGAGCAAGGATTGTCTGTGGTAAAGTTTTTTTCCTCCTTCGGCTGTCAAATCGCGGAGGGCTCTTTTTTGCAAGGATGGCGTGAACACGACAAGAGGTCGCTTATTGGAATCGCATCGGCCGAGTGCCATATTTGTTTAATTTAGAATCATAATGTAGATTTAATCTAAACGCATCTCGCGAACTAATGCTGCGATGACACAATGGACATTCTGGTAAGTAAAATGCGAGTGTCACCGGTTAGATGGTGGAAATATTTGCTACATTCGGACATAGGTTTTAATGATATAAAATTCTTTGTTACAGACATACTTATAGCATCATTTCAAGGAGATAAATCTGGTCGGCGGAACGTCACACGAACTTAGCTTTGTACTCTTGCCAGGTGAATAGCAGTTTCAGTGTTGTGTTTCGGAGAGTGTGGGAGGAATTGAAGATCGTTTGTTTATTCGTATCTTAAATTTTAATGTGGTTTGCAGCGACTGCGTGCTGGCCGCTTCGCGGAGGCGCTTCGTGGAGGCCGCTTCGCGGAGGCTGCTTCACGCATAGGCAATTCTCGAGTCGGGCGCCGGAAGCTGTACCCGGGTCACATGTGTCGACGCTTCTTCACCTGCGGAAGCCGTCACGAGCAGCCGTCTGAGATCCTGGGTGGATGCACTGAACTACGGCGGCGGTGTGACGCGTGTACAACGCGTCCCAGGAGGTGATTTCTTTCCGGTTTTATGGACTTCTTTGGTGGTACAATGCCACGTGTTTGCTACTAGATTACAATTTTAATACTAAGGTCACAGCCTAACACAAACATAACTCGGCCTAATTGATTAAATTTAAAAACCAAGACTTCGTCCTCGGTCAGATAACTTAGAATCTAGATCTCCTTACGAGAAAGCCACACTTTTAGCATTAAGTTTTAGTTAAGATCTACGCATAGCGAAGACAATCAAGTGGCTTGTTTTATATGTATGTGTATTTTCATGGCAATAAACCTATTTGTCAAATAATCTTTCTTGGTTCATATTTCTGACTACTGTAAAAATAGGTATCCTGCTTAACCTCTTTTGCATTTAGGAGTATAAATTATAAATGCATGGCGCCCTTCTGTAGATATTTCACACATTACGGCTATTGATGTGAGTCAGCACACAATTGACTGACTAGCACGGTGCACGAAATCAAGTGTGAACGCCTCTTCGAGTGTGTCAAGTCTCCGTCACACAAAGGTAAATGATAGCCGTCCTACAACATCATCAGAAACGGTTTATCCCATTACACACTATGTAAACGAATGCTCTTTAAAGATGTGCAACACCCCATGTCGGTAAAGACGAATGGAAAAAAAATGCTTACCTAGTTATAAAAAATTTGATCCGACATTTCGGTCCAACAGGTCTCCACACGTACGTGCAAAGTTTCGTTACAATCCAACACGTAGTGTTAAAATGAGAGCGTAACTGGGTCGTTCTTCTTTTTAACCGACAATGAATAGTCTTATCTGTTTTTTGCATTTTTCAACTATTGTTAAGTACGGTTTTAATGTTTGATTTTAATAAACGTTGGATGTATTTTTTGTTAGGACTAATTAATTATTATTTCCGTGGGGATAATGTTTTTTCTTTATGGTGGTTTTTCCATATAATCGCGTGACAGAGTGGTTATCCAAAATGTGGTCCCCGCAGAAAACGACCACTCTGTCACAGTATTTTCCGAAAAACTACCATAAAGAAAAAAAACATTATCGCCACGGAAAGAATCATTAATTAGTCCTCATAAAAAATACATGCAACGTTTATTAAAATCAAACATTAAAACCGTAATTATCAATAGTTGAAAAATGCAAAAAACAGAAAAAAGACGATTCATTGTCGGTTAAAAAGAAGAACGACCCAGTTACGCTCTCATTTTAACACTACGTGTTGGATTGTAACGAAACTTTGCACGTACGTGTGGAGTGGAGACCTGTTGGACCGAAATGTCGGATCAAATTTTTTATAACTAGGTAAGCATTTTTTTCTACTTCTTTCACCACTCTTCATATCTGCCCCAATAAAGCGCTCATATATCTGCCACGAATCCATTTCTAGGTAAGTTAATAGGACGCATCAGACATCATATTTTGCTGGAATGCTGCTGGCTGTTACCTATAATTATTGTAAGAGCTTCAAAACTAAAAAAAACAATTAATTACAGGGAGGATTTGATTTGAATTTTTGCTCACCAACTTCGATTACAATACGTTATTTGCGGGAATCGCGAAATTTCTGGTTGACGTAAAGAACTGGTGACCAAAGACCTGGCAGCTTTCTCGCGCAACGCGTCAGCATTACAATACAATACAAATATTCTTTCTTGCTCACCAGACATAGTAAAAATAAAATAGAAAAACAGAGGTAAATTAAACAATGGTAGAGAACAGACACACAACCTTTGGGTGGTGGAGACGATGCAAGAGAAAATAAGATTTGAGAAGGTGAAAACAGAAAATAAGAATAACTTAACTATAAGAAAGACTGTAAACTTACATAAATTCATATAGGTACCTATATATAAACCTGCATACACATACAATAACTAAATGTCATAGAAACAGTATCATTTACAGCCGAAAACAAACACACACCAAGTAGGAATGACTAGTCACGGAAGAGAAAAATAGTAATCCTTAAGTCTAGTTTTAAAAATGGGAAGAGACTTAGCACGTTTAATCTCAATAGGCAAAGAATTCCTCAATCGAACAGCTCGGAAAGTAAAAGAATTGTTGTCATTACAATTTAGTTATTTATTTATGTATGCTTAAGGAGTACCAACAGCTGCAAAAACATGATATAATACGTAGTAATACTTATTATATAATCTGTGGTAATACAAAGCCCATGAATTAATTCAGCGAGGAAATGCCGCCAGCATCCTCGGTACAATGCCTCGAGGTCCTTTTTTTAGATATACCTTATTTTTTATTTAATTATGTTAATTTGAATTTTTATCATTTATATTCAGAATATATAAGTAATATACTTAGATGAAAAAGACAAAAATATTACATATGGCATCATCGAGGCGATCAAATGGTGGCGATGGACGATGGCCATGGGACTAAACTATGTATGTTTGATGAACTCGTAGTAGCTTGTCATCATCAACATATATCATCATCATATCAATAAAAGGTCTTCATAAATAATATGATAATATCAAATACCTACGTCACTGGACATTGAAGAAAAATCAGTTGGCCTCGCGTTGACTTTCTTTCGCCATTGGGCTGTTATTAGGAATGCGCTAAAGCGCCTCACCCGTCACACATAACGAAAATATACCACTGCCTACACTTAGTTACTACGAATCATGGCGTCAAGGTATTTTTTGGGTGAACGTCGAGGTGAGCTTACCAGTTACAGAATAGTGGGGCTGATGACTCGTTGACCATGGAGCAAAACGGTAACAAAACACGCAATTTACCAGTTTTGTCACTAAATACAGTAATATAGTCCAAGCCCATGTGATCAGTTGTGCGATGTACAACCTGTGTCGACTAACCACTCGTCCAGAATAACTTCACCCCGTAACTCATTACTGCTACGTGTAACCAGAGGTCAGCGTTACATTGGTCACTCTGAGGCGAGTCGGTGAGCGTGGATACCAGTGGTTCACCTTGCCCGGACATCTTGCAACACCAGCATACCGTAAACCCTGATTAAACCATTCGCGTAGTCGTTGCAATCGATATTAGCCTTTATAACAATTGTCCAAGGTACCGTAAAACGAGGTGACCAGGAACCAAACTGACATTCAAACCTCCATAAAAGTTTATTTTTAACCAACTTAAAAAAAAAGGTGAAGGTTCTCAATTCGGCTATATTTTTTTTTTCAATGTTTGTTACCTCAGAACTCCGTCATTGATGAGCCGATTCGAAAAAAATTTAAAACACACACATACACTTTCCCATTTATAATATTAGTATGGATTAGTATGTATATATTATGGATAATATTATAGCTCAATTTTAAATTGAAATACATTATTTAGGTAGCAGTAGCCTTAAAATCCCTTCCCATCCCCCTTTCATCCCTTCTCTCCCATAACCCAACTCTCCTCGCGATCCCTATTCACGCCATTTTACGGTAAGTACTTTGGAAAACGTTAAGTCAATGTTGTGGAATTCATGGTTCAGTCAGCGTTCAACAAGACTCGTAAAAGGCCTGGTCTTTGGTCTTTGTCACGAAAAATGCTATTATAATTAGATTACTTAAATAGCCGATATTTGACAACCGTCATCCCTGTACAATAAACATCAAAGATGTTATAATATGATGAGTTGATGACATAAACTGTACTGGGATGACAGCTGTGAAATATTGGATGTAAGGGCATTTTCACTGTTGTTCAATTTTAACCCGTGTTGCTTTGACATAAAGCGTTGACATCATACGTTAGTGCAATTTCAACAGCAGGTCGATCTCGAAACGCACTGTACGTACATACGTTAGATAGATCCAAATGTCAATATTTATATGGAAAAATGACAGATTGTCCTCACGCGCGTTCAAAACGTTCCGTGTTTACCCCTTAGAATGTTAACCTTATTGCAGTTTAATTTTGACAGCTTTTCGGGACTATGCACAGATATATTATATTGTTTTACGGATCTAGAGATTATCGGCGATTTCCCACGCTCCACACCACCATTCAATGGGTTAGTTTCTTTACTCTATTTGAGTTATTTCTATACTTCGAACCCACGGCCTACCGATGTCGTTCTGAAGAAAGAAGAAGGAATACGAAAAGGCGGTTAAAATAATAGTAACGGAATGATTCGCACAATGCGCGTAACAAGTTTTAATCATCATTGAAGGTTTGTATTTTGGAAAATTAATTGCGCAGTTAATTTACATACAAGCAATTGCTAATGGAACGTAATATTATTATCATTTTTAATAAATGCCCGCACGCCGGTAACACACTGTAGGTATACAGATAGGTATTGTATTGCAAATGTTTTTTTGTAGAACACAAGTATCCCAATTATTTTTCATCGTGACTGGCGGCTGAATTCTCTAAACAGCATGCAGCAATAAGAATAAGAATAAGTTATTGAAAAAAACCTTATTTCTAATGGAACATATGTACATTGTGCTAAAAGAAATGCGCTTGAACTAGGATTAGTCGAAGAGATTACGAATTGTACCGAAATTGCTGTCAACCTCGCGTAACCTCATTTTCACTTTCGCCACCTGAAAAATTCGATATCACAGTATCCAAGCAACCACAGCCAGGAGTCGATCAACGCTTCCCAAGTTGTAAATCATAGACCACCATTATACATGTGTGTTGTGTAGTGACTTGCGTGTATAAATCAAGGTAAGTATTATACCTCCCTGTATCCATTTGCTACGTTTAAACTTGGGGGTATGTAGGAACTTTTGTAATCTGTGGAAATCGATTGGTGCGTTGTAAAAACGTTTGCTGTTATCAACGCATGTGGTTTTCGGTTGGGAAAATTAGGACTTTACTATCAATACCAATATCTATTACAAAGTTTGAGTCCTTTTCCATCACTATTTTTAATGAAGCTTGAGCCCTTTGTCATCAATATTTCTAACGACGTTTGAGTCATTTTCTATCAATATTTCTAACGACGTTTGAGTAATTTTTCTATAAATATTTCTAAGGAAGTGAGTCCTCTACTATATCAATATTTCTAACGACGTTTGCGTAATTTTCTATCAATATTTGTAACTTAGTTTGTAGGTTTTTTAATATTTTGAAGTATGGTACAGTCAGGGGTATTAATATACGTACATGAATAAGGACATAAGTAAATATCTGTTCACGCCTTTATGACATTGACTATAGAGCCCTGTACATACCCCTGATTGTACGAGGGTACGAGTCAAGAATTGGCAGAGTTTTCGTACAAAGTATAGGACAGTTAAAAGCTCTAATATATAACTTTTGGGGAAATTTTGAAAATTCATAGGTAAACTGTTATTTGGATTTTTACGTAGCTAAATAATAGCATATGGAACAATAATGAATCCGAAATAAGTGCCCTGTATATATGGAACGTCACAGTAAATCTGCACTAATATTATAAAGAGGAAACATTTGATTGTTTGTTTGTTTGTTTGTATTCAATAGGCTTCGAACTGGACCGCTTTGAAAAATTATATCACCATTAGAAGCCGTCATTATCCCTGATGAACATAGGCTACTTTTTACCCCGGGAAAATTCTTCATTCCTACGGGAAAATGGGTAATCCGTGCGAAGCTGGGCCGGGCAGCTAGTAGATAATAATAGCATTCATGATCATGACACAAAAGAGCCATCTACTCTTTACGTGAGTGAATTAAAATTAGAAGACCAGACTTAGGTACACAACAAATATTTAAATAAACAATGACACTAAAATATGCTTGACATTTCGACATAAAGATTTTTTTTACCAGAAAATACCTCATTTTTGTGTTCGGTTTCGAAATGTTCGTTTTAAATTTTTCATTGACATAATTTTTAAAATTTTCAAGAAATTATTTATAAAGAAATAAAAATAATTAATTTCGGAACAAAGAATATCCGCATTAAGTAATATGTCTTAGTATTATAAAAAACTTATATAAAAAATGCGTTTTTCAACGAGCGAGCGAATACAGTTCTATGCTTCAGCTTAAGTGAGTCCGATGTCCCGATGTCCCACTGTCCAGCTGGACAGGTTCAGTTCAGCAGTTATCATCAGATTTTTGTGAAATTTTGTAAGCAGGTAGGTACAATGTTTTTTTTTGTTGGATCGCTTTTTTTTTATTTGGCTCGCGAATTCTACGTCTCACAGAGCTACTAGCTATTATATCAAGTCTGATATAACTCTGTTCTGTTCTGTTGTCTGAACTTGTTATAATTCTTTGTTACTTGCCCTGAGTATCCTATTATTCCTACTGATAAAAGCCTACTGTACAAACTTAAGCACACGAAATCGCGTGCACTTTGCCCCATTCACATTCCCATGCAAATTCCGACATGCATGGGCGATACCGTCTTACAAACTACCGTAATGTACGTTCCGAGGCACAGGGAAAGTCCATTATTATCTATATGGGGCAGTTAAAAGCTATAACCATATCGAGACAAGTTCAGAAAAAATCTAGGGCTGTAAAATTGGTGAAATTAAGCAAACGAGCTGGGTGAGATGAATTAAAAAACTTAGTACTTACTTGACTCGTAACTTACAATAGCGCCTTTCAAATAGAACATTTCCCATCTAGGGCGGTAAATAATGTCTCCGATCGCAAGTACCTATTGGGAATTGATGGCCTAGCCGAAGGCAAGGTCGATTAAATATGTGACCATAGGCTTTCTTCATTGCTTATCCGTGGAAAGTGCAACTGTTTACATCTCGGGTTCCTTTTAAATTGACATGTAATTTAAAATGTAATCTTATATTGTGAATAAATGAATCTCCCGCTGGTAAGAAAGAGGGATTTCTCTTCTCTATAAATATAATTTATAATTTCTCAATGTTGTAGAAAGCTTCACTTAGTAACGCCTATTTAAAAACACAGAGCAACGATCCAGATCCGCAACTATCTACTCCGTGGCGTGCTTAATAGTAGGCGAATTAGTAACTTAACGTAGTAAACTTTGACGTAGATAAATTAGTTTAGGTACACTTTAAACGGTGGTAGATTAAGCCCAGCCGAACCTTTCCCCACGCCTTTGTTTATGATGACTGATAATTTTTCATTCCGGCTCGCGGCTTTGTGGGCAAACCTTCATTTTTAGGGTTCCGTAGCCAAATGGCAAAAATCGGAACCCTTATAGATTCGTCATGTCTGTCTGTCTGTCCGTCAGTATGTCACAGGCATTTTTAATACATGTCTGAATTGTATGATTGATGAATTTGGAAAACAACGTAAATTCTTGTCAACATTCTTAGAGGTTAAAGAGATGTTTCCACATTGAAAATTTGGGAATAGTAAGTTAGTAAGACAGGAATAAGGATTTATCTCAAGTCAAACGTCAAATTTGTATATACTATATATATAAACTCAAGCCTGTATATCCAGAAGGAATAGACAGAGAGCACAGTTCGATTCGTTCGGTTCAATTAGCACTTACTATGGAAATAGTCACTTAATTATCAAACTTCAATTAAACTTCCTGTAGTAAATGCATCAGTAGGTATCTATGCCAGATAGTTCATAGATAACCAGCCAACAAACAATATATTAAAACTAGAATCTTAACACTAGGAAATAAAGTTCAAAATCCTTCACATATTTCTAGATTTGACCGTGCCTAGCACTACCACCCCGTTCGCTTCCCTTAATTAACAAGTTTTGCTAATCTCTGACGTTTGTCTTCATTATGTGAACTTTGCATTTTCCATCCATTTGTATGGCCTGCACGAGGATGACCTACTTGTCTGTTGGCTATTTTGAAACGCAATATCACTAAAATTAGCTATAGATAGTACCTACTTAATTCGATTCTCGCTAAAGTGAGATATGGTCGAGATATTAAACACATATATGACCCGATTCTTACTTACAATTATTAAAAGCGACTGCCATCGAGCCTTTCAATCCAGGGGGCCAGCTAGTGTCAATTAAGCTCTCATATTTAGAGACTAGCTTCCGCCTGCGACTTCGCCTGCGTGGACCCGGGATAACAATTGTACTACTTATATTTTTCCAGGCTATAAACTATCTTCGTGCAAAATTTCATTCCAATCGGTTGAGCCGTTTAAGCGTGAAGCGTGATTGAGTAACAAACATCCTAACTTTCGCTTCATAATATTAGTACGATTGGAAGTTGGCCAGATGGTTACGGTAATATTAGTTTTTTTAGAATATGGGCGACAACAAGCAAATAAGCATGGCGGCGAGCTGCATCGCGCTCCGCGGCGTGAAGATATTCCTGAACGCCGGGCGCGCGGCGGCGGCGAGGAAGGCGTCGCCCCCCGTGGTCCGGCGGAGGCCTAAACCGCCGGCGCCCGGGGCTAAACCGCCGCAGAAGGTGTTTGATGCGCTGGCTAAGAGTACTAAGTTCAACAAGTAAGTAGTATTAGTTAGAGTAAGAGGAGATCACGAATCAACTAGGCTAGGGAAGCATCGCCCCCCGTGGTCCGGCGGAAGCCTCAACCACCCGCGCCAGGGGCGAAACCGCCGCAGAAGGAGTTTGATGCGCTGGCTAGGAGTAGGTACTAAGTTCTACAAGTAAGTAATAGTATCAGTTGGAGTACGAGGATTGATCACGAATCAACTAGGGTAGGAAGGCATCGCCCCCCGTGGTCCGGCGGAAGCCTAACCGCCGCAGAAGGTATTTGACTTGTTGAACTTAGTACAGTACAACAAGTAAATAAGAATACCCGGTACCTGGGACTAAGCCGAAGGGTCTTATAAGCCCCGGAGATCCATTGAGGTACACGAATTTATAGCTACAACTACATGCCACTGCTACTTGGTGGCCTACTCTTTAATGTGAGTGGTTAAGCTAATTGATAACTGTTACTTGCTGGTTTAAAACATGCAATTCTATGCTTGTTGTATTGTATGAAGTACCTTAAAATGTGATCCCTACACAACTCAACCTCCATCAAACATTACGAACACTACTTCCATAAACACTACTCATCACGCAACGCATGCAATTACCATGTCAATTCGACTTTCAGATCCGTAGTAGCACTTCATCGTCCCACAAGCATTTTCAGTTTCAGAACATTACACTTGTAGCGTTCCAGTGTTACCATTACCACCAACTTGTTCGAGTGAGTCGGTCGGCGGGCGCGCGAGCGGCCGGACGCCATGCCGCTCAAAAAACTGAAAGAGAAGACGCTCGATAGTTTGCACAAGAACACTCATTTTACCAAGTGAGTGCACTTTTGTTGTGACAGTGTTTTGTTATTGAAATGTTGTTGGGTATTTATTTTAAAGTCTGTTAGATTTAGTAATCAAATTATATTTCTATCACTGTTTTCTTTTTAGTCGTTTACGAATAGACATAAAACTATCTTAACATTTAAATTAAGTACCTACTCATTAAGTGAAATGTTAAATTTCTTTTGAGTAAATAAATGTCTTTAACCAGAAGTCTGTGCACGGTTAGAGCAATATATTAAGAGAGTTGTAATGAAAGTAGTTCATAATTTCAAACTTTCCACATTTATTTTTGACAGTTGAGATTTCGTAAATTTTAATTATTTTAGTGATGTAAAAACTTGAGTTAACCTATCTTATACCCACTCAAAAAGATAACAATATACAGGGTGGGGCCTGAAACAGGGGCATTAAATTAAACGATAGACTATTGGGCGTGTGAGCACTTATTTCCAGGTAATTTTAATTGAAAATAAAAAAGATTTTTGGGGGCGCTCATGTTCACCTAATTTTTTAAGTCCTATTATCGGAAGTCCGAAAATGTTCTTCATAAAATTTTACGCCATAATAATCGTTAGTCCTAATATTTCTTATTCCTAACGATCGTAAGTCATAACCACTCGAAGTCATAATGACAATAATCATAAATTTCTCAAATCCTAATATTCATTTTCATAATTTTTTTCATCATAACACTCACTTGTCCGTTTTATTTAAATTGATAATGACACTAGTCATACATTTTTTAATCCTAAATTTGTTTATTCATAATATTTCTCATCATAAATGTTACTTGGCGTTATCGAAGTAAATAAACGTGTGGTTTTTTATCGCAAGGTACAAGACGAGGTCACAAGACTAGCTAGACGCTAAGCAAGCCGCCTGTCTGTGCGGACGTAGCCTAAGGCAGGGCCGTGTAGGTACGACGACGAGCGAAGTGAGGAGGAGTGTTAGTTGTACCGCAACCCTACGCGCGCGAGCCGAGCGAGCGAAGCGAGCGTGCCGCGGCAGCGGCCAGCGAAGCGCCAGAACCGATTTTTTTTATTTGCTTAGTGAAAGCGTTTATTCATTAGGAAAAACAATATTAGGAGTTGAAGTATGTTCTTAGTTATTATATTAGGACTAACTAAATTATGATGCATGTCCGTTATGAAGAAAATAGCTATGATTAACAAAATTATGACTTCAAGCAAATTCTTAGTAATGAAATTAGGAAGAAAAATTATAGGACAACTGATCATTATGACTTCCAATGATAGTTACAGAAATTTAGGAACAAAAAAGTTAGGACGAAAAAAATTTGGACTAGCGATGATTATGACTACAATACGTTAGTACAAAAAAAAATAGGATCACGAATTTTATGTCAGCCAATATGGACCCGTAGTTTTTTTATCTAAAAACACTAAAAAGATAAAAAAAATAGTAAAAAATCACATAAATATCTTTTAAAAACCAAAATGCAAAAATTATTATGACTCAGTTCATGATGTTACCTCAAAATCTGCATTGACTGCTGTGCTATGATCTCGTGGTGCCAAGATACATTACTTGAAGGTCATAACTTTAGATCAACATAACTCGGAATTAAAAAAAATATTAAAAAATTCGACACAAGGGGTTACTACAGATGCTCTAAGGAAGCGTTCTTTTAAATATTTGCCCCTGTTACAGGCCACACACTGTATACAAACAGTGATCGTAACTATTGTAGCCTTTTTGGTGCAGCGTAGTTTAGAAAATAGATAATTAAGGTTAATATTAACGTGATTAACGCTAATTAAGCATTAGGATTGGAATTATTTATACCAACGCTGCACCAAAATGCTACAAAAGCTACGATCACTGTTTATAAATCTTTGTAAGAGATTTTGATCTTTGTCTATTATGAACAAGTTTTAAAAGATTGATTGCTGAAAGTGAGTTGAAGCTTACACCTAAAAATAGAAAAAAAATGGAAGATCTTAATACAAGTTTCGCGCCTTTGCGCCGCGAGTCAGAGAAAGAAAGAAAGAAAAGTATGGTCAGATTAAGGCGGAATCATATCTTAGGAAAACTAAAATCAGCAACCTAATGCGAAACCTCCATGGGGTTCAGCTTCTACGATATTTTGTTGCCTTGATTTAAAAGCCCATTTCGACATATCAGACCGTTCGCATAGTTTTTTTCATCAGTACAACTTTTTTGTACAATTCAAATAAGCGCAAAGTGCGGCTACAAGGAATTCTCTACCAGTCAACTATAGTGTCAGAGTGAAATTTGCTTGTAGTGTTGGAGTATGGTTGGGGTTATGTAAATTAATTAATTTAACTGTGATTGTAAAGGATATATTCGAAGCAAAAAAAAAACACTTTATTCTAATGCCGCGACTGTTAACACTAACAGGTTTTTGATACACTGATTAACATTGTGTCTTAACGCAGGTGTGAACTGGAAGCGTTGTTCACAATGTACCGGAGTCTAGTGGCGGCCGCGCAGTCCGCCGCACCGGCGCCTGGTATCGGCCAACCCGCTCCAAAGACCGATGTAAGTTTGCAGATACTTAAATAGGGCGTTGTTAACGCTGTCTTAACGCAGTTGTGAACTGCAGGCGTTATTCAGATTCACAATGTACTTACCGGAGTCTCGTGGCGGCCGCGCAGTCCGCCGCACCGGCGCCTGGTATCGGCCAACCCGCCCCGAACAGCGATGTAAGTAGATAAATAGGGCGTTGTTAACCCTGTTTTAACGCAGTTGTGAACTGCAGGCGTAATTCACATTCACAATGTACCGGAATCTCGTGGCGGCCGCGCAGTCCGCTGCACCGGCGTGTGGTATCGGGCAACCCGCCCCGAAGACCGATGTAAGTAGATAAGTAACTAATCAAAAAAAAAACCCAAAACTCAAAATTATATTTATTGAATACCAGTAACAAGCACTTTCAAACCATCAGGTAGAAACGTAATCTTAAGCTAATTACTTAGAGTAATTTGTTAAACATAAAAAGTAAAATTAATATGAAGTATTTATTTTTTTTAATAAAAAATACTAGTCTAGAATGTTTCTAGAAAGACAATCTAATGTCAATAAATAATTAAAACGAGAATAATTAAATTAAAAACACAATGTCAAAATTTTCCAAAAGGAATAAATAAATTATAAATCTAGTCAAACTTAATCCCAAGAAGTTTTATCATTCATGTAGTCTTGTGCGCTATAATAAGCTTTCGAAATAAGTTTACGTTTCACATAGTTCTTGAATTTATTCATAGATAACTCAGTTACGTTTCCAGGAAGTTTGTTATAAAACCTTACACAATTACCCATGAATGATTTTTTTATTTTTTGGAGCTGAGTGGTGGGCACCGCGAGCTTATGCTTATTTCTAGTATTAATATTATGAAATTGACAATGTTTTTATGTACATACACAATATTTTCATAGATATATTGACAATGCAATGTCATTATAATAATATTTTTAAACTTATCCCTGAGTGAGTCTCTATGTTTCAATCTTTATAACGCCCGAATACCTCGTTTCTGCAGAACAAAAATCGAATGAATGTCCGAGGCACTGCCCCACAATAAAATACCATATGACATAATGCTATGGAAGTAGCTAAAATATACTAATCGAGCTGTTTTCACGTCTGTTAATTGACGGATCTTACTCACTGCAAATGCTGCAGAACTCAGTCTATTCGAGAGATTAGCAATATGGGGACCCCATTGAAGCTTAGAATCTAACGTCAAACCAAGAAAAACTGTGCTATCAACTAGTTCCAATTCCTCATCTTTCACAAAGACACTCCCTTGCTCGTGTTCAACGTGATTCTTGACAAATTTAATACATTTACGTAGTCACGTATTCATCCTGAAGAAGAACTCCCGAAAAGTTCGAAACATGTCGCCCGGAGTGACATTGATTACGTGAGTTGAACCGTGTGATTAGAAGTTTTATTGTAACATGTCTCACGAAAGTTTAAATTTGAACATTTAGTCTTCTTCTCATTTAACAATAAATTATTAACATTAAACCAATTTACTACTTTAGAAATAGCATTGTTTACGACATTGCAAGCTTTTTGCTGTCTTATAAGTTTGAAAATAAGTGAAGTGTCATCAGCAAACAATACTATATCATGGTGGGTCTTTACGAGATATGGCAAGTCATTTATGTAGATAAGGAACAGGAAAGGCCCCAATATTGATCCCTGCGGTACACCCATCGAGACCAATGACCCCGGTGATCGCTGTCCATTCACTTCGACCCTTTGTATTCTACCATGTAAGTACGACTTTAGTAAATTCAGTGCTGATCCTCTGACTCCATAGTAGTCGAGTTTCCTGATCAATGTTTCATGACAAACGCAGTCGAAGGCCTTGGATAAATCACAAAAGATACCTAAAGCATCTTGTGATTCCTCCCAGGCATCGAAAATGTGTTTAATCAGCTCGACACCAGCGTCGGTTGTCGAGCGATCCAAATCCAAGCGGTTGTCCAGCGTAAATCCAAATTGCATGTTATGCATCAAATTGTTTATATTAAAATGCTTTATTAATTGCGACAAAACTAGTTTTTCAAAAATTTTGCTAAATGTTGGGAGCACAGATATTGGTCTGAAGTTAGTGGGGTCAGTAGTGCTACCCGATTTGAATAACGAAGTGATTTTACTATGTTTCATTAGATCAGGAAACTCGCCGCAATCGACACTGTTGTTAAATATAACTGCCAACTCAGGCGCTATGAGTTTTATAATGGATTTGAGTGCATGAACAGAAATTCCCCAGAGGTCACTAGTTTTTTGACATTAATCGATTTAAACGCCTTTACTACATCTGAGAAACTAACGTGTTCAAAATGGAGGTTTGTATTACATTCTGGGGCGTTTTCTTTCAATAATGTAACGGCAGAGGAAGGTGATGAATTTAAATACTTAGTTGTGGAGACTGGTATCTCAGTAAAGAAATATTTTTTATAAATAAATCTACAATTCTGCCATCAATTTTTATTTTAATAAAATCAGTCGGTGCGTTTTTCGATCTACCAGTCGCCATATTAATTGCTTTCCAGGTTATTTGAATAATGTCAGAACTATTTTTTATTTTCTGAGATCAGTATTTTTCGGGAACACCCAAATACTCCGAAATATTTAATCCGAATTTGCTAATTCCGATTTTCAAAACTCCGAATTTCATAATTCCTAAGACTTATAATTACGATTACTATTTTACCGAATTTCATATGTCGATAGTTCGTTTTTCCGATTTTTATAACTCTGAACAATCAAAAGCGCGAAGTGTCATTGGCCCGAAAAACAGTATTCCGATTATCAAATTTCCGAAACATTACTATTTCGGAAATCTGATATTCGGGATACAGAACTTCGTGTTTTCAAAAATCGGAATTTTATTTCTTAGGAATTATGAAATTCGGATTTTTGAAACTACACGGGGTATAAAAAATCCTAAAATTACGATACTTATTTCCCGTAGAATAGGGTTCTGCCTTTTCTCCGAAGCCCCCCGCAGTAAAAATAAACAACAAATAGTCGTTACAATGGAATTATTAGTAAGGTTCGGTTAGGGTTAGCTTGAGTCCCTTAGAGCGGAAATAGGCACCCCGCGAAGCGGGGTGACGTCGACCCGCTGGCGGTTAGGTTGCATTATTGCATTAAGTCCAAGTATACGCCCAAAATTATATTTTTTTATAATATTCTTATTCTTAATCTTCTTTTTATTATATATTTACGAGGATAATGTGTTGAACACAATTTGCTCACAATATTCTGTATAGGAATTGCTTGTAATTCGTTTTCCATCTACCCATCTTCCTATAAATAGTTAACTCGTTCCTTATGATTGATAAAGTCGATGAATTGTGTATTCATGTGATTTGCTATTCAGTTTCTCCACTACAGGCGTTTAAAATGCGGATCTTAGGTATTTAATTCGTGTGTGTTAGCTGCGGTAGTGTTAAAATTAATAATTTAAGTAATTAATACATAAGAAATCTAAATATCGTAAGTACTATAATAGTCTAGTTCTACTATCCGACTTCTTTCAAATAAGATAATCCATGGATAATCACACCACCAGCGTCCGTAATGTTGCAGTACTTCTTTCAATAATCCCCCTCTTAATTAAATCGAAGTCAAATATTCCATTACATAAATTGATTCCATTCCCTAGTTGGTCTGACTATTCCATAGAAAATGCGCTATTAAAAGTATCTATTCGTCTACTAGAAGGCACTGGTCCCACCGCGAGCTAGTAAGCTATGAGCTATCGGCTATAAACACGAACAAAAGATAAGCCCTCCCGTGTAAATAAAAGTGACACAGCGATATTTATAGTTACTCGCTGTGAGCTATAAATATCGCCGTGTCTCTTTTATTTACACGGGAGTGCTTATCTTTTGCTTATCATTTTCTATGGAATAGTCAGACCAACTAGGGAATGGAATCAATTTATGTAATGGAATATTTGACTTCGATTTAATTAAGACGGGGATTATTGAAAGAAGTACTGCAACATTACGGACGCTGGTGGTGTGATTATCCATGGATTATCTTATTTGAAAGAAGTCGGATAGTAGAACTAGACTATTATAGTACTTACGATATTTAGATTTCTTATGTATTAATTACTTAAATTATTAATTTTAACACTACCGCAGCTAACACACACGAATTAAATATCTAAGATCCGCATTTTAAACGCCTGTAGTGGAGAAACTGAATAGCAAATCACATGAATACACAATTCATCGACTTTATCAATCATAAGGAACGAGTTAACTATTTAAAGGAAGATGGGTAGATGGAAAACGAATTACAAGCAATTCCTATACAGAATATTGTGAGCAAATTGTGTTCAACACATTATCCTCGTAAATATATAATAAAAAGAAGATTAAGAATAAGAATATTATAAAAAAATATAATTTTGGGCGTATACTTGGACTTAATGCAATAATGCAACCTAACCGCCAGCGGGTCGACGTCACCCCGCTTCGCGGGGTGCCTATTTCCGCTCTAAGGGACACAAGCTAACCCTAACCGAACCTTACTAATAATTCCATTGTAACGACTATTTGTTGTTTATTTTTACTGCGGGGGGCTTCGGAGAAAAGGCAGAACCCTATTCTACGGGAAATAAGTATCGTAATTTTAGGATTTTTTATACCCCGTGTAGTTTCAAAAATCCGAATTTCATAATTCCTAAGAAATAAAATTCCGATTTTTGAAAACACGAAGTTCTGTATCCCGAATATCAGATTTCCGAAATAGTAATGTTTCGGAAATTTGATAATCGGAGTACTGTTTTTCGGGCCAATGACACTTCGCGCTTTTGATTGTTCAGAGTTATAAAAATCGGAAAAACGAACTATCGACATATGAAATTCGGTAAAACAGTAATCGTAATTATAAGTCTTAGGAATTATGATATTCGGAGTTTTGAAAATCGGAATTAGCAAATTCGGATTAAATATTTCGGAGTATTTGGGTGTTCCCGAAAAATACTGATCTCAGAAAATAAAAAATAGTTCTGACATTATTCAAATAACCTGGAAAGTAATTAACATGGCGACTGGTAGATCGAAAAACGCACCGACTGATTTTATTAAAATAAAAATTGATGGCAGAATTGTAGATTTATTTATAAAAAATATTTCTTTACTGAGATACCAGTCTCCACAACTAAGTATTTAAATTCATCACCTTCCTCTGCCGTTACATTATTGAAAGAAAACGCCCCAGAATGTAATACAAACCTCCATTTTGAACACGTTAGTTTCTCAGATGTAGTAAAGGCGTTTAAATCGATTAATGTCAAAAAAACTAGTGACCTCTGGGGAATTTCTGTTAATGCACTCAAATCCATTATAGAACTCATAGCGCCTGAGTTGGCAGTTATATTTAACAACAGTGTCGATTGCGGCGAGTTTCCTGATCTAATGAAACATAGTAAAATCACTTCGTTATTCAAATCGGGTAGCACTACTGACCCCACTAACTTCAGACCAATATCTGTGCTCCCAACATTTAGCAAAATTTCTGAAAAACTAGTTTTGTCGCAATTAATAAAGCATTTTAATATAAACAATTTGATGCATAACATGCAATTTGGATTTACGCTGGACAACCGCTTGGATTTGGATCGCTCGACAACCGACGCTGGTGTCGAGCTGATTAAACACATTTTCGATGCCTGGGAGGAATCACAAGATGCTTTAGGTATCTTCTGTGATTTATCCAAGGCCTTCGACTGCGTTTGTCATGAAACATTGATCAGGAAACTCGACTAGTTACTCGCTGTGAGCTATAAATATCGCCGTGTCTCTTTTATTTACACGGGAGTGCTTATCTTTTGTTCGTGTTTATAGCCGATAGCTCATAGCTTACTAGCTCGCGGTGGGACCAGTGCCTTCTAGTAGACGAATAGATACTTTTAATAGCGCATTTTCTATGGAATAGTCAGACCAACTAGGGAATGGAATCAATTTATGTAATGGAATATTTGACTTCGATTTAATTAAGACGGGGATTATTGAAAGAACTTGTGGCGATTTAAATTAATGTTAATCCTTTTTACCAATTTGAAGTCTGCGTGGGCCCCCACGTCATGTTCGACACCTTAATAATAGTTCTATTTTCACCCACTTCCATTTAGTCGTATTGATTTGAAAGTTATGAGGTATGTGTCATTCAAGGAAATACAGAGAGGTCGCTACTAGAGTAGCGGCGGCGAATGTGATGGAAGAATACGCTACGTTAGTCTATGTCTGGGTAGCTCAGAAGCTAGAGCACTGTACCGGTAATACAGACTACAGAGGTCGCAATTCGAGCCTTGCTCCGGGATTCAGATGATGATGGTTTATTTTTCCATTATATTACTATTTACTCTGTTGATACGACATGATTATCGTTTATGATCGTGGTAACATCTACACTGAATTAACACAGAGCAAAACTTATTAAAAAAATAATATGTTTCAGTGTGTTATCGGCACGCGGGCATTTATATTACTGATAATAATTTGTTGTATTAGCAAATACTTTGCTTTACATTTCTGGCAATTTTGTTTCAAAAATTATGAAGTGATAACTTTAGTTAATTAATTGAATTAGAGGTTAAGTTAAATAACTACCTTAATTTACTCTATTCCCTGTAACTGTAAAATATAGATCACACTGCCTAGTTACCTACTTACAATAACTTACCTATCGTCAAGTTACCTCATAGTAAAACTTGTACAAAAAAATGAGATGACATACTTAAGTTTTCCAGAATGCTGCAGATTACTGAAGTACGTATATATAAGTTGTACCGACATAAATATCGGTAACGCGTTGTAGCTACGAAAAAACATATAGGTACTTAGTTACGTCCACGCCTTTCGTGTCAACTTAGGCCTATTCAATTTCATACAGAACAATAATATACGTACGCAATAAAATCCAATAGCTGTGGAAAAACTGCCATCAATAAGCAAGCAATTTGAACAATTCCGGGAATTGCGTGAGTTCACAGCATGATACGTTTCCGTGCTTTATGGGAGGATGCTAGGCATAAAACATCAATAAGTATGTCAGGAATATATTCAGGTACCGTTTGCCAGTAAGCCTCCAGTATACCTTTTTGTAAAAATAATATACTTAAGGCACTTCGCTAAGACATACCTACTAAGATTGTATAATAGGTAATAAGTTTCTCGGAGTGAGTGAAAACGTCCGTTTGTCACTTTGATGGTGAAAGAAAACATAGTGAGGATTGTCTACGTCCCTGAAAAAAGAGCTTTAACTGTATGCAATTCTTTATTCCTTTTATGGTAGCGTGGGTTCTATATCTCTATCTATGTACATTAAGGGTAGTTTAGGTACAAGCCTGTACATGAAGTCATGAATTGAAGAATGCAGATGGGCGTTTTCAAATAAAGTTGTCAGTTGGAAAAAGTCATGTCCCATCACTTTCACAGTCAATTATTCGAATTCAGGCAAGATGCACCATTCGTTTATTTTTTATTTAATAACTTACACCTTATTTACTTCGTAATAGCTCTAAAAGAATGGATTGCTATGTAATTTTTTTAATAAGAATTAAATAAGTGAAAAAAGTAGTCGTGTTTTGACGTGTCCCATACCTACCTTGCCAAATTCGGAGCAAAAAAATGAATACTAGGTACTTTAGATGTTTCAAAAGTGGCGGGTGTTTGTACTGGTTACTTATAAACCGAAATTTCATTTTAAACCTTAATACGGACGTGTTTAAGTTGAAATTCGATTAAAAAAGACAGGTTTTATCCTGTCCCGCGAAATGACGCGTGAAGGAATTTCCGCACTACGCGACCGCCTTTTCAATAACTTGGCAACAAAATAACGACAAATTTCATGAAGATTTAGAATTAATAGCAACATTTTAAGCCTATGGTAGTCGCCATTTTCTCAATCATGACGGCAGTTAGCCCGCGGAATGTATTAATCTCGGTCGCGTGTTCCTGCATCCAAAACCGAAGTTCCACTTACAAGACTGGTTTTGACAAGGTAAGAACATCCTGCGTATTTGTTTATTTACTATATCGAACTCATTTTTTAATAATAATTCTGAAAAGATGTTATATTTGTCTAAATTATTATTTTCTGATTGTAAATTCATTTTAATGTTATTATGTCGCGGATACGTCACCTCCATTACGCCACTATAGCGTGAATGGAACGAAAAAGTGGCGTAATGGAACTCTAAAGCTCGTTTCATAAGGAGTGAATTGCTAAAATTACCAGCAATTACTAAATTATTTTAATCGAAAATAAATTATATCACAAAGAAAAAAAAAATTACACAGTACATAAAGTTAACTACCTACCTATCTCAAATGCTTAAAAAAGGGTTGCATTATAATTAAAAAAAAAAAGATTAATCCATCCGGGAGAAATTAAAAAATTACCAACAACAACTTGAAATGTTAAGAAAAAGGAATTAGCAAGACAAAAGAAGAAAAGAAAAAAATCTTACTGAAGAAGAACAAAGCCAATAAAAGAAAACAATGGAAAGAAAAAAAGGAGGAGGAACCAAATTTGAAGTTTATACTTGAACTATCTGATTCTTAAGTAGGTTTAGTATTTAAAGTGTAGTAAGTACTTAACTAAAATTACTGCCGTGATTTCATGGTGTTTTATTATACTCTGTGTGGATCATTAATCGCAATATGAACGGTGCCTCATTGTTCCTAAACGCCACTTTGAGTTCCATTATACGCCATTGTCCATTGAGAGTCTGTGATTAAAATTCCAAAAATATTGCGATTTATGTTAAAGATATTAAAAGTTAAATGTCCTTAGTAAATAGTATTTAACTAGGTATCTCAGATTAATAAATATTTTCTATTAATATTACGCAGTGGTCGCTGCGGAGACAAAAACATGTAGTACAAAATACAGAAAAGTAGCGTTAAGGAAAGATTATATTTCATAAAACTCATTGTTTTGATATAAAACGTCCAACAACTTTGTTGTTTTCTGTTTTTCTAAGACTGCTATGTTTATATTTGATTAATAAAGTTTTAGAAGATTTTTAACGTGTCTATTTATTTTTTTAAACATTTTCCAAATTATTGACGTAATGGAACTTCTTTTCCGTAGAAACGAAATAAAATTGAGTTTTTTTAATGAATTTGGCATTATTGCGAAATAAATTTAGTATTTTTCTGTTGTTTAGACAATATTTTATCGATTCAGCTACATTTCAAATCAATTTAGCCCATTTTTAAAAGTGGAACTCCGCTTACGCCACCAACAACAATTTCTGAAAACGCCCAGATGGATGATGATGATGACGTCAAAACGTCAAAAGCTAACAAAGTCAAAAAAAGTTGTTTTTTCCGCAGGGTATAGACCAGAGTACGTTCCGCGACGTAATGCACAACACCTTCGACCTGGTCACCGAAGAGGCGATCCTGGAAAGGATTTGGGTTACGTGGGAACGGGGTGCGTCAGGGGGTGAGGGAGCGATCAAATTCGAAGCCTGGGCTAGAGGGCTGAGCCGAATGCTGAGAGGTACTGAAGAGGAGCGTCGCGCGCACTGCTTCGCGGTGTACGACTTGAACGGAGACGGGTGGATCACGAAGGATGAAATGTTCTTGCTGTTAAAGTAAGTTGCTATATACAATCGCCTGCGTGGTGTTCCAATTAAACTTGCCATATTCATTGCAACGAGTTAAACTCTGCCCCTTCCTACAAATGAAGCGAGAGGTCGAAACGATTATCGCCCCAAGAGTGGAATACCTCAAAAACGATATCTGTAGGTATGGGTTGTCCATTTAAAATTACGAATACCATTGCCGACATTCTATTGTTTAATTGCTTTCTTGAAGTGGAGTTGTAATTATCCCTTTCACATATAAAATAGAACAACTAGTATCTATGTATTTACTCCAGTACGGTCAGTTTTGTGACGTCTTTTTATTATCATTTACTTTCACATTTCGCAACAAAGAAAAGTTGTAAAATCCCACGTTAAGGGGTGAATTGAAAAGGCCTTACTTTGGTTTTTTTTCTATAGAGGAAATTTTAGGCAATCATGTATCGATTTAATCAGATAAACAATCATATAAGTAGTCAAAATCATATACATCTGAAAATCAGACCTTATTGTTTCTTAATCTCGTTAGAACGGCGTTTCAAAGCACGCGATAATTTCCAATGCGCCGCCTTAAGTGGAACAGACTAAAGCGCAGTATTCACGATTACAGACAGTTTCAAATAATACCCGTCATGTGTGTTCCAGGAACTCGCTACTGAAGCAGCCAGGTGACGAAGACCCCGACGAGGGTGTGAGGGATCTGGTGGAGCTGGTGCTGAAGAAACTGGACATCGACAAGGACGGCAGGGTGGCGTTCGATGATTACCGGTTTGTAACCAAATTAATACCAAAACAGTTTACTTCAAAACCAAGTTTTAACCGACTTCAATTTAGTACTCCGCCAAGCCACGAGAACATTTCCACATTTATTTTCCAATTTACCACATGAACTGATTTCCGAGAGCAAATGCGTTGATTATTAGAGAAAAACACCCAATCGCTGTATGTGGCCGGATAACATTTGAGTACTTCCGTCGATTCCACAAGGATCACCTTTGGGCCTTCATTAGTTGCTATTTCAACGGAATCTTATCATTATCTGTGACGTACTTTTGTACTTTTAAGTACATAATTGAGGAATTCGATAAGTCACCTGCGGTCTTCATCATCAATTCGACTTCACCAAATTTATGATTTCCGGGTGGGATACACGGGATATAATAGAAAATACCAAAATCACTACCCGCGTGCCTACTATAATTGAGGAGTTCTCTCAATTCCTCATGGATTCCATCATCCAACTGAATTTTTGAAAAAATGGGACCCACCTATAGCATATTCTTACAATAAAAATACGAATTGGCTCACCAATGACTGAGTTCTGAGGTAACAAACATTGAAAAAAAATACAACTCAATTGAGAACCTCCTCTTTTTTTGAAGTCGGTTTACAAAAGGGTGGAAAATGAGTTTCTCCGAAAAGTCTCGAGAACTCGTTCACGTCCACAACGTCTATAGACGTCGCGACATTAGGCGTAACTACAACTTAATTGACGACCGCTTTAGCCTAGTTGGTAGTGACCCTGCCTACGAAGCAAGAGGTCCTGGGTTCGAATCCCGGTAAGGGCAAACATTTATGTGATGAGCATGAATATTTGTTTCTGAGTCATGGATATTTTCTATTTATTTAAGTATTTATATCCATTATATATATCGTCGTCTAGTACCCATAACACAAGCCTTACTGAGCTTACTATGGGACTAGGTCGATTTGTGTAAGATTGTCTCCCTATATATTTTTTTTAATTTTTATTTTTAATTGAGGTACCTTACGTGAACGTGAATTAGTGTCTCGAGAAATGTGTCTTTATGTCGTTCTTAACGGATCCTTTCTCTTTTATATCAAATTGATTAATAAAATATATGTGAAAATGGTAGCGAAGTGCAATATCCCCATAGTTCAATATTATTTATATGCGTGGTTGTAAACTTCGCTGACAAAAGAATTGAGATTAGGTTAGGTTCAGGCGAGGTTAGGTTTTTCATGTATCTATACATCAGCTAATAGGTAGTTAAATTAGTGATAAAAATGCCGATTTTTAGACGTTAATATCTCAACAATCGTTTTTTACCTTATATATATAATTTCGGATTCTAATGCTACTTACCATTTCTTATATTTTGAGTTATTAAGGTGTCAAAAGTGGCTCCAAATGTTTCGTGTAATAAATATAAACACACGGCTGCTACGTCGCCAGTTCCTTTTGGCTTTGAACTTGGCTGGACACGTGCCGCGTGTCTAGATCCGTGAGCAGCATATTTACTTTCAGGAACCCGCCTAGCGAGTGCCTACGCCGTAGGCGCTTTCCGCTACTTACGTAGCAGGAAAACCATGGGATTAGCTACAAGCGTAGCACTCGTAGCAGTAATGTGTTAAGTTTTACGAATGTTCAGCAATTGGTAGGATTTGCTTAGTTTTCGTTCTCTTTTTCAGACAGGCCGTGGAACAAGAGCCACTGCTGTTAGAAGCGTTCGGCCAGTGTCTGCCTTCGAAGCGGCATTCTGCTGCTTTCCTCCGAACGCTAATAACTAAGTAAAACAACCCTAGGTTAAGGATTTATTTGTACAATATAATTAATTGTAATTTATATTCTTTGGCATTTGTGAATAAATAATTATAAGAACTACTTGATTTCGCAGTTCCTCACTGAGTTAAGTTAGTTAAGAGTCCGAAGTACCAAAGCTCTGCCGAATTTCACCTTCCCGTACAAACGAAGTTACGCTCTCATTTTAAAACTACGTGATGGATTGTGACGAAACTGCATATACAATGACATGAGGTATTTATAGGTACCTATGTCTGTAATTAGTTAATATGGTTTCAGTTTACAGCAAAAGCAAGTTTTGTTTGAAAAAACTTATATTCGCTGTATTCGTTTTAATATGGTATCTGAAGATATATAAACTAATAAAAGACCTCGTGTCATTGTATATGCAAAGTTTCGTTTGACTACGTTTGTATGGAGAATCGAGCTTACTGCGGACTCTTAAACAAATGACGCGTTGCTGGTTGTGCATTTTCTAGATGTCCGATGACCTACAGTTTTCGTTCGAATCTTTTTGAAACATTAACCCTAAAGTTCCGAATATGTTTAAAAGCCAGTCGTTATTGGTCCAGAACTTCAGTGTTGCTCAGTTGGCGCAGCCTCAAAATGGGTCCCAAGAGACACTAAGAATAGATATATAAATTCTTTATTCTTTTCCACAACATACATGGTATTTTTTTTAATACGAGTGGAATTTACATAGCACGAAGAACCGATGGCCGTTGGGGCGGAAAGTTTCTCGAGTGGCGACCACGCACCGGAAGGCGCGTCGTGGGTAGGCCCCCCGCAAGGTGGACTGATGCCCTGGTAAAGGTTACGGGAGTCCACTGCATGCGGTTGGCGCAGGACCGGTCGCTTTGGCACTCTTTGGGGGAGGGCTATGTCCAGCAGTGGACGTCTTTCGGCTGATATGATGATGATGATGATGATGATAATGACAAGTTAAATACAAAAATGTGTCGTGGCATAGAATAGGCGCTGGCTCAGCATAATGATGTGGCTAGCCACATCGCTGGTATCCTGCCAGGACATTTTTCTGCAACGCATTTTTCTGTAGTGTGTAAATAAATGGGCGCATTGTCCAAACGCCAATACAGGTAACTGACCATCCTGTATTTGAATAGAACCGTATTACAATGCACATAAAGTGGACGGATAGTCAGTTAGCTGTGTTGTCAATAGTACACCTATAGACCTACACAGTACACATACTTGTAGGTGTACGTGTTATAGTGAGGTAGTATAATCTCAAGTTATTGAAGTTATGTGTTTCATTCTTGTGCGTACAGAAATAAAGTATACAACCGCGAAAAATACGATTTAATTCCGTGGTATTAATCAGCACAGTGAAATTGTTATCGCTTTATTTACAAATGGGATAAAGTGGGAATGTAGCTGTAGGTACACCTACCGACTACACAGATATTTTTGACGGCAAAACTTCTTTAGCGGCGCTGTGCACTCTTGAAAAAATGTTAAACTCGCGACAGGTCACATGACGGTAACATTGAAAATTCGTTTCGATGAATACTGCATCGCGATACTGACATGATAAGATTATATTGGAATCGTATTGATATTGGTGATCTCTCCGTGTGTAGCGCATAGCTAAATGTGTAGACGCGGTGCGCAAATGTCAGAACGACTCGAATTTACCTCAATAAGTTATTGATATAGTGGTTGGTAGACCCCATCACAGGGTGGACTGATAACCTGGTAAAGGTCGCGGGTGAGCCTGGATGCGGGTGGCGCAGGACCGGTCATAGTGGCACACTTTGGGGGAGGCCTATGTCCAGCAATAGAAGTCTTTCGGCTGAAATGATGAGGATGATGCATCACCGACTCCGCATCGCTAAATGAAGAAGTAGCCTAACGTGTACCTTATTCATTATTTATTTATTAGAGAAATGGCACCCTCTAGGGCCTTTGCCAAAAACAAGTACAGAATAAGAAAAACATTTCACAATACACAGTAGGTATTATTAAGTCTCGCGTCTAAACCCTGAAGCCGCAGCGCGCGCGGCGCACTCCTTGGGTGACTCTAGGTCGGTGTCCATCCCCTTTGTCTGTGAGATTGACTTTAAGAAGGCGACTCAGAACCTTAAGCCTCGTTCGGCTGGGGGTCCGGATGGCATCCCTGTATTTTTGGCTAAAGATTGTGCCTCTGTCTTAACGACTCCTTTGTTACACGTTTTTAACCTCTCAATTGAGCAGTCTATCTATCCAAATTGTTGGAAAGCATCGAGGGTGACGCCGGTTCCTAAGGGCGGGCCTGATACTGATATCACCTCTTTTAGGCCGATAGCAGTTCTCCCCGTGTTTGGAAAAGTCTTTGAGACGATCGTTAACCGCTGCATCAGCCTGCAGGTAGCAGACCGTTTGCACCCCAGTCAGCACGGCTTCCGAAAATCCCGATCGACCACTACAAACCTCGTTGCCCTCGCTGACTACGTTTGTAAGGAGATGGATGCGGGCCGCCAGGTCGATGCTGCATATTTCGACTTCAGGAAAGCGTTTGACCTGGTTGACAATGACATCTTGCTGGAAAAACTAGCATTAGCAGGCTTCACGCCAAAGCTTCTGAAATTTTTCGCTAGTTACATGTCTGACCGCCAACAGTACGTCAGGGTGGGTGGTTATGAGTCAAACCATTACTTCACGCTATCAGGAGTAAGTCAGGGCAGTACTCTAGGGCCTACGCTGTTTCTCCTGATGATTAACGACCTGCCTGATGTGACTCGCACCGCCGAGAGTTTGCTTTTTGCGGATGACCTGAAGCTGTTCCGAGGTATCGGTAGTACGGCCGATAGTGCAGCGTTACAGGCTGACATTCACGCGGCAGCCGAGTGGAGTAATTTAAATCGATTGCCTTTCAATGTCAATAAATGTAAGGTGATCACTTTTTCACGTAAACGCTCTCCACTCCAAACTGAGTATCATTTAGCTGGCAACACTCTGGAAAGAGTTAGTGAAATTCGTGACCTGGGTTTAATATTAGATGATAAGTTTGACTTCCATAGGCACGTAACTGGCATATGCAAGCAGGCTTGCAGGACCTTGGGATTTGTGATGAGGATTGCAAAACAATTTCATATCGGAGTGGCTAAAATTCTCTTCAACGCATTCGTAAGGAGCAAGTTGGAATATGGTGCTGTTGTTTGGGATCCGTATGAGAGCAAATACTCTCTCATGATCGAGAAAGTACAACGCAAATTTGCTCGCTGGCTGTACAAGAAAGCCTACGGTTACTACCCGTACCTCTATCCCTCCATCTTTGTCTCGGGCATGGTCGGGCTAGATACGCTGGCACTTAGAAGAAAGCTATTGCTACTAGTCCACTATCTGTCAGTTGTCCATCACCGAGTGGATAGTGCAGAGGTGTTGGCTCGGATCGGGTTGGTCGTTCCGAAGCGGATACCCACGGACGCGGACGGGGCGGTGGCGCCGCGCCGCCGGCCGGGCCTGCTGCAGCGGCCGTCCGCTCGCACGCGCTACGCTAGCCACGCGCCTACCTCCCGTGCCATCACATGGTTGCATCTAATGCTCACTCAGCACGAAGACGCTGACATGTTCGCTGATCGTTTGTCATACTTGTGCAATATTGCTAGGACATTTTTGAACTGGCATTTTATTAATGGAATGACATTAATATAATTACGATTTGTGACCTTTTTTACCTGTGAATGTTTATCTTTTTCCTTTTTTTTTGTTATTTTAGCGTGTAAGCGATTTGGTGCCCATACTGTAAGCTTGCATTGTATTATTGTGAATAAATAAATAAATAAATAGCATGATGTACGGTGGAAGGCCTTCACGATGCACTAGGTGATAGCTGGAGCATTACAAAGCATAATGGCGGCCGCGCCCACGAACCGCTGAATGATGCCCAAGAATTGGTAGCCGTCACGTTTGCCATTCAGAGTATACGAGTAATATACTATCAAAATTAAACAAAATCAAAGAAAGACATTTTCTCAATCAGGGGAATGAAACAGTGTGCCACTTTAACTCCCGTTACCCAAATAGACTGGTATGCCCAAGAACATACACAGAATTACATAGAAGAAGTTGTTATCCGATGGCCATTCGTATATACAATAAACTACCAGGCACCATAAAGGAGCTTCCACTTCAATTATTTAAGAGACACCTGTTTAAATGGCTCAAAGATAAAACTTTTTACTCCATAAAAGAATATCTTGAGTCCCATTGAAAGCTATTAGTTACATTTGTATGATACATCTGACATTATATTTTAGAACATGATCTCTTTGATTATTATTGTATTTTCTACCTGTTGACTTTTTATGTATAAATTTGGACATATCAATTCAATATTATGGTACCTACTAATCTTCTATATTTTAATAATGAAATTTGTTTAAGGATGACATTTTAATTTGGGATGGTTTTATAATTAATATTTTATGATAAGGACTTAATCTTCTAAATTTTATTAATGCAATTTATTTAAGGATGACATTGTAATTTGGGATGGCTTATAATTAATATTTTATGATAAGGACTTAAAATTTGCATGTCACTGTGTGACAAGGTAGCAAGGCCGCTAATGAATATCTGCTGTAACATCTGACTGTAAACCCTATCTTGAGCAAATAAATTACTTATGACTTATGACTTAATCTAGGGAATATTTGCTCGTGAGTCATGGATGTTTTCTATGTATTTAAGTATTTATTTATTTAAATAAGTACATATGTTTATATATTTAGACCCATAGTACAAACTTTGCTTAATATGGGACTAGGTCGATTTGTGTAAGACTGTCCTTTTATATTTATTTATTTATTTTTATTTTATAGTCCTCTGTTGACGAATGGCGGAGCTAATGAGCTCCCAAGTTTGCCCAGACAAATATGTCCTCGTTCGCATGTATTTCAATGATGACATTTGTGGATTGACAGTGTACATTACGATCGAAGTCACGATGAATGTACTCGTAATAGGGCGCTGAATGAAACTTCTCCTCTCCGACATGCATATATTTATATTTTATTAGATACAGAGAGTAAAGTTGTACTTGTAATGACTAGGTCAACATTCATTCAGTCAGTGTTAGTCGTGGGGGTCGACCCCGGCCCCGAAGAACTGGTTCAGTATCCTGAAGGCAGATGGAGATAGCATACGAGTGAAGAACTGAAACGGGGAAACAAATTGGTTCTTAAGAAGCATGTAAGGCTGTGACAGATTAATGGGCTAAATTCAAGGTGATTTCATAAGACTCTAAACATATCTTTTACATTAATAACATGTTATGTATTCATACATTAGCTAGTTTGTGGCCAAAACAAGTTCTTGCGTTCGGTTAACTGTTACGATTTTGGAATCCAGGCATAACTGACCTAAGGTTTCCCTAGGGTCAATTTGCCTATCGGTGCACTGTAAAATGGGATGCCAAATTCAAGTGTCAAATTGACTCCTAGATTGTTTACAAAAGCAGTGCAAATAATATTTTGTTTTTCACTTAGGACGTTCTTCCATCTCACCTTATTTACATAGAACAAATGGAGAGGAGTGGTGATCTGCCACTGGTTTCTCCTTACAGCGTCCACTATGAGATCGGCCGCCTCCCCAGGATCTATAATCATGCTGGCCTTTTCGAAGCGACTGCGGGGGTTCTTTGCAAGCCCTGTGTTCACAGTGCCCGGACAGATGGTGGTGAATTTGATCTGTGGGAGAATTTTATAGGATTATCGTAGTCGTAATTTATCATTCAGGTAGAGAACAATATTTATAGTCTTCATCAAAAATACGAATACCATATATTATGAGCTAAGGCGTAAGAGAAGGCCGAATATATATTGGGGTTAAATATAATATTAATGACCACCAAAAAATACTTTGATACCCTTAGCTTTTAACCAGAAAACAAACTGAACACAAAAAAACTACCATTAAAATATGTTCTAGCTGTTTTAGTAACGACTGCACTTTAAATTGTATAAAAAGACCAAATTTATTAAATAATCACCAAATCTTAGCGGGCAAATTAATACAATATTTCTACCTGAATAACCCACCATGATTGCAACAAAATATATGAATATAACCAAATAAAGAATAATGATGCCAAATTTACAAGTGCTACCAAAACCTGAATCAGGGTACTCCACTTCCACGTGGTCTTGTCTGTCCTACCCCTAGAGTGTATATAAAAGCCCGCGGAGCCAGAAGCTCGCGAAGGAGGGTCAGACGAAGCGAGTTTCTGGCGGGAGCCCGGGCGGGGGGCGGGAGACTGAGTCCCAGAAACGAAAGCGGGGCCCGTTGACTTTAGGAAATTATTTATTGTGTTTGGAAGAAATAATTATTGACACAGCGTAATTTAGTTTAGTAGGATAACGAGATGTTAAATATTTGGTTAAAATACTGGTGGTCATAAAATATTTTTGGGTTAACAATGATTCGTTTGGAGTCATGTTATTTATAGTTTGAGTTATAATTTTACATAAAAATGGAGATTAAATTTTGGCCCTCATTAACTATTTTTGTGTTAGCAATGATTTCTTAGGATAGCATTTTTCTTTAATAGGATAGTAAGATGTTATAATTTGGGTTATTATTTAACAGTAAAATGGAGATTAAATTTTGGTTATCATTTACTATTTTCGGCAGTGAAAATATTTTTTGTCCTTATATTTTACTAAATCTGGTATCTGTTAAACATAACATAAGCCATATTTTTTTTCTTTGGTAAGCATTTGGTAATAATCACATGTATTGCGGTTGCCTTTGGAGTGCTACTTAATCATTTAAATCAAGCTGTCAACACACTCGACAAAATGGGGCCTAATTTAACTGGATTACGATAAGGAAAAGATAAAAAGTCCAAAGTCGTCCGCATTAGTGTCTAAACTCATCTTTACCTTTAAGTGATATCCTAACTATGCAGCTTATGTTATTAAAACATTCGGAATACCCGGTTTGGATCAGTGAGCCAAAAAAGTTAGGTATTAGGAAAATGAGAAACACCATTAGAAATACCTAGGTGTCCTGTTTGATCACTAAGTGAAAACAGTTAGTTACTAGATAAATGAGAAACATCGTTAGGAATACCCTGTTTAGATCACTGAGCCCAAATAGTTAATAACTAGGTAAATGAGAAACTTACATTGCTGTTGCCATTCGTTTCCTCATACAACTCGTTTTCCAAGGCCTCCATTATGCCCCGGATTGCGAATTTAGTCCCACAGTACGGCACCAGGTAGCTGACACCCATGTGGCCCGCCATCGACGATAATGCTACGATGTGCCCGTGATTCCGCTTCTTCATTGCTGGAAGGAAGGCTTGGAGCATCTGTAATTACGAACGTTTATCAGCCACGAATAAGCCTTGGGATAGCAGGAATAACATTCAGCTTAGAAGAGTCGTGCCGCAGCCGTGTAAGGTGAGGTGACATGTCGAGGGAAATGGAGTTTTATTATCGCCTTCCCGCGGCTAAACAAACATACACGACATTGCTGGACACAAATTTAGTATGGGAGAGAGGATGAGCGTCAATAATTGTATTCGACGACGCAGTTTTCCGTTCTGAGATTGTACATTGAACGTTTATTGCACATCGCTGCTCGCAATAACCAATGCCATGGTAGCTGCCTCATACTAACGCAGCTGTGTAATATTGTGCATTTCAGTTAGCAGCTTCACATCACATCCCGCTAATCATCTTTTGAATAGGCATTCGATATGATGTTTTCATTTATCTCCAAATAATCTTATCACAAGGAAACTAGTTTTAACCCGTACCCAAAAGTTTCCCATCACGTTGATGTCGACGGTGGAGCGAATGTTTTTCTCTGTCCAGTTGAGGAAAGGCTGGCAGGGCATGATGCCAGCGTTGTTCACCAGTATCGTCACTTCTCCGACCTCTTTAGTAACCTTGTCTGCGAGACTGAAGACCGCTGCTCGATCGGATACGTCACACCTGAAATTGAATTTTAAGTAATTTAAATTCCGCTAAGGAACTCGGCCGCTGCTTGAATACATGTTGAAGTTTTTCTGTATGAAATGAGAGCCGCAGAGGAAATGCAGAGTGTAGTCAGTTTATTGCAGCCTTAATAGGCACAGATACGTTGAAGACGAATATACCCTCATCTTTTATTTGATAATGTACTCATTATATTATATTACATGGAAGATAATAATAAAGATTGATATATTGCACATGGGTTGCCTAGCGAAATCCTGGACTGAATCTGTTCAATAAAATAAATAAGTACTAAGTACCTTTTTTGAGCCAACTACTCTCATGTGTTATTCATAAAAATCAAATATCAGCGGGTAGGACATGAGATAAGGAACGGGAAAAATAGGGGTTGCTTACGCTCAGCCTGGACTGCTATGAGGTTGCCCGGTTTTAGTTGCCGGCATTGAATAGGGTAAACAGAAAACTTGTCCATGCAAAAAAAGCTTATTTTAACACGCTCTAAACGATAGTGTCATAAAAAATGGGTGTATTCATGATCAGTTGTCGGTCGGATATACTTAAATCAAAGTCACATAAAGCTTTTCGTTCTTGGCGCCTTGTTGCGGCAGTTTTTGAGTTTGCGGAAAAGTTGTGCATTTAATAATTAACTTTAAAAACAAAGTTTCCTTCTCAATTCTTCAACTTCAGTTTAGTACTCCGCCAAGCCTCGATAACATTTCCACATTTATTTTCCAATTTATCACATGAACTGATTTCCGAGAGCAAATACGTTGATTATTAGAGAAAAAAACCCAATCGCTGTATGTGGCCCGATAATATTTGAGGACTTCCGTCAATTATACAATGATTTAGTGAGTGGGCTACTGCGGACTTACATAAACGTAGACAAGTACTGTATGCCTTGTATGAGGAACGGCGGTTTAATACGAGTGATGAATTTAAAGAACATGTCAAGCAATATTCGAAGCAATTTAAAATAAAAAATAAAATAAAATAAAACTTAAAATAGATTTGTCATAGCCAAGCGTAATTATTTATCACCGAAAATAAAAAATAGCTCTGACATTATTAAAACAACCTGGAAAGTAATTAATATGGAGACTGGTAGATCAAAAAACACACCGACTGGTATTAAAATAAAAATTGATGGCAGAATTGTAGATTCTAGTTTGGAAGTAGCTACTGAATTTGAATATTTCTTTACTGAGATAGCAGTCTCCACAACTAAGTATTTAAATTCATTACCTTCCTCTGCCGTTACATTGTTGAAAGAAAACGCCCCAGAATGTAATACAAACCTCTCTTTTGAACACGTTAGTTTCTCAGATGTAGTAAAGGCGTTTAAATCGAATAATGTCAAAAAAACTAGTGACCTCTAGGGAGTTTCTGTTCATGCACTCAAATTCATAAAAGAAATCATAGCGCCTGAGTTGGCAGTTATATTTAACAACAGTGTCGATTGCGGCGAGTTTCCTGATGTAATGAAACATAGTAAAATCACTCCGTTATTCAAATCGGGTAGCACTACTGACCCCACTAACTTCAGACCAATATCTGTGCTCCCAACATTTAGCAAAATTTTTGAAAAATTAGTTTTGTTGCAATTAATAAAGCATTTTAATATAAACAATTTAATGCATAACATGCAATTTGGATTTACCCGGGGTCGCTCGACAACCGACGCTGGTGTCGAGCTGATTAAACACATTTTCGATGCCTGGGAGGAATCACAAGATGCTTTAGGTATCTTCTGTGATTTATCTAAGGCCTTCGACTGCGTTTGTCATGAAACATTGATCAGGAAACTCGACTACTATGGAGTCAGAGGATCAGCACTGAATTTACTAAAGTCATACTTACATGGTAGAATACAAAGGGTCGAAGTGAATGGACAGCGATCACCGGGGTCATTGGTCTCGATGGGTGTACCGCAGGGATCAATATTGGGGCCTTTCCTGTTCCTTATCTACATAAATGACTTGCCATATCTCGTAAAGACCCACCATGATATAGTATTATTTGCTGATGACACCTCACTTATTTTCAAACTTATAAGACAGCAAAAAGCTTGCAATGACGTAAACAATACTATTTCTAAAGTAGTAAATTGGTTTAATATTAATAATTTATTGTTAAATGAGAAGAAGACTAAATGTATTAAATTTGTCACGAATCACGTTGAACACGAGCAAGGGAGTGTCTTTGTGAAAGATGAGGAATTGGAACTAGCTGATACCACAGTTTTTCTTGGTTTAACGTTAGATTATCCCCATATTGCTAATCTTTCGAATAGACTGAGTTCTGCAGCATTTGCAGTGAGTAAGATCCGTCAATTAACAGACGTGAAAACAGCTCGATTAGTATATTTAAGCTACTTCCAATAGCATTTTGTCATATGGTATTTTATTGTGGGGCAGTGCCTCGGACATTCATTCTATTTTTGTTCTGCAGAAACGGGCTATTCGGGCGATATATAGATTGAAACATAGAGACTCACTTAGGGATAAGTTTAAAAATATTAATATCATGACATTGCATTGTCATTATATCTATGAAAATATTGTGTATGTACATAAAAACATTGTCAATTTCAGGAGAAACTGTGACACACATAATATTAATAATAGAAATAAGCATAAGCTCGCGGTGCCCACCACTCGGCTCCAAAAAATAAAAAAATCATTCATGGGTAATTGTGTAAGGTTTTATAACAAACTTCCTGGCAACGTAACTGAGTTATCTATTAATAAATTCAAGAACCATGTGAAACGTAAACTTATTTCGAAAGCTTATTTATAGCGCACAAGACTACATGAATGAAAAAACTTCTTGGGACTAATTTTGACTGGATTTATAATTTATTTATTCCTTTTAGAAATATTTGACATTGTGTTTTTAATGAATTATTCTCGTTTTATTTATTTTTTGACATTAGTTCGTCTTTCTAGAAAAATTCTAGGATAGTATTTTTTTATATAAAATTTTAAATATTTCAAATAAATTTTACTTTTTGTTTAATAAATTACTCTAAGTAATTAGCTTAAGATTATGTTTCTACCTGACGATTTTAAATTGCTTGTTACTGGGCCTACTTGAATAAATATAATTTTGAGTTTGAGTTTGAGTTTGAATGATCACCTTTGGCACTTCATTAGTTGCTATTTCAACGGAATCTTATCAGAATCTGTGACGCACTACTGTACTGTACTGTACTGTGTGGCACTTTTAAGTACATAATTGCGGAATTCCATAGGTCATCTGTGGTCTTCATCATCAATTCCACTCCACCAAGTTTATGATTTTCGGGTGTAAATACACGAGGTATAATAGAAAATATCGAAATCACTACACGCGTGCCTAATAAAATTGAGGAGTCCCCTCAATTCCTCAAGGATCCCATCATCTAACTGAATTTCGAAAAAAATGGGACCCACCATCGGGACATCCGATTCGAAAAAATTTTTTTTTGTTCGCAATTATATACTTTCAATATGCATGCGAAAAAAAAATTTTTTTTCGAATCGGCTCATCAATGATGTAGTTCTGAGGTATCAAACATTAAAAAAAAATACAGCCGAATTGAGAACCTCCTCCCTTTTTTTGAAGTCGGTAAAAAAGACCGGGTTGCACTCCGGGAGTGCAAGCAGAAGTGAAAACTTGAATAATCTTAATTTTGCAAAAGAATTGAGAACCTTATTCTTCTTTTTTTTTGAAGTCGGTTAAAACAGACATAAAATTAAAAGCCCCGCGAAGCTTGAAGAATTTTGTTTTTTTTTTTATTAGTCTGGGCCCTTTGTCACGTTTTTGGGTTTATAGTAAAGTTGTACAAGACGTTTTAACACGATTTGGACGATAAGTTCATAAAAATGGATGTCATAACATAACATAATGATGCGTTTTCGTTCGGATAACAATGAAAGTCCGAAAAGTTCTATTATCAGGGGCCCTTTTATCTCAGCAATTGCTTGAAAAATGCTGAGTCAAAGTCCAGGATTTCGCTAGGAAACCCATTGTCTGAATCTAACGAGTATTTCTTCTTCACACTTTCAAATTTCTTCAAGGGATCTTAAACCATGACGATGACTTCATTTCTCTCCATTTGGAACAGAGTTTGAACTTAGAGACTCACTGGTATGTATGCGCCTTGCCTCCATTATCTCTGATCGCCTGCGCAGTATCTTGGTTGCCCGTCGCGTTGATATCTACGCACACCACCACGGCGCCAAGCTTGGCGAAGCGCAGCGCCATCTCCCGGCCCATGCCGTGACCGGCTCCGGTAATCTATAATGTTATCAATAAACAATAAATCACAAATTTGATAACGGTATGAAAGTAATAATCTAATAATTGAGTCATTACCTACATATTATATACATTACACAAAAAATACAATACAGTTCACGAGCTATGCTTTTTTTGGATTATATTTAGGTAGGTACCTGCTTAATAAATCTTTTGATGTCACTGGTAGTCGACTAGTGGGTACCTATTTTCTGGCTGCCTCCTTATAAATAGGTACCTATACGTATGTGATACCCTCGATCTGGCCATCCATTCTATATGCTATCAGGTGAGATTTCATTTCATTTAATTTCATTTATTCCTTGATAAAACGTGGAGATCTTAAATAACATTGTACCTTCCCTACATAATACTTTCACATCATGATTCATGATAAGGACGTCTTAGTTTAAAATACGATTTAATTAGGTATGATTACTTACTACATTTCTTTACTTTTCAATATTTTAGCAAAAAAAGATACTTTATTTTACATCATTATCAGTTGGTTAGGTTGCGAGCCAGTTGAAAAGTTGTTTGGTTGTCATACCTTATTCAGAAATTGGTTTAAATAGCATGCATCGGATGCTACTTTAATTGTAAGTTATCAACATAAGGAAATCTGGGAGACATTCATTTCAGTAAAGTATAAAATAGCCCGGTAATGGGGCGACCTTATGGTGCTGTTTATCCAAAAAAGAACGGTGTTCTACAGAAATTTTCCGTGATTATGACCGTCGTCATTGACTTAAAATTACCCACTTGGTGCATATACTCCATAATTTACTTGAATAACAAAGTTTTAACCGACTTCAATTTAGTACTCCGCCAAGCCACGAGAACATTTCCTATTTTTTTTACAATTTACCACTTGAACTGATTTCCGATAGCAAATGCGTTGATTACTATAGAAAAAAACCGAACCGCTGTATGTGGGCCGATAATATTTGAGGACTTCCATCGATTCCCCAAGATCATCACCAATGGCACTTCATTAGTCCCTATTTCAACGGAATCTTATCAGAACCTGTGACGTAATTTTGCACTTTTAAGTACATCATTGAGGAATTCGATAAGTCATCTGTGGTCTTCATCATCAATTCCTCGCCACCAAATTTATGATTCCGGATGTAAATACACGATTTATAACAGAAAATACCAAAATCACTACACGCGTGCCTTATAAAATTGAGGAGTCCCCTCAATTCCTCATGGATCCCATCATCTAACTGAATTTTGAAAAAAATGGGGCACACCTAATAGTATATACATACGAACAAAAAAAAATTCGAATCGGCTCATCAATGACAGAGTTCTGAGGTAACAAACATTGAAAATAATAATAAAAAAAAAATACAGCCGAATTGAGAACCTCCTCCTTTTTTTGAAGTCGGTTAAAAACACCTCATACTCGGCGACCTTTTGAATTCTTGGGGCAATTTTATGACGCAACAAGATAGTGGTCAAACGCGCACCTGTTTTCATAATGAAAATAAACTTACTAGTATAATCTCCCCACTGACATCCTTAGGCTCATTAGGGACGAACGTCCGGTAGACGCAGCGAATATTCTCCACGTGCATTTTGATGAACGTCCACAGCAGTTCCAACGCGACCATCACGGTTTCCAACACGTCTGCCCTAAAACAGCAAAAAATAACTTATAAATATTTTTAACTTACCTATTAGTGTCAAGTGCATTAACCCTTAAGGAAGCAGAAAAAAAGTTACGTGAACCCTTGCGCGCCATATACTGCATAAAATGTTCTATGTTATTATGTGTTAAATGTTCTGCTTATGTGCGACGATTGTTTGACGTTTGACGATCCTAACCCTAAGATTTTAACCGTTTCGGCTCGATCGGGATGAATCCAAAACGGTTAACAACATACTTGGTAACTCGTTTAGAAATTAGGTAGGTACCTATACAAAAGGTTAAGTTAGTAGAAGAAAGAGTAGAAAAAAGAACTAGGAAGTATTGAAGGAAAACTTAGTCGAATGCGATGGTCATAGCAATTCCGAACATAGCACCTAACTTTACGATGCAGTCCTCTATGCAAAGGACATGAACAGGTAATGAACTTTTATAAATGAAATGTTGTTTCCGCCTCAGGAGAATGAGGAATGAGGAGGACTCTAGGGACTTTTAACGACTATTTTTTTATTAAAATTCGTGAACGTGTACTTACATTTTGTACCTAATCACAAGGCAGCGCCCACGATAATGAAATGCTGTTTGTTGATTAAGTAAGTACTTCACATTATTATCATAATCATTCACGTAATGCTCCGTGGAAAGGAAACCCCACTCATGTTTTGTGATTTATTGCAAGGTAATGCTGATGTACACAATAAGTACTGAATAAGTAGTGACATACTTCAAAAAAATTGTACCCCGATAGATCGAGAGTAGGTACAATAAACTCAATTCGGACTTGCTGTGGAGCATCTCCCGAGCAACCCTAAATTTGAATTAAAAAAAAACAGGTTCCTAAATTCTTACTTTTTAGCGAATAAGAGACCGAAAAAAATGTACTGCGGTTTTTAACGTTGAATGATTCGCTTAAAACTCTTAAAAGTAAGTATTTACGTGAATTTTCACGTCATGTGATTTATTGAAACGTAATGCTCGTACAACAATATGTACTAAATTTGTATCTAAATATTTCAGGGAAATTGTACCTCAACAGATCGAGGGTACAATAATCTCAATTCGGACTTGCTGTAGAGCATCTTTCCAGCAACCACTGACGCGCCGCGCGACCGTCGCGGGCGGCGGGTTGCTGGCGAGGCGCGACAGCAGCGGGGCGCGTTGCCGACGGGGCGCGGCCTGTTTGACCGCGCCAGCGGTTTGTAGGGAAATATCGCACTGCGCGACCGTCGCGGGCGCACCACATTTTTTATACGTGGCCCTGTGACCCTAAATCCGCCCTTGAGGGGGATGACCGTAAGACGTCGACCGACAAAATCCAGAAGTGCTGGATAAAGGAATATGATGAAGTGGGGATTTGACACCGTTGGGGGCGGCTTGACCCCACAGAGCTCAGATTTTGGTCTGGATCATCAGGTGAAGCATTGAACGCAATGAAGATTATAGATAAGTTATTATAATGTTACTCGGAGTAAAATGATAAGTAATATTATCGCCATCACGAAATAATTTAAGTAAGACGTGAATGTAGGCAAAAGGCACATAATCTAATCACTACACAGGGTGTATTTTTAACGCCGCCTGGAGAAGAGTACTCTACATACTGGAGATATAGAATTCTATATGTTTGTACAAATATCGATAGATTTATCCTTAATTAACGATCCAAACCTCGCCCTACTGGTTTAGCCGATCACATTGGCATTTACGTGTTTCTACGAAGTATTTCCATGTGTTATACCTACGTTTGTTTGTGTGCATCAAAATGGGAATGAGCCATCTTCCCGACCGACCGATTTAGCCTAGTTGGTAGTGACCCTGCCTACGTCCCGGGTTCGAATCCCGGTAAGGGCATTTATTTGTGTGATTTTCACGAATATTTGTTCCTGAGTCATGGATGTTTTCTATGTATTTAAGTATATTTATTTATCTATATAAGTATGTTTATCGTCGTCTAGTACCCATAGTACAAGCTTTGCTTAGTTTGGGACTAGGTCGATTTGTGTAAGATTGTCCCCTTATACCTATTTAGTTATTTTTTAATTTATTTTATTTTAGTTATTCAAAGCATAGTCAAAGTATCCATGTGTAATTAATGCCCCAGACCGGGTTTTCATCTGTGGGTAATCTTTTGCATGTGTTATTTCTTCTCCTGCACAAGATTCGGCAGATTTTTTTGTACGCAAATACGACATAAACTTGGCTACTCCAGTTATGTATGCTCTAAAGACTTGTATACACCACATTGCAAAAAACGTGATGAAGCTTGACAGGAGAATACTGTAAAACATATATGTTCTATTCCAATATCGCAATTTATTGTTATAAAAAAAAAAAAATCAGTCGTGTGGCTCCACAGTGACGCCGAAGAACTTGTTGTTGATCCTCGCGGCTGAAGGCGAAATTAGACGGCCAAGGAACTGGAAAGAACATTATAATTTTAGCTTTGTCATTTAAAAAAATTGAGCTACTGGTGGAATTCCAGTCACACCCCATATTCCATTCCATCCCAGAACCAATCTGACTGGTGCGCTAACTCTTGGAGTATTTCCGTGTTCAAACATACCGCGTGGTCGTGCCAAATTCTCTTCAAACTACTCTTTACTCAACCCGATCGCTGTATTGGCTTCGTCCTATCAAAGGCAACAGCTAAATGAAAGAAAATTTAAACATAACTCACTCTATTAGCGTAATGCATGTTGCTAGGGATGGTGATTTCGTAGATATCGCGCCGCACGGCGTCTATGATCAAGTCCGCCGCGTCGCCAGGCTCCACCATCTTCATCAGGTCTTGGAAGCGTATGCGGGGGTTTTTGCAGAGACCGGTGTTTACCATGTAGGGGCAGATTGTTGTAAATTTAATCTGTGAAATAAGTAACAAAATTAGGACAAATGACAAAGTGTAACTGGTCCCGATAAGGAAATGATGAAGGAATTATGAGTTTTCATTTTTTGTTGATCTTTGTTTTAATAATAACACAGCGGAGTTTTCTGCTTAAATGCATTTGGAAATCGCGATGGTAGAACATCGAGATTTTCATAGGTTAAGTTTGTGAAAGAAGTATTTCACATATTTCTAAAGCAACACATTGAGGGCCATTTTACACAGTAAATGATACTGTGGATAGTAGACGGTGTTATAAAATTCAAACTTCCAAAACTTAATAAAATGCCGCAAAGCATCTTCAAGTTTCAGGAAATAAAGGTTGCATCATGGTTGCATAGATAAACTACTAATGTGGGGTCACATTTCGCCCGTACAAAATACAATCTTCTAGAAGCATCATAATCTTTTCACAAATATAACATCCTAATAACCATCACTTACGTTGCTCTTGCCATCAGTCTCATCATGTAATTCGTTTTCCAAGGCTTCCATGATGCCTCGCACTGCGTATTTGGTGCCACAGTAAGGCACCAGATTCTTGAATCCCATGAGCCCAGCCATCGATGACATGGCGACTATGTGGCCATGGTTACGTTTCTTCATCGCTGGGAGGAAGGCTTGAATCATCTGGGAACCAAGGACGAACAATCACTGAGACAATAGCGTAATTTTCTAAGAAGATTTAGTACCTACAAATCAACTGTCCTTTTCCGTTGTTGTACAATTAATGAGTTCTAGAGCTACCTAACGTACCTACGTATAAAACGCCATCGACTACAATTAGCTGTACAATGAATTCTCAAATCAATAAAAGATCGGCATCACACTTGATTCGCAGGCGTTTATAGATTACTTACCGTCAAGCCGTAAGCTAAATTGCTACAGACTATCGACGTGTCCCTATGTGCACTCTGGTCTTCAGAATTTACGTTAAGCAATTCAACCAGTTAAGTTATATGAATTTACAGTGCGCAACATCATGGAAAGTTCGTGTTATTTTCCACGTCGTGAATGAAGAATTCGTTGTAGGTACTTACGTCTGTTTGTAGCGGAAAATAACCAATTGAAGAAAATTTACATTCACATTCTTTAGTAGTCAATTTGACTTGACGACCGCTTTAGCTTAGTTGGTAGTGACTCTGCCTACGAAACAAGAGGTCCTGTGTTCGAATCCCGGTACTGGCATTTATTTGTGTGATGAGCACGAATATTTGTTCCTGAGACAGGGATATTTTCTGTGTATTTAAGTATTTATTTATCTGTATATGTATCTTTATCGTCGTCTAGTACTCATAGTACATGCTTTGCTTAGTTTGCATGGGACTAGGTCGATTTGTGTTAGATTGTCCAATAATATTTATTTAATTACTTACCCAAAGGTTAGCAGTGACGTTGACATCGATGGTGGATCGGATTTTCTGTTCAGTCCACTCCAGAATGGGCTTGCTAGGCATAATACCGGCATTGTTCACTAGGATGGTCACCTCTCCGACCTCTTTGGTGACCTTTTCGGCGAGACTGAAGACGGCGGCGCGGTCTGTTACGTCGCATCTGTAAATTAACTATCATTTTATTACTTAGGTTTATTGTGTGAGGAAGATCCCTACTACATTAAAAAGTTATTACGTAGTTCTAGGCTTAACGATGGATGTACGGGAGGAATGACGACGGATTGTGAAACTTGCCACCACGCCCGATATGACCAAGAGTGCGACGACGAAAAAGAAGTAAAGGATAGCAGGTGTGAGAACTAGTTAAATTCCTCGTATTTGAACCCACGACCTAATGATTTGCGGTAACACTCGTTCAACTAACGCTGATGAGGCCATCGGTCTAAGCTACTGTTTGAATCTTTTCACTTTACGCCTTAGGGTTTTTTATGAGCATCGATTTTTCCACCTCTTCGTTCTTTTTACTACATCCTGGGAAAAATCGTAGTGCACACCAGGCACGTTAATAATTAATATCCGGGACCCATTTCCTCTAACCTAACCTAACAAAAAGGCTTTGAACATAAAATAACGATACAGAACATCCGAAAGCACACTCTCTCACTCGTATCTATGCGCCTCATCCCGCTGATTGTCTTTGATCTTCTGCTCCGTCTCCTGGCTGCCTTGGCGTTGATGTCGAAGCTCACCACCGTGGACTCTCGTGGCGATCTAAACTCTTCGTTCTCTTTACTACTAACACCTTAGGAAAAATATCCAGGAGCCAATTCATCTAACCCAACCTTTGAACCCAAAGGCTTGGGAGGCTTTGAAGATCGTTAAACCCTTGTTGGGTTAGGTGAAAATCGGAGAATAATGGAGAACATCCAAGAACACATTCTCACTCGTATCTATGCGCCTTCTCGCCGTTGTACTTTATCGTATGCACCGTCTCTTCGTTGCCCTTGGCATTGATGGCCACGCACACAAACACGGACATTAATATCCAGGAGTCAATTCACCAAACCGAGCCAATCACCATCATGATCTCGAAGAACGAAGAACACCCAAGAACACATGCTCACTCGTATCTATGCGCCTTCCCGCCGTTGTCCGTGATGGATTGCACCGTCTCTTCGTTGCCCTTGGCGTTGATATCCACGCACACCACCACAGCTCCGAGTTTGGCGAAGCGCAGCGCCATCTCCCGGCCCATGCCGTGACCAGCACCGGTGATCTGAAAAAAATGTTGGGTTTGATCGACTGCCTGTTTGAAGGAGATACCATCTTTCATTAGTGGAATATCGAACCAGAACGTTACGGGCAGGTGATAATAATTGTCATAATGGTGAAATAGGTAACTGGTAGTTTTAGTGATTGGTTCGCTAAGGCGGATTACACATGGCACAGGCGGCGGGGACGGCGATATGAGTTTACCTTTATCACGCTGTTGATACGAGTAACTATTAGAACGATGTTTGCTCATTGAGATTCGTAGTCACTAGAAATCGTTGTAGATTCGCTATATCTATCTATTTGTTTAGGAATACTCGAGTATCGGCTGTAAAAGATTAAACAATGATTTGGATTAAATAATTATGTGACGCAGTGTAGTGGAAAAGTGAATGTTGTAAAAAAATAAGTTAACGTCCCAATGCTCGAGTCGACACCTTAATGTCTAATTGTTGACACCTGCTGTTCACCTCTATTGTTTTGATATAATAAGATTAAAATTGTCATATATTAGGCTAGTAAATTATAAACACTGCCAAAGTCATATACACTGTCGATCTCCTTAAAAAAATTAACCTGCTGTTGCTAGTTTCACAACTATAATATGGCACTTAAACCTCTGTTCAACCCAATACCACCATCTCTCAATAAAAAGCTCCAAATCCTTGGCGCCAATCTTTACAATTTATGATCTATCCTGTGTACCAATGACCAAAAAATTAGGAGTATTTTCCACTTACAAGGGTGATTTCTCCGCGGATGTCCTTAGGTTCGAGGGGCACGAAGGTCCTGTAGATGCTGCGGAGGTTCTCGACGTTCATCTTGATGTTTGTCCATATCAGCTCCAGGACTATCATCACGATTTCCAGCACATCCGCCCTGGGGTACAATCATTGGATTGGCAAGTGTAATAAGATACCATCGAGCAGGTCTACCACCATCCATCTGACATAGCTGGCTTGACAACCTCAAAACTATACTCTGATTGCTCTATAAAATTATGTCTTGCCATACGACCCATACCATTTAGTAATTTAACAAGTACTATCTCTTTATCTCCATCTCTCAGGTACTCATCATAATCATGTCAGCCTAAGGCAATCTTAGGCAACGTAAAAAAAAGGCAACGTCATGTATGTTGTACCAGAAAGCAGTCCCCGCGAAGGATACGGGCGACTGAATCCGCGATCACTGTATGGTAAATGATTTCTAATGGAATAAGTGATTCTGTGTATGAATGATGAGTATGGTTGTAATGGATGATGAGTGAAATGAAGAATGAACTATTTGCCATTGCACTTTTTCAGGTTATTAACTATAGAGGCGGCGAGTATGCAAAAAGAGGCTATTGTACTTTCTTTACGAATGATTATCTGCAGGTTATGGTTCTTTATGGAGGTTATGTCAGTTGGGTCATACATGGGTCATACTCAGATTTAGGTTCGCGTCTTTCCTGTGGACATTATAAAAGTTAAGGGCTACAAAGCCTAATATTTGTATAAACTCTTAATCCGCATAAACAGCGTCTCCTCTTCTATATTACTATTCAATAAAAAAACTTATTAACATGCACGTAAGCTCTTAATTATTCACCACAACAGAGACGAATTTCTTTTATACACTTGCACCCAAACACAGTATACTTATATAAGCAAAATTCGGTTTGTGAATTTCGGGGAGTCTTTGAAAAGGTGGTCGACGGATTGTGAGGTGCTTCCATCGCACGGGCAAAGGTCATCGGTGGTTATCTTGAAGCGGGGTAGGGGTCGGGTTGCATAAATTTTAAAGTCATATATTTGGTAGGCATACGTGGCTTCGTCATACTCATCATTACGCATAACTGTAAATAGTCATACATTTATGCGCATAACGTTTTTAGTCATAATGTTTAAGAACATATTGTGTAATGCGCATAAATTGGATGCGCATAAAATTATTTAAGCATACTTTATAATGGACATAAATTGGTTGCTCATAAAACAATTTAACCATACTGTATAAACGCATAAACTACAAAACGCATAAGCCTGTTTTTCTTAGTAGTAGGAAATGAAGATCTCGAATCAGAAGCAAAGTAAGTTACAAAGTTGTCATTTATGTTGGATCACAGTAGCAAAGGGCGATCAGTATAAACATTTACAAACAAGTTTTATCTAATAACAAGTTTTTCCGCTCTTTTATAAAAAAAATAACCTCGAAGACGTAAGCGGGAGCAAAGCTCCCGCTTTCGTCTTCTAACCTATCCGTGATCCGAGTCAGTTTTGCCACTAAGTCCCTGTTCCCTAGTGCCTACGTGAAAACTTGAACTTTATACACCACTAGTAGCATTGGTTGATCTCAGAGAAAAGTTTATTTGACGGCCACCCTTTGTTTTGTTTGTTGATCAAATCTCAAATTTTATTATGATTAATATTATGGCTGGATAAATGTATGACATTAACAATTATTACTAAAAATAATTATGATTATCAATATTATGACTAAATAAATGTATGACAATCAACATTATGGTTAAACAAATTATGACTCCGTATAATTATGACAGGGAAAAATTATGCCATTGTATAATTTATGCCAATAAAATATTATGAAGATCAACTTTATGCGTAATGTTGTATGACTATCGATATTATGACAATAGTTGTTATGCCACTAGACGGCCACCCCTTGAAGCGGTATAGGTAGCCGTGTCCTGTGAGAATTTGGATGAGATGGTATGAGATAATGGTCTTGTTTCGTAGATCTCGAATATGCTGCAAAGTGCAAAGTCGGTAGCCAGTTTTTCAGGTGTGATCCAGTGGTAGAGTGTGGTAGAAGTTGCTGATTTATTCCGTGGTGTGAGTTTTAAAAAGTATTTTATATAGGGTATGGGGTATAGTTTAAAGTCGGGTGCTTTATGAAGGGTGGCTGTATGTCATATGTTAGTGTTTACGCGATCGGCGGCTGTTTTTGAACACGGTTTAAATGTCATTAGGCTGAATATTTACCACGCATACGTACTGAGAACTAGATGTCAAATATGAAAACACTGCTTCACATATCTTGCCCTAACTGTCCCGCTAGCACGATAGGTTTTATCGTCATGGATGGTCATGGCCAGAATGTACTGAAACGTCACGTAAAACATAACTAAATCGTGCGTATAAGTTGGCGTATGCGAGAGGGACGAATGCTTTATGTCCTACATAAACGCGTTCATGCTAGCATGGCTAGCTATTAGACCGGTAAATAACTTTAAAATTATAAATTAGAACACATGTAGTAGGTAATCGATAGTCTTTAGACTTTGCTTTGCACTGATAGCAAAAGCAAATAATTCAGAGATTGTGATAACTGATAAGTAACGTGAATCACTGTTGTAAAATAAGGATCCGTTGATTTTTTGTTTAATACACCTTTTAAGATAATGCATATATTATTTCCGGAGATTACCCGCTACATACAAACTTACAAAGCTACAATCTCATAGACCGTTCCTCTTTTATAATAGTCCGTAAACCCACTCCCAATACACCTACGTCTCATGACAACACGATAAAATGCATGGCAGCAGGTCGAGAAAGTTGTGCAGCGCAAGAGAAAACTAAAAAAAAATAGGCAGTAAATTTGAAAATTCTTCACTTCCGATCTTTTGTAAGGGTAGTAGTAGGGCAGTTTCAGGTGATAATGTGGACACACTGGACAAATTTTTTTCAGGTACTTGTTAGGTAGCTTTAAGTTTTTGATAGGAACCACCTCCTCCGTCGGCCATCTCTCATTTTATGGCGGTCATTTTGAATAATACGTATATCATTAATATCACGATTTCTAAATAACGTAGAATCACAAACTTAGTGTCTAAATATACATAATTGGGGTCAAGGAATACAACTAGATATTTTTTTAGAGACAACATCCCAAAGGATATCAAACGGAACCCTGTTGCAGCTTCCACTGTCCATCCGGCTGCCTGTGTATCAGCAATAGCTAGACTGTTCAAATTTAGTCTAGGGGCTAAGTGTACCTACTACCTTATCCCCGCTTGCTAAGCCTAGTATGACGCACTTTTTGAGCATGGGAAGTGAAAAAAATATAAATTTGCTATATATTTTTGGCTATATATACAGATAGGCAAAAAGGAAAGGGTTCATTTAAAATGTTGTAATGGAAACGTGTCGAACAGAGATAAATATAGTCCCGAAACCTATTCTAAATGCTCACGGGGTATAGAATAATAATCAAACCAACGCGTATGTACTTACATTTTCCGATCCTTTAATACCTATGGCTAAACGCACTACTGTATCCTAGCACTGCTCGACCGATATGAGTATAATGAGTTTATTATCTAAATAAACGAGGCACTAACGCTAACGAGCGTCGCGTATAGTGCGAGGTTCGGATGGTTAAATGCTATCGTATGTAATAATTTTGTAAAAGTCATTTCCGATGGTAACCCAAAATATTGTTATTGCACTGGGACTACTGGCTGGGTTAGCATACTGACGGCGTGACTTGTGACAATAACATCTACTTTTCTCCTTGTAATATACTTAGAACGAGTGAGACAGAATCCCTTAGCCCGCCTTGCGCGTTGCCCGTTCTAACGCATCCAATTACGTCCAACCTCTAGTAGTAACTGGGAAATTACGTAGTGTTCTTTTTTACACCAGACCTTGTACTACAGGTGTCACTTCCAAGTTGAAAGTTGCGACAATGGAGCCGTCTCTTTTACTCTTATATAATTTCGCCTAGGAATATGATTAAGGATCCTATAGTTTCACATACTCCAGAGCAAGCTAAGGCTATATTTCATTGCTAATAAGGTTATATTTAGTTGGGGCCCAAAAGTGCACGATTATCATCTCTAAGCACATTTATTTATAGTTGATCGTAAATTATAGTCTATTTTTTTATTCCGTAGACTAAAATGACATTTCATGTATTGCTAGTTTTTTACGTCTTATAAATAGTGATGTGCTCCAACCGGTACTAACCGAAAAAAAACTTATATTTGTTGATGAAGCGTCTGTAACACAATGAATGGATAATCCGTGACGTGCTAAAAACGAGAGAACGCGCACTGAAAACATTCGATCACTATACGAGTAAAATAACGAATGCCAAATACGTAAACCAAAATGGCGTCGCGTCAGGTCGGCGATACGTCAATGTCATTTTAAATGTTTGAGTACATTAGTAGTGAGTAAATTTTATTTATTGTTCGTATAATTTTGTGAACAGATTTTATTATTTTTTATTTTGAATCTAAAATTAATTCAATATTTTATCGGTTATCCACAAACCGGTTATATCAAAGATCAGCACTGTTTGTATATAGCTGGTCACATTATTTCTACGTTTGACATTTGTGGTTGTCATTTTAGTCTACGGAATAAAAAAATAAACTTTAGGTCCTTTTAAACAGTCAAACGAAGATACACACTTCCAGTGTCCATGTATCTTAGTTTAAAGTACTTGGTTGCAAATAAATCTTCACACACACATCATCAGCCTATATACGTCCCACTGCTGGGCACAGGCCTCCTCTCATGTATGAGAGGGAACGGGCAGTAGTCCCCACGCTGGCCCAGTGCGGATTGGGGACTTCACATACACCTTTGAATTTCTTCGCAGATGTATGCAGGTTTTCTCATGATGTTTTTCCTAAACCGAAAAGCTAACGGTAAATATGAAATCATATTCCGTACATAAGTTCCGAAAAACTCATTGGTATGAGCCGGGATTCGAACCCAATAAATCTTATCTTATCTTATATTATCTGAGTCCACGTGAACTATATGTACCAAACTACAAATCTAGGTCTATACCTCATGAAAACTGGAAGCAATAGAGATTTTTTTTTTTTTTTATCTTTTATTAATTAGGGACTTAAAATCCTTAATGATTATGTCAGCCCCATCGTACCTTAACCAATATTACATTCAATACTTATGGTATGGTCTTATGTCTACTTAAATAGTCTAATACGAATAAATGACATGTAACTCAAAGTTAAAAATGATAATGTAGTGTTGCTAAATGGATAGTAGACCCTCAACGTATTGTAATAAAGAGTATTTTTTTAAAGATTCCATAATCTTTTTAACATTTTTTTATTGACCTTGCAAGTTTAGAAAAAACACTCATTTTTTTATCGTCCAAGAGTAATTTTAAAGCTATCCATTCCTTACGCATTTTTAGAAACCAAATTGTATAACAATCTAAACACAGTAATTTCGCGGACTGCCCGCCAGCGAGGTCACTTATTTCAAATTTTTGGGTATGTACGTTCGGCTATATGATAGGTCTATCAAATTGAATCGCGGGTATTTCAGTTTTTTTATTTTATTAATCAAATGTAAATAATAGTTCTTCTGTGTAAATATAGTTCGGAGATATTCGCTCCAGAAGTCACTATAATGGTGTGTGTCCCCTCTAATGTTTCAACCGTGTACTTAATAGAAAAACATGATTAGATTAGAATTATTTATTTCATAATATAAATTACAGTACATACAAAGTTGGCTTGGTCAAAATTATTATTAACAAATTATTAAAAATAACAATATTCAAAATTATACATACAATGAACACCAATAAAATTATTTTGCGTCACCTAATCAGGATCGTCAAAGTACAGTTATTGTAAAATATAAATAATTATATACGAAAATGTCCATCAATCCCTATAAAATACATCAATCAAACAAAAACAGAGGAAATGTCAGTAGCAGAAATATGTAAAGTAATATTACTTACATGTAAAAAATCATAGGCATGCTTTATAAATTCTTTCAACGATTATTAGGTTCAAAGTTTTTTAAGTCATTGCTGAAAAACTGCCTCGAAAAGGACGTAAGCGCCGTGGGTTTCTTATGTAGACATAACACTATTTTACTTACGGTATTCCACCATTATGACACCATTCCTTTGCCCCTTGCCTCTTTAAGGTGACATTCTCACAAAAGTCGTTTTTACTATCTTATTGTTCAAGAAAATATTTGATGATACCGTGATATTCCTTGACGCGCTGTCCGTAGTTACAAAGTAATTAAGGCGCCGTAGGTTCATGGTCTTCTCTCCCTCTCACTGAGCATAAGCGTGAGCGAGATGGAAGTGCATGCTCGGAAGCGCGGAAATCATGTTTTTTAATTTTATTTTTTTTGCCGTTGAAATAAATAAAAAAGTAAACGCTGATTTCTCTCAAACATGATATTGCCGATTTTTAAAAGCCATTTTAATATTTTTAGCTTTGGTGCATAATTTGTAAGAAATATTTTAAGTGTATTTTAGACCCTTTTAGACCTATGTTCGTGATTTTTTTCTATCGGGCGAAAATTGCTTAGTCATGTTTCTAAACACTGATCTCCCTGCAGAAAAGCCTCTAGATTACTATTCGTATTTTTTTTTAATCATATTATTATAAACAGACGCATTATATTGTTTCAAAAACTCTGTTCGCTTAACTTCGCTGAACCTACGGCGCCTTAAGTATAATGAAGCATGTATATAGTCTTAAGTATCATTATAGTATTCTAGAATAACCTTATAATGTACAGAGTTGATGACCAAGATCGTAAACTACAAACTGAGCATAATAAGCGTTGTATAACGAGTAGTTATTTTTAATTTCTTACTTGTTGTGGTTAACCGTAGGTATACCTAACATGAAACACGATAACAGCAAATGAATATACCATGTACTTACTTATATAGGTATATTTTATCTTCGCACATATAATTAGTGCTCTAACATGCGTTCAGAAACCGTAGGAAATGACCAGCATTATGACAACCGATTTTACTATGAGAACTTTGTTGTCTGTGGTAGTAGGTAAAATCTGTAGGTACTGTACTCGTAATGTTATTCCAGTGTAGATTTTGTAACGTTATGAGTTTAAATTTGGATTAACTGTCAAAACTCAAGCGGGTCTCTATTCTAGTATCCATAGATATTAAAACATTAAATGTTTATTTAATGTTTATTAATATATGTTCGATAAATTTTATCGATACGAAATGTCAATTCAGTATGTTTTTTAATATAAACCGCACGACATTTGATCTCGAGTGATATGAGTATAGGGACTTCATTCGTTTGTCTATGATTAAAAAAAAACCATTCGTCATGACGAATTGCCGCCATTGCTGTTGTCATTTTTTTGTTGGTTTTTTGCTGTTACTTACTACTATTTATGATATGTGTGTAGATAAAGTAGTGTACCAGATAACCGTTTTTTGACCGCATCTTCTCTCTTCTCTTCTTTCTTGACTTGAGTGATTTTAATTATCTTTGATTTTAATTACCTATTGATAGTAACGAATACCTACCGAGCTTAAGATTGTGTATCTAAGTAAATAAACTTCTCAGTTGCTGCGCCCTTACAGGGTTTAATTTGTACTTTATAATAATGGTCTTACCTTTGAAACGTAAATGTAATAAATAAATAAATGAAATGAATGTTGAAAAAGTAATCAAAAACTTATGTATGAAATATCATTTGATATTTAACAGTGATTTTTCGGCGAAGGAAAACGTCGTGAGGAAACCGGTCTAATGCCAACGAGGTCTAATTTTGCCTCTGGGTTGGAAGGTCAGATGGCAGTCGCTTTCGTAAAACATTAGGTGTCAAAGCGGACCCCGGGCTCCTTAAGGGCACAACGAGGAATAACAAGGAGGATGATAATTTGTAAAGTAATAAATTTAGCGTGCTGCCGCCTATCTGGGGCGCAAATATATCTTTAAGTCTTTCACAGACTGGCGCGGCCTGCGGTGGCGGTTGGCGGCCAATAGAAAATTTGACAGCTAATGCAAGTTTACTATTGACAGCCGCGGCCAGTTCTATGTGGGCTACGTTGAAATGGTCATTGTCAGACGACAGCGGTCTAGGTATTTGTTGAAATAGACGCCTGGAATTGAGGTGGTAGAATTTTCCGTCTTCTTGCCCCTATTTCACCAAATTGAGATTGCCAAATCACAATGCAAAATTCCACGCACATTGCTCGCTGCTGGTTGCTAGCCACCTTCCTTATTCATCGACCCAGACCTTAGACCCAGGCAGAAATATACGTTGAATTGTCATCTTCAGGTGATTGGTGAAATAGGCGCCTTACCCAATGTTCAGAAATATACAGTAATTCTAAGTTATATCCGTCGGGACCAACGGGCCGACTGCATTTTATAATAATACAACTTAGTGATGAATATCAATATATTTATTGTATAATTATACTTAGGTCACTTTTATGGACAAGCTTGGCGTCTCCAATACACAAAAATAATATGGCGTTGCTTTGGAGCGGTTGTTATATATGTGAGCATTTCCATAAGCTGATTGCCCGCGTTTCGCGCCACCGCACGCTTCGCCATTCCTTAGGTAAATAAGGCCTTACGGATATTCAATATAAATACAAACCCCTAAACGTGTGTCTAAATCTCTTTGGTAAATATATGTGCCATAATTTTATGAATTTATTTACAAAACACCTAAGTATTCATTCAAAATTCCAAATTCAAACATTTATTCTGTAAGTAAGGCTCTTTCACATGTCAGAGCTTACAAATTCAATTAATTAACATTAGTTAAATGACATGAATATATAACAACAATGAAAACTTAGACAATACCTGGGCACCCATTTGTCGAGGGACGTAAAGAGTCTTCGGGTCCAATAATCTGTGTAAATGCGAATTCTAGTCGTGCGGGTCGACGCCAGCGCCAAGGAAGTCGTTGATGATTTTGACGACTGGAAACGGCACTAGCCACATGAAGTACTGAAAAGAAAATACGGTATCATAAATAAAACAAACATCAAGTCAAATTACGCTTTATACATAATTTATTTGAGAATATGACTTCCACATAAGCACTAGTGCAAGGCAAGCAGGTGCCGCCATGGTCGCAGTTGTCACAGATACCTTGTGCTTGCTTAACAAATCTTTGTACAGCATGTATAGGTTATGCAAAGATAGCCATTACCACAGCAGTCTCCACAGCAGCATCCGCTGCACGTACTCGTACCTATTTACTAAAGATTGGGGAAAATACACCAGTCCGAAGAAGACTGGAACGGGCTATTAAATGTCAAGTAAGTAACATTTTCCCCCTTCTCGAGCTGATGGTGTCCAAGATAGCACTTCTCTTTTACCCTTTTGAACACATCTCCATTCGTTATCCTCTCAGTCGCAGCTTATGCCTTCCATCCGTCTCCACATTTCAAACGCTTCCAATCTTTCTCGGCCCATTTATGACATTATCCACGTTTCGCTGCCACACGGCATGACGCTTCTTTAAAACCATCATGGAAGGAAAGATAGATGGTAATAGAGGCAGGGGAAGACCACGGCGCAGTTATATGGTTCAAATAAAGGAAACAGCTGGTGTCGTGTCGTATCAGCAGATCAAAAGGCTGGCGTACGACAGATAGCAATGGAAAATACTCCACCGTCAAGAGACCTCTCAAAATGATGATGATGAATTTTATGTCAAAAGTTTCCAGTATTTTAATTTGATCAAGGTCCAATTCCAAATCATATTGTTACGTCCGCGGGGTGGGTAACGTGATAGAAAATACACGAATTGATCACTAATTAAAAGAAATGCAAACTTTATTACAAAATTACTAATTAACAAGGCTTACTTAATAAATCACTTAACTATGACGCACTTTTCACTCGTTCCGCTTTGAGATTCGCTCTGTTCGCAGTTTAATTCCAAACTCAAACTCCACTGCGTTGGCATGCGGCTTATATACCCGGAGACCTTTGCACTAGAACATTCCGGAGAAATCTTGAATAATCGGTCCAAGGTCCAATTCTAGGAACGGCGACCCATCGGTTCGTGAATGTTCCAGAGCGTCTAGATTGTTCGATGCTCGTTCGACCCGAATATGCTGTGTCCTTTCTAGTTGTCTCTTTCACACGCTTCTCGAACCTTCTGAACCTAGATATCTCTCTCTAACAGTGCTGTCTCTTTCACACACTTCTCTAACCTTCTCAATCTAGATGTCGCTCTCTAATAGTGCTGTCTCCTTCACTCCTTCGAGAAATTTCGCCATATACTGAAGTGTACTTCAAAGGCCCATAAGGGGTCCTGAAAACGCCTGAAAAGGGGTTTTCAGGTTATTGCGCCATCTGATAGAGGCTGCCCTGAAATGGACTGAAAACATGTTTCAGGCGCCTGAAAACAACGGCAACTAGGGTGAATTTTCAATCTTCTAGTATGTGGAAGAGCCACCTCTGAAACGGCCTGAAATCACTTTTCAGCCTGCTGAAAACACTTCTAAAGCATAGAAAATCAAGTTTGAAATTTATACTACCGGCGCAACACTACCCCCTCCTAAGACATGCTCGTCCCGAGCATCATTGTTTCCGTGGTACTTCGCCAGTCGGTCAACATGAACAACCTTGCAGGGACCACGTGGATTTCGCTGTATCCGATATGTGACATCATTGATTCTTGTGACTACCCTATATGGCCCTTCCCAATTTGGGGACAGTTTTGGAGATTTTCCCTTTTTCCGCATCGGGTTATGTAGCCACACCCAAGAACCTTCCTCGAATCCAATTTGGTTAGCCTTCCTATCGTATCGGGTCTTCATTCTCGTGCTAGCTTGAAGCCCGTGTCCACGAACAAGACTGTGAACGTCAGCAATCCGATCCCCTAAATCACTTGCATACTCTGTGATAGATTTTGGAGCATCAGGAGGACGTCCAGTTAAAAGATCTGCTGGTAAACGAAGCTCTCTTCCAAAATTCGCATATGCTGGAGTAACTGCCGTACTTTCATGGGTTGCTGACCTATATGACATCAAAAAGAGTGGAATATGCCGGTCCCAATCCTTTTGGTGACTCTCAACAACCTTGGCCAGATGTCTCTCCAGAGTCTGTTCAGTTCGGGTTGCATAAGACGGTTCCACAACAATTCGGGAGTTCAAATACCACGAGCCACCCGGTTTCTACCCCAGGGAAATTAAGTTTTTTTCAAACATTAATTTATAACAGCGTTTTTTTTTGTTTTTTTTCAATTGTTATTCTAAGATGCCTTATCCAAGAATCCTACAAAATTTCCATCGGGAAGTAAATATTTAAAAATAAATTACACATCCATTAGGTATGTTTTTTGTGTGATTTATTTATTATTCTTGAAGAGCTCCTGTAAATTAACCAAAACAAAAATTAAAATATCTATTAATATTTTTCCTCTTTTTTCAGGAATTGGTTAAATACCGATTGTTTTGATGAGTAATATTTTGGTGTATTTTGAGTCTACGTAATTACTAAAATGATAATATATCAGTTACACACAAAAAAGCTGCTGTTATGAATTATTTCCAAATTTCAATTTTTTTCCATACTAATAAAAATAAAATGCTTGGGTTCATTGCTCTGAATAATTCACAATACTTAAACGTAAGATTTTTCTTACCCTAACAAGGTAATGTAGGTCTCCAGGGATAGATATCTCTCTGATCTCACGTCGTACGGCGTCCACTATCCTGTCTGCAGCGTCGGCCGTCTCCACTGTTCTGATCAGTGAGGTGAAGCGAGACTTGGGTCGGTGGCAGAGACCCGTGTCGACTACGTAGGGGCAGATGGTGGTGAACTTTAGCTGTTAAATAAGGATTATAAACAATTTTTTAACCGACGAAAAAAACGAAGGAGGTTCTCAAGTCAACGCGTATTTTTTTTTATGTATGACCACGCATAACTTTTTACAGAGTAGTCCGATTTTGATAATTCCTCGGAGTTGGTCCCACATAAATTTTAAATAAAAATTTCAACCCGAGGGGTAGGAAAACAGGGGATGATTGATTGTTCACTTACCGATTGAAATGTATGACCACATATTATGCAGATAGTAATCAAAAATATTGCATGTGTGTTAATAGTAATTAAGTTAGTAATTAACTAAGTAAGCCACAGGAAATTGATAAAATAAAAACTTTTTAACAAAAAAATTACTTAGGTACATTTAGATTAATTTAAGAACTTAGTTATTAAGGTTAATAAAAAAGGTTTAATATTTAATATGATTGTTTGGCGCCGACTCAAAATTAATTAGGTACACTTAGATTAATTTAAGAACTTAGTTATTAAACTAAATATAAAAGGTTTATTATTTTTTGCTTTTGAGTTTTTTTTCGGCGGTTTAATTTTTTTGTTAAAAAGTTTTTAGAAACTGATGACGCGATGACTCAGGTTTAGTCACTTCGAAATTATCGTCTATATAATATTGTATGATAACTTTGTTAAAATATCGTTAGAATCAACCCATTCCTATCGTACATACATTCTATATTTTTTTTTGTGGATAATCGTAGTCCTTGGATTTCAAGCCGCGGTAGTTCACTATTTTCTCCGTAGAAATTTAATAACAATAGAAGAATGAAAGGTTTTACGATGCCACTATATTTTCTTTTAATTCGATTTTTGTACACTATGGCATAGTTATCGGTAGGGGATGGAGAAGTAAGTGTAACTAGGTACATATACTGATGCACAAACTATCTATATCAAGGTTACTTACTCCACTAGCATCCCTAGGCTGACTCTTCAGCTCCATCGCTAGGGTGTCCATGATTCCTCTCACGGCGAATTTGGAGCCACAGTACGGAACCAGGTTGGGGACGGGCATCATACCCGCCATCGAAGACATGGCCACTATATGCCCATAATTACGCTCCAGCATGGTGGGAAGGAAGGCTTGGATCATCTGGAATTACGGATAAAATCCTAGATGAAGCAGCATAAACGACACCTTACGGTAAACGGTAAATATGGCGCTGTCAAACTTCAAATACACAGAGATTTCAAACTCCTTACTATTACTGACGGTTTGAAACAACTGAATCATAATTACTGCTAGTTTACTACGAATACTAGCTTCCGAACATGCGCTGTGTTGAGTGTACCTAAAGGATAATTTGTCAATACTGACGAATTACGTTGCATCATGTCCAGCAGCGTACTTCTGCGCTACTGGACGAAGGATGTTGTTATCTATTCTGGACTATGGATAACACAACCCCAAGGTCCATTAACCTGCCTGCAAGAGCCACCACACCATATTTGTACAGAACCTAAGTATTCCTATTTTAGATCTATGGCAAGTGGACCTCCTCCTTTTTTTGTTTTTATACAACGACGGTGACAAGCGAGCGTACGAACTGATGTAGGCGGACACCGCAGCCTTTAGACGCATGCAACTCCAAAGAAGTAACATGGGCGTTGCCGAACCTTGATATGTTTGAGGATTCGCCGTGTTGACAGCTGAAGGAAGAAATTCCCTCGCTCTCAACACAACGCATCCTCGGGAGCTCTGGCGACCTTGCTCATCTCCAGGAACACAACACTACTACAGCGCAAGTAGTAGTGTTAAATATGGATGTGGTCTTCTGCTAGGTGGAGGTACTTTCCCAGTTGGGCTGCTCCACCTGCGAGCGGGATGACATTTCGCTGTGCCCTACCTCACCAACCAACGGAGCGTAGTAGTTCGCAGGGCATGCTATCAGAGTTGTTGTTTAGCATTATGAAGTCACTGACGACACTAGTTACGTGTTAGCTAGATAACCACTCACCCAAATGTTTCCGTTGACGTTGATATCCATGGTGGAGCGGACCTCCTTCTCCGACCAGCGCAGCAGTGGCTTGCAGGGCATTATGCCAGCGTTGTTGATGAGGATCGTTACCTCACCGACTTCGATGGTCACGCGCTGAGCCAGCTTGAAGACCGCATCGCGATCTGTCACGTCTACCCTGGAATTGCAAATATTATCTGTGTACTACTTAGTACACGGAGTATTTTTTAGAGTAGTAATATTCTATAGTTTACTGCACAAGCTATTAATTATGAAATTAACCTCAACCGCTTAAGCTGACATTTTGGGTCCTTTACCCTTTTGGCATGGGTAGCGTCAAATGCCTCAACTTCGCTAAGTAGGTGCCTCATTGCCTTTTTTAAAAACTTCAATTATCTCACAAACTAACAATTATTTCTTAGTTGCAATAATGACAGCAAAAGCTCCATTTTACTGGCAACCCGTTTTTGCGGCCACCCTGACCATTTTACAACCAGTCTCGAACCTTCCCGCAAAAACGGGTTGCCAGCAAAATGGAGCTTTTGCTGCCATTATTAGTATTAGTAACCCCCCCCCCTCGGCTACTATGGGGGATTATTTTCGGGGATTGTTTGTTGTTCCGGATCCGAACAGAACGGTTCGAATTTACAACTACTTCAAGGTCATGATTTGATTGTTTTTAGGGAGAGGTCATGTATAGTTTGGATGACAATTCAATATTATGGTACCATCGATCTGATTTGATGATGGAGACAGAAGGTAGGTAGCCATGGAAATTCAGTACTTAACCGAGGTAACCCCGTTGAGTTTGGGCTCGTTAGAATCGTCTCAATGAGAAGTTAATGACGGTATAGGTACAGAAAAGTACAGTCGCCAATAAAAGCTTGTACCAAAAATGATTTTTTTGACAGAGACTTATTTTTAATGTTCGATTATTTTATTCTATCTGTAAGGAATCCGGTCTAATTCCAGTAAGGTCTAGTTTTCCCTCTGCATTGGAAGGTCAGATGGCAGTCACTTTAGTAGAACTAGTGCCTATGCCAAATCTTGGGATTTGTGCCAAAGCCGACCCCGGACTCGTGTAGGGCACAACCGGGAAAACCCTAGAGATCAAGATGATCATGTGTGTCCGGCGGGCTCTAAGATGGTTTCCATTTTATTCAATTAAAATTATGTATTACAGACTCATATGTGTATTTTTGTTGTCACTAACACCATATTTGTGACAATAAAAACTTAAAACTATGTTGAACCACTACACCCCATGTGTAGGGTGTTCCAGTGTCTACATTCTGCAAGCAGGACTGTCCCCAATCAGCTGAAGAAGGCTGTTGGCACTGTCACGCACACGACGCAAGAGGGGCGCGGTTCTGTTTCTGATAATGGCACTGAAACCATCGACCCGTGCCTCTGCGAACATGCCAGATGCGCTGCAGTACCGTGACAGTCCCATCAACCCTCTGAAGCCGGTACAGGACACGCAGGGCATTGAGCGACTTTTAGTGATGTTCATCCATAGGCTGCACGAGTAAAAGGACAGGCAAAAAGCCTGGAAAAGAGTTTTTTTGAGGGTGCGTTACGATCGATATAAAAAGTTTTGATATATGTTCACTACGGATACAACGATTAAAAGATATAATGCACTTTTGATTTAACAACATTTGATATATTCTCATTATCAACAGATATGATGAACTTGTAATATAACAACTAGTAATCTAATAGTAATAACGTATAACATATATAGGATATAACTTTGTTCGATATAAAACTCAGTTGTTATAATGTTCTATTGGCATAATCTGGAATACTTGTTTACTATTTTTATTTCTTATCTATTTTACTCTAAGGCAGGTTGGTGTAGGTACGACGACGAGTAACCTCTGACACACAACAGTATAATAGCCACTGATACTTGTAACAATGGTATTAATTGTATCATTGTAGGTTAGGTTAGGGTTAGCTTGTGTCCCTTAGAGCGGAAATAGGCACCCCGCGAAGCGGGATGACATCGACACGCTGGCGATTAGGTTAGGTTTAGGTTAGATTAAAATAATTAACGTGTGTGCGAGAAATAAAATTATATCTTACAAAACATTATACCGCTAATACTTATATCCAATATACATTATATCCATTAAACGTTATATCAAAAATGTATTATACTATTTGAACATTATAATATAAGGCTTGAAATTATACTGATTGTTGTTATACCAAAAGTTTATTATGTCCCTTGAGTGATTATATCCAATGAATTTATATTAAGAGGGAGCGCTCCGCGAAATCGGAGTTCTTAGATTGAATATTTACCTATGACAAACTAAAGTGAATGCCAGGAAAATGAACATACAGAAACTACATCATATTTGCAATCTATTTGTCTGAAAAAAACCATACAAAACCAAAATTGCCTCGATAGAAAACAATCGCCAAAACATGTCTTATTTTTACCTAATTTCAATTGTGTGCCGTTCCCGTGCATATAATTTACGTAAAAATTTAGTGTATAATAGCTCTTGATATTGCCTAGTGATTTGACGAGCGGCGTTTTTTTATGTAGTCCCTTTTCAGACTTATTGAGGTATAACGTATTTGGCGTATAGGTCTTTTTTATTTAGCGCGATACTGTTTCTCCCGTCGCGTGTTTCGTGCAGTTTGGTATATCTTGTGTTGCCGTTCGCGGGCGGAGTCAATCGCAATCGCTCCGCTGAGACGAGAGGACTACGTTCTGTGCTCTCACGACAGCACGGTGAACATAATTATTTCAATAATATTGTGACCCAGTATATTCGTCCAGTGAATGAATGTATCATTACATTCCAGTAGATATTTTGGTATATTTTGAAATAATTTATTTAAAAGTCGACCTTAACATGTAGACCTTAAAGTTCAAAATACAACCATAAGATTACGCAGCGATCGGCCGGCGACCGGCTTCTTAGAATAATTTGTGCAGTACATGCAAAACTACACGAACATTTTTTCTGTGGAGCGTGTATTTACTTTATGAAAGATTATCACTATCACTACAACATAGTACTCGTATAAAACAAAGTTGCTTCCCGCTGTCTGCCCCTATGAATGCGTAGATCTTTAAAACTACGCAACGGATTTAGATGCGGTTTTTTTTAACAGATAGTGATTCAAGAGGAAGGTTTATATGTATAATATAATTTAATATAGTATCCGAGCGAAGCCAGGGCGGATCGCTAGTTGAGAATAAATGCGGTTAATTTCAAAATCGATGTCCTCTCGGTCTCTAAATACGAATTCGAAGTCGGAAATAATTCAAAAAGTGGTCGCATTATTTTCGTTTTTGTAATATTTGTTGTAAATTACGATGCGCGTTTTTTTTTAAAGAACAACATCCGTTTTCAGGCTTTTCGAGAAATGATGTCCATTTTGAATTCCAAGATGGCGGACATTGGTTTTCGAATTTAAACTTTCGTGAGACATGTTGAAATAATGCTAATACAAGGTTCAACTCACGTATTAAATGTCACTACGGGCGACATGTTTCGAACTCTGCGGGGGTTCATCAGGATGAGTGTTTTCGCGGCGGTTTCGCTTGAATCTTGTCGTGATTCAAGCGACACCGCCGCGAAAGCATTCATCCTGAAAAAGAACTCCCGAAGATTTCGAAACATGTCGCCCGTAGTGACATTATTGACATTGTTTTTCTTTAAAGTCATCACGGGTGTCGCTTTTAGGGTTATCGAGGGTGCAGATTCCAACAATTATTGCCTGCGAACTTGGTCATTTTTATATTAAAAAAAGTGAACACAATTAAGCAGTTTTTCTTTAGCACCTACCAGTATGTTCAAAATTGATAACTAAAGGGCCAGAGCGTCTCCATTGTCTCCAAGCAGGAATCCGAGATCAGAATTGAAAAATTTGGCCGCAACACTGTGGCCTGAAAATCTGACTTTCATAGACATGATCGAAGGTTTCATAATATATAACAGTTTTTTTAATGCTACTTATAAATTCGCAATTAAATTCACGTATTCAATGACATGTCGCCTGTCGTGACATTTAATACGTGAATTTAACCGTGGTTTTATTAGTAGTATTTTAGACATGTCTCACAAAAGTTTTAATTCGATTATGGCTTTTTTTTGCTTTAGGTTTTTACTAGCCATTGTAACCCTTACGTGATTTAGTAAATAAAAAACCGGCCAAGTGCGAGTCAGACTCGCGCACGAAGGGTTCCGTACCATTATCTATAAAACAGTAAAAAAAGTTTATTGTATGGGAGCCCCCCTTAAATATTTATTTTATTTTGTTTTTTAGTATTTGTTGTTATAGCGGCAACAGAAATACATCATCTGTGAAAATTTCAACTATCTAGCTATCACGGTTCTTGAGTTACAGCCTGGTGACAGACAGACAGACGGACAGAGAAGTCTTAGTAATAGGGTCCCGTTTTTACCTTTTGGGTACGGAACCCTAAAAAACGGAAGGTCATATTTCAGTTATAGCTCTCGAAACTCTGACTTAATAGCGAAAATAATATCTTCAAATATAGGTACAGATTTTGTCTTGCTTCCCACTTTTTATAATAGGGATGATGACTAAATTTTTTTATGATGTCATTTGAACCAGTTTTTGGACAGGAACAAATGTTTGTATTGGAGGAACTACAATTAAAGAACATAAATACCCAAAAATTTGAGACAAAGATTGACCTCGCAGGCGGCAGCGCAAAACGCTTAATACTGGAAGACAGACAGGCGTGACGTCACAGCCGACATTAGTTAATACAAAGTACCTACCTACATGTACCGTCGTATGGAAAATCAGGTTCTTGAATTGTTGTTTCATTCGCGGAATACTGCCTTTAAGTACATAATTGTTTTTCAATTTTGTTTCTATAAAAGCCTAAGGATTCTATTGGTACCTTTAAATTTACTCTTGTACAAAAAAAACATTTTCTTTTCTAAACTTTCAAGGTTCATATATTTTTACGATTTTAATTATATTTTATTATTTATACTTTATTACGGTAATTTGATGGTTTACTATACATTTAGCATCACTACGTTATCAATTTGAACATGAGTCATCATGCCTATTATTCATAGGTATTCATCATGTTTCATCTGACTGTCGGGGCATATACTATGCGAGAAGGAGCGGGGCAGCAATAGACGCATCAGCGCGGCAGGTGCGGGGCGCGCGAGTGATTTCTGATTTTTCCCTGGCGGTACGCCCCCTCTTAAGTGTTGTTATATCCAGTGAAAATATATCAAAAGTTGTTATACCATTCATTACATACCCTTTTATGATATTCCCATTACAGCGCACAAACCTACCCACGTGACAGCATATTAAGTACATCTCACCGCTAAAGGCCTGCGATTCCTCTCAACGTTCCGCATCATCCTGGAGGTTGTCAGTATAGTTTTATCATTTATCGTTGTAGATAAGATATCCGTCACTATACTTGTCTTGTGCATACGGACGTCTTATCGACGGCGATAATTGATAAAATGTCAACCATTCTAGGTATGTTTGTGAATAGATGTATCTTTAATTCTTCTTTCTAAGTACTTACTGGAATCTGTGAGCAGTGCCCTTGTCCTCTTTGATCATGTCGACAGTTTCCTGGTTGCTATCCTTGTTGATGTCGACACACACTATGGTGGCTCCAAGCTTGGCGAATCGGAGGGCCACCTCTCGGCCCATGCCATGTCCTGTACCTGTAATCTGTATTATATTTCGTTATTAGAGAAAATTTAGCATTGCTTTTGTAGAAGACGTGGCATTAGAGAGATCTCTCAGGGACCGAAGTCCCGTTGAGAGTTGTTTGGATTTTTATATTTATGCCAACTGATTAAGAAACTTCTATAGCGCGATGCAGAACACGTCAGATTCGACAGCTGACAGGCGTGACACCACATCAGCCCCCCTTTGAGACAGGGGTCAGCGACGATGTATGCAGAGTGCAGCTTGCCAGTGCTCAGAGCCAGCGTGGCGAGCGAGCGCTCAGAGCCAGGGTGGCGAGCAAGTAGAGGGAGAGAGAGAGAGAGTCTGGCTTGCTGAGAGAGTTGGGTGTCAGTCGCGATCTTCAGAGTTGCGCTTATATCCATTGTCGGAGATCAACAATGTAGAAGACGTGGCAATAAAGAGATCTCTCAGGGACCGAAGTCCCGTTGAGAGTTGTTTGGATTTTTATATTTATGCCAACTGATTAAGAAACTTCTATAGCGCGATGCAGAACACGTCAGATTCGACAGCTGACAGGCGTGACACCACATCAGCCCCCCTTTGAGACAGGGGTCAGCGACGATGTATGCAGAGTGCAGCTTGCCAGTGCTCAGAGCCAGCGTGGCGAGCGAGCGCTCAGAGCCAGGGTGGCGAGCAAGTAGAGGGAGAGAGAGAGAGAGTCTGGCTTGCTGAGAGAGTTGGGTGTCAGTCGCGATCTTCAGAGTTGCGCTTATATCCATTGTCGGAGATCAACAATGTAGAAGACGTGGCAATAAAGAGATCTCTCAGGGACCGAAGTCCCGTTGAGAGTTGTTTGGATTTTTATATTTATGCCAACTGATTAAGAAACTTCTATAGCGCGATGCAGAACACGTCAGATTCGACAGCTGACAGGCGTGACACCACATCAGCCCCCCTTTGAGACAGGGGTCAGCGACGATGTATGCAGAGTGCAGCTTGCCAGTGCTCAGAGCCAGCGTGGCGAGCGAGCGCTCAGAGCCAGGGTGGCGAGCAAGTAGAGGGAGAGAGAGAGAGAGTCTGGCTTGCTGAGAGAGTTGGGTGTCAGTCGCGATCTTCAGAGTTGCGCTTATATCCATTGTCGGAGATCAACAATGTAGAAGACGTGGCAATAAAGAGATCTCTCAGGGACCGAAGTCCCGTTGAGAGTTGTTTGGATTTTTATATTTATGCCAACTGATTAAGAAACTTCTATAGCGCGATGCAGAACGCGTCAGATTCGACAGCTGACAGGCGTGACGCCACACTTTAAAGACGGAAACTGGAAATCGGTTTTTTAATATGGGCATTTCTATCGCACTTGCTGTATTTAAGTTATGGTTATGGAGATGTACGATTTTCTAGCGTCACATTGCGGCGATGACTAGGGTTTTCAATACTTTTTGCCGGACTGCGGCAGAGCCAAAAGTACGGAATATGATTTTAGTAGTATGTGTTCCATCCACAAGATACTGGACTGATTTTAATAAATGAGGGGTCAATCGATTCGAAATTATGGTACTTAAGTAGGCTACTTTTCGAACGAGGGAGCCAAGCGAACGTTCTTGCTTCAGCTTGGGCCGAAAATCGTTTGTATGTCCAGATATCCGGAAGTCCAGATGTCCGGATGTCCATATTATGTCCAGTTTCCCGCTGTACTCCTCTACAGATCGCATTTCTCAACCGATTCTCGTGATATTATGTGAGCAGGTTCGATAATTATAGGGGAGACCGGGGGCAATGGTACCACTTTAGAAATAATGACCTATAACTCAGAATCTAAAGCTACGACGTAAAAATCGCTTAGGATATAACATTCTCGTCTCATTGGCTATCAGAATCTAGAAAAATGTTTTCATTTAATCGCATCAGAATGGTGTAAATTGAGTTTTTGTTCATGAAGTCCTTGTGTTACAATTGACTCCTAGTACGGGTCAATTGTATCAGATAATCAGGGGTAAATAAAACCCTAAATAATGTTTTAATCAATCAGCAATTATTGTTAATTTCTTAAGGCGAATCATTTATAGAGATTCGTATTTACACTAGACAAAGGTAGCATTACACTTGAAATAAATGTAATGTAATATTTTCCAAGTTTTAGAAACATATTACGACATATTATAAAAAAATACTTAGGGGTGCTCATAGCACACACCTTTCAAGCAAAAACAACATCTCAATACAATACATTCATCATTATGATGATGATGATGATGTGACAATCAACCCCATCCTTTACCACAAATAAATTTTAAATAATACCACTGAAACGGATGGCATTGCGTGTATTATAATGTATATACATCCAGAAGTATCGTATGAATCATAAGTATAACATAAAATATCTACCTGAGATGTAACTTGTTACAAAAATAATTGCTTCATTTGTCTTATTTTAGCAATCATGTAAAAACTTTGGGTCAATGGTAGCACAGGGTCAATTGTAACGTTACAATTGACCCCGAGTGTTGTGATACAATTGTTATTTTTTACTCGCACTCACTAACCTAAACAAATCTCGATTTTTATATCTAACTGACCCCTCCACTGTGACACATTAAAAACTTTAATAACTAGAGAATCACAATTCAGTACAACTTTCACACTACGACTATTAAATTATAAACACTAGTGCAAAACGTAAATCGTAAATACTTACTTTGGTCAGTCAAAAATGCAAATGGTCTTGTAGCACATGCTTTTCGCACGGCAGCGAGTGGCCAATTAGTGAGCAGGTAGAGACACGCTCAAGGCACACTGGTGTATACACACACATGCATATTTCGATGTGGTTGCAGAATTATAGGCGATGGTACTATTGACCCGTGGTACTATTGACCCCGGTCTACCCTATGTTTTTTTGTTGTCAATTAAGTGGAAATTAAAAAGTAAAGACTGACTCGCAAGTCTTGCCAAGTCTACTCTCACAGCACGTCTACCATGGGACGGCCACGATATACTCTCGATTTTCTTGTTCTAAGGGTGGGTTGGGTTGTGGGTTGCACCAAACCGTCTGTAATCGTAAGCGGTGTTCGTTACAATCTGAATGTATGGAACGTTTGACAAGTTTCTATGGACTGACAGCTGTCAACGCCATATTTAACGTTGATCGGTCTGTAATCGTAGGTCGATGCAACCCGCCCTAAGTGTTGTAATAAGAGAGAGACGGACAGGGCGAGAAAAATCGAGAGCTCGCGCGCCGTCGCGTGGTAGCCGTGCAGATCTAGTTAGTTTTAATTAGGTACATATCGTACACGAGTAGTTAGGTAAATAGGTATGTTTGTGAAACACGTCAGATGTCCTATCTCCAAACGTCTAACGATAACGTCGAGTCGGATTTAAATTTATTGGATTCATTGTTTATGTTTTTTTTAAGTTTAAGCTTACTTATCTAGTTAAGTCTAAGCCATATTATTATAAAAATAAGTTATTTCTACTTCAGTACAATCTTTTACATTCAAGATTTTCATCTTTTGATTTTGATAATTTATTTAAGTACATACCTTACCTATGCGACATGATAAACTCTATGTAAAAAAATACTGTTTTCAGCTTATGGTATACCTAAGTGATATTTTGACATATGTTTCGAGAAAATGAATAAAATTATAATTATTTACTTTTTAAAGTTTTATAATTTTTGACGAAATCGTATTTTATCCGCGATTACATTAAGTCGAGCGAGACATTTTGTTTTGATACTTTCGCCTTAATTCAAAAAATGTTTAAACTACAAACGTTAATTAGACTTCATCAATCAAAGATATCTATTATAATGACATTGAATTTATTTATTTATTGACTTATTATCAAGATTAAAGCTAGGCAAGGCTAGTATATCGTCATTAGTATGCACTAAACATATGTTATCTCAACTATTGAATAAATCAATCGGTTCAGATAACTAGCTGCATCCTGCTCAAAACAACAATATTTTTATAAAGAAACTCGAACCTTTGATACGATCGACAAGATAGGACAAGTAGGTATACCTAAAGCGATCATAACTGTAGTTTACGTGTAAAGAGCTATCTATAATCCGTGTTTGCGTCGTCGTTCGTGTCTTTAGATAAGTTTAGTGCAGCCCCGCTATTCTGTAACTTGTTTTAATATCACCTCACCCGTTCATCCACAAATATATCTAGAAGCTGCGATTCGTAGTAACTAACACATTCACTGCCAAGAATCGCTACGTGCTACGTGGTTTTTCTCGTATGTAGCGGAAAGCGAAGTCACTACGGTTTAACACTTTCGCTACCAAGAATCGGTACGCGCTACGCTCGTAGCCGATCCTGTGGTTTTCCTCGTATGTAGCGGAAAGCGACTAAGGCGTAGGCGCCCGCCAGGCGGGTTCTTGGTTGCGAAAGTGTTAAGCGCCCGCTAGGCGGGTTCCTAGCAGTGAAAGTGCTAAGCGTAGGTAATCAGGTGTCTAGTTTTGTGAGGCACGCTCCCCATCGGCGCGCCACGATTATTGCGCGATGCCAATCAGGACACTTCAATATGTATAGAAATTCGCGCGAACTTGCGATAACCGCGTAGTCGCGTTACGTTACAACGATCGCTTAGGCGTGAGGCGTGAGGTCAGACGCATTAGCGCATTCCAACTGTCCAGGACGCCCTGCGATTCGTGGGACTGGGTCATACTCAAATTTACGTTCGCGTCTTTCCCGTGGACACTATAAAAGTTAAGGGCTACGAAGCCTAATTTTGGTTTGGACTCTTAATCCGCATACACAGTGTCTCCTCTTCTATATTACTATTCGATAAAAACCTTATTTATATGCACGTGAGCTCTTAATTATTGACCACAAGAGAGACGAATTTCGTTTATATACTGGGTTCACCCGAACACACTGTATAAGCAAAATTCGTCTCTCCTGTGGTCAATAATTAAGAGCTCACCTGCATATAAATCAGGTTTTTATCGAATAGTCATACATAAGAGGAGACGCTGTTTATGTGGATTAAAAGTCCAAACCAAAATTAGGCTTCGTAGCCCTTAACTTTTATAGTGTCCACAGGAAAGACGCGAACCTAAATTTGAGTATGACCCGACTGAGGACTTTATTGATAAGTTCATACATTCCAGCGACTCAATGTATGGGCAGCCGCTCGTCGCCCCGCTGCCCGCTGGTGTCTAGACCGCGGCCTGATAAGAGGACTCCGGGAAGGCACGGACACACGTTGGAAGGGTCCATGTTTAACACATACCAGTATAATATCTCCGGAAACATCCTTTGACGCAGGTGGTACGAAGGTTCTGAAAATGCCGCGCACCAGTTCGTAGATGATTTGTATCAGAGTTGATATGATTTCAATCGTCACTCTCCAGATTGTAACGGCTGTCGGTTCGTCTGCCCTGAAAAAAAGCGAATGTACCTATATTAAGTAGTAGTTCGAATCTCGATAAGTGTATTTATTTGTGTTGAGTACGAATGATTCATGGATTCATAAGAATAAGTAGGTATGTTTATTGTCGTCTCGTCTAAAACACATAATAATTACGAGGGTTTAATGGTATGGAGGTTTTCTTTATTAACCCTGCAATGCTACGCTCGCTACGCCGTAACGCGTAGCAGCTCTTTTCCCCGTTGTAGCGAAAATAGCTCATAATATCTACATAATTTAATGTTATTTTTTATTTATTCATTTAATCTTTAGTGCACAAAAAACATCTTATCGTACAAAAGACTTAATGCCGTAAGCATTCTCTACCAGTCAAACTTTCCGAAAATAAATGATTTATGACCTAAAATAACTTTACCCTTTCGTAGACGGTCGGGTATCAACAACAGACCAAGCTATCTTCATTATTGATAAGAAGTTATGTCTCACGTACGAGTAGATAGTCTAGCTGACATTAATAACACTAATTACATATTTTCACATCAAGGAATCGACTCTATCATGCACCAGTCCGATATTATGTGATCTTTGAACTGTTAAGAACGATCAGCAAAAAGAGGTCAATATTGCTGGTTCATTACTCGACACAGTTAAACCTACTGCAAATCTGGGCGCGAAAATATTTTAATTTTAGTCTGCTGTTGCCAATATAAATAGAAAACCATATTCCAATTTGTGAAACGAGAGGGTTATTATGCCAAAATGGCGTCAATTTATTATGATCCGTTAAGCGTAGCGTAGATATTTATATATGTAAGAGGTACAAAACCAGTGATCATTATTTTCCTCTACATTTTAACCCCAATTTATAATACCTAAATCAATAATATATTCTCGATAGGCAGCTATGACATGTTTACCATAAACGACATTTCACGCACAATTTTGATCACAGATTATACAGGGTGACTGGTGGCAGATTTATGTTTCTAAATCCTAATATTTCAAAAAGTATTAAACGGTGCGGTGGGGGAGTGGCGTCATTCGAACCACTAATCGTGTGGATTTGTCAGTCACAATCCCGCAGTGGTCGGGAGAGCATCGTGCGTTCGCTATCGAGGCGTTTTTTAAAGGCGGCTTTAAATTCTTACAGTCGGCAGTTTTATTCACACTTCAATATTCGACGATTAAGTGATGGACCAAGCGTGAACTTAATTCGTTCTTGGGTGGAAAGATTCCGTACAACTGCTTCCGCTATGTACAGTCCACGCCCGGGGCCTAGCCGGACTTCAAGAACCCCCGCAAACATCGACCTTGTTGAAAAAAGTTTATGTGCAAATCCCCGACTTTCGGTACGGAAAAGGGCAGCCTCATTGGGACTTGCTAGGGCAGCTATCCATGAAATTTTGAAAAAAGACTTGAGGTTCCATCCATTTAAAATCCAAATCGTCCAAAAATTTAAAGAGAATGACCTACTGTCGGAGTCCTAAAAGAAAACATTCGTCGGGAAATCCGCAAAATTCAACCAAGCTTGCTGCAGAGTGTGACACGAAACACGAGGCTTCGTTTTGAACAATGTGTGTGTTGTATTAATAAACCACATTAAAATAAGATATTTTAATATATTCAATTCAATGACATACTTGTTTTATTCCGTTGCTAACGATAAGACAAGACGTCTTCATAAAACCTTGTACAGGAGGCTATAAGATATAAGGCGTGTTATACAACATTACTCTCCCTCCACTGAGAAGCTTGTTTTGCCTAGAGTCCGAAAAATCCAAATCTTGCTGGAGGCTTTATCTTCCGACCTGACCGTCGTGGCGACGGAAGAGGGGCAGGGGTCGGCGGTTCGGGTGTCGGCGGATCGGCTGGATGCGGCGGCGGTGCCACGGCGTCGACCGGTTGCTCCCTGTTAACTGGTGCAGGGTCGGCCGGTTGTTGCGGCGGCTCCGCGTCACCACTTGGCTGAGCTCTGCTAGTGGAGGCTACCGGAGCTGGCTGTCGATCGTGGTCGCCGCTCTGACCACCGGTGTCCGGTGTGTTATGTCGTTGGTAGTATGTGAACGTGTGTTTCCTGGTCGTTGTTCTCGGAGTGTGTTCAGATTTCGACTGTCCGGGTTGTTGTGTACTTCCAAATGTCTGACGTTTGAATTCGGTTTTTGCTGTTGTTACTTGAGCATGTCTTGGTCGGAGCTGTTCTGTGTGTTTGCGTTTGTGTAAGCCGTTCATCATCTCCACTTCATGGGAGTATGGCCCGTTGCTTTTGATAATTGTTCCAGGATCAGCTCCTTTTCCAATTGGCTTGTTCACCCAGACCATATCCCCTGATCTGTAAGTTGGAGGCACTACCACTTTGCTAGAAGGCCTCAAAATTTGTTGTAGGCGTGTCTTTTCTAATGTCTCCCTCACGTTAGGTTCCAATAAGTCAAATGTTGTCCGCATTGGCCTTCCGAACATCATTTCGTAAGGTGATCGATCTGTCGACCGTCGAGGGGTGTTTCGGTACCCCCGGAGAAAACTGTTTAGGCGTTCGTGTACGTCAATGTTTTTGTCAGAAGCCAACATACGTTCTTTGAAAGTGCGCACTGCGCGCTCTGCTAATCCGTTCGTTTTAGGATGATAGGGCGTCGTTTTTATATGTGTGATGCCCGAAACTCTGCAAAAACGACTGAATTCTTCTGACGTAAATTGAGGGCCGTTATCGCTGACAATATATCTAGGCATACCGTATGTTGTGAATATGTTACTCAGTCTTTGAATCGTTGCCTTAGATGTCGTTATCTTCATCGGCACAACTTCGTGTAGGCGTCTACGACTATTAGCCACATGTGGTTTAGAAAAGGCCCCGCAAAATCCACATGTAGTCTGTGCCAGGGCTCTGCTGGAATTGTGTATGTTGGTCCTTGATTGCTGGCAAAGGTTGCACTCTTTTGAGAAACATAAAATGTCTTCGTCTATATTTGGCCAATACACGTGAAGGCGCGCCAGGGACTGCATCGCGGTGATACCGTTATGACCGTCATGCAACATCTCTAAAAATTGTCGTCTAAGTGTTTGGGGTATGACTAACCTCCCATTCCATAGTAAGATGCCATCTTCAAATGACATCTGGTCTCTTTTTTCATAAAAAGTATGTATCTCGTTAGATAATTCTTTCTTGTCTGGCCAATGTCTTATAATGTAATTTTTGACAACGTTCAGCGTCTTGTCTTTGATCGTTTGATGGCGTAGCTCATGTTTCGTGACGGGAATGTTCTCGAGTCTCAAATGTAGGAGGTGGGCAAACTGCGGTAGCCCGGTTCTTTCCTCCACTGTTGTGTTGCTGCATGTTATCGGTAGCCTGGACAGTGCGTCCGCCGGGGTGTTCTCCTTAGCTGCTTGGTAGTGTATAGAGTATTTGTAACTGTTTAGGAGCATGGCCCATCTGAGTAAGCGATTACTCGCAATTTTGGGTGTTTCTCGATCTTGACTAAAAATCCTTTCCAATGGTTTATGATCTGTTAATAAGATAAACTTCCTACCGAAAAGATATTGATGAAACTTCGTAACTCCATAGACGATTCCCAACGCTTCTCTGTCGATTGTTGAATATCGCTGTTCGATGTCGGAGAGTGTTCTGGAAGCGTACGCTACGGGTCTCATAATTTGGTTTATTATGTGGAACAAAACCGCCCCAACTCCTTTTTCTGATGCATCACTGCTAACAAATATAGGTTTGTTCTCATCATAATGTGCAAGAGTGTCGGATGATGTTAGGATGTTTTTCAGTTCATTTGTTATCTCTGTGTCTTTTTCGGTCCAGTTCCACCTTTGGTTCTTTTTCAGATGTCTGTACAATGGAGCACATCTCATGTGGAGATTATCTATAAATCGGCCGTAATATGTTAGGGAACCAAGAAAGGAACGGAGTTCAGTTGTGTTGCTTGGAAGAGGCATCTTCCTAATTGCGTCAACTCTTTCTTCGTTGGGTGTAAGCCATTTGCGTCTACTATATGACCAAGATAGGTGACGCTTTTCTGTAGCCATGCACACTTTGTTTCTTGGCTCTTTACTCCAGCATCGTGTAGCCTCTGTAATACTGTTCTTACTCTTGTTAGGTGCTCTTGTAAAGTGGGGGCTGTTATTAGAATGTCGTCGAGATAACAGACGACGCCATCGATGCCGCTGAGGATCTGGTGCATGGTACGTTGGAAAACAGCGGGCGCAAAGGATATTCCAAAAGGTAACCGTTTATAACGAAAATAGCCCTTGCGTGTTGCGATCGTTAAGTATTTCTGTGATTCAGGGTGTATTAACAGTTGTAAATAAGCGTCTTTTAAATCTATCTTAGTGAATAGTTGCCCCCCAGATAACTTGGATGTTATTTCTTCGAATCTCGGAAGAGGGTAGTCATCAATTTGGACATGTTGGTTGATAGTCACTTTGAAATCCGCGCAAATGCGAATGTTTCCGTTTGCTTTAATCGCTATGACAATCGGGGATGCCCATTCTATCGGGGTTGACATAGTGTCGACTGGCTCTAAGACTTCTTCTTGGACTAGTCGCTGTAGCTCGCTGTTGACTTGCTCGCGTAGGGCAAGTGGTACGGGGCGAGGTCGAAATGTTTTGGGTTTTACATCGTTCGGTATGTGAATCTTAGCGCTATGTCCTTTTATTGTTCCAAGTTTACCATCGAAGAGTGATTTAAATTCGTTAAGGATTTTTTGCACCTCTGTGTCCAGTTGTTTGTCAGACTGGGTGGTGATTTTCGCTTCCGGTGTTCTGATATTGCATAGCCTGGCTCCAGGAGGCATTGGTAATCCAAATTGTAGACACCAATCTAGCCCGAACAGGGGAATGTCGTTCTGTTGCGTAACGTATGCGGTCAAAACCTTTTCCGTATTAAAGGCGTTTACAGTTATTTCGCACGTTCCTAATGTTTGTTATTAGTTTACCATCGAAGAGTGATTTAAATTCGTTAAGGATATTTTGCACCTCTGTGTCCAGTTGTTTGTCAGACTGGGTGGTGATTTTCGCTTCCGGTGTTCTGATATTGCATAGCCTGGCTCCAGGAGGCATTGGTAATCCAAATTGTAGACACCAATCTAGCCCGAACAGGGGAATGTCGTTCTGTTGCGTAACGTATGCGGTCAAAACCTTTTCCGTATTAAAGGCGTTTACAGTTATTTCGCACGTTCCTAATGTTTCAATTTGAACTTCAGTATAGGCGATAAGATTTTTACATTTCTTTAGTTGGGGGCGTCCAATAGATTTCCATATTCTTTTCCCAATCACGGAGTGAACTGCACCTGGATCGTACAGCATTTCGATTTCCAGTGTATTGAGTTTGGTTGGTATCAAGATTTTTGAAGCTGTATTATGTCGCTTCAAAGCGAAAGTGTGTATCCTTTGATCGTCCGACTCGTCTGAATCGGTGTTATATGTTCTAGTTTTGGTTATATGTCTTGTAGTGTTGGATTGTTTTAACTTTAGTCTGCCACTGGTTATGCAGACGCTTGAGAAATGGTTTTCTTTGCCGCAGGAGTTGCATCGTTTCCCCTTCGCTGGACAGTCATTCATGTCTGTATGGAATTCTCTTCCGCAAAACATACACTTCTTCTTCTTCGTTTTAAGCGCATGTTGATGTTGGGTGTGTCGTTGATTCTTTGATATTATCTTGTTAACACTTTGTTGTTCCGTAATCATTTGCGAGTTGCTTGTTATGTGTTGACTTTGTAATTCCGCTTGTTCAAGTTTGTTGGCTGTAGCTATAACATCAGAAAGCTTAGCGTTGTTTGTTGGGTGTTCCTTGATGAGTTCTTGCTGCCATGCACTGTTATTAATGCCTATCACTAGTTGGTCTCTTATGCGTTCATCTAGAGTCATTTTGAACTCGCAGTAACCCGCTAGTGATCTTAACTTGAGGATAAATTGTGAGATCGACTCGTCTACTTTCCTGTAATTTGCAGCAAAAGTGACTCTTTCCGATAGTACGTACGTCTTTTTACCGTAGTATTCGTTCAGTACTTTTTTTAAATCAACATACGTTTTAGTAGTGACACTAATTGGTCGATAGTAATCTACGAGCACCTTGAATGCTGCCGGACCAATACGGGAGAGGAGAAGCTGTTTCTAGTCCATGTAATGTTAACTCGATTTCGAAACGCTGAATGTAATTCTTCATTTTTATCGTCAAAAATATCGAATGAAAAACGTTCGACGCGTTCGGTCATACTTCCGTCCGTCGTCGCCAGAATGTTGTATTAATAAACCACATTAAAATTAGATATTTTAATATATTCAATTCAATGACATAGTTGTTTTATTCCGTTGCTAACGATAAGACAAGACGTCTTCATAAAACCTTGTACAGGAGGCTATAAGATATAAGGCGTGTTATACAACAGTGTGCAACTCCATGGAAGACATCAGGATGACTTAATTTTCAAAAAATGAAATCCGCATCATTGCTTTAACTGTGAATATAATTACTAAAAACATACACGCAATATTTATTTTTTATTAAATTTGGAAATCATAAATCTGCCACCAGACACCCTGTACGATAATATAATTTCTAAATTACTTAAAAACGTAGTTCTACTTAGGCCTGAAACACACTTAGAAAATTGAGAGTTAATGATAACCAGTGCCAGTGTGACGCTGTCTACGTTGGCAGTAATAGTAGACTTGCATTCATCTTGCATTAGACTCATGGGCCTATCAGTTGTTGTCAAATAAACTATTGACCGCCGACGCAGGCCGCGCCAATCAGTGAGAGGAATTATACAGTTATTGAACTTATATCAGAACTCCGTGAATAAAAACTAGACCGCCCCCAACACAACAAACTTATCTAAGAAGCATTTCGACAGACAATATAATACCTCGGGGGCATCGTGGTAGAATGCCAGCAATCCCATGATCCCCTTACCGGCAGTGAGGGTTGATTCCCTCATAAGGGCGGCACTAAATACCCCCTGGACCTTTCACTCCGCGTAAAAAAAAAGATTATTAAACACCTACTGGTGAATATTAAATCGAATTTATCGAATGAGTACCTAGGTAAGTAATACTTTCGAAGATCACCGCCTGCTACAGTCACAAAGTAGCTGTGGCGGAGAGCCCATATAAGTAAGCTGATTCCCACCGTCTTGCCTAAAATTACCTTTCAGGCAAGCCTACAGTCATACACCTACTCTAACCTCTTTATAACTTTCCTTGTTCCGGGTTCTCGGAAATAGGTGCTACGACAACATTATTACGAAATGAAAAGCATATATTGACTTACATTTTTGGTCCTCCTCACACAAAGTCTAGTGAAAGAATAACTTTAACTGTGAACTCTAATCACCTACTTTAATTATGATAAATAAATAGGTACACTTGCGTCTTATCGGTTAATTACTTCTGAGGCGTTTAGATATGTGCGAAATCCGTGTATCAACTTATATACGACGTAACGATGAATTCATATAAACATATATAATTATGATCTAATTATATTTAATTGGCAATAATAAATATTACGTACCGAAAATACTTAAAAAAACTGTAACCCCACTACGGAATAAAAAAAACTGGAACAAAAAGTTTATTTTTTTTACAAAAGGTACCTATTTTTTGAATCTATTGACACATCTTTTATTTATTATTACTTTCGGCTCTCGGGCAAAATGAAACAAATAAATTAGAGCTTGATGTAACTACATTGTTATGCTACGGTACTAAGCTTCTACAGATTCTCTCTTTTTGAAAAGTTTTTCATGTAACCAGAAATTTGAATAAAGCGCCATCTGTATTTTCACTTAAAAACAACTTCCGGCATTTTCAAGCCACAAATTAAAACGTTGGCGTCGGAAATATACATAAATACAACTCACATACAGCCCAAAGCTTTCTAAATATGTAAAACAAACTTACACACCAGTCGAGTTAAAGTCTGAGAAACTCCTTTAACCTGTCACTGCTATGACAACTGTCAGTTTGACAGTTTAGTTCATCAGTTCTTGCATTGTATCGGTTTTGTTGTGTTTATCGAAAATACATTAAATTTCGTTACTTATTAATATTATTATGCAAAATGGATGTGTTTTTGTGTTAAGTTTAGATAACCTTATTCAAAAAGTGTGATTGTTCGGTGACTAACTCGGTATTTTGGACTCGCGCTGTGTTGTGGTGTGTATTGGGTAAGTAGTGAGTACATAGCTATTTTGTCTTTATTTCCCTTAATGTTGAACAACCATTCAATATTTTCATCTGTATACGTGAAAAGTATTATTAGTGAACTACAGTTTAGATGGAAATTAAAGATCCTCATCGAAAACCTAGTACTTAGACAGAATAACCAATTGCTTTTCGTTTTGAATTGATATTTATAATTTCGTGCTATAAAAAGGCAGTACCAGTTAAAAATATTATGGCTTAATAAACATGCCATTCAATATCCTGAGTCTACTTTACCAGCTAGGTTGATTAACTGATGTCTATCAACCTAGCTGGTAATATGAAAAAAACAGCATGTCTCACAATCTTTTAAATAAAAACAAATTGAACTATCCAAAATAGTAGGCCACCCGGTATGTACCTATATACGGGGTGGCTTACTAAACATTTTCTCGTAATCGGTTGCCATGGTTCTATTTCATTATCAACAGAACATGAGTTGTTAGACTAACTAGAAGCCCATTATTTGATCTCTGTTGAATGCCAATTATTCTGAGAAATGTTGTCTCCTGACAAACAGAATAACAAAAGTTGACAAGCTCCCAACTTAACCACAAACACTTTGTTCGTTCTAGCCTAGTTTGGAGCTTTAACCTCTTGTATGCTAAAGTCAAAAAATTCATTCAAATTAATGTGAATCACCTTGAAATGTAAGTTGTAAGTTCAAACAGTCCTAAACAGATCGGCATACAAAAGGTTAAGGGAGGTATATGTAATATATCAACAGGAAAACATAACAAATAAGAATAATAACAAAATAAATAGTTTTCAGAAATCAAGACATAACTTAGACTTAAGACCTGGATAATAAACATTTTTGATTAAAACTATTGCGAAATATTCATCTAACAAAAGCGTCAGAGACAAGGAGTCCACTCAGCTTAATGACAAGGTACCATGTAAAAAATACCTTGACGCTGATCTTCCATGGATACCCTTACAAGAGAGTGCTCCTATCTGCGGCAACATTCATATAGGATACACAGATGACATTATAATGATACATAAATATTATTAAATACTTAGGTACTAGTCTATAAAGACTAAACCAAACAGCGGACTAAAGTGGTGAAACCCTAAGCTGCTATTGCAAGCTGATAAGTATTTATTTTCAGAGATGAAATAAAATCGTTTGAATTGGTGAAATTTGTACATAATACTAAACAGGTTTCTGTAAAAATAAAACATAGTTTTTGTACTTAACTTTAAATAAAAAAACCGATAATTCCTGATAGGCGGAGCAATATATTGTTTTAGGTTCTGAGCCGTTTGATAATTTTTACTATTGGGATATAGGTTTGCAGCAGAATTGTTTACATCATCAGATGATATAGGAATATAATTATACAATTATTGGGGGCACAAACAAAAATAAAAAAAATCTGAAGAGTAATTTTGTCTGAAAGCATCACTATTCCAAAATTCCGAACGCCATTTACCACTTTACGAAAATTTGGACGCAGATTACAAACATAGGTTAGGTTAGTATTCTGAAAGATCATAAAAAATCAGCGGGACATGGTTTTCGGAATTATGAAATTCCGAAAAAATATGCTGTTGGACAAATGACTCTTCAGTTATGTAGCGTTCCCCATCTGGGGATACAGTTTTGCCTGTAGGGTAAGCACCACTGATGCCTCTGTGTAACATGAGAAGATCTATACTTCTACACAGCACAGCATGAGATAGATGGATATTGGTGTGATTGATGATTGTATGTTGGATATAAGAAAAAGATGTTTTGGAGGTGTTAGATAAATCAGTGTGTGAAGACAGCATGGTAAGTTGGAAAACGGTAATTAATTGTGCTACTTAAACTTCAGTAGTTAATATATTTTTGTCCAGCAAGAGGGCTGCTCTTCCCGCAGCGCCAGAGCAAAGACAGACACAGATCCGGAAATTTTCCAAGTCTTTTTTCGTTGGGTCCCCTTTCGTACACCCTGACCATATTCCGTATATAACTTACAGTTTGCCATGACAATGAGTCCACGGGATACTTCTATGCACTATCCCATTCTTCCTCATTGTCATGTCCTTCTCAGATATCCGGCGTAACATATGCCATTGTGGCCTAGTTACCTCAATGGTGTCATCCTCATTATCATTGTTTTTTCGCAAAATGACGGCGTTTTTTCGTCATCGCGTAATGGGCTATTGTTGTGCAGTCGTCGTAGGCCCCATACGAGTCATTACAATCGTCTAACCACATCTGGGTGAAGGAACAATGCTGTGTGAACGTCGTTTGAATTTTAGAAAAAGTAGATCGTCATTTCGATGGGTAATACAGATAAGCTCCTATTTTCGTTCCTGAAAAATAGGAAAGTGTTTATATTTCGTTTTTGAATCATAAAATTTATAAACGACACTGTAGGAGTACATTATGTGGAACAAACGCAAGCAAAAGCGATTCTGAACCGCAAAAACAAATTGCGAATTAGCTCCTGAAAAAATATTAATAAATGTTTTTTGAAAAAGGCGATCAATGCTTCATTTAAATCTACATAATTACTAAGAAAGTACGTATGATTCATGAATTTGCTATTTTAGAAAACCGTATGTTTCCCGGAGTATTAGTCAATTTAATTTTGCCAGGCACAAAGTGAAATCTATGCTTAATACATCTACATGCAATCAATAAGTACTGGGAAAACTGAACCCTAAACCAAGATGTCAAAGAAGAGGTATGTTACTATGAAATACGCTTGATAATACGACCTTTTGACTTGGAAAGGCTTCATTATTCAACTTACTTTCCTCAACAATCGTGATCTCAGCTAACCCTTGAGTTACGTGTCGTTAATGGGTATAGTGAGAGGGAAAAATCAATAAAGACAATCGATAAAGAACAGAAGACTTGATTATAGGTCGGGTTATGTACTTTCCTATATCTTAATCTAGGCTATAAACTATCTTCTTGCAAAATTTCATCCAAATCGGTTGAACCGTTTAAGCGTGATTGAGTAACAAACATCCAAACTTTCGCATTTATAATATTAGTAGAATAAATAATATTTGTAGGATTTGTAATATTAGTAGGATTAAAACTTCTAATGACTGGTGAGCTGTAAACTCACGAGCCTGTCTTCGACAAAAAAAAACCGGCCAAGTGCGAGTCGGACTCGCGCACCGAGGGTTCCGTACAAACCTATAACAAGCAAAAGTTGTACTTAGTATGTTTATTACTAAATGATAAATGAAAATGGAATCCGTAACATTACAATGGGGGAGCATAAATTTAAATAAGCGGATTACTTAAATTGCTGTTTCTTTTGAAAGCTGAGTTCACGGGAAAGTAACTTTAGGTTTTGATACCCTTGAGATTACCTATAATATATAATAATATAAACCAGCCTATATACGTCCCACTGCTGGGCACAGGCCTCCTCCCATGGATGAGAGGGAACGGGCAGTAGTCTCCACGCTGGCCAAGTGCGGGTTGGGGACTTCACATACACCTTTTTCAGTTTTAAATTATGCGGCTTATATTGCTATTTCTTATGATTGCGTGGACATAAAACTTTCGTTTTGCTACAGCTGAAAGGTATTATAGACATGAGTATTTGACATGAATTTCAATTTAATACCTCTACACATTTACGAGAAAAAAGGTAGTAAGTTTAAAATTTAAAAAAATGATTTTTGTATGATTTTACTAAAAATGTCTACTTTTCGTAATTTTTCCTTTGTCTGTGCTATATTAAGTTTCTTCGTGCCAAGTTTTAAGTTTCTGTGTTAACGGGAAGTACCCTATAGGTTTTGAGTTTGTTGCGAGTACTCAATTTCAAAATATGCGACTTAAATTGCCATTTCTTTTGATTGCGTTGACATAAAAGTTTGGTTTTGCTACATCTGATGGGTCATATAGCTCTAAGTATTTCACATGAATTTTAATTTAATACCACCACACGTTTACGAGGAAAAAGGTATTAAGTTTAAAATTTAAAAAGTATTTTTATGTATGATTTAACTAAAAATGTCAACTTTTCGTAATTTTTCCTTTGTCTGTGCTATATAAAGTTTCTTCGTGCCAAGTTTCAAGTTTCTGTGTTAACGGGAAGTACCCTTTAGGTTTTGAGTTTGTTGCGAGTACTCAATTTCAAAATATGCGACTTAAATTGCCATTTCTTTTGATTGTGTTGACATAAAAGTTTGGTTTTGCTACATCTGATGGGTCATATAGCCCTAAGTATTTGACATGAATTTCAATTTAATACCACCACAAGTTTATGAGGAAAAAGGTATTAAGTTTAAAATTTAAAAAGTGTTTTTTTGTATGATTTAACTAAAAATGTCTACTTTTCGTAATTTTTCCTCTGTCTGTGCTATATGACAATGCTTCGTGCCAAATTTCAAGTTTCTGAGTTCACGGGAAGTACCCCGTAGGTTTTGCGAGTGTCGAAAAACTCTAAAATTTGCAGCATAAACGACTGTATCTTTTGATTGCGTTGGCTTTTAAGTTTGATATTTTTACAGCTCCAAGAGACAATAGACCTGAGTATCTGATATAAATTTCAGCTTGATACCTCCACGCATTCCTGAGAAAAATGGTCTTGACAGACAGACAGACAGACAGACAGACAGACAGACGGACAACAAAGTGATCCTATAAGGGTTCCGTTTTTTCCTTTTGAGGTACGGAACCCTAAAAACGATATAATCATCTGTTGAGAAATGCGACCTGTAGAGGAGCGGACGAACAGCCGGACAGAGGGACATCCGGACATCGAAAGCAAGGCTGAAATGGTCGTTTTGCTCGCTCGTTCAATGAACTGTGTTTTACAAATAAATTTTTTGAATTTGAACTGGCCTTAGAATACGGCTACGATATACCCGGCTCATGCAGGGGCCTGTCGGACAACCAGAATCTTAAACATGTAGCTACCTACCCTAAACATTCCAGATGGTTCTACAACCTTATTACTTAGAAGTCGAAAAGTGTTTATAAGTATGTTAACTTTATGATGCTGACTCACAGTGTTCCAAAAACGTTTCGGACCGGACATTTTTTTGTGACTGGAGATCGATGTTTTAATATGCATATTAAAAGTGTATTTTAAGTGACTCTCTGTCAATTCTTTATAGGTTCGGAGGAATACAAGAAGAAATATAGCATATGTCCACCCTGTATAGGTATTAGGTACATTCTATACACTGGTGAAAGATTCTTATAAATCGGATGAGTCGTTCTGGAGATACTAACTTACAACGTTACATGCTATCAAAGTTTTCCTCTTTATAATATTGTAGTCGCGGGAGTCCGCTGAATGCGGGTGGCGTAGGACCGGTTATTGTGGCACTCAATGGAGGAGGCCTATGTCCAGATGTGGGAGTCTTTCGGCTGATATGTGATGATACTAAGTATAAAATAGGTACGCGATTAAATCCGTTTATATGGTTTAATTTCAAAAGGAATCGCTTAAAGTGATGTGTCTTAAATCACAACAAATAAACTATAACGACTTCGTACAGCCCTAGCTCTACAGAATGGGTCATACTTGGCTGCATACCAACAAGCTATCTGATCGCAAGCGTTACCATAACAACGAGGGAACGAGACAGCGCTCCGCGCGAGAGCGAGCGCGCTGCTCTAAAGATGTAACCACACTGGGTAACTCCGGATGCGGTAATTGGGCTTTTTCTAAAGGAATTACGCGTAATGAGCAGCCTTGGACGGATCTGCAGGTACATTGTACAACTGACATAACGTGGATATAACATGGAGTTGTTGTAATGTTCTTATATGCATTGATGAACGAGTTGTCAAGTCACTGCAAAGGTTTAAAGGTTTGTTGAAAGGTGCTGATAGAGTTGGGCGTTCAGCCATTCACATGTAATGAGAATTTTAGCGAATGTTACATTACATACGAAATCTAATGTAAAATAATTGGCAATATACTTATATTTCTGCGAGAATAGTCGACAAAAAAATATGCTCATCATATTTTAATGCGTGAACATGATTCGGTGCATCAAAATTATGCACACAAAAAATATTCGGACTATAGAAATTCGACGTAATCGAACTATTCGAATCTCGATTCTGCCAAAACAGTTTATACGGAGAGTCAATTATGCCTAAAGAGATTATGCCAAAAAGTTTTTTTACTAAAAAAGTTATGCCAAAACAGGGGGAACCTCCAACGATACCGTCTCTACTTCACGTGTAGGCAATGTACGAGTACCCTATAAAATTGTTTTTCAGGGTCACTACCGTTTTGTCGGCGTGTTTGATTTGTATACCCGTGCCGTATTATGCCATTATGGCTTTCTAGTAGTAATGATTACTGAGCTAAGCCGCAGACGGACAGACGGACATGGCGAAACTAAAAGGGTTCCTTGTTGACTACGGAACCCTATTAACGTGAATGCTAAATTCTATCAGCACCTTTATGTGTCTGTTGCGGTTTAAAGAAGTTACTTATTTTCCTGAGGTAACGGAAGTAGTGTATACATACAGTTTACAACCCCCATTTTACCCCCTTAGGGGATGATTTTCGGGATTAGAACTATCAATTGTCCGTTCCCGGGACCTAAACTATCCCTAACCAAATTATATCTATATTCTGTTCAGCGGGTTAAGCGTAAAGAGGTAACAGACAGGCACACTTTCGCATTTATAATATTAGTATTGTATGGACTAGTATGGATTTTAGGTTAACGCATGTTTCTCACGTTTTCCGCAGAAAATATGAAGTGTTTATCCTAAATGTGGCAATGACATTCCCATCAACAACAGCATCATTAACATTAATCACCATCACTCAGGCAATCATTGATCAGAAAATTGCCTGTAACTTCTTTTTTAAGTGTAGGTAGGGCACGCAGAATATATTATAATCCTAGTTGCTACTGAAGCACAGAAGAATCACTTTCTCGAGGCTGACATTTGACCTGGTGCTTGACGCGATAATACACGTTACTTTGTTTACGCGCCATTGTTACACAATATTAAGCAATTTTTTTTATCTTCGAATAAATCCACCATTTACACTAGACACACACACATTTTGAATTATCTCACGTGATATTGGCGGATGGGGGAAGTGGATGAGCCAAAAATCACGACATCTCACCAGGCGGGATCTCAAAAATGGCTGAACATATTTGGCTAAGAACACTCGGGATAAAATTATCTATGACACAAAAAAACCGCATTCAAATCGATCCATCCGGTTGGGAGCTACGATACCACAGACAGATGCACAGATACACAGACAGACACGTTAAACTTATAACACCCTCTTTTTTCGTCGGGGGGTAAAATGGGTAATTCAACCCTGGTGTAACTTTAGGGTTGAAACTCCATTGTATGCAATGCAGCATCAAGAATGCAGAAGTATTGCGAAGTAGGTCAAACACTGGCTCGTCAGTGTGTGTGAACTTGTATCTAACATTGCAATCTAGTCGAGTGCAGTTGAGCTACTGCCAAATTATTTGGTGACGGTAGATTTAATAGGTTTCCGTGTGTAAATAAAAAGGTATTAAATATAAGGGCACAAATTGAACTAGCCCCATACTAAGCTTTAGTTATGTGATTCATTTTCATTTAATAAATAAATAAATAAATAAATAAATATAAGGGGACATGTTACACAAATCGACTTAGTCCCATAGTAAGCTCAGTAAGGCTTGTGTTACGGGTACTAGACGACGATACATATAATAGATATAAATACTTAAATACATAGAAAATATCCATGACTCAGAAACAAATATTCATGCTCATCACATAAATTTTTGCCCTTACCGGGATTCGAACCCAGGACCTCTTGCTTCGTAGGCAGGGTCACTACCAACTAGGCTAAAGCGGTCGTCAAAAAATCCTTTATAAAACACAGTTTTACATGTCAACAGTATTCGTAATATAATTATTGTAATATTATTATATAAGTATAAGTAGATCATTTCGTCATATAGGTACAATATTATTTAAAATTTATTATTAAATGGTAGGTTAAGTTCATATTGCTTGATTCCATATCTTGGAATTGTGAACCAGTTCAAGAGTGCACGCCGTTGAAAAATTCGTCTACAGAGTAGTACGCTTCAGACATAAGTTTAGATTTAAGTTTATTTGCGAAACATCTATTATTAGTCACATTTTTAATATCTAGGGGTATATGGTTATATATCTTAGGACCCATTGAGTGGAGGCACTTTTTAGACTTGGCTAGACGGGTACATGGTGGGCGCTGTTCGTCTCGTCGCCTTGTGTTATAGTTGTGCGAGTCACCGCGCGTCGGGAACTGTTCAAGGTTACGTCTCACATACTTGGCTACGTCGAGAATGTACAAGCTCGGGAGGGTGAGGATTTTGGTATCCCTGAACAGATCACGAGCAGGGTGATCCCAGGAGACCCCATGTTTAGACGACGTTATATTTAAATACATAGAAAAGACTCAGAAACAAATGTTCATATGCTATTCACACAAATATTTACTCTCACCGGGATTCGAACCCAGAACATTTAGCGGCATTACCCACTAGGCTATACGGTCGTCGAAATTACTGCATAGACCAATGGGTGATCTTCACTGCCTACAATGACGATTTACTCGATTTATGCGTAAGAGTCTTAAGTTTTTCGATTTGAGCTAGCGGCGGCAAGTAACCGGGGTTCAAGGACCTTCGGCCCTGGACCTGTTCCTAGCCCAGATAAACTAGTACCGCAGCTGCCGGGCCCTAGGCTAGGGCTGGCCGACTATGGACCTATAATAAACCTAAGATTATAGACTGAGCCGCGATTTTTTCCGTGTAGAACTCGTAACTTGTACCAAATTCCGATCAAAGTGAAACATTTTAAAACTAACAGAAGTTTCAGTACTTGTTAACAACTTCGCGGTAGATATCGCTACGAGCCTCCCTAAGGTGTATTATTAGGTGTATTTAGAAAATTGAACCACGAGCCTAACCCACGGTAGCTCAGTTGGTTCAGAGCGATGCACGGACTCCGGAGGTCGTTTCTACTTAAACATTTTCAATTCTACCAATCTTCCGCTTTCCATTGAAGTACTTTGGGGATTAATTTCGGCAATACAATATTTAATTTCAATCGGATCAATGGTTTAGACGTGAAAGGTAATGTGATGGATTTACTGGTTCTGTCTGCTCTGTTCCGTGGTTCTCCTCAGAATGCCCGTTTAACCGAAAACTCCCTTCCACCCGCCATGTTGAAAATGGCGGGAAGTTGTCTATTGCTGATTGGCTGGGGCGAACTGTCAAAACTCAGCACCAATCAGAACAGAGCAACCCTCCTATTGGAAAATTTAATAGTAGGAAGGTCTAGTGTTGCTAGATTAATATCTATTGTTGCCGTCCTAACTTGGTATAGATAAAAAAATATGACAATAATCGACTAATGTTGTTATTTTACTGTTATTATTATCAGCTTTCGGCTGCATTCACCAAGTAATTGTAAATATATCGGCTTTAACCTTACTTCAATATACAGAAATCATGACAGTAATAAGGCGATACAGATGAGATACACCTAGTTACTTTAGCAGTTATGTATGTAGTTGAATAAAATGAATTTAGTCTGCAAATTGGCCTCGGATTTTTGGGTAGGTTATACCAGTGCGCACTAAAGAAAGATCGCTGTTGAGAAGCACCGCTGAAAGAAACTCAACAGACAAATAGCTGTGGATGATACATACATATGTCACGTTCTGACAACGATAAGTGATATAAAACGGCAACCACCGTAGGCTAGCAGATTACGAGTAACTAACACTGCCAATTTCTATTGCACTTAAAATAAATAAAATAGCTTACACGGTCACCCCTGCGTCAGGTAAATCGTATGCACTTTGCAATCGGCGATATTTACGGCTATACGCTTTGCATGCTGCAAAAACTGTTTTATTACTTGCAAGTTGAGACATATAGGTACCTACTGTTGTAAGCCAATGAGTCTATAGTTTTTAGTCTTAAGGTCGGCTTTTGACCAACTCATTTTGACTTCAGTTAAAGACGGTAAGAATAATATTGCGAACGTGGGTTATAATTTTTTCAAGCCGAATGCATTATTTTAGTTTAGTTAAACGGACCATAGACTGATTGTTTCGTAGTTACTCTGCCTGTCTGGAACCTAGTTTCTATCTTTAAGTTTTACTATACAGCCTACGCCGCACAAAAAATCGCCATAATTTTGTGTGACGAAGACTTGAGTCTCGACATTATGTCTAGCCCAATTCCATTGAATTTGTCATTCATTATTTATTACTAAGTAAGTGTCTCAGGTAACCTCCCGCCCGCAACAGCTAAATTGCGGGCTGTATACGAAGACCATAATTTATTCGTTCATCGCCGCGAACTCCGCACTTAGGTAGCATTACCAGTTTACTCCCAAGTGCTCCAATACCGTCACTACTAATACTTGGAGGGTACTATACTACAATTTAATTTGACAGGAGGAGGAGGAGGCTTTTAAAACGTGATCCAATTATAGGAAATGCAGTGAAGATTTTGGTAGGTTCAGTAAGGGGACTCAGGGGTATTAATATACGTACATAAATTAAATAAGGACATAAATACCTGTACAGGGCACTATTGTGAATGTCATAAATGTGTGTTCAGATATTACACATGGAAGGTTGCGTTTTTGTCGCACGTCGTTCTGAATGAATTTGTCGTCCCTTTCAGATAAAGAACGTCGTAAACCTTAGACTGGGAGTAAAAAAAAAAATGCACTAATTCGAGACAAAACTATAATTTGATCGTATGAATCGTCACTTTACCTAACCATATAGATTATAGATGATCCGAAACATTTAGAGCCAAAAGTATTGAGTATTGAGCCTCACTTTGTAACTTATAAATAAAGTATCATTTTTCAATTTCAAAAATAAACAAAGACGTAAAATATAATAAATGTTTGAAAATGAGCAAATCATTAATAAATAAAGGTTAGGGGACAATCTTACACAAATCGACCTAGTCCACAAACTAAGCAAAAGCTTGTACTATGGGTATTAGACTAAATGGGGCTATTAATAGATATCATTTTGAAATAAGTAGCTAATTGTGAAAACTGAAGCTAGAAAAGTCGAGTGTAAGATTAGACCCTAGTTCCTAAAAAGGCATATATTTTTAACCTAACCTATCTCGAGGTCAATCACAGAGGTCACTCTCAAGTCAGTTTCTCATAAGGTGATATAACTTGCAAAGGTGACAATGCTCACAGTACGGCGTGAGAAGATGCTGTGATAACCAGTAATCACAGTCTCAGAGTATTATGTATAATGACTGTGTTGAAAATGGGGTCAAGAAGTTAACTATTTTGTTTTATTCTTCGTTTTTTGTGATATAACCTATTTTACAGTATAACGTTGGTGGAAAACTAGGTGTAGGCCGTTCCACGATTCTTGGGAAATCAGGAAATCACACCCCGTCTAATACGAAACACGTTTATTAAATGTCTTCCGCGCACGAGAGAAAGAGATGCGACACTCATCGGGGTCTTTTTGGACAAATGTCGATGTTTGTGTCGTTTAATGAAGAAGACTTCAACGTATTTAATTCCTTTACGTATTGTTTTAGTTAGCTATTTTTTCCCACGACTGCCAAAAATTTAAGCAGTCATGTTTTGGCATTGGAGTCTGACAGCAACAAGATATGACAAATTAAATCAATAAAAAACTAAGCCATGTTGCAATTTGCAAGGACGGCGCAATATCGCATAATATTTATGCTTACGAATATATAGGTTCTTTTACACATTGCATTCCTTCATATGAATGGCGAATTCCTACTGACATGAATACGTACAGGCTTGAAATAAAATCCTGTAAGTACCATAGAAATATCAATGGAATGCCTGATTATGATAATAGGGAATTTCTCCCGATGATGTGCACATAAATACTATTATATACTCATTCATCACACTTCTCATACATGAGGCGTTGATGTTATCATAAAACAGCTCATGAATAGGATTCATTAGATTGACTTTGGCTCGCCATCGCCAAAACCATATTTTACTCTTTGAAGTAATACTTGAACTTCATGAGACTCATGAGGTCTTCAAAAAAATCTTTTCTATGATATGACAGTATGACCTCAAGATCTCGGTGGGAGTTTTCATAGCACCGTAACACCGTAAGCCTAGGAATAGTCTTATTAGGCTTTAGCTATGAAGTTAATAGTCTTATAAACACTAAGTGGCATTGTGCGCTGTAAAAATCGCAGGCATGTCTATTTTTCAAAATTAAAAAAGTTAGTCTAGTAAAATATAAGAATGTTAATGAACCTGCACACGAAATTTCACTAGAATCGGTTGAGAAATGCGACCTGTAGAGAACAGCGGGACAGACGCAGGATATACTGGAATAATGGATGAACGTAATATATTTATTACTGTCAGGACATAGTTTAGGGACAAGGATCCCAACCTACACAATTTAAAATTTGAATTTGGAACCTTCTGGATAAAACAAAAGTCAGTATCACCACATGTAGGTCTACATTTTAATGGTGATATCTTGTGGGTATATAGGATGTTTTTCCCTAAACTACGTCCTGATTTGGTCATCTTCGTGTGTTGCTTCGACGTTTGTGTAATCATTGTACTCAACGTTGTAATTATATTAACTAGGTACTTAGTTATTGAATTGTTCAAAAGGAATCAGTTAAATAACAGTACCTTTGTACAATCCTTTTAACAACTGCAAATTCGTTAGCCGCCGCGGACGCGCTAACAGGTGAGGCAACTTTTTCATTTTCCAACTTCCAGAGAGCTTTGACTTCTTACGAGTTTGTGATGCACCAATTTAAAAGCCTTTAAAAAACTTTAGCTTGTCTTCATTATAATGCTGTTTTGCTTGAGTTTATACCGTATTGTGATTATGATTTGTTTAATACACTAATAGTAAACACCACTTTATGTTCTGTATAAGTACAAAAAATATGTTTTTTTTTCCATAAATAGAGAAACGAGTAGGTAGTTAGCGATTATACTTTTCTTAACGAATCATTTTTTTATTATAAGTAACCTGCTGGCAGTGTCAATTGTCAGGAAAGATAGAATATAGGATCATCCTGGACTACAAAAAGAGGTAATACATCGCTAGAGCGGACCAGCGGCTATTACGATTGATCAAACAGAATCTATGAAACATGATCACTCTGCGCAAGAGTGCCTAGACTGATCGTTGTATGAAGTTTCAAGCCGGATACATACTTGTCTGACGTGATTCTCGAATGCGCTCTGACGCTGGCAGGCGCGGGACACTCCGCGATTTACGTTCATCGCTACAAGTACATGCCGGTGCACCAACGTTGGGGAACCGGCATTTCTTGTAGCGATGAACGTCGATGTCGTCGTCGACGACGTCAGAGGGCCATAAATCTTAATGTTTTGGCTCAGAAAAAAAGCGCCTTTTGTAAAGATCAAAGGAGTGTCCCTTCTGTGCTTGTACTATTTTCTATTCTGTGACGCCGGATACAATAGGAAGCGTCAGGTCAGAGCGCATCAGATGAATGTCAACGATATCTATTTATACAAATCCTGACTAATATATTGTATATTTAGATGTTTGGATATTTAGATATTTGGATGTTTGTTACTCAATCAAGCTCAAACGGTTCAACCGATTTGAGTGAAATTATGCACGAAGATAGTTTGGTGGTATCATCTGATCATGGAGACAGAAAGGTAGCCATGGGAATTCAGTACTTAACCGACGTAGCCCAGTTGAGTTCGGGCTCGTTAGAATCTGCTCAATGAGTATATGCAGAAAAGTACAGGTGGCAATGAAAGCTCGTACCCAAATAAAAAAAAATCTCAGAAACTTGTACATCAGCAAAAAAAAACAATTTTTAAATTCAGAGGTTCCCTTCTACAAGAAAGTTATCGTAAGATTCGTAAGTAATGGACAATCTGTCGTTTGGTTTCTACAGAATGTTACCAGGCCATGTCGGATTGTAGATAATTGCTGGTAGTTTCTTCCGGCTACTGAGTCAAGGGCGTTTGTCGAACGCGGACTTTATTGGTGAATGTGACTATTAAAATATGTTTTTATTTTATAAGTCACGGACAGTATGACCAAGGTTTAGTTTCCAGCATTCGTATTGTTCTTGGCGTCTAGAGGAGATTTGAACGAACCGCTTTCGTTGAACAAAAAACATAAATATTTTGCGAATCATATCTATTTAACTGTCTGATTTGCAATCCCATGCTAACTAAGTTGCAGGTGAGTGCAGTGTTGCACCCAATTAATTGTTATTAGCACTTACGTAATCGCTTATGAATAATTATGCATAATTACACATAATTAGACCAATAGCGACACGAACCCGTAATCACTGCTGCTGTGAGAAACTGTTACCTAAACACACAATGAAGAATAGAAGGCTGAGAACATGTGTAAGGAGTCGTGTTTGTAAGTTATTCCTTGTAAGTACGAGGAAAGGAAGTATGGAGTAAAAGTGGTAGGGCACAGCTGAATGTCATATAACCTAGTCCTTTGGGGAAATAGCAGTGACATTGGTAATAGTTATTTACGATACAAGTGCCGAAAATAGGAAACTCGCAACGAGTGGTGATAAATTAAAACACAACCGAACGGAGTGTTTTAAATTGACACGAGTTGCGAATTACCTATTCGTACGTGTATCGTACAACGTTTTACTGTACTCTTTAAAGTTTCAACATATGCATGAAAAGTGCTCTTCTCCGCACTAGTGCGGAGAAGTAGCACCATATGTACTTTAAAATATTTATCTTGCAAAAGAAATGCACCAGAATTAATGGAGTCATGCAAACCCTCCTACTTCATCAAACATCAAATACTGACCGTTACGTCCATGTATATTTTCGAATCAAGTAAATTTGTTATGAAACACTTAAATTTATACTCATCCCAAGGAACGACTAAAATTAAAAGAACTCTTTAGCTATAAGACCGCCTGTTGTCAACATACTATTTTTTTAATAAGTTCTTATGTCTATTTGATTCATGTTTTGAGGTGTGTAATAAAGAGTATATATATATTGAATTGTTAAAAGAAATGAACGCAACCTCAACCAACTTAAAATGCAATTTTAGAAATTAAAACACGTCACCAGTAGCCCTCATCATATGACTATCAAAATTTATAATTACCTTCCTAATGCTATAAAAACTCTATAAAATCCAAAACTGTTCAAACGATCAATTGAAATTGTTGATGACAGATGTTTTTATAGTTACAGGAATACTTTATTAATGATGTCGGAAAGTGAATAATGTTACCGTGTGTGTTTTGCCTATCTAATAGCTTTGTATAAACTTACTGAAAAAATATTAGTTAGCCCTCTGTTCTGTGCCTTTCACATGGTGTCACTGTCACATGTACCAACTTGTAATTCCATCCAATTTTTGTAATGTGAAATGATGCAATGTGATGTATGTAATGTGATGCAATAAATGATTCTAGTCTATTCTATTCTAGTAGACGACTTGAGGAGTACTTAACTCCCTAAGTCGTCACAAGTTATCTATTAGTTGGGTAAATATCATAGAAGCAAAGAAGTTGTCCCTCACTATATAGCTCCTTACTGAATCAATCAGCCTGGGCATATATTCCCCGAGAGCCCATTTGCATGAATTTACTGCGTCTTTGATTAGTATTCTGATTGCTTCGGGTTCGAAATGTTCCATTAGAGTTTATGTTTAACATTCACTAATAGTTTGTGTAACTGTTGTCTTAATAGTTACTACTGAAGTGAAGTAGCCCATGATTAATACAGAAAACTGTCGATGAATTTATGGTGTATTTATATAATACAAGCTGCCTGCGCGGCTTCGGCGTATTTCAAAAATGGATATGTCCATGTCCACCCATAAAGTTCTATATACAGATGAAAAAAATGGTTTTGGAATTGGAATTGGTTGGGGAATTTTGGGGTTCCGTAGGCAAATGGCAATAAACGGAACCCTTTGGATTCGTCATGCGTGTCTGTCCGTCCGTATGTCACACGCATTTTAGTCGAAAACTATAAGGTGTAATTGAATAAAATTTTGAGGATATGTGTATTTTGTTAGCTGCTACATAGTTTTGTAATTAAATTACAAAAAAAAACTTAGGGGTGCACGACGCACAAAATTTTTCTTTTCATTGCAAGCCCACGTGTGGCACATCAATCGATAGGCCTTTCAAAATGAATATAAAGATAATCACAATCAGCATTTTTTTTTGATTACGTGAAAAGAGTCGTAAGGAACTGCCTTTCTTAAGTGCCATAAGATTTCAGTAACTATACGACCTTTTTAATAGGCACGGAACCCTTGTTGTGCGTGGTCCGACAGGCACTTGGCCGCTTTTTATAATATTAGCATAGGTGTAATCAGGCTCTTTAAAACTTCAGGTTCCTTGAAGGTTAGGTGAAAGAGAATCCCTTACCTAAGAAGATAAGTTTGCCTTTGTACAAAATGTTTTTTTTTTATTATTGTATTGTGTTTGCTATGTACTTACTATAAAGTGTTAACTAATTAAGTAACTAAAAAAAATGGTGTTTTTGGACTAAGTAAAGAATGTCTTTATTTCAGGTCATAGACAGTTTTTAACTCTGCACGTCCGTTTAGGTACCTACTTTGCAATCTTTGCATCTGCCTTGGAACTTACGGAATGTCTTACTTGTATAATACATATCTCAATTAGATTGATATATAAACGCTAGCGTTTGCCCGCGACTCCGTCCGCGTGGAACTCGTTTATATCGCAGCGCATTAAGGCGCCGTAGGTTCATGGTCTTCTCTCCCTCTCACTGAGCTTAAGCGTGAGCGAGATGGAAGTGCGTGCTCGGAAGCGCGGAAATCATGTTTTTTAATTTTAATTTTTTTGCCGTTTAAATAAATAAAAAAGTAAACACTGATTTCCCTCAAACATGATATTGCCGATTTTTAGAAGCCATTTTAATATTTTTAGCTTTTGTTCGTAATTTGTAACAAATATTTTAAGTGTATTTTAGACCCTTTTCGACCTATGTTCGTGTTTTTTTTCTATCGAGCGAAAAATGCTTAATCATGTTTCTAAACACTGATTTCCCGGCAGAAAAGCCTCAAGATTACTATTCGTATTTTTTTTAAACCATATTAGTATAATCAGACGCATTATATTGTTTCAAAAACACTGTTCGCTTAACTTCGCTGAACCTACGGCGCCTTAAAACTACGTACGTATACCTATGTACTTCCCTGGGATTCAACCTATCTCCATGCCAAATTTCATTTCCATTGGTTCAGCGGTTTCAGCGTGAAGAGGTATATATAACAGACAGACATACACACTTTCGCATTTATAATATTAGTATCGATACGAATACGAAAGTATAGCGATTAAACTGATCAATTTGATCATATAAAATTACGTGTGTAGCGAATGCTGAATGCAATGGAAAGTATGCGAATAAAGCCAAGGTGTCACGCTAATACTCTGTCGCTAGCGTAAATTGGAACGGTTTTGCAATGCTGGTAACATGACCATAAAACTGCAAATTGATTGTGTTGATGAAATTATACTAAATCGCTCACGTCACGTAATTATTGTTGTAAAAGTTAATGATAGTATAAATATAGCAATTTTAATGGATGCGCTTGTTATGTTGGTTTTCATGAGTTTCCTGAGACATACGAATAACTCTATACTAATGAGGACTCAATTAATTGCCAATGACATAAAAACGTGCACAGGTAATTATTTCCGTATCTGTGTACGTGGATTATTACCCCTTTTTTTTACGTTGGGGGAATTCTTTGACGCACCGTCCGCCCAGTCGGGGGGACCAGACGGGTGTGTGGGACTCTCGGACAGAAGGCTTAGACTACCCACTAAACCCCCAACGATTGTCCAACCATGTCGCTGCCAAGGAGGGCCAAAGGTTCGCTTGACGCATTCTACTCTGACCCTCGCGATGGATTAACCCCTGACATGACTGTACTACTTACTAAGTAGTACTTAGGCCATTTCCGTTTTTGGCATATTTCGGAATCGGTGGGGTAGCCGGTCAGCCGTCAGCGTCAACTGTCCGTCAAATTGCAGATTCCGATGTATGCGCGCATTGTATGAGTGCGACAAATCAGACGTTTGAACAGATTTTTTTACTGCTGTAAGCTATATATCCACTGTGTTATATATGATTGTGTTCATCTGTCGACTTGTAGAGTTAAGTTAAAATAAATCCCTCAGTGGACTCAAGAACCTCGCGCGTGTTCTCTCTGTACAAATTTAATAAACAACATTAAAATGGTTGTAGCATGATGATAAAGTTTGAGTCAACAACCCTGTAATTGAGGTTGGTTCGGTAAGAGGTCTGTACCAATTTACGGGACTTGCATATTTTCTCGCTAATTGCAGAATGGTTAAAAGCTATTACAAGAACGCCTACAAGGCGTGTCAGGCACACAGTACGGATAACGTGTTCTTGTTAATCCAGTGATTGACTGCTTGATAGGTTGCGGTTCTGTTCCGGCTCACTGCTGTGTGCCGATCGATGTTTTTCGAAACTTACTGGTTCTCGGTTCACGATTTCATATAACACTAGTAGCTCATGCGCCTGCGCTCGCGTATTACACAGAAATTACCACCAACACGTCTATCATGGGACGGCCGCGACATACTCTCAATTTTTCTCGCACTAGGTATACCTCTTGTTCTAAGTGTTCTAATGAGAGAGAGAGACGGATGGTGCGAGAAAAATCGAGAAAGCCCGAATAGCCGCGCTGAAAGAAATAACCATCTGGATTGCCCCTGGTCCAAAAACCGGGCCAAGAAGTCAGATCCGGGAACCTGACGTGCGCGGTAAGCCATCAAAGAAGAAATGCAATAATAAATGTGTCACGTCACAATCACAACAGTCTGTAGCACGTTTAAATACAGGATACATCGTCAATTGGACGCTATGGCATCTAGTTTAATTTGGAGGACAGTAGACAATCTACGTTTCTTCTTCTTAGTCGTTTCCTCGTTGACGAGGGTAGTGATTACCACAGACGTCTTGCACCACCTTCCTCCAAGCGCTTCTATTTTGCAGCATAGGCCTTTTCACCTCTCACAGCATCTGTCCACCGGAGAGGCGCTCTTCCTCTCTTCTCTTCCACGTTTACGTTTACACCTGATTAAATGTATGTAAATTCGCCTGGATGGTATGAGATCACTTAAAGACATACTTGCACATTTCATTCATGAAACTTTAAATGCGTCTGATAAATAAAATGTATTTTGTCCTTTACTTACGAACACGCATGTCAAAGGGGCAGATAAAGATGAACTTTAACGGTTTATTGAACGTTTATGGAGACCAATAAGCTGCTTCTTTGTACTTGTATTGTCATATAAATTGACAACTATTAAGTTGTTGTTTTTATTTTACAGGTCGCCATCGTCTGCCGGAACTAAGTAAGTATATTCATTCAGTGTAAAATGGCAAAAGCGTACCCAAGATTTGTTTAGATGGGGGAAAGAAGAAACGACAGTGCCACGAAGGAACTCTTCTGTTCTCACTTTTAGAAGTGGGTAACTTCAGAAGTCAAGTTCAGAAAAGTTAATCGGTACGAGCCATAGCCCAGATTAGGGCCTTTTTCTTCTTCTCGTTTCGATGGTTTCAGACTGTGCGGGACTAGAAGGTGGTGACGCCTTCCGCCCTGTCTGGCGCGTATCAGAGGTCTTGCTCTTGGTCAGCTCGGAGCAGGGCTGTTATTTGCTACTTGCTAATGTGGCTCTCCCCACCGGTCACCCGTCACGAAACAAGACCTGTATACATACGCTTAGTTACTACGCATCGCGGTGTCAAGATATATTTGTGGGTGAGCGTTGAGGTGAGCTTAAAACAAGTTACAGAATAGGGAGGCAAGCGTGCGGGCAGGACAACATATTGTGCTCCATCGTTTAGGGAGCCGTCCGACACGGACATTGGGCGTTTGAGCCCCTTAGAAAACACCCCACTTCAGCAAGTTCACGGCCTGACAGCTGCGTGCCAGAACCACAACACTAATCCATCTCTAATAGTTCTTCTAAAGTCTAAGCTATTACAGAACAACACCCGTCAGTTTCAATCTTCGATATACCTAGATTATTGGTCGGCATTTCTCTTGTTAACGATATCCCCGGCTTACGGCGTCTGACGGGTGTTTAGCTCTATTGTTCGCTAAACCACTAAATGGAATAGTGTATGGAATTTATGTAAAACAGTACGCTTACTTGATAAAATACCTACGTAAGCATTCACAGACACCGAAGGACATCCTAGGATTCTTTAGGTTTCCATGAAGTGCCTCGGTAGAAGTAGCTTATTTTTTATTTGACGACAGTAGGAAATAAGTAGACGGCCTGACTGATGGTACGCAGACACTACGGTGTCATGGCGCTTGCGAATCCAAACAGCCAAAAATAGCTGGGATTTTAGCACTTATCCTTCTGGATCAGACATCCGTCACTCTCGCAGTCGCACGCTTGTCAGAAAGGGACGGACATCTTACCGACAGCGATAATTCGATGATATTGATTGAGGCTTTGTTATTTCGACAGTTAGAAACAATTCCACTTACCGTCATAGTCGTCGTCAGATGCGACTAAACAAACATATTGACATAATATGATGTTTAATGCAAATTTGTGAGCCTGTGGGGCTAGACTTGCAATAAACTCTCATATTCATGCTTGATCCAATTGACACTTAGAAACTGTCTAAGTGTCAATTGGATCAAAGAAGAACAGAGTTCGTTCTTATATTAGTCCAAACAATTTTGACTTTCAATGTCACGATGTTTTATATTCATATTTGGTAGGAAATCCAGTCTAAACAGTTTAAAATGTTACATTTGAGTCACAAACGCACAGTCAATTGCAAAGAAATGTTTAGGGCCGGTTTTTCAATCACCAGATAAATGTATCTGTCAGACAAAATTATTACAATCCTTGTCCCCAGACATAAAAGAAAAGGACAGCTAATATTTACCTCGGAGATGTTTTATCTGGGGGCTGAAAAATCGGTCCTCAAAGCTCGACGCAATTCGCCAAGCCACTTTTAACTTTGTAATTCGTATGTTAGTATGAAGTTGGAGAACTGTATTCACTACGTGTACTGTGAGATAACGGTATCGGGTCTCCTGTGGCAGGCTCGGGTTATAGAGTTCACTCCTAAGTCAGATACACGCGCTGGCACCGTTAGGGTAAACAATCATTGTCAAACACTACACTACTCAGGGACATGCCTCGACATTCTCACACTAATCGAACCGTCGTATAATGGAATAGGTTATCCGAAACGCACTCTATGACAGCCTCGAATCAGAATCGAATATTGTATGGAGCAGGTCGCCCCAGTCGGCCAACACTCCATTCAAAGATAAAAAAAGAAGTAGTCAAAAAAAACCCTGTTTTATTTTACATTCTACCTACTGTCGATTCTGCACAAACTGTTTTCAGGTTTTGCGTTATTTTATTAACCCGTGTCGGACCACGCGCAGTGTAGGGTTCAGTAGTTGCCTCTGTTACATCGACACTTCAGGTGTAGGGGCAGTAAACTAAAACTTTTTTATTTTTTAGTTTATTCTACCTCTCTGTAGACGTGATTGATTTAAATACCCTTGCCGAATTACAGCTTTCTAGTAGTAAGGGACACTACGCTGAACCGCAGACGGACATGGCGAAAATGCATGATGAGCGGTAAGTTTGCTAGAAACATTTTCGTGTAACTAAACAATTCGAACATCCTCACTAAAGTTCGGCCGTCTATAGCTGCCTCAGCCGGCAATCCCTTATTTCCCGACCTTTCTAGTAATGTACCTTCTTATTTTCACAACATACAATTCGATGACAGACAAACATTATATACCTACACAATAACATGTATCTATTTCAAAAAGGAAAATCTTGGTTACACAGGTGGATTTTCATTATACCTATTTGGGTCAATCAACTATTTCATGTTGTTATTCGGTCTTGTTAGCCAGGAGAAAAAATTACAGAGTTTGTTAGAAAAAGTTTTATAAAACCCCACATTAATTGGTAAAACCCATCACGAACCTAGGGGACGTAACCATATTATGGCAACTAGCGACAGAAAGTTTTACATCGAGCGTGCTAGGTATATTCAGTAATTCCTGCAATAATGCCAAACGTTTGATGGTCACGTTCATTCATATTAAGTAAAAAATTATATACAAAATAAAAAGCCTTTATTTACAGACATTAGTTTGTTTTCTACCTTTCCGCTACTTCGCACTTTTTAAATTTAGTGTCCGTTTGCCCTTCGGCAAAGGCCGATTATTCATTTTAAGTACAAAACCGTAAAGGTAACCCTTTAAAGCCTAAAATTATACTTACCCTATGTTACTTACTGCTTTTTCGTTCCTGACATGTGCATTCCCAATAAGCCTTCATTCGGATTACTAAAATAGTAATTTGATCTATGAGGCTTCTGCGACCAACTTGACATTGCACCCCAGCCAAATTAACAAGGCCTCGCTTCCCCCACGTTTCAACCCAAAATTTCATACCTCATCGTTAAAGCTAGGGCCTTTTTAAGTTGGTATGAAAGGTCGTGTCAATTTACAGGGTAATATCCGATCTGTCACCTAAAGGTCTTCCTTTGTTTGCATATTAGAGCTTACAATTTAGTTTGTTAAAGAAATGCGGTCGAAGACGGAAATTTCATCTTCGCAAAAGTCACATCACAGGCCGTATTTATCAAATTGGCAGGAGAACGAATTTCAACGGCATTTTAGTTGAAATACGATATAGTTGATGAGCGGATAGCCTACCCCCCGGGGGATCCCTCGGGACACCCTGGCGTCCATGTGTAGTTAATGAAGGAGGCGCTCGAAAAAAAACGGTTAGTCTAGTGGGTAGTGACACTGCCTACGGTCCAAAGGTCCTGGGTTAGAATCCTGGTAAGAGCCAGACATTTATGCGGTGAGCATGAATATTTGTTTCTGGGTTTTGGATGTTTTCTATGTATTATATTTATATATCTATTATTTTTACTGTCGTCTAATACCCATAACAGAAGGCTAATGGTAATGAGCTTACTATGAGGCTGGTTCTATTTGTGTAAATTTGTCCCCTAATATTTATATAATGTCCTGCTAAAAATAAGAGTTTAATAACCCGTAGTGTGTTTAGTCACGGATCCGTTATAAACATTTTAACCAATTATTTGTATATCAATAGTATTATAATTTGGTCGGACATTTTTGGCATTCGAGGGGTAATTAAATTACCCACCACGGCTATCACCACAACACCGCACGCAGTAAAATACCGACCTAGGAGTAATTACCCCCGAGGGGGAAAAACAGCTATTCTTTGGGGATAACAGTGTTGGTATCTAAAATTGAATGAATCCAAAAAATTATAGTCGTATTAGCGGTTTTTTTAATCGGGAGAAAACCAGCAATTTCCCTAATGTTCAATTCTCACCGAACGGGCCGGGCCGGAGCGCATTCTATTACATGCAAAGGAATTTGAACCGTATAAAAAGTGATAACATTTCATATTTGATTGCATCGTGCATCCACTGCGAGGCGGCAGCTACCGACGCGGTCGGTGGGGATTATAATCAAATATGAATTGCATCTGCTGTATTGACGGTTCAAATTCCTTTGCACGTAATAGAATGCGCTCCGGCCCGGCCCGTTCGGTGAGAATAGTACATAAAACGTCGACGGGCTAACAATATTATGAACCAACTATGTTTAGGAATTGTTAGGAATCACTATTTCTAATTAGGACGCTTAGAAAGAGACGGGTAGTGTTCACGTGCTATTAAAACTCATTGCATATAGGAATATAGGATATATATTTGCTATCAAAATTGAGACTGGCGTTAAGCCAAATTAGGGCGAACGACCGAATGCGATGACAATGCCGCGGGGAGGCCAATGTTTTGGCCCCCTTGAACTATTAACGAAAGGTTTCGCTCGCTCAGTGTCTGTGGTATATATATGTAGTGGACAGGCCAGTTAACATTTTGTGAGAGATCGTTTACCCGACACGACATACTTGCCTGCATGAGGGCCTGTAATTGATTTTGAGTAGTTTAGTCTATTTATATGTAGTAGAAGCGACAGGCGGCTTGACGATCAGTTTACCCTAATGGAGAGGTCCTGGGGTTCAAATACCGATAAGGGCAAATATTAATTAACAGTAAATGTTTAGTAAGTGGAAACATCCGCTAACGAAATTTTAAATTTCGATCAAAGTGGAAAATTGAAAAATCGACCAAGTGCGTGTCGGGCCACGCGCAGTGCGGGGTTCCGTAGTTGCCTGTCTGTATTTCTTACATCGACACGCAAAGAGTAAATGAGGACACCTGACTAGAACAAAAATTAATAATATCTTGTAAACGAATCACCGAGTTGAAAAATGTTTTGAACAAAATATTGAACGATATGGGTTTAACGAGAAAAAAATTACATCCCCACTTTAGGTCTAGGAGACCCTTTAAATGAATTCAGACAGTTGATTTGTCGCAACGCTCGTTCGACACGTTACGTGTTTACCTCTCTGGATTTGAACCCGCGACCTCTGGAAACCGTCTATCGCTCTTATCCAACTGTAGCTCAGTTGGATAAGAGCGATAGACGTAGGCTCCGCGCTGGCGACGAATCTTTCAATCCCTTCCACTTTCCTGATTACACCTTCGGGACGCTCGTACCGACATCTATCGCGAAGTTATTACAACTTCCGAAACGGCACTATTAACTTCTCAAGTTTTTTAAATATGAATTAACTGAGTAGAACCAAGAAAAAAACCATATAGAATGCGGGCTCTTTACAAATTTCTACACAAACACGTGCCTAGAACCCGGAATCGCATTTTCGAACTAAACGGCTGCCTGGCATCGTCCCGCCGCCCCCAATCCTGCATAACGGCGCCCATTCTGTGGGGCCATGTTGCGGCCAGAGTTGGGCATTATTCGAATAATATTTTATTTAAATAATTATTCGAATAAAAAATCATTCGTTAAAAAAATATTCGCGTATGATTTATTCGTGAATAAATCATTCGGTAGCATTTTGAAATAATAAATGATTCATTCGTTATTTTATTCGAATAAATACCACGAATGATCCATTACACAAATGTTCAGTTCATCGTTTCCATAATTTTTAAAATTAATTCATCAATTTCTTAAGCTGAATATGTGTTGTTGAATGTAGTGGTAACACACACCGCCGACACGTCAGTTAAGTTTTTCGAACTTTTCTGAGATACCAAATATATATGTATCTATAAAGACAGAATTGAAATGATTTGGATATAATTTTTCTTGTAAATACATGTAACGAGTCACGAAGGTAGTTATTTTATTAGCTAATTATTCGACAATATTATTCGCGTATAAATTGTTTGGACCCGGGTATGTCCTAAAACTACGACCAAGACCACCGGGGGATGGGCAGCAGCATCCCTGAAGTGCAGTGGAAATACTGCGATCGCCAACCCGCATGCCAAGCGTGGCGATTATGGCACATACCCCCCAAATGGACTGTAAAATTAAACCCCGAGGTTCCGGCGACCCCCGGTACCCAGGTTGTGGTAGCGGCCAGGGTACCAGCGGGGTCAGGGGTGCGAAGAATCTCCGGCGAAGATCCGGCTACCAACACCGACGACCTCTGGCCCTGGCAACGTATAACACGCGCACACTGCGGACCGACGAAAGGATAGCGGAACTGGAGGAAGGATTGAGCGAGTTGCGTTGGGATGTCATAGGGTTATCTGAAGTCCGAAGAGAGGGGGAGGATACGATAACCCTCAAATCCGGCAACTTGCTCTATTTCCGGGAGGGCTACCAACAGTCCCAGGGAGGTGTCGGGTTCCTCGTCCACAAGTCCCTCGTAAATAACGTGGTGAAGATCGAGAGTGTGTCGACTAGGGTGGCGTACCTAATACTCAGAGTATCCACAAGGTACTCATTGAAGGTCATACAGGTCTACGCACCGACCTCGGCACACTCCGACGAAGAGGTGGAGGCTATGTATGAAGATATTTCGAAGGCCATGCATAGTTCCAAAACCTACTTCACCGTTGTTATGGGGGACTTCAACGCAAAACTGGGCAAGAGAGATGGTGAAGAGCTGAGAGTGGGGCAATTTGGAGTTGGAAGTCGGAACCACCGGGGCCAACTACTGGCTGGCTTCTTGGAGAAGGAAGGACTCTACATGATGAATTCCTTCTTCAAGAAACGCGAGCACAGAAAGTGGACCTGGATGAGTCCCGACGGTGCAACTAAAAACGAGATTGACTTCATCATGTCGACGAGGAAGCATATATTCAATGATGTCTCTGTGATCAATACGGTCAAAACCGGGAGCGATCACCGTCTGGTAAGAGGCACATTGAATATATGCGTCAAGCAAGAGCGCTCTCGATTGATGAAGTCTACGCTCCGTCCAGCATCAATCCAAATTCAAAACCCCGAGAGCTTCCAGCTGGAACTCCAAAACCGTTTTGATTGCCTAGGCGGCGATGTGGACGAATTGAACGACGGGTTTGTGGAAGCTGTCCGTGTCACTGGGTCTAAGTTCTTCAAGGCCCAAGGCACTAACGGAACTAAAAGGCTATCTAGCTCCACTCAGAGGCTCATGAAGGAAAGGAGTGAAATGATTCTACAGTCTTCAGCCGACGCGACCTTATACCGGCAGCTCAATAAACAGATCTCCAAGTCCGTTACCCGCGATCTGCGCCAATTCAATACAAATCGTATTGAAGAGGCCATCCAGCGTAATAAGGGCTCTAAAGTATTCTCGAGAGATCTGTCTATAGGGCAGAGCCAGCTCGCGAAGTTAAAAACTGAAGATGGTAGAATCGTTTCCTCTAAACCTGAGATTCTGGGTGAGATAGAGCGCTTTTACGGACATCTATACACATCAACGCGCAGACCCGAAGTTAGTCAGGCGGAAGACCCTAGAGCTAGACTAACCCGACACTATACCGACGACATCCCGGACATCAGCCTGTACGAGATTGTAATGGCTCTTAAACAGCTCAAGAACAACAAAGCACCCGGTGAAGACGGAATAACAGCCGAACTTCTGAAGGCGGGTGGAAAACCGGTCCTTACGGCCCTTCAGAAGTTGTTCGATTCCGTCTTACTGGAAGGGAGAACTCCAAAGGCATGGAACAGAGGTGTGGTGGTGCTGTTCTTCAAAAAGGGTGACAACACTGCTGAAGAACTACAGACCCATCTCACTTCTGAGCCATGTCTATAAGCTGTTTTCGAGGGTCATTACAAACCGTCTCGTACGCAGGCTAGATGACTTCCAGCCTCCCGAACAAGCCGGTTTCCGAAGAGGCTTTAGTACCGTAGACCACATCCACACGCTTCGTCAGGTTATACAGAAGACCGAGGAGTATAACCTGCCTCTCTGCTTAGCGTTCGTGGACTACGAAAAAGCCTTCGATTCGATTGAAACCTGGGCTGTACTACAGTCTCTCCAGCGGTGCCAAGTTGACTACCGTTATATCGAAGTGCTACGAGAAGTGACTGTACGAGAACGCCACTATATCAGTCCGACTCCAGGACCAGAACTCGAAACCTATTCCGCTGCAGCGGGGAGTCAGGCAAGGAGATGTTATTTCTCCAAAACTGTTCACCGCTGCACTGGAGGACGTTTTCAAGACTCTGGACTGGAGAAGGCTAGGCATCAGCATCAACGCCGGCGAGTACATCACTCACCTTCGGTTTGCTGACGATATAGTAGTCTTGGCTGAGACCATGGAGGACTTAAGTACGATGCTCGATGACCTCAGTAAAGCATCCGAGCGAGTTGGTCTAAGAATGAACATGGATAAGACGAAGATCATGTCAAATGCCCATGTAGTACCAACTCCCATTACAATCGGACACTTCACGCTCGAAGTTGTAGACGATTATGTATACCTAGGACAGACGATCCAGTTAGGTAGGTCCAACTTCGAGAAAGAGGTCAATCGTCGAATCCGACTCGGCTGGGCAGCGTTCGGGAAGCTACGGCAAATCTTTTCGTCCAATATTCCGCAGTGTCTCAAGACGAAAGTCTTTGACCAGTGTGTGTTGCCAGCGATGACATATGGCACTGAAACGTGGTCGCTTACTATGGGCCTCATAAGAAGGCTCAAAGTCACCCAAAGGGCAATGGAGAGGGCCATGTTGGGAGTTTCTCTGCGTGATCGCATCAGAAATGAGGCTATCCGCAGCAGAACCAAGGTAACCGATATAGCCCTCCGTATCGCTAAACTTAAGTGGCAGTGGGCGGGGCACATGGCACATAGCACGTAGAACCGATGGCCGTTGGGGCGGAAAGGTTCTCGAGTGGCGACCACGTACCGGAAGGCGCAGCGTGGGTAGGCCCCCGACAAGGTGGACTGATGACCTGGTAAAGGTTGCGGGAGTCCGCTGGATGCGGGTGGCGCGGGATCGGTCACTTTGGCACTCTTTGGGGGAGGCCTATGTCCAGCAGTGGACGTCTTTCGGCTGATATGATGATGATGATATGATGAAATTGTTCGTGGAGTATTTTATTCGCGAATAAATCAGTCGTGGCATACTTAATTCGCGAATAATTTATTTGCCTAATTTCGAATAAGAATAATCATTCGATAAATGTATTCGTCTTTCGCGAATGATTCTGTTATTCTCAATCGTTATTCGTCATTCGAATAAATTTTGCCCATCTCTGTTTGCGGCGCTGCTTAGACTTCTATGGTTTTTTCATTCGTTGTGAGTACCCACCAGAACTGTGCGAGGAAGATTGAAAAAACAGCTAGATATCGTTTACGCAGTAGACAGTAGCGATTAATTCTCTTTCATTGTAAAAAGTCCATTCAATCCGATTTTTTGGTGCCATTCTTTAGTTATTCGTAATTTTTTGTGACTTCAGGTTATCCAAGGCTAATAGCATAATTATTCCTAGTTCCCGCGTGGCGGCTGATGTTATTTCACTTTAAATTGTTTTTAGTCATAGCTGCCTCTGAGAATGTTACGCGATGTTCTCGCCCAATTTTTTTTTGTAGTTTTAAATTATATACCAAAGTAACTACTTACATAAAAGGACTTCCTGGACGCTAAGATTTAGGTAGGTACATTATACTCGCTTTTATTATTCCCAAAAGGGGCAAGGCAAAGCACATGAAATGTAATATAATTTGTTATCTTCTGCCCGCGACTCCGTCCGCGTGGAACTCGTTCATATCGTAGCTCCATACAATCTTTAACCCACATATATTATGTTAATTTTCGGTATAAAACTATCCTATGTACCGTACCGGGGAAGGTCCCAGGACTCAAACTGATCTCTATACCAAATTTCATCTAAATCTAATAAATTCATTCAGCGGTTTAAGTTTGAAGAGGTAACAGACAGACAGACACTTTCGCATTTGTAATATTAGTAGGTATGTATGGTATCTAGGGTATGTAGGGTATGTAGGTAGGTAGGGTTGAAGTGTGTTGTGGGCTATAGGCTAGCAACCTATCACTGCAATATCACATTTTGTCGATATTTTATACCCACATTTATGCTAAAAGTGGCGCTGGAACATACGTTTCAGGTGCTCTGCCTACCCCTTTTAGGAATAAAGGCGTGAATGTATGTATGTATGCATGTATGTATGGTATCTGACCCGCTGTTTTATGTCGGACATAAAGCATTTGTCCCTCTTGCACTCGCATATTTGCCAGAATGGGACGAATGCTTTATGTCCGACATAAAACTTAGTGTGCTAGGGGGTCTGGTATGTTCATTGTAGTGATAGTTTGCTAGCTCATCGGTCATCGCCCCTAACACACATCACTTGGACATTAACAACTCGGCGAATCATACCAATACAACTCCGAATTTGAAAACGTATTGACTGCTACTATCATATGGACCGTTTGCTTGTTTACCACTACCGTCGCATAAAAATAGTTTCAATAGGCCTTTTGTATTCACAATGCTTTCATACCATAGACAAGAGCACAATGAATCTTTCTCTGTTGCGCAATATTTCTACTCAATAAACGCCTTTGAATAACTTTGACTATAGCGACGGATTTTTACGATCATGTTGTAGAAAAAGCTACTCTCCCAGCTGAAAATACAGTTCAAATTACGATGAGTCTTAAGTGCAATATGATCTCGCGAGCGAATACAGTTGTTGTGCATTCAGTATTAAAAGAGCGTATGTTAGTGATATAAGTCTATGAGTTACGCTTTTGTTTTTTAGTGGATTTTGTAAATACAATTGTGCCTAAGCATCACGAATAGGAATCGTGAAGCTGTGATTTAAGAGGAAGTGAGGCGTCAGGTTCCGACAATTTGATTGAGGCTTACAAAATCGATTTTTCCCCGACCTCAGCTAAAGCCCCTAGCTATTAGCTTTGTCGGTAGTCACTAAAGCGTTATACCTTAGCATAGCCATCCTCAAGTAATTGTACCTACCCAAGCCAAATTAGTAACAAAAACTGCGTCAATAATTTATGGCAGACATCCCCTAGGACTGTAGATAAATTGGGAATTGGGCTAAGTCAGGTATGGGGATTGGGACTACACTCAAGGCCAAAGAGAACGGGTTTCTTTATAGGTACGGGGTCCCTAATGTATGGAAATCATTAGTGTAGGCATTAAATGCTTACTATTCAGAGCAATGACGCGTAGTTGCAGTCCAAGAGGCAAAGAGGGTCGCGGTATTAAGGGGCTACCCGAGGTTTCCATCGATTTTTGACAAGTTTTGAATCGTATCTCCTACTTTTGCACTACAGATAGAAGTATAAATCAAACGGTTATCGGTTCTTCAATCTTTTATCTCCATTTTGGTCTACCGGATTTTGAAACAAATGAATACTTAATTATGTATGATATTTTTAAACATTGTCTAAAATAACACTTATTTTGTATCTCTATTGACGTGAAAGATCTAACACATACGAAATCTACATATTTGGGTTCGTCTGTGACGTCCCTAAAAACTGGTCCAGGGTTTTAATTTTAAACCAACTAACACAAAAGTTATGGCCAGAAACCGGTTTTTGTCCCAAAATTGTTCAACTTTGATGCCAAATATCTCGGAAACAATGAACTTTGAAGTAAATATGGGATACTATATTGCTTAAAGCCGTTGTTGTTAACATAATAAGCTACAAAAAACCTAAGAAAACTCAGAGATTCAGATCGAAGGTACGATCCCATACGCCAATTATGGGAGCCCCTTAAGCTCCCAAAGTGTTGTGGACCCGGGCAACCCGAATTGAGCCAACTTGGGCTGGGGCGAAAATAAAAAAATATATATGAAAAAAAGCCTCTTGGAAACTGTAAATACGCGCTTCAACTATAAGCAGAAACGTCCGATAACGAAATTCTCGATCAAAGTCTATGTACCCGTTTTTATTGCTCGTGTAGTACCTACACCAAAACTCTTTCGACCGTTATCATCTAAGTTTTTCATTAAATATTCGTTTCAATGGTTACCAAAATAAGGTAAGTACCTACGATAGGTATGCGATAGGCTTTCAGTATGCCCTTCGTCCCTAACTCTAGAACTAGATATTAAAGTGTCGGACGCGAACGCGACTAGAATCAAATTAAAATTCATTTAAAGTCCGACTCAGGGACGACATTTTAAATGTTCCCTTTCTGTGAAACTTATGTTGCTTCGCGACATTAACTTAAGTATTGCGATAGAGAGGTCGTGCCATCTGTTTAATGGATGAAAATAATTTTATATCGAATTTAGTTCAATGAAAATATTTACTGTTAGCCTTTCGCTGAAGGAAAACATCGCGAGAAAACCGGTTTAATCCCAATGAGGTCTAGTTTTCCCTCTGGGTTGGAAGGTCAGATGGCAGTCGCTTTCGTAACACTAGTGCCAATGTGAAATCTTCGGATTAGGTGTCAAAGCAGACCCCGGGCTCCTTTAGGGCACAACCGGGAATGACGCTAGGAGGATGGAGTTTAACGAACAAATTTTATAAGTACCTACTAATCGATGGGTGAAGGTCGTGCCTCTATTGGTATGGTACTACGATGTAGAATTCAAAAAGATTTGAAGACCTTATCACGTGCCTGATGTTGTTGTTGGTAGCAGAAGAACGGTTCCTTTGTCGAAGTAATAAAAAAACCATTTTAGCTGGCCAGTAATGAATGTACAAACTTTTGGGTAATCTGACAATAGCGTGACGTCACGATTGTGAGCCAATCGGTTGTCGTGAGACGTTTTGATCTCTAATTTTCAGCTAATGCTCTTGTAAGAAGGCCTTTGAAACATTAGCGGTAATTCTAACTAGAGATGCAACGGATAGTTGTTTGGCCGGATACCGGATACCGAATATTCGGCCTGATCACTGGCCGAATATCCGGTATCCGGCCGCCGAATATTCGGCCGGCCAAACGATACCTACATTTTAGTTTGGCGACCTGTTACGTATTGTAGGTTCACGCGGACAGTTTTCTAGGCAAGAAACGAGTTTTATTAAGTCAGTGTAAACGATTGGTTGAATGGATACTAATGGTGATCATAGGATTTCATTTCTTAACTCTAATGAGGCTTTTTGATAAGCTTAAATTGTACGTTAAAGGTAATACTAATAAACGAATATTGATAGTTTTTTGTTGTTTTCTTGTATACTAACAATTTTTCAAAGTTAAACACCAAACAGAATCACTATTTCACTATTCGGTATCCGGCCGGATAGTGCGCAAATATCCGGTATTTGGCCGGATAGTAAAATAATGGCCGGATAGGCCGGATACCGGATAGCAACCGGATATCCGTTGCATCTCTAATTCTAACACTGTTACATTTAAATACATACATAAATACAATTCTACTTTACCTACAAACGTGGAATTACCTCTTTTTATTAAGTAAATCAAAATGATGCTACACTGCGTTGCAGGTGTCTGACACCTCAGCATAATAATAAATAATAAATAAATATAAGGGGACAATCTTACACAAATCGAGCTAGTCCCATAGTAAGCTCAATAAGGCTTGTGTTATGGGTACTAGACGACGATATATATAATAGATAGAAATTCTTAAATACATAGAAAACATCCATGACTCAGAAACAAAAATTCATGCTCATCACACAAATATTTGCCCTTACCAGGATTCGAACCCAGGACCTTCAGCTTCGTAGGCAGCGTCACTACCCACTAGACTAACCGGTCGTCAAGATAATGCTGAGCCAGTGTCCGGTTCACTGCAGAGGCACACTTGTTTCAGGTTTTATGTGCTTTTCTTGTTTATTTTATTATTTTATGTGTGTCCTGTGTGTTTGTGAATAATCTTTATTTCTTTATTTTCTACACTATTAGTTTGTGTTGCTTGCAATGCAGCGAGGCAATAAATGTAGTTTTATCACTTCAGTGTCACATTTTCTGTAGACTCATCAATCTAAATTCGTCATTTGCTTAAATTAAGGATAAGGTGTATGTATATCACGATGACGGCATACTGTTTAAATATGTACTTGTTGTTAAGAGAATTCGGACATTGACAAGACGACCGTTGAAGACCACACTCACGCGAAACGACATGATTTCACGATCTGTTTCACAAAAACACTTTCCATCGCCGCGTACATGAGCGAAAACAATTAAAAGTGTATGAAGAAGAGAAATGGACGTTATCTTTTTGATCTACACGATGTTCGATGGAAAGTTTGATAAGGTTTTTGTAATGTTAATGTTATGTTTTGCTTTTACTTGAGATAAGCCTATATGAAGGCGCATCAATTTTATGGGAGACTTTAGGACCACATTTTTATGCAAGGATACAGGGTGTCCCGCGAATGGCACGTCACATTGACACCGAAGGTAGGTCAGCTTAAGAGGACCCGTACCAACCTAACACTACCCCAGTAAAAGTTAAACGGTTTTCGAACCTCGAACCGTGCCTCGAACACACGTCGCCTTAACTCCTCCTCTGACCTCACTGGCTTCGAGTAGACTTTTGTACTTAAGACAACCCCAATAAAAAAAATCAGAGGATTTACGTCCGGGGAACGCAGTGGCCAAATCGGCCTAAATCGCCCAATCCATATCCTGGGAAATGTGTTACAGTTAGAGAGATGCTCGCATTGCTCGCGTACTGGACAAGCTAAGTGTGCCGGGCAGCCATCTTGCTTGGACCCACATTTGTCGCCTCAGTGCCAACGGTTCGTCTCCTTAGACTAACTCAGAGGGCTTTCCAAGTAAATGACGACACTAACAATGTAAAAAAATGGGAAAAACTTTGCCAATAACTCGAAAACCGTGCAACTTTTACTGGGGTCATCTTAGGTTGGCTCGGGATCCTCTTAAGCTGATCTACCTTCGGTGTCAATGTGACGTGCCATTTACGGGACACCCAGTATATCACATATTTTTGCAACGACAGTCCGATTGAAAGAAGTTAGGCACATCGGAATGTCATCTCGTGCATATTTGTAGCAACCCTACTTGAGATACTTCTCCACCTTACAGAAGAACGCAGGCATAAGTAACACCACAGCTTATCCTGTAGGTATGTGGTGTTGTTTTCCTGGTGGTCAGCTAAGGTCGCTAGACTTGAGAGTGAGTGTCCTTCATTTGTCTCTAGCAGATTGCTGAATGGCAGTGTACTGATACTCCCTCACTGTCGCTCGAATAAAGAGCGAGGTAGACGAGTCTACTTCGTTTGTTTCGCGGTAGCGCTCTCAGTGGTCAGCGTCGATACAGCGCGAAACTAGATCCAGCCAGACTATTTTAGAAAGCCGCTACGAGATGGGTCCTAGATTCAGAATTGGGCAATAGACTATCAGCAGGGCAGCCCAAGCGTGGCGGTGTTATGTAAAGCGTCAGGAAACGCCGCACTAAATATAAATGTTATGCCAAACAATTATAGTTTGAATAAGCATAGCACGAAGGATCATTTAACGGTTTTCACAAGCCGGATAAAAATGGCTTATCAAAGATACCGTTCTAGATTTGAGATCACACCATCAACGAAGAAAGAGTTTTACACTCCGGCGACCCGAAGTGGATCCTAGCCTCCGATATTTAACGCCAGCGCGCCCCATACTATGTTCTCCCAATTTGTGCTTACCGCTTATTAGTTCTTTCTCTAAGTACTTTTCTGTTTTCCTACACATCTCGGTCCATGCAACTGTTGCCTCCAGATCATCCCGCCATCTCCACTTGAGCCTGCCTCACTACCTGTCTCCCATAGGTACCTAAATAATTATATTTCTTACATTATTTATAATTATTTGACCGACCTACTCCCACTCGACTACCCGATTATTTATTAACTTCCTATCATTGTGTACAGGCTTTGTTGTCATTCTATGTTTATTAAACACATTGTATCTTATGTCACGATACCACATTGGTGTCATCTGACCACCTGTGTTGCGGGTTACGACATTAGTTCTACTTCCGAAATATACGGAGCGAACGGCGCTCGCGCCGAAATCAGAACGACTTTTCAATCAGTCAAGACACCCTACATCCTGCTAATGTGAGTGTTGAGATGTTTGTTACTAAGGGTGGTTTGCAAACAGTCTGTAAACGTAAGGGGTGGGTATTCGTTAAAATCTGAATGTATGGAAAGTTGAACAAGTTTCTATGGAGTGACGCTGTCGATGTCGGCGCCATATTTAAAGTCCATCGGTCTGTTATCGTAAGTTGGTGCAACCCGCCTTTAATCACGCAAAAATAGGTTAATTATCTGTAATTAAGAATATAATATGAAAGTTGCAATATTCAACTTTTACTTACTGTACTTGTGTTATAGTATTATTGTAGTAGTTATTAGTAGTATTGATTGAACAATAGTTTTATGTTAATCGTATTGTATGCTTATTTAGTTTAACTACCGATTCATTCAAAATAAGATACATTAAAAGTGAACGCAACGAAAAAACAACTTTCAAACAATACTTTAGATGCAAATAAAATCGTATTACATAAAACGAAGTGTAACCCGTTATTAATTATTGCCGCTGCAAGCTGATTGAAGGCATAAAAGCCTATTTTTATAATTTATAATAATACCATTAGTTAACGCATGAGAAGCGACTTCAAAATAGTAAATTACTTGTTGCTTTGAAATTGAACCTTGATACCAGTCAGCTAAGGTAGAATTTTGGAAGAACTAGAAATGATATAAATCTTTTTGAAAATAAACAGTTTATTTGCAATAAGGAAGAAAGTGTAATAGGAAACATGTTACAAGCAGTAATCGGGCGCCATTGAAGTGGAACACACATAACACTTACTTCATTCCTTGTAATAACAACAGTAGAACCCACGGTCGTAAACAAGGGAATTGGAAGGAATTGATGAAACTTGACTTCAGATATGAAGATGAAGAAGATGTCGATGCTAGTGCGGAAAGTATGTACGAGCCGTAGGCGAGTAGCAAGACTCGGGACGGTGAAGAATGACATTTCCGCACGTTTATCGAACGATGTTTTTTAAATACACTTGCGAAAAAATAAGAAAACAACAAGTAAGGAATTTCATCATCATCATCAGCCTATATAGAAAGAAAGAAAGAAAGAAAGAAAACATTTATTCGTGGCAATGGCAACAATACACATTGTGGACACATACGCACCACATACAATACACATTTGCCACGAAATGGTCACAACTCAGCGTAATGCTGGCAAAACCAGCGCTGGTCTTCCGTTGTGACCATTTGGTGAGGCACGGAACAATGACGCCACGATCACACACAAGGACAAATTACAAAAACATTAAAAATAACCAAGAACACAAACTCATTAAAAACAAAAAACAAATATATACAAACACGAAAAGACACTTATAAATTACAATAAAATGAATGCTACTTAATTTTAAAAAGAAAAAGAAAAAAGGTATTAAAACTATGACTTATCTATGGTAAATTTGACATTCATTCATTACTAGGTACTACTACATTTACTACAGGTAAAAACTAACGCGTGCTGATGCCGTGATGCCTAAAACTAAAATTATACTATGAGACTTACTGCTAAACCAGAAACTAAATAACATGGGAGTGATAAAACAAGGGTCAATAAGAACTAACTACAAAACATCACATCAGGCCACGGAGTGCTTGTGGGACATACAAAGCAGGTATACGTACTTATATACGTCCCACTGCTGGGCACAGGCCTCCTCTCATGTATGAGAGGGAACGGGCAGTAGTCCCCACGCTGGCCCAGTGCGGATTGGGGACTTCACATACACCTTTGAATTTCTTCGCAGATGTATGCAGGTTTCCTCACGATGTTTTTCCTTCACCGAAAAGCTAACGGTAAATATGAAATCATATTCCGTACATAAGTTCCGAAAAACTCATTGGTACGAGCCGGGATTCGAACCCACGACCGCCGTTTGACAGCCGCATGCCTGAACCACTGGGCTACCGTAGCCAAGTAAGGAATTTGAATCTTTTATATTATGAATTCTGTAACATCATTGTAATACAGTTGAAATATAATGAAATTGTAAAAAAAATATATACAATTCCATCATATTTATATTTTATTGACATAATGGAACAATGACAATTATTGAGTGGGAAAAGTGTAAAGCACTAGTTTGCGAAAACCAACGTTCCGCACGCTAAACAGCTACGTACCTAAAGTAGCACCTTCTATGTGTTCGGTTTACGTTTGACTTCCACGATACAGGCCTAGCCTAGTGGGGTCATCGACTTTGCATATTTTTTACTGAATCTTTCTGGTAATAAAATTTTACTTTACTTTACCTTTTGAGCAACTCTATTTGACCACTAGTTTTACGAAAGTGACTGCCATATATCTGACCTGCCAAGTGCCAACCCAGAGGGAAAACTAGATCTTATTGGGGTTAGACCGGTTTTGTCACGATGTTTTCCTTCACCGAAAAGCTAACGTTAAACCTCATTGGTACGAGCCAGGATACGAACCCACGACCGCTGCATCACACAAAGACACACATCCAAAGTAAGAAAATCCCCGCAGCGGTTTTAATTTGTAAAACCAGGAACTAAATCTCAAAGCGAAACTTCAAATGGCCAAAGCCTGTACAGAAAAGTTAGTGCTAAAGTTTAAAGCTAGGTCAGTGTGGGTCGTGGGCGATCCAGGTCACGGGCGAATCTGGAGTTTACTAAAAGTACTACAAATCGATGTTTGCCAGTTAACGAGGTTTTTATTCAAGTGGTTTTCAGCTTAGTTAGATAGAGTAAAATACTGCGATACATTTTATGCTCGCCTCAAAAAATACACTACAGACTATAAAGCTTAAAAGTAAACAACATACGGTCTTAACGCTGAAGAGCTATCTCTTCCAGAGAACCTTTGGGTAGCGGAGACAATGCAACATATATCACTTTGAGTATATTCTGTCTTCTTCTCAGACTGGCACTCTTGTCAGTGTGGTCGTGGATATGGGCTGTCTTCGTTCGTTTTGTTAGCGGCTTTTGCGAGATTTCTCCACCTGCCTATTGAAAGAAAGTAAGAAACATATTATTCGCTATTCGTGTCACTGGGTACTCCGAAATGTTTTGTACGGATCACTCGGTCAATTTGAAATTAAATGAAATCCAAATTCATAGATTTTAAGATAAGATAAGGTTATTATTTAGTAACGCCACATTCTACACACGATCAAAAAATAAAAAACAACAACAATCGACGCTAAAAGGAGCCCATTCAGCATATACCAATAGTTCTTAAACTTGCTTAATATGTATGGAAAGATAATGTACCTACAAATTATATATAGAAAATTTATTAAGCTTTCATTTGCTATCCCAGACGTGCAAACCCGGCATTACTCGAGAGATCGGCTCTTTAGAGACTGTCTCTCGGCAGTTAAGGGGGCCGGGAGACATTCTGAACAATATATTATCTAGTTAATAGAGGATGGCGATATCCTAAAGTGAAGCATTTTCCCGTAACAACAAACACTAGTCGGTAAAGTCACCATGTCACTCTTTCATGAAACTGGGGTCGTATTCCATTAGCGATATTTCTATCTCTTTAATATCTCCGTCATTGTGATTCTTAAAGGTGAACATGAAAGTGGGAACATGTCCCCTTCTGTGGAATGTCGTGGATGGCATACTGGGCCTGACTTTAAGGTGGACACCTTGACAAGTTCGTTGAGAACAACGAAACATGTAGGTACCTAGTACCTAAAACCTCAGTTCTTCTGTGTAGCTGTTGTATGAAGTGTTGATTAACCTCACTATCACTCACTGAGCTATTAGTCCATAATTACTTATATGTCTTCACTGGGAAAACAGACCATAGCATGTGTTCAATTAGGTCCATTTTCGTACAGAATTACACAAATAGTGATTTAGGTGAATACGATATCTGCAGGTAAAACACGTAATACTAGTTATGGACGGACCCTGATTAGTGTTGAATCATAGTTCTAATTACTGCTTGTCTACACAACTTTTAACAAATCCGGATATTTGTGTCCTATTATGACGACCGCTTTAGCCTAGTTGGTAGTGACCCTGCCTACGAAGCAAGAGGTCCTGGGTTCGAATCCCGGTAAGGGCAAACATTTATGTGATGAGCATGAATATTTGTTTCTGAGTCATGGATATTTTCTATGTATTTAAGTATTTATATCTATTATATATATCGTCGTCTAGTACCCATAACACAAGCCTTACTGAGCTTACTATGGGACACTAGGTCGATTTGTGTAAGTTTGTCCCCTTATATATTTATTTATTATATATTTATTATATATTTATTATAAGCCGAATTGTGCTTAACACTTTCACTGCCAGGAACCCACCTAGCGAGCGCCTACGCCGTAGTCGCTTCCCGCTACATACGAGGAAAACCACGCGATCGGCTACGAGCGTAGCGCGTAGCGATTCTTGGCAGTGAATGTGGTAAGGTGGCACAGGCGGATAAAGAAAAAATATCGCGGCGTGTTGATTTCGCCAAACGGCCGAAAATGTCAATGATTTTGCTGGCCTTCCAGGGGGGATTAAACGGAAACGCCTAGATGAGGAAATGTTGGGTCCTACGGATATGCAGTTTTTGAAGTTATGTAAGCCCTGCGTCCCCTCAATTACTAACCTCCATTTATACTGGACGATAAATAATCTTATCTACCAAGTCAATACTTTTAAGATTTAGATGCTCCATATAGATAGATACTCGTAAATGTCTTAACTAAGTTACGTCTTAATAGTTAACAATCATATTATGCATACGTAAGATATGCTAATAATGTTATCTAATTGAGACTGGAAGGAACTATTATGTCTGCAATTGCAATCAAGTCTTAAACGGTACATATATTATATACCTAGATGTTAATATTTCGCATGATCGAACTTCCGTCGGCGCTATAGAATATGTTTGCCAATCTTCAATTAATTAAAATCTAATGCAGTGTCACGGACCTTAACTTAATGCATTACGAGCTATATTCAATTGGCTACCATAATGTTACTTTAATTTCGCTTTCCGTTGTTCAACGTCACACTTATCAATATACTTAATATCCATTGCGTATATAGCTTCCGATGTTAATATTTCTACACTAACTCGAACAGCAATGGTCGAGGTTGATTCTACACGCTCGTGTCATTTGTTTATTGGTGAAGTTTACCGGGCGAAAAGCGTAGCTCAGTCGCGGTTTGGCGCGCAAACCGGCCGGACGTTCAGTCCGCCATTTTGAAATTTCTTGTGGCAGTGTTGTGGTTCTAGTTTTTGTGACCGGAGCCTGGATGTTAAGTGTGGTGAAAAGTTGCAAACTAACTGTGCCTGGCACGTCCTGTTTTGTCGCAGTTAGGAATAGGCGCATTGAAGGTAAATTTGTAATTTACGAGTTAAGTTTTCAAGTTCGTTATTTTGCGGCGTTTTTTACGTAACGGTTAATCGATTAGTTGCATATATACTTGAGTTTCGGTTAAGTGGTTTAGCTCAAATAATATATTCCGTATGACGAGGGCTCGTTATTGTCGTTGTTGTCTTTGTAGGGCTACAACGATAACTTTAGAAATGGTCCTTCGCTATCCGGTCTCCACACAGTTGCCGCTGGATTTTTTTTTGTTGCTTAACCTGGCCAAGGCTTTTCCTCAATATCCTCGCGTCATAATTTGATGATTCATTGCTTATGTACCATAGTTAAAATGAAAATGAAAATTTATGAATAACATTAGGTTACAGGTCACATAAGGTTACAATGCGTATTGCAATTTTCCTAACTACTCGGGGACTTTTCCTGGTAAAGTCAGTTTTCATGTTTTAAGTATGAATAGTAATGAGAAATAAGTAGGTACTCATTCTAGTATAATATTTAGTCTAGGTAAGTACATGAGCTTGTTAACATCTGACGAGTCTTTCAAGTATTCATGATATCAACAACTCCTAAATGCAAATAAATTTCCCACTTAAACTTTCGGTATAAACAAAAAAGTACGCGGTTGAAGTAGTAACTAGCGGGTAAAATGGTGGAAAAACCTCTTCGGATTGTACTAATATAATGGGAAATAAACCGATCATCAATTCGGCAGGACCACTCCAACTGCCAACTGAAAGCATGAAGTCCTTTTACAAATAGTAAATGGTTACTCTAATAAATTTACATAAACCCCTTAGTTTGATAGCCAATTTAGGATAATATTATCGTGCCCGAAGTTGGGAATCCTTGGGCTTAACCCTTCACCAATTTGGATCCAACCGCTGACCGCTTGATATGTTTCATAATATAGGGTAACACCGTCGATGCTGCTACCTTTGTATTATTAGAAAGAAGAAATGCCTGTGACATATTATTTGTATGTATGGGTAATCTCCGGATCCGATTTCAAAATGTTTAACCTGTTTGAGCATAGAATCGATGATCTGGATGGACATTTGCTAAATTTCGTCCCGCGGATTTGCCTGCGCCCACGTGGGTGAACCGTGCTGGCACCCATGTATAGTAGCAAATAAAAGTACAAATAGCGCGTTGCAATGCCTAACATTAGGCATTATATTTACTGCGCAAAAAATATGAACAACTTGTTCAAAAATTAAATAAACAACACTAGCTAGTATGATCACGTTTATGTCAGACGTAAAGCATTCGCCCTTCACTTGCTGTACTAAAAAACAAGTATACGAAATAGGTAAACAAATAGGTACACAGAAAAGGAAACTTCTAGTTACAACATGACGCGCATATAATACCGAAAGAAAACGGATTAATTATCATGAGACCTTAGCATCGACTACTATCATCATTCATCATCATCATCCTCATCCTCCTAGCGGGTTTTTCCCGGTAGTGCTCAACCACGACGACCAACGAGACCAGGGCGAGTACCTACTGTGACTACTATCATCAGTCATCACCTTCCTAGCGTTATTCCCGGTTGTGCCCTAAAGTAGGGTTGCCATCCGTCCGGGTTTCCCCGGATTTGTCCTAGTTTAAAAGGCGTCCGGGGAGCGTCCGGGCGGGGTTTCATTTGTAGTACAGGTTTAAAAATTTGAAGTCTTGGGCCGCCGCGCCGCGGAGCGACGCAATGGTGGCGCGACTCGCGCGCCGCGGTGTGGACAATTGCCGCGCCGGACAATGTCCGGGTTTTGGGCTCCAAAATCCGGGGTTTTCACGCGGCTTGTCCTGGTTGCCAAATTTTGGAGATGGCAACCGTATCCTAAAGGAGCCCAGGGCCCCTAATCCGAAGATCAGTATCGCATCGCATCGTGTGCTAAACAAATAAATTGTTATTCATATTGTTAAACTTTCCCTAGTGTCACTTTTCTCTTCAGAATATGCTTGAAAAAATTGATAACATTCGTTCTCATTTTATTTCATCATCAAAGTACTCGTGTTCCATTTTCGTAAATCGCACGCTTTCGATGAAGTAACCCAACTCGCATCTAACATTCTTGTTTATTCACACCTCCCACGTAAACTCACATTAGCTCCGAAGAGCACCTGGCGTCTATGTTGTTCATAAATTGGATTGGCTATGTTGTTCACTGCCGCTAACAAAATTTATGTTAAGCGTGCTTGTATTCAAATTCATTAAGAAGATTGTGGGGTATTTTTATATTTGTTATAAAAGATGTTGGAGTAACATTAGGCAAACTGAGGTGGAATGGAAAGGTTTCGTTAAAATCCAATACTACAAGGACAATCGGGTCCTGAATTGCTGTATAAACTTTTGCATGAACTAGACATTTTCGTCCTTTGAAGTCAAGGTAATGTGAATGCTCTAAATATAAGGCACGTTATTACCGTCGATATGTAAAAAATTAAACAACTCACAGATAAAAAAATCGTTGTAATTTAGCTGGTAGGTAACTATAGAACGGTGACGAAGAAAATCGAACGGAACGGTGAATCGGTGAAGGAAAACATCGTGAGGAAACCGGTCTAATCCCAATAAAGGTCTAGTTTCCCCTCTGGATTGGAAGGTCAGATGGCAGTCGCTTTCGTTAAACTATTGCCTATGCCAAATCTTCGGATAAGATGTGGAAGCGGACCCCGGGCTCCTTTAGGGCTCAACCGGGAATAACGCTAGAAGGAAAATCGAACACAATTGGATTTTTCTCAACCACCGTATCAAAGTTACTGAAAATACGGTCCCTATAAAGCCTTTAAGTAGATCAGTTGGTGCCTATCGGATGAGATCGGTCAGACGTTGCCAAAAAGTCTCACCTTGAACAGAATGTGATTCGCATGGCTGAACATAAAAGCCCTCCAAATCAGACATCAAGGAAATCTTAGTCACATTGGAAAATACTTTACAACTATGGCGACAATATTACAGTTTTATTGGTGCTATACGATTCTATAGTTGTTTACGAGTACATTAATGTACGTTTATGTTAAGTTTTGGAAATAAAGGGTCTTCATTACCATAATTTGGTTGTATTACTTATAAGTCCAGTTATTGAAAGTGAATAAAAACCGATTTTGATCAAACATACCTATAAGTACATCTAAATGGATGTACGAGTATGTATTAGTATTAAGCAAATAGTTTTGATTCATGCTCAAATATTTGATCATTATGATTTGATAACAGCTCATTGGTTCTCAAAATACATCGTCTTTGCTACGAACTCACTGTTTGTGTAGTAATTAGGTTGTTTTAGGGTTTAGTAGTCTACTCGAGCTCTCTGATATCTACAGAGAATCTACGAGTACATACACTTCTTATGTCAGTAACAATAAATACTGTGTACCTTATATATATATTTTTATGGTTGTCTGTAGGTATATTGGCGAACTCGACTGCACATCGGTGAGAGAAGTTATATGTAAATGAATATCTTTACTCAAATCCGGAAAACTATTTAACATGTGATGTGATCTCATCTTATTTCGGTCATACGTTATATAATGGGAATTATCTAAACAATTTTACAGGACCTCTGTGCCCCTGTCACACACTGTTATTTTTGTATGGCAAATAGAAAGAGAGCAACAAGTGTGAATATATAAGTTTTTCTTACAGTGAAAGCAGGTTTCAGGCAAAAAATTTCGCAAGTACGCCGCAAACCATTACCATTTGGTAAGCAAACCAAATGAATCTCGCACATATTTACGAGTTTTTCCTTTGCACATCAAAGGTACGCTTTTCGCACTTGTGGCTGCCCCGGTTTGGTTTGATATGGCACATTTTTAATTGCTCTAGTTGTTTTTCGTGACCCGTTTACAGTTTTAATGATAATGAGACTTGGATGGCGTTAATGCGAAAAAACTGGGTTAGGTGCATTATGGACTTCAAGGAGATCTCAATTTATAGTTTAATCGGGAGTCTCTTTTGTTCTACGCGCAATAGTCGCATTGCCTTACGTATCACCCAATAGACAAGATGAAAAGTCTCCTATAAACAAAGCAGCTCCTATACAGTAATTCTACGTCTTGATCTCACTGTGCTCCATATCTCAATTTGCCATAACTTTTAATGTCTTTGTGACACGTTCGTGCTAATTCTTCAGCCGACTTACTTCACTAGGCGACAAATAGTCATAAGACAAAGGTAGATTTGGTTTTTACTCGTTTAGCCAATCCTCACAAAACCTGCACTAAATCTTAGTCAGTTGCAAGTTGCAATTTCAACCTTGTCATGTTCTTTCACAAAGCCTCATTCCGCGCTAATTACTTGTGCCTCTTTTGTTTTGTGTGTTTCTGTTTCTAAACAATCTATCATTGATACAGTAGAAAGCAGTACAGTGTCATTAAAGCCGGTATTGACGATCTGACCTTGCGTTGGTGAAATTGGAGCAGAGACCTTCACTTGTTTTGTACCTACTTATACTTTGTTTTTTGTTGGTGCCAAATTAGTTTGTTCGGACGTGGAGTGTTGGACTTTGGCGCTGTTTTAAGCAGTTTTAAGGGAATGTTCTTTGAGAGCTGTTTGGCCGCTTTGTCTCCCGTTATTGTAAAAGAGGAAAAAAACGTCACTACACGAAAATATTTTTTACGTTCACGCCAAGGAAAGGGAGGAACAAAACTGTTGTAGGCTGTAGCATATTAAAACAATTACGAAATGACAAAAACCATTATCTGTAGATACATTAACGAATTGATAAGTCTCTTAACATAGTCGCTGTGTGTGTACTATTGTTACATAGTTACTCAATATATTAGTTAGTCGTACCAAGAAATGTATGGTGATTGACAAATTGGTCAAATATAAAACAGGAAACAAATACTGTTTACATCAATAAAAGTGTCCAAACTAGCATCAATACGGAGGTGCTTGGCCAATTACGACTAGCCATTCGACCAATGTTAGTTGTTTAAACGCGTTTGTGTCAATTTACTTGTGATTTGACACAAACGCGCGTCATAACGCGGCGGTGCGCTGAAATAACACAGGCTGCATTAAAAAAAACAACCAGAGCTAGCAGCTGGGATTTTTTCCCCCATCTTCTACCAGTGGGAACTAATGGGAATAATAATTGATGGTAAATACTGTGGTTTTTTTTCATAACCCAGCTTTTGCTGTCACCATTGGTGACAAATTGGTGGTAACAGGTAGGAATAACCCCCTTAGACTTGTAAAATATTAACTTCTAGATTTGTGAAACGGGACAATGGTCATAATATCGTTGAAATTTGAAAACACAATTCTAACCTTGTAAACAGTAAAATCGACAGGCTCCGCTTAATGCAAGGTGAGACGTTGCCACATAAGATGATTCTGATATGTATCTAATTGCATCTTGCATGAAATTGAAGGTGCTCTAATTATTTAGCAACTGGAACAAATAGTCCAAGCATGTAGTGTACAAATGAAAACGGAATAGAGACTTAAATTCAAATTTCTCTCTCTCACTCACATTGTTTCGTGACAGTAAATTAATTAATACAAACACTTATGGAAAAACAAAAAAAAATATTCCGTGAGATTTAGGTTTGCATCTTCAATATGGAACTTACCAAAGTTACAGACTTCCCAACTAGCAAAAACGTACCAGATTTGTTGTATCGTATTTAGCAACTATTAGTTTCTGTAAAAAAAAAACATTTTTGATACAAGCTTTTATGTACTTTTCAGTGTACCATCATCAACTACTCTTTGAGAAGATTCTAACGAGCCCAAATTCAATGGGGTTACGTTGGTTAAAAACAGAATTCCCATGGCCACCTTCTGTCTCCATCAGTATAAGTTTATAGATCACTTATTATGTCACATAGAGTCGACGCCAAAGAAAATATTTGACGCCGGTTTTATACACCTATAAGTTTCCATAGACCGAGCTAAATTCCAAAACACACTAGCGACTAGAAAGCTGAACCGTCACAATATAGTGCGTCTATGCCTGTTTACGCACGCATGTGCAGAGTCCCAGAACAAAAGCCGAACGCCGAAATACGCTCCTATCGAAAAACGCGCTAAACGCCGTTAAGTTGCTTTGTTTTACTGTGTTTTTCTCTTTGAAACGTTTTTCTCTATATTTCCTTTGTTTACGTCCAATGACACGCTCCAAATAATGTGTAAGGAGGGTAATTAGTGTGTCTTCTGAGAGGAGTATATTTGTTTGAATGACTACAAATTTGAATAAGAACTCTCGTTGATGCAATATTTGAACTTCCTTGCAATGTAAATTATTTAAGAACCAACTTCTGTTTTGCGTTTTTACATAGTAGCTATTTATCTAGTCTCCAAGTTAAATAACACTTCAGAACAGTAGTACTTATATAATAAATAACCCACCTGACGAAGCCTACGTTACGGATTTAATTTAGTTTTGGATATTTTCCTTTTTTAAGTTTTTTTTCTTACTATTTGACCTGTTGTGAGTTTTGAGATGTTAGGAATGGAAATTAGTAGAAGATTACGTTCTTCTCATAATTGGATCCATGTACCGTAGATTTTACTTGAAGTAGCATGAAAGCAATTCTACTAATATTATAAATGCGAAAATTAGGATGCTCGGATATTTGTTACTCAACCCAATTACGCTTTAACGGCTTAACCGATTCCGATAAAAAAAGACCAGGTTGCACCCCGGGAGTGCCGGCATAAACTTGAGTATGAACGTTGTGAAAAAAACAGTACATATAGTATATAGATTAGATTAAAATAGTTTTATAATAGGCTAGTTTTTATCACGGGTCTACGCAGACGAATTCGCGGGCGGAAGCTAGTAGTTCATAGTTCGCCCATTCAATTGATTTGCCACGACCCGAATCATATAAATTGTGTTTGACGCATCCTCTTCACAATTGAGACTCAGGCAGTGAATAGGTATACGTTGACATCAAATAACACGGGTACATGTAAAATAAAAGTCAAATCTTTAATGCGTAAAAAGGCACATGCCAATATACTCATATAGTTATATATGATATATGTAGATTTTGGTAACCTATCGCAATCACTAAAATTTATTGACCGAATATCGTTTGTCCGAAAACTTTTCGTATTATTATGAGTTCTCCGAATATACAATTCATTACTTTTTTCATTTACCATTTGATTTTATCCAGATGTTTCAGTTGTCCGAAAAACTTTTACCGCTAGAGTCATTTGGGCTTTGGCTTGTTACAACTTTTGTTTCACAGCCAATTTTTTACTTATCCATCATTACTTTCCGCATTTCATACGTTTAGCCAAATGTTCATTTTGAGGGAAATTCAAAAGTAATTTTACTGAGACTCTAAGGCAGGTCGGTGTAGATACGACGACAAGCGAACTGAGGAGGCGTGTCAGGTGAACTGCGACCCTACAGCGCGCGAGCCGAGCGAGCGCAGCGAGCGTGACGCGGCAGCGGCCACCGAACCGCCAGAACCGAACACTATTTTACTACGTAATGCTTACATATGTACTGTATTAGTATGGGTCAGGTCGGAAGAAATAACTTGAAACGCCGCCATTTCATGATATGCCTAAAAGTTGGCCAGGCTTATCACGATGTGCCTGATAAACAATACGGCAGATCGATGAGAACAACGCATTCGTCGATATTCCTAGTTCTATACCAGGCACATCGAAAAGTAGTTTCTTTCTTGGCCACTGGTCGCGCTGCGTACCTATGCGATGGCGGCCGTGTTTGTTGGGAGCCAATAATCAGGGTGGCAAAAATGGCTTGTCATAAGCGAACTCTGTCTTAGGTCGGTTAGGTTAGGGTTCACTTGTGCTCCTCAGACCAGAAATAGACACCCCGCGCAGCGGGGTGGCGTCGACTCGCTGGAGATTATCAGTCCGCACTCCTTATTTTTTTTCATTTACGTATGCCATATGCCTCGGAATTTCGTGATCTGGCGAATTTTACGATCGCCCGCTGACATATACATTATTTACCATAAACACAGCTTTAGGAAGATAACCTTAGTTTAATTTTAAACTTTTTGCTAATATTTTTAATATTGAAAATGCATAAGGTAACAACCATTTTCATAAATAAACATAGGAATTAGTAACATATGTGTGCTCAGTATAAACAATAATATTATGTCAAATATAATAAAGCCGATTTGATAAAATACGAACAGATTATCAACCGAATCGTTGCGTCGGTATAACGATATTGCGGGTATACCAATAATTGGGAATCATGGATTTGTCAAACAATTACAAAAGCTAAACTATAAAATGACCAGCCGTAAACGTCGCGAAGTAAAGTGTCGGACAAACGACAAAAAAGGCAAACGAAGTTTGTCGAATAGTAAATGCCGAAATGAAAATAGGACAAAAAAATTTAGTGATTCAGATAGGTAACCGTAGATTTTTAACAATTTTGTCACCATTGACATGATGCCAAATTTTGTCATAGTCATGATTTCATGATGTTATAAAATTGACGATGTCGCGATCCGTTACTAAAATGTGTTGATTTTAGTTTAATTTTGATTTTATTATAGATTATGTTTGTAGTATACACATTGTTATTTCGTATTAAATAAATCAAATCATTTGATCTGTTGTTTTTTTTTAACGTAGTATGTATGTGGCTGTGGACCAATGTTGTCTAAAATAAAGTGATTATTGCTTATTAAGTTCCAGTTCTAGCCATCCAGGTATTCAAATAGTCACATGTTGTCACATTGAGACCTATAGAATTTCCAGTTTCTCATACCATGTTCCGTATCCATTCCTATCGTGGTTACGTGTATTATAACGAAACTTTTCGAAACCGGTCCCACAATACTCTATTATATGCTAGCATACATAATAAACGAGTTAAACAATGACATTGTTACTTAAACAATGCCTATCAACATGCCAAGCGATGCATTTCGAACATTGGCAAACGATCAAAGTCACTCGGCTTATCTGCCAATCTTATCGACTTCATCTTCCGTTACTCTTACTCAATTGTTCATTTGTCGGTAATATATCGCTTTTGCGTCGCATATTGCTATTCTTGACTTTGACTTTGATTTAATACGTCTCAGAAGGCGGATTATCCATATTGTCAAACTAGGCACGTTTTTTTTTGTTTTAATTTTGAATATATTCTCGCTAATAGAGATGCCCAAAACTGCACGCTGCAGCAAACAGCGGCGGTAAAACGAGTAGGTATCTAATAAAATTTTGTCATCAAACGTTGTCGACATTGTCGTGGTCGAAAATGAGAACAAATGCGAAAAATTGCAACTCAACTGTCGCATACAAGTCTTAAATAACAAGAGCTCCGGGGGCCATACATTTTATATGGCGCCCGGGGATCTTTAGTGCGTCGACTTATACTAATCTAATCTTAGCTGTTACAGTGTACGAGTTAAAACAATTGGTCACGCTCCGTCTGGCCGGGCCTCTTACCCATTGACTTGGTTACTGCTTACCTAACGCATGAGACAGGCCAATTAGTAGATCTAGAGTAATCTAGATTGCTACCCTAGAGCATCTTATTTATTACAAGGCGATTATGATTTAATTCACCGTACATATACAACAGTCGTTACATCAAAAATTGTTTGTTTTTGGTCCTATAACTTTTATAAATATGACCTTTGAGGCTGATTAGACCAAATTTTGTTGAAATTGATGTTATTTTAAGCAGTTTTTTAAGAAAAACTATTTGTACATAACAAAATAGGTTAATATTCATCATATTTGAACGGACTCGATACATAATTGGATTAAATCGGCTCTATATAAAATTGCAAAGATTGGTCTTAAAATGATCATTAAACGGTTCTATGTATTTCTTTATTTTTTTGACGTATGGGGCTGCAATTAAAAACATGAAGTCAACATATTCATACCTAATCCGCTAACGAGTCATATATATTTCACAAATAATCCACACTTTTTTTCTTCTAAGACCTGGCCGCCCAGTAACACTCGCTCTCGTTTACTCCAATACAAATAGACAGTGTGCGCCGTATCCCGAATCCTCAAGGGCATTTTGGTGTTGACAGCGTCTTAAGTCGCTCTGCTGTCATTGGCGACGATCGCGAATATCACGAATTTCATCGATCGTCATTTGTGCTGGTATGGTCACGTTCTCCGCCGCCCGATGACCATAAAATTCAAGCAGCGCTCAGGATGACGACGTCACGACGCCGTGGAAGACCTTCCGCCACTTGGATGACGACGGTCCAAAAGGTACTGAGAGAGATAAGAGTGCCTTGGACGCCGCGACAGTCCAGAATCATATTCTGTGGAATATGCGGACAAGGTGAGCCGTCCCCAGATGATGGGATAAGGTCGAAGAGAAGAAGACTTGGTCGATATACTGCATGCGGTTGCTTTCCGAAGAATGATCAAAGTGATATGATCAATCGATAGCACAGTCGTTTTACCGCATGCGGGTATTCCTAGCATAAAAGCCTAGGCAACCTCACATAACCAGTGAGATCTATCAGTCAGTTTAAATTACGGCATGCAGGAATAATAATAATAATAAAAAATTACAAACAAAATACACAAACTGACCTCGTCCCAAACTAAGCAAACCTTGTACAGCCGAGGAAATTGAATGTTTAGCACTTTTGGACCTTAACGTCATTCAAATAGCGTTGACATGTGCCAAACATTCATTTTCCTCGACCGTCGACCGTACTATGGGTACTAGACGAATGGTGAAACTTTGGATACACAATGAGATATAGACCTAGATATGAGGCATATCTAGGTCAAAAACAAGTTGAAAATATAATAGAAAAAAATCAGATAAAACAAGTTTTATATACTAAACTTCTTTTCTCTCACTTTTTCTATCACAATGTCTAGCACCAGTAGCAAGTTCGCGACCTAGGTATGTCGGATCCAAATATGTACTCGAAACTAAAAGTTATTTCAGCAAGCCTTTTTAAAAAGGAAATCAAACTATGTTTGTATTGGGTGTCCTCTCGAGTGTTCTGGGGACTCTTAACTACACATAGAAATAATTTAAAATGCCAACAGCCCCTGAACCACTTTTTCGGTCGCTCGATGTCAATGACACCGCAACATTAATGGCGTACGTCGAACCGGCGCAGGCGCATCTATTCCGAAAAAAATAAATTCGCGAGTCTACTGTCCCTTTTCTTCTTCAACTTTCGCCTGTAGAAGGTATGAGAAAGAAAAGGCTTTCGGATTAATTCAAAAAGCTGTGACCCGTCTTCGGAAAACTAACTGGTTTTTTTTGTTGGTTTTTTTTTATACAAAAGGTAGCCTATGTCACCCAAAGCATATTTTTGAATCAATTGACACCTCGATTATCAAAATCGGTTTAGTAACTTAAACACTACGGTGGAACACAAATAAATACAAAAATAAGACTCCTAAAATCATATCCCTTCTTAGCCGGGCAAAACCCACTATGTGACAATCCTCCACCTGTTAGCAACTAATAAATGTTAAAGAGTGAATGTTTATAGTTGGTATATGTTTAAACGTCATGTCGGTTATACCCTTTTAAGCATGGACAGAACACCCCTCAAGTCCAAGGTCAACATAACCCTCTGTAAACATTAGAACACCCACGCAACGGTTTCCGCATTTTAAACAGCGCATTAAATTCACGAAATTTCTGGATTCTGCCGTAGGCTAGGAAGCCATGGTCACAGTAACTATTGGTTGAAACAGCAACTGCGTTCTGTGCGGCTATCATGAGACGGCGCGCGAGCTCTTTCGATTTTTCTCGCACTATCCGTCTCTCTCTTATTAGAACACCTAGAACAAGAGGTATAGTGCTAGAAAAATCGAGAGTATGTCGCGGCCGTCTCATGATAGACGGGCTGGGTAAGTAAATAAAACTGCTCTTTACGGCCCGGCCACGACATTGCGCGAATTGCAGCGCGGCAAGCGTTTTATCTGTTCACTGCGCGGTCGAGACGCGCAACACACTGTGGTTAGTTGGGATCACGCGCAATGGATTAAAAAAACCGCTACCGCTGCCGCCGCCGCTCGAAGTCGTGGCCGGGCCGTTAGGCTGTTAGCTCAGGTGGGCAGTCGTGACCTCACTCCGCATCAGCTCGATGACATCTGGCAAGTGCTCTCAGCTCGGCTGATCACGAATGTACTCTCACTTGTATTTGAAGGGTCCACGGAAAAAACATGTCTAGTAATTTTTTTCGAAAAATGAGATTTTAATCTCAAAATGTAGAGCTCTCAACGAACTATTACCTACACATTCTGCTATAGTTGCAAACATTAATATAAAACCACTTTTTTGCACTTGAAAAGCATATAATTTGCGTATATAGTATGGTTAATTGAATCATTCTAAAATTAAAAACGGCAATATCTCGAAATGTTGTTAAAGTGACTAGACATGTTCTTTACGTGGATAATTAAGTTTCTGGCCGCACCTTATTTTATGTACAGTCAAATGCAAAAATATATTGATTTAATTCTCTCATAATATGTACTGAACCTTAATACGCTGACGTAAAAGCGATGTGACATATTTAAGAGTCAGTATTATGCACCCTTATTTTTACGCTTGACTATATAGCGACTTGGCATAGCCTTGTTGTATGGGGGAAACTAGAGAGAAACTAACTCGACTGTAATGTCGGGAAATTTGCTGTCATTTTGGTTTTGGACCTTATTGGTTGTAGGTTTATAGTGAAAGTCGCAGATATTAACATGCCATTATAGCATGTTGCTTGCAAAAGGTTTTACTGCTTTACTAATATTTACTGTGGATCAAATGGAATCCTTAGTATATTCGCGGTAAGTGCATGTGTGCGTGTGCAAAATCCTATTTATATATATATATAAATGCATATCATTATCTTAATTTGAACAAGACACCAGCTTTTTCTCTCCCATAATAGAACCAATAAAATTTAAATCCTTTCAGTCTGTTGTTCCTGAGCAGATTAATTTGAATCCTTTGAGACATTCATTAAGTTTTATTCACGTTGAACGAAATGTTAACAAAGCTTCTAATTCTAACCCTTTCTAACTTTTATATATCACTAAATCACTATCTATCCAGCCAGCTTCGCCCGCATATTGCGAAGCACGGAGGAAAACCAGCGGAATAAAATATCCCTATATGCTTCTAAAATTTCCATTTCAAACAGATGATTTTTTAAATCGGATTAGTGTGTCCGAAGATTACCACCTACATACAAACTTACAAAACTACAATCTCATAGACCTCGTAATAAAATTATAATATAGCCTACGAGAATATACTATAATTTGTTTCAGAGTTCTGTGTTTTTTTAAACTGTAGTTGTCCTAACTGCCCAATGTACTGTACGAAGTACAAACTAAGTAAGAGTAGTGTGCTTCAGACCGAGGTGACATTCTTCGCTTTTAGGTATGGTGGTTTTGTGTGTGGTTGTATGTTTGTTTTTCGTGTGGTTGTATGTTTGTTTTTCGTGTTGTTGTGTATGGTAGAAATTCTTATAATCTTGACATTTGTGCAAAACTTCTTCATTTTTATCGCTTAATAAATAAATCTAATGTATGCCACTTTTTGCTATTCGAAGTAGAAGTACATTCGACAGTTATTAGCTATGCAGATAAAATGACGTGTCTGAAATATTATTGTTAATTTGTACTTGCACAAGTACGTATGTCGGGACCGGAGGATAGACAAGATTCGTTCGAACCTAGACTTGGTACATTAAGATTGTAAACGCATTCGAATTTCCACATTCCGTGTCCTCCATTTGCGTGTTCGTATGTTTTATCAGTACATTAGTATTCCCGTTAAACGCCTACTTGGTGTGCGTGGTGTTTGTGCGTGTAAGGTCAAGTTAACCAAATACGATGTGTTTATCGGTTGCATCCTTCGTCTATGTTATATGTCGGATGTTAGCTATGCGATTCACAGCTTGTTCTTCTTACCACTTATACCTTGACCATCTACTATAAGAAAAATATTGCGTTAACCATCATGCGATTACAAGGAAATCTAAAACGAAAAAAAATGAATTGTTATGTTTGTAAAGAACTAAATGATCGTCGAAAATATTTCCACTTTGGGTGTCAGTATAGTTTGGATGACAATTCAATATTATGGTACCATCGAGCTGATCTGATAATAGACACTTGTGGCCATGGGAATTCAGGACTTAACAGACATAACCACGTCAAGTTAGGGCTCGTTAGAATCGTGTGAATGAGTGGTTGATGACCGTATACAGAAAAGTACAGTTAGCAATAAAAACTTGTCCCAAATAGTATTTTTCACAATCGTGTTATAATAGAGAGCTTTTTAGTCGAGTACCGTGTTTAGGCCACGAAGCTTGCTGAGTAACCTAAGTAAGGTACGAGATTAAAAAGCTTGATTATGACACTATTGTGAACAATACTTTTTCTACGAGTCAACTGAACTAATTAAACAAACTTGGTATCTATTGAAAACGAAGTGCAACCAACGACTTTTTCATTTTTGTGCGTTGATGTCTATTTACCTTTTGACTTTCTCATGACGGCGTCCTATTGGTCAAATCCATTATAGTTCAGTAAAGGCGCCACGTGATTGGTCAATTTCATTTTAGTTGTGTCAACAGTTATGAAATGTTGAGTTGGGACCTCCATAGTAAAAAGTACGTGATTTAAGAGTCCGCAGTAAGCTCGATTCTCCATACAAACGTAGTTACGCTCTCATTTTAAAACTACGTGTTGGATTGTAACGAAACTTTGCATGTTTAATGAAATGAGGTATATCTATGTCTGAAATTAGTTTACGTAGCTTAAGATACCATAGTAAAAAAAATACAGCGAATTTAAAATTTTCATACAAAACTAGTTTTTGCTGTATTTACTTTGTTTTATAAATTGGAACCATATAAACTAATTACAGACATAGATATACCTCATGCCATTGTATATGCAAAGTTTCGTCACAATCCAACACGTAGTTTTAAAATGAGAGCGTAACTACGTTTGTATCGGAAGGTGAAATTCAGCCGAGCTTACTGCGGCCTCTTAAGTTTGGTGTACGAAGTCTTAATTCAAACATTAAGGTCGACGAGTATAAAAATGTTATCGATCGGTCGCCTACAAATTGTAGGCGACCGCATTCGATTAGGTCCAAAAGTGTATACATCTCTTTGTCCTCGACTGCACACTAAGATCTAACCAGTCGTGGAGAAAACTAGTCTTAATATGTGACTACATTATAGGTATTAAAGTGTAATTAGAACAGTGGAAGGGATTGAAAGACTCGTCGCCACTAGCGGACCCACGGTAGCTCAATTGGCAATAGCGATTAACGGATTCCAGAGGTTGTGGGTTCAAATCAAGCTCGTGGCGTATAATTTTTAAATTTTCCACATTGATCGACGTATGGAATTTCGTAAGCGGACTTTTCTGCTTAATAAACATTTAGGTACTGTATGTGACTACAGTGTTTTATAGGGACCTTTCCCAGTACCTATCGCTGGTATCATCTTTCCACATGATTTGTGTCAAAGCCTCATTAACGCTGACACCTTTATCGACCGAATTTGGAAATTGTACCAAAATGACTTCCTTTGCCAATGTCTACGGGCGCCCCTTGGTCAATGTCAGCCATTGTTCTGTTTTAAGCAACCTTGGACTCAATACTATACATACTTACCCAAATTTTATAATTATTCTGAAAAGTAGGGCTCTGTGAGCTTTAGAGTGAAGAACTCACGAGCCTAACTTTTTTAACAAGTCCATTCAAAAAGCAACTCTACCGTCCAAAATTGAAGATTCCAATTTCAATGATATAGTTTCATAAAGAGTCGGCCACATTAAATGATCTCAACCATACGCAAAGTTTCGTTATACTGCTCCACGAAATTCAATTTGACAATGGCTTGCTTTATCTAACGTCGGGAGCGGAAAACTTTATTTTGCGGAAAGTTTTAATCATGTAACGTTCTAAACAAAGTACCTACACTATAACCATATGTATTCGTGATTGTTACGTGTTATTTTTAACCCCTGCCGCAAAAAGAGAGGTGTTGTAAGTTTGTCGTGTTTGTGTGTGTGTCTGTCTCTGGCATTGTTAGCTTCTAAGCGAATGGACCGATTTTAATGCAGTTTGTTGTCCTAAAGCTAACGTGATCGAGATGGTTTTAAGCTACCTTTCAACAAAATCGGTTCAGCTGGTTTGGAGATATTGATCTTTGAATTGAAAATGTCGGGTTTTTAACTTTTTTAAGTTGTTGTAATACTTTATTTAGTACGCAAACGATCACACTGGTATCATGATGTACAGCTCTGCCTAAGGAAATCTGAGACATGTTTAGAAATTATGCTAGTGGGAACGTTGTTAGGCCCCCAACCAGAACAGTTAGTAGATATACTTACGCCTCTGCCTGAAAAAGGGTTACGAAACTTATTTAAAGCTGCTACCTATATATGCTACCAGTCTTATTTCATAATACACAGTTTTATTTAATCGTATGGCGATCTGTAGAATAGGCGAATATCCACATGGATATAGGTACATACCTATTTATAGGAGCGACTATTTTGCCGAAAGTGTTGTCACTCATTTAGCACCACCCAGGGACACATGTAGGGTTGTGTCAGGAAAATCCTGCGGATGCGAGCAACAGATTGTCCCCGATAACACACAATGAAAATACGCGATGGCGTCGACGAATGAATTCGGATATAATACGTACGCGCAGCGGATTATCCTCTTGTGTTTCAATATTGTAAATTGCATTTGTTAATGCCGTGAAACATTGAACCGGTCCCTGGTTTGTTTTATCGATTCATTCAATTGATGAGCCTTTAAAATTAGCCTGTTAATTGGTTTAATCGGTTGTTGAAACGGTACTGTTCTGCATTTGTCCGCAACGGCCTTATCGGGCTTGTTCTGTTTTAAACTCGAAACCCGCAGGGTACCGAATAAATACATTGAAAGACGTCTGTTAAAACTGCATTTATATAAGCCTGAGGCAACTTGGCTTGAGGTGGAAAAAGGGGGTGAAAAATAAATTGCTCATATACCGCGAGCCGTCCGGTTATCTCTTGGATACTGCAACGCGTCATTGCTTTAACTATTATATTTATGAAAGGTGACATTAGTTTTTCGTTTCAGACGTCATCTAATGATATTTGAAACTTACGTTGGACGTCCGATTCAGATGAGATGCAATTCTATTCGCAAGACGCTATTACCTAGAGCTACGTTATATTCCGTAGCAGAATTAGTAGCCTATATTTCTCACTACTGCGCTAGGATGTAAATACCTACTCTCCCCTCAAAATTATCCCTATATCATTCAGCCATGGACTGGAGATAGGATCAGCTGATGTCTTATTGGACTGTATGACTCCATCGGAGTCTATTAGTGTTCATTCGCATGAGATCATAGAAATTACTGGTCTTCTCGTAAAAATAGCGAGGGTCCATATTTCAAGCCTCGGTTAAATAGGTTTAAACTGGTCGAACCATGCCGTCAGAAATCTGCGTGCTCATTTGTCTTCTACATGCCCAAAACTTACTGTAATGGACCCAAAGCGAGTCTTGGCCTCAGACAAAAAGAGTTGTCTCCCAAAGATCAAAATTAAATAAGACGATTTATGTTTGAATGACATAAAACAGTTTCGTTTAATGTAAACCATTACGACACTCTTGCATACCGTGTTCAGAAATATGTTTGAACAGTTTTCGGTTACATGATCGAATTCCTTTGTTTTCAACTTTCGAACGGAAAGGAATATACCTATTCGAATGGATATGCAATTGCATGCACCAAAGTTACCATGCAGTTATTTAGGCAAGCTGAGAATCCACAGTTAGGGTCTAATTCTGTTCCCTATATCTATTTCAAAATCTGATACATACATACATACATACAATCACGCCTTTATCCCTAAAAGGGGTAGGCAGAGCACATGAAACGTATGTTCCAGTACCACTTTTAGCATAAATGTGGGTATAAAAGATCGACAAAATGTGATATCGCAAAATCTGATGGTTTCTAAATAGTTTGCGTTTCCTGTCCTTTATAGTTAAGGTCAAAGGAGCGTTTTAACCGCTGAATGTTTTAGTACAGACTAAAACTTTCCTGTGTTGGTACAAGTACTTTCTGAAATTGGACGGAGATTTGACGACCTATAATATGACCCATCCCTCTCGCACATAACTGTTAAAAATGGGACGGTTTTATCTATGGCGACTATCTAAGATTCTAAGATTCACTATAAAACAAAGTACCCTGGAGCACGAAGAAAGTGCGTTAATCATTATACCAACTCACCTATCGGAGGACTCAAATTTCTGCTGCTCAGAATTCGTCCCGCGTATAAATTCGTAGCAAGCTCTTCAGCTTTAAAAGTCCTGTGTTAGAAGCATGTCCTTGTGAGTTAGAACCTTGTTAAATGCACAGCCCAGGTGACTGACGGCTCCCGAGCGGAATCTTAAACGGCCCGAGACTTCATTAGATGGCGTTGACAATAGCTATAATTGCTTGGCCCGTTTACACTGGTCGTTAAAGCCTGATTCCCGCATGGGGGAGCTCGTGCTATCCTGGTTATTCGAACGAGACGAGGGAACGAAGCGAACGAAGTTCTGTGCTTCAGCTTGGGCCGAAAATCGTTTGTCTGTCCAGTGTCCGATGTCTGTCCGGCTGTTCTCCTCTACAGGTCGCATTTCTCGATCGATTTTTCTGAAATTTTGTGTGCTGGTTTAACAATTATATAGTTTTTATGTCTATCCAGTTTCAGGAAATTAAAAATAAAAATAACTTTTTATTTGGAAAAATAGGGAGTCGCGAGTTTTACAACCCACACAGCCACTAGTTACGAATCGTATCCAACTTTGTGTTGCCGCTTTTTAACAACGCTTATTGCCTAACTAAGTATGTTCAAAATTTAAACTTGTTACTTATTAAAATCTTCAATGAACAATTAGGTAGTTACACCACCAATTTTCTTTAGTTTCCCTTAACTGGTCGTCATAACGTCTACTGAAATTTGCATTGCAAATTGCCTCGACAATTACCGTTCACTTGCCATCTTAATGCCCCTTGCCTTAACATGTCTTCCATATCCAAAAGGTTACATGTGTATTCTACTTTACTGAGCTCGAGCTCTTCTGGATTTGATTTTTCTTCAATAATTCTATAGGCGAATAACGACGTACGGTGACGTACGGTCAAATTTTAAAATACAAATTTGAACCTTACCACAAACATTTTTGTTTTTAATATGCGCTGTGACTCATGTGGAGATGGAGGTGGTGGGATCAGACGGATTTGCATTAAAATATAATTTTAATGTGTGTATAAATGGTACCCGATTAGAACACAAAAGCAAAGCATGACGTCGGTATCCATTATAATTACGGGTGTTTTCAAATACGCATTCAAATTTAAAGACACATATAATTTTTAAATTTCGAAAACTTGTATCGTATGTGTTGATACATATTTGCTTGCCTAATCTGTGGGATTTATGTGCAAGATCTGTATTCGCGAATTATAGGTAAAATAACTTGTTTGTTAAATAGATAATGGCAAAGAATAAATTCATAAAGAAACACTACCTACAATCTCGACGACAAGCCAATTGCATAATTTCCGTGTCTTGGTGCATCATTTCCGTGCCATCGCGGCACCTAATTTCAGTGCGCCCGTTTCAAGACTTGTTTAAAACTTCAACGGCCTTGGGTACTAAAGCATTGTACAGTTACTCTAATGAGAGCATAAAGAAAGGCATAAAACGAACTGCGGACCTTAATTAGAGACAAGTGTGCCTGCTTTCTTTTTTATTTGTTTTCGACTTCGAGCACTAAATGGCGCCTGGCGTTTGTTTAGAATTTAGAATACCATTAGCTACAATTTGTCTCTTGACTGCCCCTGATCGACTTATGCTAATTCGTATATTTTTTATCTATTTATAAACCCCCTGACCTTATACATAGTGCATTTTTGGTACGCCCTGTATATTTCGTAATTCCTGAAATTATCCTAAAATAGGGGCCAGCTAAAGCTAGCAGAAAATCTACGCGCGTTAATGGTTGTTTATTATTATTACCACTTTTTATCAGTTGGACTAGGCAACACCTGTGTAAATTAATAAAAGAGTAACGTTAGTATACCGAATCACGCAGTATGTACAAGCATATAGCGAACAAGCATTAAATATCTTATTTCGCTGGAATAATAAATTATTCATTTAACAAGTGAGCATCAATGGCTAAATTTAATTACCCGACTAGTATAAGTATAGGTACCTACTGCTTATTAGAAATAGTTTAAACATCATTTATCTCATCTCAATCTGAATGCGTTACGTGATTACTAACAGGAGATGAATCATTGAGGTTGGAGACCGGTCATACCGTAACCATGAAGATATTGCATCTTCCATAGATCTTATTACGTTCACAAAAGGCCCAACATTGCTTCACGCAACCGCATTATCCTGGGTTTACTAGGTTTCAGACTAATTCAACAATGCGTTGTGGTCCCCAACGGGTTTCGGACAAGGTCTGTTTTCGCATGGTTATACATGTTGTCGTTGTTCTGCCGGCTGACTCACAGATAATCTGTGAAGAGGTGCGATAAAGCTGATTGAACTGATAGATATGTAGATATATATATATAACACTTTACATGTGTTTGGTATATTGACTGGACATAACATTAATAATCTGTTGATTTGGTATGCTATAATATCGTGATATCAGGGTCAAGAGCTTCGCCTATGCGAACGAAATTACATGAACTTCGGCAACCTCTTGAGTTAGGTCTATGGGTGTCAGTTCATCGGATGAGTAGTTTCGGAGAGTATGTTTGTAGTACGAGTACGTAGGAGGTACTACAAACTTGCTAGCCTACACCCGCTGACTTTAGTCTTTACCTCTATGATATTATAGATTTTTGGGTGGGATAATTCTGAAGAGTCATTTAACCGAAATATTTTTTCCGACTTTCATAATTCTGAAAATCTTGTTCCGCTGATGGAATTTCTGATTTTCAGGACATAACACTTACCTAACCTAACCTAAATATTTATATATTCCGTTTATCGGAAAATTACTATTCGAAACGAGAGAATTTTGGACATCTTAATGATATTACACAAGCATATCAAGGCCATAATTATATCCAGTTCGTCTTTCAACGACTTTATGTAATTAATCGACTACAAATGTTGCCCCCGTTACCACGTTTCATGTAACGTAACAGCGACATCTAGTGTTTCCACTTGTGACTAATTGGCCACGTGTCACGTGCCAGTGACACACATCTACCATTCCCCTGTATATGTCATATTGTGATTCTGACGACTCTTCAGTCCGTGACTCCATTACTGTGGAGTTCGTATTGTTCCTCCGAGTTCTGACACTTGACAAGCATGGTTCCATTATCTTGTGCAAGCTTGGCGATATTAGACTTTAATTGTGAGATACTAGAGTTTATTACCTGAGAATGTAACAATAGATGGGGAAACTAGACAATGTATAAGAAAAATGCTGCGACGTGGCGCATGGAGAGATTATTTTGTTTCAATTTTAAAATTGCAAGAATTTGAAGATTGATGTTCGTATTTCTCCATCTTTATTGAAGTTTCCTCGAGTCGTAGCAACATGTCTTGTAAGGTACAAATGACTACAGGGCCAAATGCGATTTGAACAGCACCGAGATCAGAAAAGAGAATCATCTGTCACTACCCCGCATACTTATACCTGGCGTCACCTTGCCACTCACATGCGCACATATTATATTGTCTCTCACGTATTATCCACCATTGTTTTTTGACCTAACTCTTCAAAAATGAGAAGCAACGTCAGACAAACCTACTCTTCAACAGCTCATACAAAATGTTATCAGTGAAGTAATAGTCATTTTACGTAATAACTTTATTACATTGCCGTTCAAAATCGTCCTTAATCCATCCACATACAGTCCAAATCTATTCTGCAGCCAAGCGAAAGTGGCTCGATATTTTGATGAAATTCGTTAGGTATTTCTACGCACGCGACGACAGGTGTGTGACACATTGCGTTCAGGCGAGGAAAAGCCTACTCGTATGATTACACGTAACGTGGAGGTACTTCAGGCGTTAATATGACAGACATACATATAATCACGCGGGTTTCCCGGAGGGGTTGGATGAAATTACGTATTTCTACTTGCAATGATCTTGACAAATGAGATGTTTTCAACTTTTTAGTCAGTTTTTATGATTCCTGTCTCCTTTTTACACATAATGTCTGTCAGACAGACTGCCTGACTGACTGTCTGCCGACCCGATTATTGATTTGAGGATTCGTTGTTTGACACCTAGAAATAAATGTAGGTCGCTCACTCTCACACATCCTTGGGATCTCTGGCGACCTTACTCACCAGTGGTGAGTTTATGAGTTACCATTACCACCATGGAGACATCACCACAATTGCCTTACCGAGCAAAGTTATAGTGTTATTATGGCTGCCGTCTTCTATAAAGCAGAGGTACTTTCCGTACTTTAATAAAACCATTAAGCGAAGTTCAGTCTTACACTGGACGGCCTGAATTGATGTTTGAACAAGCGATCAACCAGCCCAGCTAAAAGACACAAAAGGGCATTGTCCGTTTCGGCCAAATATCTGGCCGATTAAATTGTCCAATGCGGTTCACGCTTGACGACGCAATCACAAAGGTTGGGTGCAGGTCGAACCCTGAAAGCGAAAAGATATTAACGGCGATTAATTTATTGTACATTGTTGTAGTTTACTTGAACTGTGTCTTTACCGATTTGTTTCTATTTGCAGGTAAGTACAGCAGTTCGAATAGCGATGCTTCGATAATGTGATTCAGAATGAACAATATTATGGGCTGGTCTGAATATAATTTTTTAGCACCTACAAACTAGAGGTGAGGTACACACCGACATCAGCGACATCCGACAAATGCATGAGTTACACATGACTTATTGTTTCTGTCCAGTCGAGTTCTCCAATAACTATACCTATATAAAGGCAACCTTTAAAAATATCTGTACACAGTTTGGACATAAGACGCATGTGTAGGTATTTTTGAAAGGTTGGCTGTATAGATACGGAAAGCTCGACTGTACAGTCAGCATCATTTAGTAGCAGCCAGAGTAGCCAAATATATCGTAACACATGCAGACATGTTCCGGTACGTTTGGTTACTTTGGCCGGTACTAACTATATGATGCTGACTGTACCTACGTAAAAACTCGTTTTCAGGTAACATAAAGGTTGAAAAAACTTGTACGATGTCGATGGTCCTTAATCTAGTCCTATTATTGGAAGTCCGAAAATGTTCTTCATAAAATTTTACGCCACAATAATCGTTAGTCCTAATAATTATTATTCCTAACGATCGTAAGTCGCGACTCTACGCTCAGTACTACTCGAAGTCATAATGACAATAATCATACATTTCTCATATCCTAATATTGATTTTCATAACTTTTTTCATCATAACACTCACTTGTCCGTTTTATTTAAATTCATAATGACACTAGTCATACATTTTTTAATCCTAAATTTGTTTATCATAATATTTCTCATCATAAATGTTACTTGGCGTTATCGAAGTAAATAAACTTGTTTGTTTTTATCGCAAGGCACAAGATGAGGCCACAAGGCTCTAGCTAGACGCTAAGCAAGCCGCCTGTCTGTGCGGACGTAGCCTAAGGCAGATCCGTGTAGGTACGACGACGAGCGAAGCGAAGAGGAGTGTTAGTTGTACTGCGACCCTATGCGCGCGAGCCGAGCAAGCGAAGCGAGCGTGCCGCGGCAGCGGTCGGCGAAGCGCCAGAACAGATTTTTTTTATTTACTTAGCGAAAGTGTTTATTCATTAGGAAAAACAAAATTAGAGGTTATGTTCTTTAATAAGTGATATTTTTTACAATTTATTAATAAAGAATATAAGTATAAGATATGGTACAACAACAATAAAACTACAAAAATAACTATAACTAACTTAACCTATGGGGTATTTACACTATATTAGTTATTTTATATTAGGACTAAGAAATTTTTTAGGAAAACTGATCGTTATGACTTCCAATGATAGTTACAGAAATTTAGGAACAAACAAGTTAGGACGAAAAAAATTAGGACTAGCGATGATTATGACTACAATGCGTTAGTATAAAAAAAATAGGATCACGAATTTTATGGCAGCCAATATGGACCTGTACGTTGATGACGACAAAATCCAAGTACAGTCGACATCAGATATATCGGAGCAGCCAAAATGCTCACAAATATATGAACACGTCTTTATTGTCGAGGCATTAGAGACGTGTTCAGATATTTGTGAGCACTTTGGCGCTCCGATATATCTAATGGCGACTGTACAATTGACAAAAATCGCAATCTATGTTCAGAAGAGCAAATGTTGTCCGTCCACGTCCGTTCAAGGAACCTCCACGCGAAGAAGAATAACTGCAAATGTAACTAAAATAGATACATTTGATGCATATGATATTGATATTCATCTTCAGCCTCCTAGATAGCGTTATTCCCCGTTGTGCCTTAAACAAGCCCGGGATCGGCTTTGACATTTAATCCCAAGATTTGGCAAGACTTATAGTTTTACTAAAGCGACTGTCATCTGCTTAAGGTAGTTCGATCGCCATACAAAACGTCCCTCGACATTCGCAGACCAACGACGTGATATTTTAAGAATCCCATGTACCAATCTTTTATAAATCGGCCTCCCATTTGCGCGAAATTCCCGATTTCTAAGAATAAACTTGTATAAACAAGAATAATTTGATAATAATCGTTTTCGCAAAGTATCACGTGACAAACGAATTTCTCAAATTATTCCAGTTTATACAAATTTATTCTAGGAAAGGGGGAATTTCGCGCAAATGGGAAGCCAATTTATGAAAGATTGTTACATAAGGTTCTTCAAATATCACGCCGTTAGCCTGCGAATGTCAAAAGACACTTTGTATGGCGATCGAACCACCTTAACTTCCAACACAGAGGGAAAACTAGACATTGGGATTAGACCGGTTTCCTCACGATGTATTCCTTCACCGAAAAGCATATGATATATGATATTGATATTTATTTATCTCATAATATTCTTTTTTTGCCTCAAATTAGTAGGTAATTTATTTTCTACAGTATATACAAGATGATAACTAACATTAACTAAATTAAATTAAATCTAAGTTCAATCTAAAATGGCCCTCGAGGCATTGTACCGAGGATGCTGGCGGCATTTCCTCGCTGAATTGCAATGCTGATGCGTAGCGCGAGAAAACCGCCGGCTCTTCGGTCACCAGTTACGTCAACCAGACGTTTCGCGATTTCCGCAAATAACTTTTGCGCACTGGGACCCCACGGACCGAGGGTCTCGACGCCAAATGGTACAAAGTTGTACTCTCATAATATTACATTGCATTATAAACAAGATTAATGTGGATATCTTTAAGGATTAATCGTAAAGGGTAGTTGATAATAAAGAATTTTACGGCTTCATATATTTAGAACAATATTTAAGAAAACAACGCAAGTAAACTTACAAGCTTGACTAGACTCGTTCATCTCCTATTTTGGCTCATACAGACAAAGTGCCGTCATGGCGTCGCACAGGGACGCAGTTATGCGTTGGAATGCGATAAATATATCTTTATCCCCCTAACACATAGTGGCGAAGTGGCGTCCAATATTATGGGCCATGAGGACTGTGTGGAGCAGGTTTTATACTACACAAACTTTACGACTATAAGCGAAGGTGCATCAACCATCAGCGTAACCCAATGTAACACAGTCTGCAAGTCATCCGCGACTATTGAGCATAATGGACCATTCTAATGAGTTCCCTTACTTAAGTGAAGAAAATGTCTAGAGGAAAGAACCTTATTTGCTTTCGTTATTGCAAATGCTGAATGCCTCTGTTCAATCAATGTTTTACGCAAACTGACCATTAGTTCCGAATGTTTTAACAGCAGATCGAATGCGCGAGCGGTGGCAATCGATTCAAGGACACAGTAACAAAGAATTATTCTTAACTCTTTCAATGCTTAGCTAAATTACGCTGCACGCGGTAATTCGAATATTTACCGCTGTGTAACAATAATCCGTTGATAACCACGTAACCCGCGCTGAAAGGGCAAAAATATACCCTGAAGATGCTACAAACTATTAAAACCTTCGTTTCGCGTCTTACTGGTGGTCAATGACGTGAATTTGCATTTCACATTTATGAAAAATATAATTCAATATTAACTAAAGCAATATAAAACAAATAGTTACCTACAGTGGCTAATAGTGTTTTTATACTTGAACAAAAACATGAATTGATAATTATTTTAACGTAAAATAAATATCGTCGAATTTACGATACATACTCGTTCTTCGAAAGCACCGAAGACAACTAAGATATACCTAAGAAAATAAAATAAACCTGTTATTTAGTTTTCTCTTCGTCTATGAAAGGACATTTCAATTAATTATGTTCTATTTGTCTGAAAACTGAAGCCCTCGCAGAAACTCAACGCGCAATCACAATTAGGTGAGTACTGTCTTTTTCAGAAGAAAAGCCCTAAAGATAAGTGGTCGAACAAAAGAGGACTCTTGACTTGTCCATTGTCAGCCATTACAAAATTCTCGAAAACCATTTGGAGGGCTTTGTTAGATTCGGGATAAAAAATATTGAGCAATAGGCAAGTAAAACTTAGCGCAAAAATCGAAAGTGCGTGAAAGCGATAAAAAGGTATGTCCAATCAAGAAAAGAATTATTTAATGTTGGTGAACATTTTCTGAATTTGTTCCTTTCAATTCAATAGAAAATCAAATAAGAAAGGTTCGAAACATGTCGCCCGTAGTGACTTTGATACGTGATTGTAACTGTGTAGTAGTTATTATAAATATGTAAATAATTCAAAGTCTTGGAAAGTTGAAGTGAACATGTGAAATTGTCTGATATCACACAAATAGCGATACCCCGAGCAGTAACCAACAATATCGAATCGCGTCTCAATTGATTGAGTCTACCCCAATTAAGGGCACACTTCGGAGGCACTGGGTCGAGAAAATTGCGCAGAAATGATAAAAATAGACCCAAAGATAAAAATAAGCGTTAGTCGACATTCCACTTGGACCCGGAGTCGACTTGAAGACCCTTATAATACTGAAATAGTAAGGGATTGATACTTATGGGTCCTAAATAACTTTCGCCTTTGCACAACATTCTCTGGAAATCAATTGGTATTTGTTATACGTCGATCTGTTATTGCATGTTATGTTTGTTAGTTTTTACAACAGAGGAGAATAGAATACAGTTTGTACCTACAGATTCCATTGCTATTTTTGTAACTATTTGTCAAGGATATTAATTGGGAGAATCAATTAAGTGTGTGGTATCTTATTCTATTTTAAGCTTTCTTAAATAATATCCAATCCATGAAAGGTGTCAGACACGTAGCTCATAGATGACAATAGTTGGCAACTATGTAATGTAAAACTGTCATTCATACCATAGTAATATAATGTTTCCAGCTACTTTTTCTTGGGGAATATTTGTATTAAAGAATTACATTCTTGTTTTATATACCTATTCCGCCACACAGACAGATGCAATACATCTCAGATGCAATTATACCTGGCTTTTTTTTTCAAAAAGGCAAAAACGACGTTAGGATTCTTACTTATCATAATGTCTGACACCCACCTTTTTGTTCCCAATGACTCTTAAAGCCAAATCAAGCAGTTGTGATGACCTCATGTAGGTGTAGCGATTTACTTGGTTTGGTCTCTGACTCTCACAGGGACTGATATTCATATTTACTCTTCCACCTTACCAGTGTGAGTGCGACCTCCGGTTACTCGTATATGTTATCAATCTCGGGGTCAAGATTAAACTGGTGTTATGATGACGAGTTGAAATAAGTTGGGAATACTAGTATTGACTCACCGTTGCGTATTTGGTGCGAAACTTCGCCTCTCGCCTCAAGGTTGCGAAATTCACAAATTATCTATCCTTACGCGAATCCTTTTGTTTGTTTGATCAGTTTAATTGCAAACGATTTCGATTTGAGTGTCGAACATCTTAAAAGGCGCTCTAGAATTTGAAAATGTTATTTATCGCTATTAAGTCGTTTCGAGTTACCCAATAAATCGATTTGGTAAAATCATATTCTAGCGATTCTATCATTTTTGCCTATGTGTATTTGATACTAAGCTAATCAGCATGCTTGGTTATATACTGTAAATGTTTATTGTGAACTTATAAAAATAAATGAATGAATAAAATTTTTATTACGAATATAACTTTAGTCTTAAAATATTGCACTATTGATGGAAAGATAGTGGATGCCATTAAAGTACAATAAAAATATAGTTTTATTACTTGCAATGCATTGTTAACATTATGATACATACTTGAATTTATAGGTATCTTTCATCGATGTGAAAATCGAATCGCGTGCCCAATTTTCACGATTTTCTCATGAAACACTACGAATAAACATCAAAATGTATCGTAAATTAGCCTTCATAGACTGAAGCCATAACTCAGTTATCGTTGTATTATTTCGTACGATGTATTTACGGCCGCGGTGAAGGATCGAGGACGCTGTGGAAGTGATAGATGTTTCTAGAATTATTTGGAATGTTTATAAACCTAATGCTTTTAGGGGCGCTACTAACAATACCGTCAATACCAGGAACAATCGACTGTGGAATTATAATAGTACATTACGTACCTACGCTAGCTGCGGCTGTCAAACGGCGGTCGTGGGTTGGAATCCCGGCTCGTAACAATGAATTTTTCGGAACTTACGTCAGGCGCGGGACACTGCGCGATTTACGTTCATGCCGGGGCCCCAACGTTGGGGAACCGGCATGTACTTGTAGCGATGAACGTCGACGTCGTCGTCGACGACGTCAGAGGGCCATAAATCTTAATGTTTTGGCTGAGAAAAAAGCGCCTTTTGTAAAGATCAAAGGAGTGTCCCTTCTGTACTTGTACTATTATCTATTCTGTGCTTACGTACGGAATAATATTTTAGGTATATTTTACTGTTAGCGTTACGGTGAAGGAAAGGAAAAACCCTTTAGACGGTCGGTGACCACTTCTGCATTTCCGCACAGGTGCATTTGACCACTTCTAGATTTAACCACTTCTAGATTTGACCACTTCTGGATTTGACCACTTCTGATGATTACTTCTGATCTTAGAGATGTAACACAGAACTGACAACTCATCCACCAAATTCCTATCCGTCCTAGAACTTCCCACATAGCTGCCCACTTTCGGGAGATAAAGCATCTATACCATAAAAACTTGGCTGGAACATGGGTAGCTAAGGACTGCTGCCAAGTGTCGAGTCGAGGTGGATCGATCGAATTACCCTTGAAATTCTAGTCTGTTTGTGTTAGGGTTCTATCGTTTTAAACTTCACTGTTGAGTATCCAGTCCTCTTTATACGCATTACCCGACTGCCACAGAAGGAGGGTTTTGTGTATGTATGTATATATGTTTGTGCATGTGTCGTATGTCGCTGCTCAAAACTAGTGAAGGTGGCACTATTCAAAGCATATTGCCAGTCATTTTATGCGAGCAGTCTGTGGGTGAAATATACTCGTAGGGCTGTCAGTGCGCTGAGTGTCCAATACAACAACATCTTTAGGATGCTGATGCAGCTGCCCCGATTCTGTAGCGCGTCCGGAATGTTTGCGGAGAAGCGCACAGATGGTTTCCACGCGATCATCCGCAATAAAGTGGCATCCCAGCTCTGTCGCGCTCGGAGCAGCGGCAACAGCATCCCATACCCTGCCACCATCTATAATAAATGGAGGCAGATAATGCTTGGCCTATTAATTTAATGCTGTATTGTATAATTTGATTTATTGTAGCTATTTAATTTAGCAATTCGAATTAATGTAATGTAATAATCTTCGGTCTATTAAAAAAAAAACTTGACGGACTGCGGTCTAAACGGCTTGATGGATTTTGACATGTGAGCTTATGACCTGTCGTAGGATTACTATAATCGTGGAAGTTTAAAAAAAAGAAGTCGAGTTTGAAAAAAAAATGAACTCAATGGTTATTTTATTATACTCCCCTGTGCACGAGTTAACAAGCAACATAAAAGTCTGATTTCATTGCGTTGAAAGGGGAAACTTGACTCGAACAAAAATAACGGGTTTAAAGCCCAATATCTCGCAAACGGATCACTAAGTTGGAAAATGTGTTGAAGAAACCCATTATATTACACGCTATATATATCCAACGATACCACACACTATGGATTTAACGAGGAAAAAAATAAATATTCCAACGTCTAGGGGAGGAACGCTAAAAAAAGTTTTTACGGGATTTGTTTGTACAATTTTGACGGCGTGATTTGTTTTGTTTACATACCCATGGCGAATTATACTTGTCTATGTGTACTCGGCCGGCAACCCCTCTGTAGTAATGTACTATTGTAACTTATTTTGCGCTGCGAAAATCGCACTTCATATTTGAACAGAACTATGCAATAATATAAGCCTAGAGCATGCATAAGTGTAATCAAGTACAACAACACGCACGGAGTAATGAAAAAAGCAAAGACAAGTCATTTACACCTAACACTAATTAGCGATAATTGTTACGTCGCAGGTTCAATTTAATTTATAGGAATATCTACACGCTTGCGTGCAGAGCTATTCACAATCAGATTCGATGGCGCTCAACACTCGTTCCGAGGATAACTAGGCTTACTTGAGCCCGAGTTCTATTTATATTTTAAACCACATTCAAGTTTTCGGCCCGATCGTAGGTGGCCACACACTAAAGCATATGAAAACAACGCAACTTCTGTGTCGACAAAAACAAATGCTAGTGCCTCGCTCCGTCTCGACCCTTTCATCATCATTATCATATCAGCCGAAAGACGTCCACTGCTGGACATAGGGCTCCCCTAGCGACTTTACTCACTCACACAAAACTGCAAATCCAGCAGACATAGTCTTACTGTAAGACATACTTTTCCAGTTACGCTGCTCCAAATATGAGCGGATATCAATGTTATACTAGATTGCTAGTTGCCCAAGCGTTGTGAATTACAAATATGAAATTAACGAAGCGACGACACCGCATATTAACAGTGACAATCTGACCCTGAGGTATTATTTGGTTTTTAGAATATTTAAAGTACTTTTAGTAATAGCGCCTGGGGAGAGTTAACTTTTGATATAAATGCTCCAGAACGAAAGGCATTTTCTGCTTAAAGAATGGCATAAATTGATGACAGAGAAATTTCAGTTGGTTGGTTTAGGTTCGGAATCCTTATGCTTACGGAAAAAGATCTATGTCCCACGTCAGCAGTTAGTGTTGGCTAAAGATTTCTATCCTTGTTTATGTATGTGAATACAAATTCTGAAACAATAGCCGCCCGCGCGCTTCCTTCTCAGTTCTCCGTACCTATAACAGAGATGCCAGGTGGAGCCACTGGATAAAATACTGCCCTGTCCATTCTATATTTTTAATATTGGATGACTATTTCCGGAAATAACCCCCTATATACACAACCTCACAGACATTTCCTCTTCAAAATATTAGTATAAAAGACGTAAAAGTGTCTGTCGCAGCGAATGTAAATTTTTGATTTCTATCAACCCTGCCACGTTATTTAGAAATTACATTATGTACAAATATGAGTGTATTTCAAATAGTCGTTTAACACCATGAGGACGATCGTGAACGTTTAACCTCCAACCCCGCCGCAAACCGCAGTGTGACCTCAAGGCTATGCGATTAGGCGCAGTCACCCTTTCATTTATATTATAACATAATGGAATAATGCTCATTTATGCACAAGTACATTAGTACAGTCGAACTCCTTGGTTGGTAGTTTGTCGCGCGCCTCCTATGGAAGTTCAAACATAACGTTAATGCATCACGATACAAAAAAGGCCAAACTCTTTGTTTGACACTAGGCTGTACGTGATTATGAAAATGACATATAGACCACATATTACTCCATATGTTCCACGGTCCACATGTTCCACGGAAAGATGAGATAAATGTTCAGTCTGCGAAAAAAATGTAGTGAATAAATGTCTTCTTCCTATCTATCTTGAGATCAACATTGCACCGTGCTAAACACATTTAACGGCAATTTCGAACGACATGCATATGTACAAGATTAAGCCCTTGAAGTCCCAGTACTCAGCATTACTCAAGTAAATGCCAATCTTCCTCTCGAAGTATCCTTAAGACTGAAGGACGTGGTTTGGTGCATGCTAGCTTTTAGTGTAGCTCTCGTCACAAATAGAAATAGAAATAGAAATAGTTTATTCGTGACACATATACATAACTAAACAAATGTTATCGAGTCTGTCCAACGCGTACGCGTCCGTCCTTTACTCCTCTTCCCGACATGCGGCCAGTGAAAATAAAATGTACTAATGAAACATTATAATGGATACCTAATATATCACAACTCTGCGTTCTGCTGCACATATATGAGGCGACGGCGCGCGAGTTCTCTCGATTTTTCTCGCACTATCCGTCTCTTTCTTATTAGAACACTTAGTACAAGAGGTATATAGTGCGAGAAAAATCGAGAGTATGTCGCGGACGTCTGCTGTCGTGCTGGTCGATTGCGTCAAGTTCTATACCATTAGGTAGATCTAAATGTAATTTTCTGTATTGGGAAATGACAGTTGTGTTGCCGGGAACATTTCCGGTTGCCGGTACAGGAAACAAGACTGATATTTTCTTGGTCGTAATGGCAAAATGAAAGGCAATGAGAGGCGTCTGTCGGCTCAAAGTTACCGGCAACATTGCCTTTGTTGATGGCAACGTTGACGGCTGTTGATGGCAACGTTGACGGCTGTTGCTAGAAATTTTCCAATGTTCCGCTTCTCAGGATAGTCAGTATACTCAAAACAAGTATGACTTTGAACGTATAAACCTTCACCCTCACGCCTTAAATATTGAAGGTCTTCTTTGAACTCTGCGCGGTCGTTTGCATGTTGATGTTGACTCTTGTTTTATTTATTTGTCAAATAACGCCAATGCCGTGTGTATCTGTGAAGAGGTCAAGCACCGAGGCATTGATAGAAGTAATCTCTTCTTATTTTTTTCGTGAATTGTCCTTGTGTCCGATTGTGGTGTCCTTGTGCCGTGTTTCACCAAATGGCCACAACAACGGAGGGCCAGCGCTTGCCAATATTACGCTGAGTTGGGACTATTTCGTGTGTTGGTCATATTATTATGTATTTGTGTGTGTCCACGATTTGTTGTTATTTTCACGAATAAATATTTTATTTCTTTCTATTACGTAAGTAAAAAAGTCGTACCAATTATGGTATGAATTTTTGATTTAGTTCCATGTTCAGGTCGTAAAGATATGTTTACAATTGTGCACCTAATTCCATAGTAAGAAGGCCTAAATGTAGGTATACATGTTGTTGGCGTCGACTGTATGCAGGGTGTGACCTGTCAGAAGGGGTCAAATCCGCAATCTTTTCCAAGCAGTTTAGCCCTAAACAGGACAAATAAAATAAATCGAGGGTTGAAATGCGTTTCCACTGAATGGAGCAGAACAATGTTTTCTCTAAAAAAAAAATGCAAAAAGGGGATTGAAAAATGTGTGCATTTGAAGTCACGCTGCCGAGTATGGATAGGGGTTTTAACGTTCATAAACAAAGCTTCGGCTTGAAAACTTGAAAATAATGTATATAAAATGTGCTTGTTCTCATTGACATCATTGGAAACTCGGGTACATATTTGAGGTAAATATTTATCCTTGTCTCAATAATTTCACGATTTTCTTTCCGACCTTCAGAACTTAACATTAATTTCCCAATTTTCTAAACAACTCCAATCTCACTCCGTACCTTTGCCCAATTGATATAATTATGTCTTCAAAGTTACTGAATCAAACTTCGTATTCACATTAAATCTTAATTACCTGAACGTTAATTAATGTGAAATGAATATCCAAGTAAACGTATTGTGTATTAACTGAAAATGGAATCACATGAATTGGAGAATTTGATTTCATGCCATTTAGTCTCCTAGGTTAAACTTATATGTTATTCTGATTGCGAGTACTATCCTCCTAGACCGCTCATGATTTCGTTGATTTCGGAACATCTTCGAGACATCAAGAAAACCGCCGTCTCCTTGACGTAAAGGCTATATGTATACTTTGATTAAATTAGTGTTCAGTCCAAGGTCATACAATAGGAACGCACGTGCGTAGCCAGACGGGTGGGGGGGCTACCGCGAAACGTAAACGAACTTCCTTTGTGTATCTCCCTCTCTGTCACTCGATCTGGCAATTGCGACAGAAACGGAGAGACACAAACGAAGTTCGTTTTCGTTTCGAGGTTCAAACCCCAAAGAAATGCTCAAGATGTTATATTAACGAATGTTAGTGTAATTTCATGCACGTTTTTGTGGTATCATTTTCTTGAACCTCTTTCTGATATTAAAACTTGGCTACGCTCGGGTAGCAACATGATTTTTACTCGCAATAAACACAAATTGATCCGTAAATGGGCCCTTGGTTCATAAGGGTTGAGTGCACTTTGATTAGTGTTACGACAAAATATAGTGTATCCACCTGAAAATTTTATTATGATTTTAAAATAAGACTAAGTATTCGTATTACCATTTCAATAACTACCAACTTATGATCTCACGAACTCCTCTCTATAATATTGATATTATTTAAGTAAATAAAACCACGCCTGTGACTATGGTTATTTAATGATAAAGCACTTGTGTATACACAGCCGAACCTAGGCAACACCTTTGTTTTCAATTAGTCATATGTCATATCTCATGGCGATAAAAAAGTGTCAAGAGTCATGACAAGTCACCATTAAAAAATGTATTAGATACTAAAATGAATCACGTCTCACTAGAGTTTATATAGTGACTAATAGACGAATAAATGAGTGCCCATAGAAAATTCGACGTGTATCGTGTTACTCGTGTTGACATAAATATGAGTCGTTCTCTCAAAGAGACCTTAGTGCGATTGTTTGACGCTTACGCCGTTATTTTGTAGCATATTTTTAAAGTGAAAACTTCTTTAGCGGCGCTGGTACTTCATTGTTAACAGTATAAGGTCGTAACACATTTTCCGTAAATGCAAATTCCGTTTTGTTTTATCAAACTTTTATATTTTGCTGTTAGCCGATTCGACTTCATTCAAAACTGAACACTATTCGTAAGAGTATAAAGTCGTTAAACAGTTTTTGCAATTGCACATTCTGCAAATAAATTTTTAATTTTGTCCACGCGTCCTTTACCGTTTTGCTATTGAGAAAATTCGAATAGTTTGAATTTGGACGTTATTCCTAAAGAGATAAAGCTTTGAAAAATATTTGGCAGTGGCAAAAACAAATTGGTATTTTATTTCATCGTCTCCATCAATTTTGCTGAGTTAAGTAAATTCGAATAGTTCAAATTTGGACGTTATCCCCAAAGAGATAAAGCTTTGAAAAATATTTGGCAATGGCAAAAACAGATTGGTATTTTATTTCATCGTCTCCTTCATCAATTTTGCTGAGTTAACTTGAACTATAGCGTACTACTAATAAGGTTGTTATTAGATACATATTGGCACATAGGGGGAGGGAAGCGGGAGGAAGGGATTATTTTTGCAAAATTAAAATTATAAAACTTTTCACTTCTGCCGGCACTCCCGGAGTGCAACCCGGTCTTTTATCGTTCTTTTTTTTATTTCGAGTCGTCGCATTTGTACTGGGCTATCGTTCTTCTAATGTCTCTCTTTCCGATGGTGTGATACCTACATATGTGTTGCATGAGCAATTGTGCCCACGCTTTCTATGGGTATATAATAAACTCGTGGACCATAAAGTAGTTATCACTTTCTGGCACAATTTGACAGAAATGTAACGTGCCTTGTCTAATGCGTATCAAGTGAGCAACGAGACCATTTTCTGGTCGGTTTGTCTAGTTAATCACGTGGCATTCAATTTTGAGAGCAATCCCCGAACACAACTTCCAAATAATTGTAAGAGTACATAATGCTACGAACACGAAATCGCATAATAAGACTACAAGCATTCCCTGTTTCGTTCGCCCCCAACGGTCGGGCCACATCATGTCGGCTCGCTAACCGCGCGGAACCGTTCAGGCAACAGGTTTTAAACATAGTTTATATTTGCATAGACTTGCGCTGCTTGATAGAACGTGTTTTATATTGAACCCTACTTTTTGGGTTATAGACTGGTATTTTTTTAAAATCTGAATACTACACAGAGTCAGCAGTGAAAACAGCTACGTTGTGCTTAAAATAATATTTATTTATTTAATATAAATGTATTCATATAAACAATTACAAAACACAGTACAATAATGTATACGCTTGTTGTTCTCTGCCGACTGAATTATTGGAAGACGAGAGAGACGTGATTTTGAAAGATCAAATCACCCTTCAGCTCTTTGTTGTGCAAAACAAATGTCTCGATATTAATGCTAATATTCGATTGTGCCCTAAAGGAGCTCGGCGTCCGCTTTAGCACCTAATCCCAACATTTGGCATTTGAACTATTTTTACGAAAGCGACTACCATCTGACCTTGCAACCCAGAGGGAAAACTGGACCTTATTGAGATTAGACCGGGTTTCCTCACGATGTTTGTCTTCACCGAAAAGCCACTGTTAAATATGAAATGATATTTCGTGCATAAGTTTTTGAAAAAAACCTAGTGGTAGACAAAAAACATAAATACTTAATACGTTTTGTTTTTGTATTTGTTCTTTGTATCAAGTGGTTTACTTAGTAAGTATTAGACATGGGTCACTGTATCTTCTGTCTCTCTAGCACTGCAATCAATTCTAATAGATGGATAATACTCTATTTATTATTCTAACCTTTCTGATATGGTCTCGCGTTGGCTCTGACGCACACGCCGTGGGCGGGACCTGTATTGCAAACTTTGAATAACTGTTTTACAGAAAACATTTTAGGTCTTCCGAGTTTGCGACCCACGGCCGCTATTATTAGACTTCCATTATGCGAGCAAACTTGCTGAGAGTGTTTTAACGACGCGGGATTTTGTTGCCTTCAATTTGGCGTTCGGTAGGGTAAGGCTTCGGTAAATGGTCCTGCAAAACGTCTATATTTTAAAATCGATGTTATGTTGATTTCTGTATGAACTCTTGGAAAATGCTGAGATTAAGAAACAAGTTGTCTTTACTGTGTTTAATAGTTAAGGGGGTGCATTTGAACGTATCGCGTGCTTTGGAACACCGTTACTCTAGATTAAGAAACACTAAGGTCTGATTTTCAGATATATGATTCTTGGCTATATGATTGTTTATCTGATTCAATCGATACATGTTTGCCTAAAATATCCTCTATATAAAAAAAACGAAAATGATATCATAGCTCGCATCTTCAAAAACTGCGTAAAAATATTTGTAATCAGCTGATAATGCAGAGAAAGTGTATTTTTTTGGTATGATGGGAAACGTGTTAGTGAGAATCTGTCCCCTAAAGTATCAATAACTATTTGAAGTTACCTTATATAATGATATTTTTTCAAATAAAAGCGAAATCAATCATTAAATTGGTTTTAATTGTAAAATTAAGCTACATCGTGAAGGATAATGTTACGAGGTTCGGATCAAAAACCGGCCAAAAGCGATGACGTTATTAATATAAGCCCATACAGTATAAGTCTAGGTAGGGTTTGTTATTACATCAATCATGCCTTGAGGCATGTATGGCTTTGACGCCGATTGGCATCACTGGCCCTGAAAGTGTGCTTTTCAACTTAATTCGTTGACTTTATCTACTCGTGCACATCTTATTTATGGCAAGAATCGAGCTCAATGTAATTCAGGTCATTGGATACCCATTATGGCCACGTGCGTTCAAAAGGGGAAAATCAGTCGAGTCCGTGAAAAGAATCAAGGTTGCGATTAATCAACTCCCAGCCTGATACACTTATTTGGCAATAAATCAATTTGGCGCGCTTTGGAAACGGAGTGAAACTCTCGCTTAGCTCGTGATTGCGCGGGCGAACTCCGTAATGAAGATGCGGGCTTAATCAACCATGTGATTCTCTTAGGTAAACATTGGCGAACTTGTATCGATCTATACGGGGTGTTTCCGATCCCGAGGTACTTATGACGTTGACGATTGTAATTGTTTTTATTGTGGTAACAATGCGGGTTTTAAACTTCGTTTTTAGGATTACTTAAGCTGTATTTTGGGTCATACAGAGATTTAGGTTCGAGCCCCTTTAAATTGCTGTTTTAGTCATTGTCGCAGATGCCATTATGATTTTCGCTCCCTGCAATAAATTACTCTGGTTTTCCTGAAAGTTTCGTGGTTTGCGTAGAGGAAACTATGTAACAGCAAGCTAATTATAGCTTACCCAACTTGAACGCAATAAAGACTTAATCCACACCACAAGCCAGTACTTTACACCATTGTTCCCGTATCTATGCTGGAAACAAAAGCACTCACTACACATAGGAAACTGCAGAGGGTGTAACTTCTTAGAGTTCCCGAGGTTTTTATTACCTTTTCGAATTAAACCATCCAAATAGAAAAAGAGCGCTCGAACAATACGGGTTCACCTTTTAATCCTGCGTAGTGCAAAAAGGCTGATTTTCTGAGGTCTCTGCGTCTCTGTCGTTCTACGGTGAATGAAAGAGATGCAGCGCATGAGCTGCTTACTGAACTGTGCCAAGTCCTTAATACCGGCTTTGTAGGGATGGGTTGTTTATATACACCTATTTGTTTTGAGAGATAGTTTGGAATGGATTAATACAATGGAAGTTGCGTTTCAATGGCCGACATAATAGCTAAACCGCCGTAAAATATAAATGATATACAATCGTATGTGTCGAATTGTAATAGTTGTATTGTTATTGTGCATTAGCATTCAAATTCGATGTCAATATGCTGAAATGCGAATGTAAATATGTATCATCTTCTGAAAAAGTCTCGCTTGGAGGGTTTATTAAATACACTCATGGTGTCACATCTAACTTATACTTTAAGGTCATAGCTCACTAGAGCCACCCGTCGCCCGATCCTCACCGCCTCGCCTCGTAAATGTACTAACTACGGAGTTGATACGGAGTTGATATAGTGAGCGCATGCCCGTTTGCCCGTACAAATCCATATAAAGAATACCTAACCGCTCGAGGCGAGGCGGCGCGGGTCGGGTGACGGATGGCTCTAGTATGACCTTTAGATTAGACTTTCGCGCTGTGTACACAGAAATTAAATATAAATAACATTATTTTAATAGATTGAAGTTCTATGCTGTCCAGACATCCTGCTTTCCCTCTGCTCTCCTCTACAGGTCGCATTTCTCAACCGATTCTCGTGAAATTTTGTGAGCAGGTTCGTTTATTACAAAAAAAACTGGCTTCTCGAGCACACATTTTATAGCTTCGAGGATTTTTTGAGTGTCAAACCGTAGCTTGTAGTTTGACATTTATTTTATTATTTTTACATTTCTTATTGACTTTATTATTATCTTATATGCACTATAATAACATGTGATATTATCAATATCGCAGAAAATTATTATGATTATAGTCGAATCACTTTTTCGGTTTTTTTTGTAAAGCCTGGCTTACTTGTTCAACGGCTCACAGAGCCGCTAGTGACTAGAAGAAGCTTGACCCTGCAGCTGGTGACATAAGCTGATGCGTTCACTAATTAAGTATAAGGTAAAATTTAAGAGACTAATTAAAACTTGGATAAGAGCAAAGACAGCGTAGCGACAAGAAATTTGTAGAAAATACAAGTGAATCCTCAACGTTCACCACTTGAATTAGAATTTATAATAAATTGCCGGAAATTATTAAGTCTTTAGATGGGCCTAAAACTTAAGGACTGGTTAATTTGCAAATGTTTTTATGTTTTGAACGAATATTTCTTGGGATGTAAATTCTATATTTTAAATGTATTATTTATATTGTACGTCCGAAATGGGCAGACTGTTGAGACTTATCATTTTATGACATGTTATGTACCCAGCTTTGACAATAAATTATATCTTATCGTAAGTTACATAATTTATCCTGAATTTATCCCACCCACCATATAATAGTGGGTGGACACGGCGCCATTTTCCAGATTTTGCAGATCGGTTAGTCAGTAGGTAATGAACTAATCTCGTTAATGTTAATCTTAATCTGTTCTCGAATATATTTTCGTTTGATAGTATCCCTAAAAAAATAAGCAGCATATTGTATAGTGACTCTGTAAGCTGTAGACCGCGCGAGTCTTTTTTTAAATAAAAAAATCTTGAAATTTAATTGACGAGTAACATAATGGAACCTGCTCACAAAATTTCACGACGTTCGCGGTTGAGAAATGCGACCAGGGCTGTTATTTGCTACGCGCTAATGCGGCTCACCCCGCCGGTCACCCGTCACAAAACTAGACCTCTACCTACGCTTAGTTACTACGCATCAGGGTGTCAAGATATACTTCTGGTTGGGCGTTGACGTGAGCTTAAAACAAGTGACATAATAGGGAAGCTGTATAGGAGTAGAACAGCTAGACATCTGCCCGGCGTCGGACAGACAGACGAAAGCATTTTTTCCCGAACTCAAACGAAGAACTGCCCGCGTTACTGGCTCGTTCAATAAACCTCGTTCTTATTCTATTATGTTCTTTTCAGGTACGTTTCCACGGGATTCCGAATGATCGAGCGGTGAGCCCGCACTCCGTTGAATTCTGTAAGTGTTTGCGTGTGTGTGTGTTTAAATCAAACAAAAGATAGATTGTTATTTGTCAATCCGTATGCAAATTGGATTACTTATCTGTATAAGATTAGATATCAGTTGTGCAATCTTTTGTTTTAATTCGAGTTTATTCATTGATACGAACGTGTGAAAATACAGTGAAGTGTTAGTGAATACAATTCTAATTTTACGATTTAATGTTTCTCTAGGACCTAGAGTCTAGGTAAAGGTAAAGTAACATATTCATATTTTTACTACTCTTGACCTTTTTTTAATTTAATTTTGGAATATACTTTGCGGTGTTTTTTCATGCCTTAGCTATGGATTTACATTCATATACATATATAACTATATCTGATGAGCTCGCCTTAGTACATAATAATACTTACGTACCCTTATTTTAAATATTTTTATCTCCGTCATAAATCATAGGTATCTCTACTCACCTATTGGCATACCGAGTTGACGGATGAATCAACAGTTGTCGCTAAAGCTTGTCAATTCTTGTCAGTAATCGCATTTATCATAGCTCCATTGACAATAAATTACAAGTTTTATGATGAAAGTTTATCAAACAGCAAGTCGGCTTGAAATAAGGGTTTGGAGAATTCTAATATACTTGTAATAAAAGCAGTCCTAATTAAAAATTACCGGTAAACATTAAATATGACGCCGACAGCAGTCATCTCATAGCTATACAAACAGATGTAACTAACAGTTCTTTATGGATGGTTTGAAATAACGTCAGTTTTAGAGATGTTGCTCTTGCGCACTAGATTTGGAAAGGAAGCTTTAAAATCGTCAGCCATACTGCCAACTGGTGATTGATTTAATTAGACCAACACAGACATCTTACTAATGGAGCGAGCGAGCGAAGCGAACGAAGCTCTCCATTTTAGCTTGGGCAAAATTCTTACGAATGTCCAGCTATTCTCCTCTCCTCTACAGGTCGCATTGCTCAACCGATTCTTGTGAAATTTTGTGAGCAGGTACAAAACTTACATAGATTTTTTTTGTTGAATCAACTTTTCGAAATGATAAAAAAGGACATGCTCAGAGTATTATAAATGTGAAATGATGAAATTCGTATAATTAAGCTTGCAGAAACTAACGAGGATGAAACTTGATACACAGTTGAAATTGGGGATGGAAGTAATTCTGACTGTCAGAATCTGACACAATCTTTCGACATTTATAACCGAAAAATCATCTTTCGTTTGCTCTAAACCTGCCATCAAGAGAAACGAAACCGCTTATTCGGCAGTAAGGCACGGTTATGTTGTATCAGCCGCCATAAAATTTGATGTAAGCCATTTCACGGAGAATAATATAAATTACCTTTTATCTCGGATATTTTTATGTATCCGTGTGAATTGCGAAACATTATGGCATTCAAGTAAATGAGAAAGTTACGAGTGATTATTTATATTTATTGTTGAGGTATGATTGTATGCAATTCGAAACGTGTCTGTTGGTATAATTTTAACAGTATAAATTTAGTATACCAATATATACTCTATAGTCTATACTAATATTATATAGCTGGCGACTTTCTCGCGCAACGCATAGCAATTGCACTTCAGCGGGGAAATGCCGCGAGCATCCTCAGGTCAATATCTCGGTGACCTTTTTAGGATTCCGTACAAAAACAAGTGAAAACGGAACCCTTATTGGATCACTTCCTTGTCCGCCAAATTAAAACCAAAATTGCGGAAAAAATATTTTAATTTACAATTTATATACTCGTATGTAGATAATCATCTTGGATATACGTTAGAAAATGTAAAAGATGTTAGATAGAGGAAAAGTCGGTGTTACTGTAGCGTTGGAAGTTAACATGTAGACAATAATCATACGACTTAAAAAAATCAAAATCAACTACACGGGTTAAGCTAATATATACCTAATAAATTAATTTTAATCCTAAACTGCCTATTTAGGATCTAAATTAACCCTTTACAAACTTAAACAATTACTCTCCGCTGTAATAATCTACCTTCGCATACCTGTTAAAGATGTAGCCAAGCTCAGAAGTTCTCAATTTAATTTTCCTAACGAGTATGTAGTCGGCTTCGCTGGTGGACTAATTAACTAAAACATGGAACCTGTCTGAAGTCGAGCCCTTACTGAAGTCAATGTACGCTAACTTTATATGACTGGGAATGTGTCCTGCCTTTTCGCTGAATTTCATATAAATATTTCATTAGCCAAAATGCCTTTGTTCCCTGCAACCGCATTATTTTAAGGATTGTTATAAATCAAACAGAAGAAGAATATAGAAGAAGAAGAACGCAGGCCGCGCGATTCTCACCAATTAGAAAGGGACGGGTTATCTCGCGCGCGAGATAACTCGCGCGCTATCTTGTGCTAGCCGTGTTGCTTCCATGAATTTGATCTGATAGTGGAGCCAGAACGGGCTTCAATGAAGAATACTGAGGCATATACTAGGTACCTACATGTTTTTATATTAAGTAAATTTTTAAAAAGGTGGATCTCAAATCTCCGGAATCTTTTATTTTTAATGTATATTTCCCGATTACTCGAAGGAGGGAACTCTTGAAATATTATAGGCACACTTCAAGCGGATTGAATTGAAGTCGGTTAAAATACACTGCTGCACATTACATTTTTCGTACCTACTCTACATAATACATCCACGTTTTCGACCGGTAGATATTCGCTTCCGTGTAAATCCTCATTAAACCCGTAATCCGGCTCAGTCCGGTTTGACCCGGTCCGGGAATCCGGCGCTAGTAACCGGGTGATGAAAGGCTGTTTGCTTTGGATGGAAGCGGGCATTTCCACTAATGTAAAGTGGTGATAAGGGCGTGGTAGCTTTTATTTTCATCCTGCAAATATAGGTACGTCGTATAGACCTTTTCTATTTCTACTTTAATTTTCTAAAGATTTCTGAACTTATTTTATAAATGTCCTGTTTACTGGATTTGTATTCTAAAAGACGTTCATCCATACTTCCAAGCTAATACTAAAATATTTTAAATGCGAAAGTGTGTCTGTCTGTCTGTCGCCTCTTCACGCTTAAACCGCTGATGCCGCTGAAAAGTGTTTTTAATTACGACGTTGCCACTACTTAGCAGTAGTTATTTATATATCAGTTATTTTGTTAAAAAAGTGGAAAGAAGAGCTTTTTGTAAAATTATAAGAGCTTCAACCTATGTTTACATACTTACTGGTCTTGGAGAGCTTCAGGTGTTCGTAATTTTATTTATTTATTCCAAGCCTCGTCAACATAATGCGTTTATAAACGCCAAGACCATCGCATTTTCTCCCGCCTAAAGTATAAAAAGTACAGAAATAAGTGACTTCTGAAGTAGGTACCTAATTCTATTATTTAAATTGTACAAGAAGCAAAAATTGTGCTTTATTGTTCATAAAATAATAGAAGAGAAGATACTCGTAAATGGGAAGACAAAGAGAGACCAAGAAGATCTTTTACTTACTAAATCAAGAAAAAAGTTAACAGCGTCTTATCCGGATGGCAAAAAGAAAGCTCAGAATGGAGAGGAATGGAAATTGCTGCACCGACAAGAGCTGAGCTCTTGAATATATGATGAGGGTGATGATTGTTTCAATAAAGGTTGTATGTTTGTATGCCCGATCGATTCTGCATTTATTGGACTGTAATAGACATGCAGACTGACGTTGATTATTCAAATAATAATGTGTCATTGAATAGCGTCGAGTCTGACTCCCATTAGAATAAAACTGTCTACAATCTTGTTATGTAGGTAGATAGCTTCTGGTCATATACGTTAAATACCTCTGAAATAATAAATTTATTACGCAATCGTCATTATTTAGGCTTGCAAGAATCGTCGCGGCGGTCGCGTCACTCCTCTCTCCAGCCAGCGTTCTTAGACACATCGCTCTCTATTCCAAAAGAACGTATATCTATGAGACATTCCAATAAAGGGACGACTTTTTGAAGTTACACGGCAGCTCCTCGCGTCTATATCTCAAAGGGACCTTGTTTACCGTCTGCGGAGACTTCTCAAAAGCTGAGATATTCTGTCTCTTTGATATACACCTGGTTTTAATGAGACGTGACGGAGCACCTTATTTTTTATGTCTTATGATAAAATTCTCCGTTTCTTGGTTACTGGAGACTGGAAGCTCTTTGATGTGTACTGATGTTTGTTTAGTCTGTCGTTCGTAATTTAGTAAAACGGGCACATGACGTTAACATACCGAGTTGGTTTTTAATGATAGAAGATTGTTTAGTTTAATAATTTATGTATCCGACACGGATTGAAACAGAACATTTTCACGTAGTGAGAGTGAAAGTTACATGTATATAGACAGGCAAGTTTTTGGAGAACAAAAGACGATATAGTGTTAGCAAATGAAATATGTGGGTAAGAATGATTGACAGTTCAGGGTAAACCTGGAACACAATGGAGTAATTGATATTATAGTGTTATTTAAATGATGTTATATTATGATTCTTATATATTTCTAACTAATAATTAACTCTTTAAATATTATTGAGTATAAAATCTAGGTATTTCAATAAGAAAATAATTAATTCCTAACCGGTCACACAGATAAACTTACATCTAAGGGTTTGCCCGCACGAGTAACTTTTTTCGTCGGCGACAATAAATCTGTCTCTTTTGCACGCTCGAAGTGAGATAAAGAGAGATGTAATCTCGCGGCGACAAAATTTTGTTCGAGCGCTCATACTCTAAGTGTTACTCAATTAAATTCCTATTTGAATGAATAGTCAAGGAGGTATTATTCACGGGACCTGTTGTTCCAGAAATACGCGTTTATCAACAATAGTGACTAGGGTTGAGAAAGGTATGCTTCGGTGGTTTGGGCATGTTGAGAATATGTGTGAATGTAACTAAGAGGATTTATATGTATGGGAGATAGATGGCAGGGTTGGAAGGGGGTGACCAAAGCTATCTTGACCAAATTTTTGCCATGGTAAATAAAAGCCAGATGGGAAGTACTCGTAACCGACGAGATATGTACGGATCTATATCTGAATCCCTAACGTTTTTTAACCTATTTTTGCATTCACTAAAGTTTTATGTCATAATGATCATTTGTCCTAACACTCATATGCCCTATCTTTAGTTTTCCTAACATCGTATGGATGATTTTTGCCCCCATAATGTTTTATTTCGTAACGTCACTTGCCACATTGATCATTCATCCTAACGTTATGTGCCATAATATCCATGTATCATAATTATCAGTAAGCCTAATGATTATTTGTCCTCATGATTATTTTCCCTATTAATGATTAGATAAACCTACTATTCTGCCTAACGAATGAATTTTGTTTGTATATGTGTGCGTGAGCGTGTGCTAAACTTGAAGAAGCTTGGTTTTGCTTGTATATGGTTTGGCTTCACTTGACTGTTCGTAACGCTCCGTCTGGTACAATACAAAGTTGCTTCCCGCTGTCTGTCCCCATGTATGCTTAGATCTTTAAAACTAACGCAACTTTGATGCGTTTTTTTTAAAATAGATAGCGTTATTCAAGATGAAGGTTTATAAATATGTATAATATAGTACCTGTGCGAACCCGGGGCGGGTCGCTAGTACTTATATACTAAAAACATGTGCACACTGACGGTTCTGGCTCACGGTTCTTCGATGTTGTCTTACTAAATCGAACGCCACATTCGTCTAAGTTGAACGAGCGAGCGAAGCGAACGAAGTCCTCCGTTTCAGCTTGGGCCAAAATTCTTTCGTGTGTGCGGATGTCAATTCGTCCGGTTGTTTTTATTTTATTTTATACAACGACGTCGGCAAACAAAACTTTGCTGGTTTCGGCATGTCAGCAATCACGCCATGACACTTTATACGCTTAATGTAATTTGATACGGACTTAGCATCCATACAAAATAAGTGTTCTAATTACATTTAACCTAATCGTGCTGTATCAAAACTTTATTTTTACTCTGTGATTTAAGTACGTTTGTAACTGTTACTAAATACTAAGTATTCAGATAACTCATCAAGAGAGCTTAAACACTTTCAAAGCGTGGAATTTCAGTCGAAAATCAGGAGTTTTCTTTTAGTTGCGTATATTTTGATGCCAACAGTAGGAGTGAAACTGTTCCATTTTTTGGCCAACTACGGCAAAGCCGAAAACAGTCTGTTTGTATAAATACATGTGTTCCGCCGTAGCATTTAAAATACTGAACCGATTTTGATAAATCAGATTTCAATCGATATTCGAATAAAATGTATGCGGGTGACAACTGTACTACTCCACGTATGTTTTGTATGAAAATAAGTTACTTTTCTGTAGTCAGGTTACTGCTTCTCGGACTGTGCCTTCATCATCCTCCTAGCGTTATTCCCGGTAATGCCCCTAAAGGAGCCCGGGGTCCGCATTGACAACTAATCCCAAGATTTGGCATAGCCACTAGTTTTACGAAAGCGACTGCCATCTGACCTTCCAACCCACAGGGAAAACTAGACCCTATTGGTATTAGACCGGTTTCCTCACGATGTTTTCCTTCACCGAAAAGCTAACGGTAAATATTCCGTACATAAATTCCGAAAAACTCATTGGTACGAGCCGGGATTCGGACCCACGACCGCCGCTTGACAGCCGCATGCCTTGACCACTAGGCTACCGTAGCTCTTTGGACTGTTGCTTGTTACCGATTTTTTTTAATTTCTACGGAACTCAGTACCGTGTCCACCCCAAAAACGGGAATACAAATCCTGTTCATACAGAAGCTGCGAAAACACGGTCTCTCCTTGGACGCCTCAGTTAAAAATAAACGTGCCTTTTCATACACTCGAGACCCAGTGCTGACGTCACACCATAAAGTCACTCGTAAGGACGCAAGTAGCCTGCACAAGTTGTTCAGCCGGCGTCAAAGATATGTATACATTTATTTCCTTATTGGATTGCAATAAGATCCAAAAGCGTAAACATATATTTGGCGTCGACTGCTCAAGGAGCTGACCTTACGTGCAATAGCCATTGTGTCAAGTGTCGGCCTTTCGGAGTACGGTGTGATAAAATGAATACAAGATGTAATCGTTTTGGTGTCGGACGGTTTACAAAATTGTAATTGGATTTGGAATCTTCTGATTTCGGTGGTAAAGTTGCATTTTGAACGGTTTCTTTGATACAACTCGGCGAACTTGAATAACGTAGAGAGTAATAGAATAGAATCCATGCAGGTATTCACACAGTTATTATTAATTTTTGTATGCAAGTTCGTTAATTCAGAGTTTTTTTGCCGATTTAATTTCAGATTCTTGAAGTGAAAACTTCTTTAACGGCGCTGTGCACTTTTCGGGATGGGAAAAAATTATTAAACTCGCGACAGGTGTAGGAGCGTAGGATTTAAGGCCTCCGCCCACCGGACGCGTGTCGTGCGCGGCGCGTGTGCTGCGCGGCACACGCGCAAGTTGTAAAGTATTGAAACTACACTTCAAGCACACATCGAACGCGGCACACGCGCGGCACACGAGCGGCACACGCGCAGCACACGCGCAGCACCCGCGCGGCAGCCGCGCTGCACACGCGTTGCTACACGCCGCCCGCTTCCGGTGTGAATATACCGCTTCAAACGCGCCCGACACGCGCAGCTCACGCGCAGCACACGCGTCCGGCGGGTGGAGGCCTTAAGTGTTACCAGGGTGCACAACGTTAATATTCAAGTTTTCACTTCTGCCGGCACTCCCGGAGTGCAACCCGGTCTTTTTTTAACTAGTTTATATAACCACGTGGGACCCTCTCAACGTGATTTATGTATTTGCACTATCCGTATTGTTAACTAACTACCGAGCCGGTGAATTCGGACATGCTACAAAAAGAGAATTGAGATTTCTGGCACGCCTAAACACGCCCGGGCCGGTTTCTAAGTTCTTTCCCAATCATGTTTTTCTCGAGAAATGAAAAGGGATGCTCGAGATAAACATAAAGGACTCATACTTGCGGAAGAAGGAGGTATTGAGAAATTGGTTATTCTTTATATAAATAATCTGGAAAGCTATGAGCAATGAGCATACGCATCAATAGAAAATGTAAACAAAAACCATCGTCTTGTATTTCTCGTGACTTGATTCGTTATTTGTACTGCTTACGTTATTGTTAATGCTAGAAACAAGAATATATATACAGTATTTATCAATAGTAAAAATAAACTAATTTTACGTTAAGTAGGTAAGTACTTATAATTATAAATAATACCTACGAAAATACTCTGGAAAAGCTGAAAGTAATTTTTGATTATTAAATACACGAAAATAAGAAAGGATGCTTTTTGAATGACCATTGAAACTGTTGACATTTGATTTCACTACGAGTCAAATACCGTATTTTAAATATAGGTAAGTAAGTGAGGGATACTAAATGAAACTGCATTTATTTTCGCACTTAAAGAGGAAAACCACTGAAGTGTACAAAGAAGTGAAGTCAGTTATTTCCATGTTTCATATTACTACATAAATACTTTTAATTGCTATTTCCTTTTTACCGTAATGAATGAATGACGCATGGTTCAAAAGTAGCTAACTTGTACCCTGTCGCAGTAACATCACGATAGGTACTACACCAGTTTATATACTAATATATAATAGCTTAATTTTGATAAGGTACTAAAATGGCTGGCATGGCGTCATGTTATAGTAGTGCGTTTTATTACACGAATTTGTGTTTCGCATTATGTAACAATACAACAATGTTGGTTACACGAAACGTTACTAAAAATAACACGAGTAATGACATGATTGTGTGTCAGAGGGCAATTCAGTTTGGCTGTAAATAATCAAAATAATTTCAGTTTAAGTTTTCCGAAAGTTTACGAAAAATCTTAGTTTCCTCTGTTAAATTCAAATTTTACTTTGCACAATTGAGTAGGACAAGTAGGCAAAACTAAACAAACATGCTTGTAACTATTCAAAGAAAAACAATCGATCTCGATATATTATTATATGTTATAATGCATAATGTAATTTATAATGTAATGAATAGTAGGTAAAACTAAACAAACATACTTGTAACTATTTAAAGAAAAACAATTTTATGACTTACATGGTTAAAAAATCGATCTCGATTTAATTGTAATTTATAATGTAATGAATATTGTAATTAATCTTATAATTTCCGACACAGTTTATATTGTTAAGGAATCAATTGATTTGTTTTGATATCCAACGTATATTAGATAATTACAAATCACAAACCTGGGTTTTGTTGTCATACAGCCGAGCCGGGTAAAGAGGAATATTATTTTCGTTACTTGTTTCCCAAATTAATCCGAAATGTAAGTTATATACCTGACCCCATTTTATGCTCGGCATATCATATGTTAATGTAACCATGTCGCCGAAATTACACCCACACAAGTATTCTGAAAAGCACATTTCCGCATCGCAATATGGCGCTTAAATAATAAATAACTCGAGTATTTATAAAAAGGCTGTTATCTCCCTTGGACAGGAGAAACCACTTAGTTGGCTCTGGGTTATGAAACGTTTCTGAAACGAAAGGAACAACACTAGATGGAATAATATATATAATGACAACTATATTCATTGTCTCCTAAGACCCAAATTTGAATGACCGTGTTACCTTTTTACGAAGACACAAAAACTGAAAACATTTGCATAAAAGATTATTAGTTAAATAGACTGGATTTCCGTATTTTCTCCTGACTGTATGTGTAGGTCAGTGGTGTTGCGCCCATAGAACTTATATTCCCACCGACTTTTCTATTTTATATGACAATTAAAAGGCATAATGGTCCTTATATGCTTCGCTTTTAAATAAAAAGTGAAGCAAATTAGGTATCTGGTTTACCTACGGTTCTGTATAACGCGGCGCAGATAAAGTAGGTGCTAAAGGCTACAGAGCTCACAAATACGGTCGGAATCGTTTTCTGCATAACAATAAACTTTGGTGCGACATATGAAGGTCAGCTTAAAGTAACTGTTAAAAACTTTTAAGTTACGTGGTAGCCGACTGTCTCTGGTCTTAGCTCTAGAATGCCTGGGCAGCCGTATTTTTATTTTTGTATATAGACAGAGCCAACCGTCCACCCATTTTTTGATCCATTTTTGAGCAGAAGACACACACTTCACTCACAGAATTCACAGATCGTACAGAAGCGAAAACTGTGAAAAGAAACGAAAGATATCAATGATAGTTGACTATTGAATAATGAATACATGCTCGTAGTTGTACCTAGAAAGCTGCCATTAAGCCAGATTCGTACAAAAAGTTATTTCCGTCGCTTTTAACTGAGCGGCCTAGTTTGCTATCCCTTCAAGAAAGGCAAAGTTAGTTCTATTGATGTTCGACGCCTATCTGACTTCCGATTTCTATAGAGGAAAAACTAGTGCAATAAGAATAAGGCATCTATGTAGTCCTATTGTGGTCCTATTACCGCAGAGTTACCTATATCAGAACTACTAAGATATATACAAACAAAGTCGATTTAGTTACACCATTTATATTTTTTGATTTTATTTCCACCCCGAATAGCAGAATAGCTTTTAAAACATGTCTTGAATTGCAAAAAAATATACTTACATTTTGTATGGTAATTCGCGTAACAATTTGATAAATATTTCATTAAAATAGTAAGGCACAATGTTACACAAATCGAATTAGTCCTATAGTCGGCTCAATAAGACTGGTGGTAAGAGTGTGTACTAGATGACGATAAATACATGGAAAACATCCAAGACTCGGAAACACCCATGTAGGTCCATTTCGTGACAAACGTAATGTGTTATTTTAATTAATAACGTTTTTTCTGTATTGTTTCAATTGATTGACACGAATAAATGTATGAATTTGTATTTGAGAAACAGATTCATGCTCACCAAACAAATATTTTTCCTTACCGGGATTCGAAGACAGGACCTTCACCTTCGTCAGGGCTACCTACTAGACTAAACTATGGTTGTTAAATTTTAAATAAATGTAGCTGATTCGAATTTCATGACTATATTACCCGTGTTTCTAAAATTTATAATGAAGAGGAGCAAATCAGGAATAAAATTTTGACTCCTCACTTCTGGTATAGACCACCTCAAAGAACCCTCAATCGCCAGGAAGTCCGGACCGGAAAGCATCAATTGCCGGTTAATTATTTTTGAATTTCAGAACGTCAGCACGCACGGGTGTTCATATTGATGATTCGATGTGCATACGACACGACGCATTTTGAGCCGATGCATATTCATAGGTGATCGCGCTCGTATCCTGTGCGGAAATATTAACTTTGCTGTAGGCGATGTGGAAATTGCCGGTGAGAAAAATGGACTGGAAACTGTTGGCTTTTCATATTTTTTATCCTCAAAGAAAACGAGGAGTGTTATAAGTTTAACATGTCAATGTGTTTTAAATCGAATGTCATGTCATGTCTGTCGCGATTTTTCTACCTACCTATGGCCTCATTGGTGGGGCGATTGGCGACGCGCCTGCGATTTCATTACAACTTGGGCGACTTGATGATTGAAGATCGCCGACGCGTCGCTAATAATCGCTGTACCAGTGCGGCCCCGGCCTTCTAAACATCCCGACAGACATGACTTCCGTTTTGTTGGGCCGGCAGACTCGGGAGTGTTATATTGTTTTATACATGTTGTTACTACTTGATCAGTTTAGCTTTTTAAGCGTAAATAGATAACAAACTAGACGGCATAAACACATTCGCAATATTATAATGAACTGACACGTAGAAGTAGGTAGAAGTCACTTATAAATTCTATTTCGGATTAGAACCCAATGTCAGTTCGACGTTCAGATCAAAAGGTTCGGAGTGGAAAACATTCAACACGTGACTATGTTCCGCTATTTTGCGAAAACCGTCGTATTCCTTTCTCAAGAGTTGAGTAGGGCATGTAAACGATATTTACTGTCCATAGATTTTGTTGTTGTTTACCATTCGATTATTAGTCTGGTAAACAGTAAGCAACTTAGATTGTCTCGCTCCGTAATAGCTGAACAAGAGCCGTACTACATGTCTAACTTCGTTCTCCTACTGTTAGTCTTAATGTTATTGCTGCCTGGCAACAAAGGTTTGCTTATTCAATGTGCAAAACCGCTGCCCATCAATATATTTTTCTTTTCTTCAGTATTTTTATCCAGCATTATATAAATCTTCGGTCCCGTGTTAATTTTAATTTATCCAGTTGTGATTCGCGGTCTTCTTTGATATCGTCAACCCATAGAGCTAGTTTCATCAAATGGTTTTAAATGTACCTTACTAACTCGCTTTGGCCCCTGAATCTAAATTGACTTGTAAGTTTGATCAACTACTCAAACTAATATCGGAACCGCCGCGTGATTTCGGTGCCGAAGTTTCGAGCATTGCCTTGGGTTATTTGATCTGGTAGTAAATTACTGTGTACAAATTTCAGGAAACAATGGAATTTCGTCGTTATACTCACCAGAACTATGCTGGATATAATAAGATGAATTCTTACCAAATATTGATTTCGTGATTTAAGTAACTGTTATTATAGCCCAAGCACTTTATTTTCATTAGTATGGAAAAAAAAGGAAATTTGGAAATAATTCATAACAGCAGCTTTTTTGTGTGTAACTGATATATTATCATTTTAGTAATTACCTTGACTCAAAATCCACCAAAATATCAGTCATCAAAACAAAACGATATTTAACCAATTCCTGAAAAAAGAGGAAAAATATTAATAGATATATTATTTTTTGTTTTGGTTAATTTACAGGAGCTCTTCAAGAATAATAAATAAATCACACAAAAAACATAATGGATGTGTCATTTATTTTTATATAATTACTTCCCGATGGAAATAATGGTGGATTCTTGGATAAGGCATCTTAGAATAACATTTGAAAACTAAACAAACAAAAAAAACGCTGTTATAAATTAATGTTTGAAAAAAACGTAATTTTCCTGGGGTATTACTGGATTCGACCAAGAAGAGATAAAGACCGAATCTAAGGTAAAAGTCTAGTTTATATATACTTATCTCGGGATGAGAACAATTCTTTGTTGGATAAACCTGAATGTGTATTTTCCCAACAAAGAATTGTGCTTATTCCGATACCAACAATTGGTACAAGTCTAACATGAAGATGATCCAAATACATCTTCATACTTTGTTTCATTTGCTTTTTGATAATTATATCTACGTGAAATATTTATTGATAGTGTGGTTACAATTATGTACTCGATGAATTATCTGTTTAATAACCGCCATGAACAACAGTTCGGCCATGTACAAAACCACATGTACACACATTCAACACAATAGACTCTTATGATTCATATATCCCGAGTACCGCAAATATAAATCAAAAACATACTAGTCTTCTCAAAAAACCAGTTCGTAATAAAAACTAAGACATCAGTAGGTACACACAAATATAAGGAAGGCGACTGTCAGAGTAAAGCTTGCTACCAACACCTGATACCGTATCATGGTCGGCCTTATCACACTATAAGTGACAAGATAGAGTGTCCGTCACGACCGTCACCGTTCGATAGAACGAGACGACGCTCCTATCTGGTCACTTATCGAGTGATAAGGCCAACCATGATACGGAGTCTGAAATGATGACCACGACCACTCTGTCGCGAGTGAAAACGAAGAAGAAGAATAATTACATTGAACCTACGCCAAATCTTGGAATGTGATGCCAAATCGACCGCAGGGCACTAGCGGGAAAAACGCCAGGAGGATGAATAAACACATTGTACTACTAAGTCCATCATTTAGTCAATAGAATCTTTCATTCCAAGCACGTGACGGCAGCATGAAGTCAACATACTTTGCTACATTAAGCCACGTTAGGTGTGGTCGAGGTTCTATTTGACCGAATTTTTATAGGTTCTATTTGACATTTGAATTGGAATCTTATACCTACGACGGTAGAGTTGGTTTTTGAATGGACTAATTTGATGCAAATCGGTCAACACTAATAATCTCATGTATAATTAGCTTTGCTAAACGGAACATTTGTATGTTTAAAGAGGAAACATAGTTGGATACGTCCTTTAGACTTACAACGCTGCAGTTTTTCCTTTTCTATTTATGTATGTTTTCTATTTGTGTATTTCAATGATAATGATTTCTCAGGCAAAATACGGTTTTGAATAACATTCATTTAAAATAGCGTTTTTTTTGTTGATTTCATTTTAAAATGTTATTCTAAGTTGCTTTATTCAAGAATCCGGCAAACTTTTCACCCGAAAGTAATTAATTCGATTTAAATAAAGCATGCGTTGTCTTTGAGAGATTTATGATTTATAGAGCATATGTAAATAAACCAAAATAAAAACAAAAATATTAATTAATATTTTGTCTGACTTTTCAGTAGCTAGTTAATTTATTATTTTCTTGATATCTGAAATTTGGTCGGATTCTGTCGCTGGGTGACTAATGACTATTTAATTGATGACCAATTGAAATCCGTTACACAGAAAAAATAAGCTATTATAAATTATTTCCAAAATTGTCATTTTTTTACATACAAGTAGTCAGTTCATGGACTATAGTACGAGTAGGTATATTGAAGCCTGCATTAATTCCTTGGTTCCCTTAATTGTTATCGTTTTCTTATGTACTCTTAACACTTTCTGTATTTATGTTCATGAATCCTAATTAATGCGAAACGGAGAAAGGCCTACCACAATATATTATGTTAGTAAATAAAATGCAAGCGCAGTCCGTATTAACTGTGCAAATTGTAGTATTTTGTTCTTCTACTTTATCAAAGATAGAGCTAAGTTGTAATGTTTATTCTTAATAAATAATAACCTCATTGTTTATTATTATACATCTAATTCTTGAATGATTTGAGATGCTCTTTTCATAAACGAAATCCCTTGTAAAATACCAACGACGTTGAACATTTTATCTCGTGGGCGAGTAGAGTAATTCCCAAGTAAAACAAACGAAAACCTAATATTACTTGGTAAATAACAAAAGGGGTTGAAACATTTATAATGAGTAGGAAAACTCGTCGAGTGTGTATTACAGACTGAGACCGCCTTATTCATAAAACTTAAAATGCCTCCGCTAAATAAAATGTGCTTTGCTTTGTTCTTACGAACACAAATGAGCAAATAAATGATGACAAATGAATGACAGATAATTAGACAAACGAATTTTAACGTAATTTTAACTAAAATAGGTTTGTTGAACTTGTATGAATACGGCCATTAGAGTAGACATTCATATGTTATTTTTAAGATGGTGGTATAACATACTTGAGAATGAGGATCATAGATTTTAATCTTTAGGTAAATACTTTTTTATGATTTCAAGTATTTATGAAAGTCAAATCAGAAAAAGCACTAGGCGGAATGTCCTAAGGAGGGAGTTTAGCTAATATCTAATATCGTCATTTTGAAAACTTTTTTTTTAGGAGACAGGCCATGGATTAAAATTATCGTTTTACGACGAATTTAACCCTTATGTTATCGCTTATAATCTAGACTGAGAATCCTTGAAGAAAAAGATTTTTAATATTCATCATCAGTCCCTAACCCGTGCCTTGAGCCGTCGCAGTCAGGAGCTTTCACTAACGAGCATTTCAACCCGACGAATTGTTAATACCTTTTGTTATTGCTATCACATTTTACTGCGGGAATCTCAAAACCGTCAGCCATTTCGTTATTCTGGGGGTCAATCTGACGCATACGCTTCGTATTTCAAGTTGATATCAGTACATCAGTATGCTTGACATGCCCGCTATAGCGCGCGTCGATTCAAAGGCGTATTTTCATCCGTCATTAAGTCGATCGATATACCGCTTGCGAGTGCTCCCCGCAGACGGGGTAGCGACTAATGAAAGTCATTAGTCGCTATAACAGTTCTTTTAACACATGCGGGTATTTCTCGCGGTATAAAGACGAGTGAAATCTATCGGTCACTGAAAAGTGTACGAGAGTTCGGGAGGGCAAGGGTATTTGACCATACATCCAAGAGAACTGCCGTACATCGCTCGCTATCGACTAGTGAAGACGGCTCGGCTCTCCGCATGCGGGTCCTATCGACGAATGAAAATGCGCCTTAAATATAAAAGCGCTGGAAACCTTAAAATAAAACCGAAATGTGAAATGTATGTCTCACATTGACCCTTGGTTTATTCCTGTCGAAACGGAGTTATAACTCGTTGGGTTAGGAATTTATATTAGACTCGGGTTTCTGTGCATAAAGGGACCTAAGTTGATATGTATTTCATAGTAATAGAACTTTTAGTATAAACAAGGCAGAGCTATGGTTCATTTTATTGTTCCTGGGTTATTGATCGTGTTCAACAAACACTTCAAGTGCGTTATCATATTAATACATAAGATAATATTGTGAGTGAGAGTCATTATCGGAGCGTTTAGTGTAAAGGACAATGGGCAAAACGTCCCCACCCACCAACAGAAACGAGACATGTCTCATTTAATAGATCTTTGTAAGAGGAGTATTTTCTACTATGACCATACTCTCGAAATGCATGGGGTTTTCTTAGAAAATCGGATTGAATGATACGTATATAAACAGTTATTTTACGTCACACCTGGCCATAATGCGAGTTTTACTGCACGCTGCGCGTACGGAAAACTCGCATTGTGGCCAGGTGAAGACGTAAAATTTTGTACGCAACACGCCCGTGCACGGGCGGTAATTCGTAAAGCCCCAGAGCGCACAAACACCTGCGATCTGGGGCATTCACGAATTCACCGCCCTAGTTACGTAATGTAGTATTACAATATAAGTATAGGATGTGTTAACTACTGTAAGGTATTTTATTTAACTGGACGTGTAAAAGGACACATTTTTGTTATACAACTCTAATGAATGTACACAAAGCTGAAATATATGTCTTTGGAAAAAAGAAACACCACAACGTCAGCTCTGTTGGTGGGTGTGGACGGGGCCCATACAAATCTGCCCATTGTCCTTTCAGATAATATATTTTCTTCTATACATTGGTGTAGCTGTTGAAGCGAAATTGGGTCCTAACTATATGGAATACTTGCGCCTCGCCAACGAATGGGTTTTAGCGATGTACAGTCACCAGCAATAAGATTTGCCACAACATAGTACGCATAAATATCTGACACGACTCTATGTCTAATGCCATAAGGACGTGTCAGATATTTTTGCCGGGTTTGTTTCGGCAGATATTGATGCCGGTGACTGTACCTAAGCCTACGCCTATTCGAGTAATTTTTGGTTCTATAATTACATAATAACCAATAGATAGTTTCAAAAGTTGTAATTTCTACTAGTGAAACTACTAATAGATACACGATATCATAAAGTTCGCTCTACAGCACTTGACGTAATATTTTTTTAGGTAGGTAGGTAGTTAGGAATAATGGAATACCAGCGATCTGAAAGAAATTGATAACACCTAACCTTTTACCAGATTTTATTTCTTACTTTGAATACTTTGATACGCGTTTTCTCCATCAAGTTTTGTTTCGCTTACTTTGAAGCAATCGGCGAGTATTAAAATATTCAGTCCGGTTTAAAGCAAATATGGGTAGCATTTACGATGATGATAACTGACAGTTTTACCAGAAGACCAGCTGATAGCGATCGGTTCCGTGACTGTACTGATTCTTTTGTTTTGTTGCTCTGTTTTTATTGCCATAGAATAATAGTAGATTGTACAACAAGTGCATAAAACGCACCATTTTACGCGAGACGTTTATATGAATGGGTGAAAATCGAGTGTGAAATGGGTTTTATGGACGAATTGTACACTCTACTTTTCACTTCGATTGCGAGGAAATGAAAACTACCTATAAGTTTAATTCATGAAGTTTTATTGTGTACTTTGGCTGTTGGTATCCTTGTCTTGGTCTTAGAATACTAACGAAACATAAAAAAATAAAAATAAAGAGTTTATTCTATGGAGTTTAAGTTGCTCGTGTGGCTGTTGGACCGATTGCCTTGGTCTTCGACGAAGGTTTTACTTTAGGCACTAGAGCATAACACGTCGCCTACACACAGCATAAAGTGGCACTTTTAGAGCGTGAGAAGTGGAAACGTTATTTTATTATTATCCCCTACTTATATATCTTTGCCGACTGCTCAGTATATCTTTATCGCGCCACTCACTGTCCTGTTCCAATCTTAAACATCGCTTACGCGGTATCCGGCAGAAACACTCTGTCTATCGAGCTGGTGGTCTGCTCGATGGTTGCATCAATGACCTTGGCCATCATTCAGTAACGTGTTATCTACCTCCTATCATTTCTCCTCGCCAAGTTTTTATTCATTCATACTCTGGGTCAGGTCAGGTATGTCGGGAACACGGAGTCGGTGAGGCCCTCTTCAGCAGCAATCTGCTCAGACGTCCACTGTGAACCCGTCTCTGTATTTGTGGTTCTAATAATTATCCGTTGTATAACTTATGTGTGAAACTTTTGTCCACAGATAGGCGCTGAAAGCCCCCGCCACGCTCCCGTCATGACGCTGCACTGGTGGATGCACTGGTTCTGGGTGACGACACTGCTCACTATTTTATGTAAGTTTCCGTCTGTTTTTTATACGTCCACTCAGGGGCAACCAAAAAACTCATGAAAGATTAACACAGCCCTTAACAGTGCCTCCATGGACCAGGACAGTAGAAAAACCGTTTACTATACTCGACAGTCAGTTGCGTTTGCCAGTTGTTCGCCACAGGCAGTTGACTGTATTTTAAGAAAACAACTATAGATTATTATTAAGTTAGAAACGTGTAGATTAAAAGAAGACTCAAATAAGAATGCAATAAACACAAAGCAGTAGAAATGAACCCATTTACGTCGCCGGCGACAAAATAATTCGGCATTTTAAACACCTCGTATGGTCTTCTCAATTTAGCTCCGCATATTTTATGCCTCGAATCTAGTACCCACATCAAATATTCTGCTCACAACCATCCCGGGGCTAATTAGGACGCAAGAGGAGCGGTGAAGTCTTAAAATATTATGCATTTTACCCAAGAGCCAATCAGGACCAAGTATTTTCATCTGACGTTAGCCTCTCCTTCATATTTTAGTGCTCTAGCTAAAGCAACCTCCTTTGTACAACTTAGCGTTTATTTATTGGCCCCTAGCGAATATTATTCAAGGTTAATATTTCCAAGATGTAAAACAAAACACGATAAATCTCAATAAGATCAATTTCGGATGCTAAACAAATTGTGTCAACGGAAAATTGTACTTTTTCTTCCGGGACACAGTCGAATCGCCCTTTTTCGTGATTTAGATTAGTTGTTGTTTTTACGCACGCGACCTAGAAAACATTTCCGTTTCCAATACAGCATAAATCACGAATGGTTTAATTATTGCCGCAATGCTCTTATTACCAATTATCGTAGTTAGTAACGATACTTTATGTTCCATTTTTACGAATTTCGTTTTAACTTGTTCTAGAAAAAATAACTCCAATCAGTATTCTTAGAAAATCATGCTATTGAAATACTAATAATCTTTATTGCTACAGCCTAACTACCTGTGTATGTTTAATATTTAGGTACCACCAACGGTCAAATTCAGATCGTTATCTGGACTCATTGAATATTCAAAGATACCATTCGGCCTTACATGAGCGAATAGTCTGTTTATTTAGGCGACCTAGTACCCCACGCAATACTTACCGCAGAATATCTATGATCACAATCAATACGAATATATAAGTTCTATGTTCTTAGACTTATTTGTTTTATTAAGATTATCATATATTCATCAAATCATCAGTTAAACGGCGATGATTTTCAACTGTTATATTTATCTTAAGTTTCTCATAGATCTACATACTAATTGGTTTTATGGAAGGTAATATTTACTGTAGGCTAATAAAATTTTTGATACGTGTTTTAATCTACATTTTACACAGTTCTGTAGTAAAACTAAGGAATAAGCTTCTAGTGCTAAAAGTGGTACTGGAACAAAAGTTTCATGTGCTCTGCCTAACCCTTTTAGGGATAAAGGCGTGATTATATGTATGTATGTATGTATGTAATAAGCTTCTCCCGACCATGTGCGGTATAAAGATCTTAAACAGGTTTATAACTGATTCATTACGTTATATTAATTTCAATCATTATGGAAAGTGTTCTGCACTGCGCTGTCAAACAAGCCTGCATAAAACAATCTATCACCGTTTAGCCTTAAAGCGAACTAATTAAGACTTTCCAAACTTTAATCAGGGTTTTACGTACACAATAAAAAAGGACGAGTTTCGGAAAGGAAGGTAATGAGTCTTTATCTCGGTAAATACCAAGTTGTTTGGATTTAAAATACATTTTCTCATTTTATTTGTTTGTTTTTTCCGGCATTATATTTAGTACTTTGTTCAGGCAGTACATTATTTGTGTAATAGACAGTGAAACTGCATTATTTATTAGTAGGAGGAGTAAATTAAAAAAAATACAATGAAAATTGCTGTTATTGGATAAAATGAAAGGCAAATAGAAATGGCGCTGTACAATTATGAAGGCGTCGAAACGCGCGGCCGATCTGATTATAATTTTATTGTGGACTCGTATTACCTATTATGGGGGTTACCATTTTCAACTTGAATAATGAATGAGTTAAGGTAACCTCTTCATTAGGATGTCAAACCATAATATCAAGGATGCTACAGGGTCGATTTAGCGCAATCAGCTCTCTAAGCATAATGTCAAGTGTACATTCATATGTTTTAGATAAAACTTCAATTTTTTTATCATTCTTTTATATAATTAAGAATGTAATTTAGTATATGCCAAATTTTTATTATACCTATACTCTCTTTCAAAAGTTGAATTCTTGGTACAAGCTTTCACTCAACTGCATGCACGTCATAAACTATATATTGAGTACTGGATTTAATTAACAGCACCACTCCCTTCCTTCCTACATCGTAACAGGCGTAATATAGGAAGGCGGAAACGAGTTGTGTTTGACGGATCAGCAATATTTGCAATATCACAATTTCTCCATCTTTAACCCTGCAATACATACAAGTAGCATTGAAAATTGCATGTGCTCTGCCTACCCTTTTCTGAAGTAAGGCGTGAGTTTACGTACATGCATATGCTATTAATAATTAAATAGTGTGGTATGCATATAATTCTCACTGCACGTCTGCCGCATAGCGCACTGAGGTGCATCTGTTGATTAGAGTTTTTAGCACGACCGTGTCAACTCGTACTGCTTATTTGTTTATCTTTACTTAGACACGTGAACACAGTAGGTATACTTCTATATAGGAGTATATGTTCTTTTATTCCATGAATACAAGCCTGACAGCAGGCCTAAGCCTCTTGCCATTTCAGCTAAACTCGTCTCCAAATTCCGAGGTGCACATTTACGAACGAGCGCGGCTGACACCGCCATCAGACAGTGACTGTATCGTTCGCGCATTGCCGCGCGGCCGGCGGTCAGACGTCAGTGTCGCACAAAACGCTACAACCAGGGCATGCAATATCGGTAACGGGCAGGGTTTTTAAATTCCCGGTACTGACTAAGGCTTGGTCTTGGTATAACGAAAAAAAACACCTTAACGCATTTATTTCAATTAAATTATAAATTAGTATACATTTAATATAATCTTATAACCACTTAAAAAACTAAACATGTTTTAAGTTACAATCTGTATCGACACACCACCTCACACCCACCTCGACATAAAAATAGAACCCAGTTGGTCTCAAATGATCAATTACTTTGTTGTAGCCAAATTCTAAAAATATGTTATTGGTCAAATGGCTCTTCAGGATTTAAATATGTATGTTGTAGCCAAATTCTGGAAAATATGTTAATGGTCAAATAGCTCTTCAGAATTTAAATATGTATGTAGTATATACACCCAATAACCCAATCAAAACGGCTACCACAATTGGCCGCCTCCGATCATGCGAGAAGTTTCACACTTTTATTTACAAACACGAAAAAGGTATAAATTAAAGTGTAATATTATAATGAAATACTATTGTTTCTTGCTCATTAACGTACTAAAGACATGAGGTTCTTCAAAACACTAATCATCCTGCTCACTTCAAAATCAATCTGCAATGTAAATGAATTCATACATTCCGCATCCCTAATGGCTCCTACTCGTAATCCTAGTCGCGTCGAGGCACATTCATCTGCATGTGTATCGAGGACTCTAGACTGGCAGCCGGCTTAAGCTGGCTCCACACATTATACATGTCATCGTTGTGAAACTTTGCAAAGGAACGGAGGGAGGAGAGGATAGTTAGACAAGGATAAACAGACTTTGACTCGTCTCACAGACTGGCGTTGTCTGACTGGCGGTTAATAGCACAGAATAAATAATAGTACTACGTACAGAAGGTTCTCTGTTAATAAATCCCCTGTTTAGGTATGCCGAACGTGCCTAAACGTGGCCATCCCTTTCTATCGCATGCAACGCGCTGCGATAGAACGCGTGCGCGGCGTAGCAGCGCCAACATACCGGCCAGGGGGCCTATTTGTAGCGGCGCGACGAAATCACGGAGTGAACCATGGCTGTCAATAGTAAATTTGACAGTTAATGTCAAGTTTGCTATTGACCGCCACCGCACGCCGAGCCAATGTGATTCAGGCTTAATTCAAGTCCCATTTCTTCGAAGTGAAACCTGAGATAATCTTTCATGTTTTGTACTGCTAATGTGGCTTCACTGAACTCACGGAAGACCAGCGCTGGCTGTAAAGCCAGAGTCATTCTTACCATTTTGTGACACCGCCTAAGTCCTCTTTTTTGTTCTACATAATTTGTAATTGTATATCAAGAATAAATGTCTCAGTCCGAGGATACAAGTTAACAGTCGCTTGGAGTCATTGCTTGTCATCCGAGACACGCGGGCGTGCGTGAATTTTCATTGTCAGATGACAATGGCCAAGTTGGGAAAACAGGAGCTGGTGTAATTTTATATACAATACAAAAATATGGTGATAGAATCATAGAGCAAGTCTAATGATGTGAAGGTGACAATTACAAAATATACAACCGTAGCAACTAACGATATAGTTTATTATCAATAATACACTAGATTGAATACCATCTCAATGACGATTAATTATCTGTACAAACTAATATAGTGTCAGTAACGAAGATAAACTAAAAGATAGACTTTTATTATAATTTCGCGCGATAATCTTGATATTAGTTTATTCAATTGATTAATAGCCTTTCAAATAATCGAAATTAACCTTCGACAATCAAGTGCTACTTCAAAGAAGCCGATGCAGGCTTTCAGAAAAACTCTAGTGTGCCACTCAAATCAAGATTAATCTGAATTGTAAATGTATGTAAATAAGTAGGTAGTTAATGTATCCTTCCAATGCTCGTAGCTGCTACATATCGCTTAGTATCCTTTTTGCATATCTTTTGAAGTTGTACACTACTTTAAACATAAATTGCATCATTCTAAATGCAACAGTCTAATGTCATTTAAAAAGGGTTTTATTTATTTTGTAACCTCATCAATTCGGTACGTCAAATTCACCAAAGTCACCCCATGGTTTCTCGAAACTAAGCAAATCAAGTTAAATCAAATTTATAAAAAGAGGGACTGATTTATATAAATATTGCATTGCAACGTCTGAATATCGAACAGCATTTCACCTATTGAGAAAACGCCTTTACACATATCTAATGCCAGCTTTACACTTAGTCCTAAAAGCATTTCGGTATTGGAGGGCATTCAAGCTTACATGCATCACGAAATTGAAAGGAATTGTTCATCCGATTTCATTTGAATGGTGCAACTTTACCTTGTGCTGGTCGTCTAAAATTGTTTTATTATAACGTCTCTTCTTTTCTTACCTACATTGCATTCAAATGAAACATTGCCTTTCGCGCCTTTTACGAAGGTCTTGGATGTAGAAGTTGATACCTTTCCTAAAATTTACTTTTGTTGATCAGTATTTCAGCCATGCTACGGAAAGTTGTACACTCAAATTTTTGATATAGCCGGGTTTCTTCTACTCAGAATCGAGAGCACTTTCGAACCTAATAAGAGGAGAAAAAAACTATACGAAATGTTACATATAATTTTCGGTTTTCCGTTCCGTTACCAACATACAAGCTCAGTATGGAAACGGTAACGGAATGGATGGATTTTATTATAATCATTAATTTCAACAGTTATTTTGAAAGTTAGACCTTTCACCCCAGTGACCGCTACTGTCAAACTGCTTTCTTGTAAACCCTCATTGACCAGGAACATTATATAACATATGCCAGGAATACCTGTACATTTTATCTAGTTGAGTTTGCTGGCTATTAAGTTGCTCAACGGAACGCGCCATGCAGTACCCTGGGAAATGGCACATCTGGATGCTCCTTACCAAAGGGCATTTGCGACAGAGTTCAGACTCGTGACAGATGACTGTCGTGACTCGTGCTCGTAGTTACGACATATCATTGGGTATTTTAAGCCTAATTGCAATGAAGCTAAGGTTCACTTATCCAGAACTTCGTGTGCAAAATAAAGAATTGGTTTCACCACTTAATGGAGCGAATGTCAGTCGTCACTTGAGGGTTCAGGGGGCCGCCGATCCACGAAAACCTATATTTATAACCTTAAAGTAAGAACAGTTTGGGGGAGGCCTATGTCCAGCAGTGGACGTCATTCAGGTGATATGATGTTGGTGATGATGAAGAATAGTTTACATGCTGTTGGGTAAGTTGGGTTTTATGTGATTCGCGGGTGGAGACGCGCTGGCAGCTACTCTAGAAAAGTAGTAAGTAATAATTAGGCTTAGGACTTTTGGATGCTCGCGGTGGTTCTAGAATCCAGGGAGTCGCCATTATGTTGAAATATTTTTTTCGAAGGCAAAGTGTAAAAATAGAACATTATATTAGATGTCATGATACCGAACCAGTAATAACCAGATGGGGCACTGGAGTAACTGCAGCTTTCTATTACAGTACGTATTTTCAAGATATATAAAATGGGTGTGTAATGATGGGTATAAAAATAAATAATATAATTTCATTCGCTATAACAACATTTGATATATTTTCAAGGGATATAATCACTCATTGTATATAATAAACGTTTGTTATAATCTCAAAATATACATGTTTATTTTGTATAACGATCATCGGATATAACACTTATTTTGTATAATCATTATATGATATAATGCTCATGTTATATACAATTTATATATCATAACTATCAAGAAGAATAATATTTCGTTTTTATTATTAGATAGATTAATAACGCCTTAACGATCATAATAAATAGCAAACACGCCATTACTCCAAAGTGCCACTATGTAGTAAAACGTTATTTAGGTGGGTAGTTTCATTATTAAAATTAATATTATCTGTCTACGTTCAGTTTAGTAAGTATTAAAATATAATAGTTTTTTGTGTGTCATTTGAGTTTTATTTACCCAGCTTAACCTACTTTTCTCTTGCAGTTCGTTTCGCGTACCAAACCTACTTTTACATAACCTAATAGAAGTACTGGTATAAAAATCATACGACATCCAAAAGAAAATGTAGCAAACATAACGGCTTGCAAATTGTACTATGTAAGCATATATTAGGTAGTAAAAAAGTTGGGTTCTGGCGCTTCGCCGGCCGCTACCGCGGCACGCTCGCTGCGCTCGCTCGGTTCGCGCGCTATAGGGTCGCAGTTCAACCTAACACTCCTCCTCGCTTCGCTCGTCGTCGTACCTACACCGACCTGCCTTAGAGTCTGCCAAAAAATATTATGCGAACTGTGCATTAGAATATATTAGCATTATATCATTTGTTCATTATGGGAAATATGGATTATATTTAAAGTATGTTATACTAAATATTATTATATCAAATGATCGTTATATAAAATGATAATTATATCATATGTAAATATATTTAGTGTTGTTATATCACTCAATAATTATATCAAATGAGCGTTATTGCGACTAATATTATTTCAAAAATTTTTATATGCATCGTTACGCACCCATATAAAATATAGTTGCAAACTTAAAGTCGTAAGATGCCATACCTATTAAAAATGCTAAAGAGGTTTTTTCAAACATAAATCTCAGAAGTGATCTTGATTTTATAAAAAACGCCTACAAAATAATACCGAAAACTATAACTCGATTAGTGTGTACCAATATTTCTCTCGCTCACTCTTTACAAGTTGTTGACGAAGCACGTATTGTTTTACAATGGTGTGCTACAGATACTGTTCTAGATAAACTAGAAAAAGTGTTAGATCGGAATCCCGACTACGATACTATACGGAATTTTAGCGCTACGCACCACAAATATGACGAACCGGAAAAGTCTCTGGAGAATACAACGGTCGAAAGGTCGTTCTCAACACAAAAGGATTTTTGATAAGTCCAAAACTCGTTTAACCCCGGACAATATAGAAAGAATTATAATGATCCATTCTTACTACCATTTTAACGTTGAACACGAAATAGCAATAGATGACGATTATGATACACTGATTCCGAAAGCCAGTACCTCATCAGAGATTCATGTAGTGCCGAATAATACATATTAGATTAAAGAAGTGATTTTTGTTATATTGTTACTTAAAGTAGTTTGTTTTGTTAATAGTCGTGTTGTTAGTATAATTAATTAATTATATACATACAAGTGTTCATATATACCTATTTACTTTGATTTTGACTTCGAAACAAAAACTTATTTCAAATTTTAACATATGGAGACTCCCTGGATTCTAGAACCACGGCGAGCATCCAAAAGTCCTAAGCCTAGTAATAATAGATATCGACTTATAATAATAATAGCTGTGTGTATATACGTTTTAAGGTAACTAGCTGATGTGAAATAGTTCATATTTGGAAAAAAGGCGTCCTCTCGAGTCTCCAAAGTTCCTTTTTGGGTTGCTAATGCTAAGCCGATGTAGCTAGTTAGCTAGTTTTTAGATGTCTAAAGTTTAAAGAATAACGAGTGTACGTTTGGGAAATCTAAATGGTAATTAAGACTTCACGCTTAAGTCGTTTTTTCAGAGAAGGCCCATAGGGAGACTATCCTAGATTTAGGTACCTACGGCAAAGGTTGATTAAAACGTGTCACAAAACAAACGCCTTTCTTTCTTTTTTATTTAATTTAATTTTGGATGCTTACTGCCTAGTATACATACATTAATTACCTGAATAACTAAAAGAAAATTGCAAGCTTCCAAGCTTGCGCTTCTGAGTTGCCTCTAGACAATAATTTGGAATACATTTGAGTGTTGACTTTGTTCAAATTGTTATCACGCTTGTCTGGCCCTCCGTTACTTTACCTTTTATTGGAGCTTTTGTATTGTTTACCTTCACCTTGTTTTGTGACGAAGTTTCACCAAGTCGTGAATGGAGTAAAATGCTTTTGTGACAGAATTGTTTATCTGACAAAGATATATCAATTTGTACAAAGGTATTAAATCAACGAGCAGTTTATTTAATTTTGGGGACAAGTCAATATATCTACCGCTAGGAGCTGATCGAAAGTCTTTGAATAAATTCGGTCACACGAATAGTTGTTATTACTTCCGTTTTGTGTCTATCCTACTATAAAAAAAATATGTAACTTAGGAATATTTCTTCATGTTTTTTGTAAATATTACTGCCCAATTTCAGTAATATTTTACATATTCTGCAATATTTTCACCACTATCGCTTTCAAAATTTTCAAATAAGGTTGTCCGTCCAACAATGAGAAACCCGCCTACATTACGCATTTTTATCCCTAGTCCGACAGCGAGATAATAACGTCATTCATACGCGCTCCGCTACACGGTAATGTAACCTACGCCCACGTTCTTTATTTATTTCCCTGTTGACAAAGCGTGCATTATGGCGGCATTACTGCCCTTGACTTATAAACGGTTACCGGACTTGCGTAAGATACCGAAAACAGAATGCTAACCCTTATTACAAGGCTATAAGACCTACTATTATATACGTCCGCGAAGTGTGTTGCTGGTTGTACGTGAGTCAGCGGCTTAACCAGGTTACTGTGAACTGTGAGGCTTCCTTAAGCTACATCCACACAGGTCCCATTAATACGCATAGGTAAAGGTCAATTGAATAGACTACTTACTTAGACGCCGCAGTTGCGTGGCTTATGCGTGAGTCAGCTGTTTATCAAGTTACTGTGAGAGTTCACTTAATCTATTACTCTTTAAACGCAAACAGGAAACGTGAAAGACAATTTCAAACTCAAAATCAAATCATTTATTGCACTCATGTTAGTATAGGGGTCTTTAATTACATATTATACAGTTCAATATGAACCCTGTAAGGGAACAGCAATGAAATAAATGATAATTGATTATAATTATAATTGTTAGTTTTTTTTTTCATGTCTCATGCTCTGAAGTAGGTCGTTGCTGTTCTAAAAAGTGTGCAGAAAGTGACGCCTTATAAGCATTATGCGGGAACTAATTCTAATAAATATCAATACTTACCCCGCCACTGACAAAGGGAAATAATTTTATTCTTACTAGTTCATGGAATTTATTTTATTGAATATAAAATATGTTTATCTTGTAAATTCATTAATTGTAATTTAGCTAAAATAATCAGTAGGCTCTAGAAGGTGGTGACAAATGGAATACACCCACAAACCTTTTTTTTAACTTATAGTTGTACAGGCAGAAATGCATACAGCCACTCTTCAACTAATAAATAATAAAATAAATATTTGTATAGGCTATTTTCGTCTATCACAATTTAATTATGAAATTATGTTATATAATTTAGACTAGGATAAAAAGTTGTAAAATGTAAAATAAAATTGTCTGAGAGCTTAGTGCCTGGGCGACTACTGGGCGAAAATACGTAGAAAACTAATTTTCAGACATGAAACCTAGCCAGACCGATAATTTGCCCTCGATAACTTTATAATATGTATAAGGGTAATTAGGATTATGGCTGGGGTGCCCTGGGACACACCTGCCCGCAGCCTGTTCAGGAAGCTAAGGATCATAACTGTTCCAGGTCTGTACATATTTGAAGTGGCAAAGGTAGTTCGTAAACATCTAAATGGTCCTAACTACCGAAATGGAAATAATCTCCTCCCTAACCCACACAGACTTTAAAAGTCTGAACAATGTGTGTGGTACCTATGTACCACACACATTGTTCAGACCTATGTCCTATGACCTGATCTATGTCCTACAATCTATAATCGTTTGCCAAATAATTTAAAGTCAACTGAATTATCAGATAATATGTTTATTATAAGCTTAAAGAATATTTAATAGAGAAGACATTCTACTGATTAGATGAATAAAATTTATGAATAAAAACAATGTTATTTATTAAAATGAGATACTTATTGTTGTTGATATGAAATAGACATAGGATGTAAATTAATATTTATAATTTACATGTAACTTTCGTTATAAATAAAGAGAAACTGAAACTGACACCCCTTGCTACGCTGGCCGTGGACTTCTGCAACATCAGGGGTTTACACTCCAGTCTTAATGCTGTCACACCTCGAGACTGCAAAGCCAGCCTTGCTTTTCTTGACCGAGACGCAGATATCGACTCCAGCAGACACATCTTACCTCTCCTACCCTGGGTATGGACTGGAACACTCCTTTTCGCCCAGGGCTGAGGTGTGCGTGTACGTTAGAGACGATATCAGCTTTCGTCGCCTCAGCAATCTTGAAGGGACCTCTCCACCTTATGGCTGCGTATAGACAACGCTGACCATCCCCGTGTCTATTCGTGCCTATATAGGTCCCATAGTGGTGATGCCGAAACTGACCGACTCATTGAGCAGATCCAAACGGCTGCAGACTCGGTGCAGCAGCAGATCCCATCCGCTGAGATCATTGTACTTGGTGATTTTAATGCCCACATCGCTGAATGGCTCGGCTCCAGCAAGACTGATCATGCGGGTAGATCTGTTTTTGACTTTGCTCTGGCATATGGCTTGACACAATTGGTTACTGCTCCTACGCGAATCCCAGATGTGGAAGGCCAGGAACCTTCCCTGTTGGACCTTCTGCTGACCTCTCATCCGGTTGACTACCATGTATCCGTTGAAGCCCCACTCGGTTCTTCTGATCATTGCTTGAACCGGAGTACGGTGCCACTCGCGTGCCCGCCGCGTCGGCGAGTTGCCTGTGGCCGCCGTGTGTGGCACTATAGGTCAGCAGATTGGGACGAGATGCGGTCCTTCTTTGCATCCTACCCTTGGGGGCAGGTTTGCTTCACGCCGGATGATCCCAACGTCGTTGCTGATTCTGTTGCTGACGTGGTGCTGCAGGGAATGGAGCTTTTCATTCCATCCTCTGTAGTCCCTGTTGGTGGCAAGTCCCAACCCCGGTTTGGTCGCTTCTGCAAAAAGGCCTCTCGCCGAAAGCATGAACGTTACCAAGCCTGGGTAGACGCAGCGGCAGTTCGGGATGTAAAGACTGGTGCATTAAAAAAGGAGTTTAACTTTGCCTCCAGGTCCTTTAAAAGAGTTATTGCCAGAGCAAAGTCGCTGCACATTGGTAGAATTGTCGAGAAATTAGAGCGCCTCCCGTCGGGAACTCGTGCGTTCTGGTCTCTTGCCAAAGATATCCAGGGCAATTTCTGCACGCCATCTTTTCCGCCTCTGCACATGGATAACGATTCATTAGCCCACGACGCAAAAGACATAGCCGATCTTCTGAGTAAAGTCTTTGCGTTTAACTCGACTTTGGATGACGGGGGAACCGCGCCGCCGACCATTCCGCGGTGCGAGAGCTGTATGCCGGATATCCGGTTCAACCAAAGCTCCGTGCGTAAAGCACTTCTTTCCCTCGACACTCTTAAGTCAAGTGGGTCTGATGGTATCCCTGCGATTGTGCTGAAGATGTGTGCTCCCGAGTTGGCTCCGGTCTTAACGCGTCTCTTTCGGCTCTCTTACTCTTCTGGCGTAGTCCTGACCTCGTGGAAGTCAGCTTTGGTGCATCCGATCCCCAAAAAAGGCGACCGCTCAAAGAAAAAAAGAAGCAAAAAAGTGATTGAAAAGAGCGTACATCCATCTTAAAGGCCGGCAACGCACTCACAACACCTCTAGTGTTGCAGGTGTCCATGGGCGGCGGTAATCGCTTACCATCAGGTGATCCGTCTGCTCGTTTGCCTCCATTCACATAAAAAAAAAACTGAAACTGTGTAGATTATTATATAGACTACATGACGGTATGGTCTGTTTAAATCGTTATATATTATGAATGAGTATCTAATACTCGCGGAAACTGAAATCGACATTATAGAACTTTCTATTTCATTATAAATATGATTATATCCCCATGTTGAAATATCATGCCGTAGGTATAGATATACATATATACGTAATAGTATACAGTGTAGGTACTGCACTGGTATCAAGCAAAGTAGGTATATGAAAGTAAAATCACTTTTCAATTTGTGCAGCTTGATGCTCAAGGTGCTTCAAAAGCTTATGAAAAAATAAAACTATTTCAGAACAGCCGTAAATGCAAGATTGAGTTCGTGACTACTCTCTTTATTTTGTTGAATTGAATTTTAAATTGAAAACAGCATGAAAACCAGCTGGTGCAGCCGTTAAATACATGCAGATGCAGTTAAGCGAGATGAAACGGATTTAACCGGAGATTTAAATACATTTCAATTTGCGTTTAAAACCATACTTAACTGGTCTATAAATTAAATATGGCGCCAGCAGCAGGAATATAAATCCCGTAGAAAACTGTCAAACCTCCCGTACAATCAGATTTTACCGGACGTTACTAACGATTACCGAGGGTTTGAAACAATAACTGTCAAACTTCCCAGACAATCAGATTTTTAACGGACGTTACTAACGATTACCGTTGGTGTGAATCAACCGAGCCTTAATTTGGGTTGCACCAAATTGTCTGTAATCGTAAGCGTTGTTTGTCAAAATCTGAATGTATGGAAATTTTGACCGGTTTCTATGGAATGACAGGTGCCGGCACCATATTTAACCGATCAGCGTTAAATATATGCCAACCGTTGCCTAAGTTTGCAACTTTGACGCCGTCTGCCAAGTACTTCCGGTCATTTAAGGACTGACAGACTTAGCTATACTCTCTCTACGATTTTCTCATGTTGTCATGTGTATTGAGAGTGGGACCTGCACTGTCTATAATCATAAGTTGGTGCAACCCGCATTATAGTTGCAAAAATGCGTATATATATAATTATATACTGCTTAAAACAAAATAAGGGTCACTTAATTATTTCTATTTTATTGTTTATTATTGGACATAAACTAACTGACAAGTGGCTAATTAATGATATCCGGTATCCTTCAGAATCCAGCTCCAGCCTTTCATGCCGCCGGTGTTTCAGTCGAATAACTGGAACAAATATATATTACTCTAATCCTTCCTCTCCCGGGCTAAAAAATATTGAAGTGAAAACTTCTTTAGCGGCGCTGTGCACTTTTGTGATGGGGAAAAACAGGTTAAACTCGCAACAGGTCACTTGACCGTAAGAGTCACGTGACCGTAAGATTTGACAGATTGAAAATTCGTAAGACGGACACGTGACCTGATCGAAAAACTGTTACAATGTCATTGAGTTTTCACTTCTGCCGGCGCTCCCGGAGTGCAACCTGGGCTTTTTTTGCTCGCAAATCCATACCAAATGCTCACGCACACATGCGTCAGCGGGAGAGGAGCAGTTCATATATCCCGACATAACGATCACCATACATACAGATGTGGCCCCTATTTTCTTTTGAGTAGTATATTTGCATCTATGTTGTGTGTTGATATGAAACGGTGTAAAGAGGCACGTGTATTCTATCGCCGGCGACATCTCAGGAAATGTTACTCGGCATTCCCATTTATTTTTTTAGTAACAAAGATACTTCTATGCTACTGCTCGGTATAAAATTTGCGAGATTTTTGTATTGCCGCATCCTCGCGCTCCTGAATGGCAGCCTAACTAACATTTTCTCCTTTATTTTTGAATAACAATCCAACCGCTTTATTCATAAAACTTGAAAATGTCTCGGAATAATAAAATGTGTTTTGTCCCTTTCTTACGAACTTAAATGTCAGTGTCAGATAAGGGCAAACGAATTTATATTTTTATATAGTTTTATCACCTACAGTATACTGAAACATTATGTTGTGATAGGATTATCCCCATCCTGATCATTCGTAAGTTTTTCACCCCTCCCCCTATTCTAGCATCACATTATTCTGACACACAGATAACTACGAGTATATGCATTAAATTAATTTTAACGAACCGCTTATTATGGGCCAAACGCCTAGTTATGACGTCAAACGAGTTTTTATTGCCGCCCGTGCGCAACATTTTGATACAGAGCCTTTAAAAGACGAGTGTGCTCTCACGAAGACCCAAGCAAAGTTTAATATCGCGAAGACTCATAAGGAAAACTGTTCACATTTAAATGTATTTCACGTGCTCGCTTATTTAAACGCGCTGCGCTGACATGTCAGAAAGAGCACATATCATATGGTACTTCACATGAGCCCTTCCTAACTAGCTCGGCTGGGGAAGTCCTTCCACCTTAGTGCGAGTAGCACCAACTTATACTGTTGCACTAAATATGGCGCCCGCAGCTGTCATTCCACAAACTTTCCATACTGAATGTACCTATGTTTTTAACGAACACCGCTTTCGATAACAGACCTGCAGTTTGTCGCATCAGGATTGGTTGCTGTTTATATTTTTTTGTTTATTTTTGTTTATAAAGAAGACCTTCTGTAGAACTACTTGATCTTTTAGTGATGTAGTTCGACCGTATACGCAATAAGTGACAAGATAGAGCGTCCGTCTCGTTCTATCGAACGGTGACTGCCAGTGACGGACGTTCTATCCTGTCACTTATCGTGTGATAAGGCCGACCATCATATGGGGTCTGGTTGTGAGTAAGGTTGCCAGGGCTCCAAAGGAAGCACTATGTTGAGAATGAGGAGGCATTAGTCTCCAGCTGTCGATACAATAATGAATCTGCAAATCTCTTCTAGAGTCAGGCGCGAATACGGGAGAAGCAATAGCTTATTGCCTCGTCTGTATTCGCGCCTGAACTTGCCCTATTGCCAATAAGGCAATATCCCCTGACGCAGTACTACCTACGTGCTCTTTCTTCAACAAATAAAAGAAATGGTCGCCCCTCTTCTTCCTGACTTTCCCCTACCTGAACAAAATCCGGGACCCACTCCTGTCTAGAGTTGCAAATCGTCCATAGGCTACACGACTTTCTTTCAGGAAGGTCGTATTCTCACCGACGCGGTATAAAAAAGAGCACGTAAATTTTACTGATATGTGATTGAGTTGCGGAAGATATTTTCCGAATAGAGGCCCAAGAACTGTGCTATAGCGAAGTTCATTATTCTGAGAATTATCGCCCAAGTTTACCTTTTGTATTACGATATGAATATATGAACATTTGGTACCCAGCGTTTGATATCACATTTGTTGAGGCAATATTAGGGAAGAAATTTTCGTTCATGTAACTTAAGTTACATGAACGAAAACTCCTGAAGTTGTTGAACAAACTTAATCATATTAGGTACCTGACTAGTTAGATTATCATCAATAAACCATTCTGAAGTAAAAGGTACTTGCATACCAAATAATCATCGTTGTCACCTGTCATTTATTCTTTTTTTTATTATCATTTTTGTTGTTTTGGAGTTGGGATTATTGTAATTTAAATAATTAACTTTATGACAAAAAGTACACGTGTCATGAAGAAACGAAGTACATTTTATATTTGTTGTACAAAAGAAAATGCGATATTATTATTTATTTCGGTACAGAAATTATCAGTCCGTATATCTTCAACGAAAATACTTGTTTTCAGCGGTATAAAATACGAAAAGACATCCGATCTAATGATTATTACATATTTAATCCATTCGAGTTCAACGATTCACACATGGGCCATATGCCCCTAGCGATTTCAGCTACAAAGCAGTAAATTGCTGTTACGCGCTACGGCGTAGCACAGGTGGAGTTGCTTGATTGGGTTAACCCGTTCGAGACTACCCACCTTAAACTAAACGTTCATCATCACCATAACTTAAGAGCTTGGCTCTTATCTTTGTTCATTCAAGTGCAATCGATTTAACCCTCTGAAATATGTACCGAAAACTTAATCCGGTGACATACGAGTGATGGGACATATTTATGTGTCATCATCATCATCATCATCATATCAGCCGAAAGACGTCCACTGCTGGACATAGGCCTCCCCCAAAGAGTGCCAAAGTGACCGATCCCGCGCCACCCGCATCCAGCGGACTCCCGCAACCTTTACCAGGTCATCGGTCCATCTTGTCGGGGGCCTACCCACGCTGCGCCTTCCGGTACGTGGTCGCCACTCGAGAACCTTTCCGCCCCAACGGCCATCGGTTCTACGTGCTATGTGCCCCGCCCACTGCCACTTAAGTTTAGCGATATTTATGTGTATGGACCCATATATTTACACTTGGCTGTATAGTTACTAAAACTATTTAAAACAAAAGTTATAGATCTAACGGAAGGAACGGTCCAAACGCCAGTTTTTCATTAGCGTCTTTTTTAAACTAAACGTTACATAATGTTTAATTTAATTCGGTGACGTTCCAGTGAGTACTAAAACCTAGGTAAATAAGCCCAGAGTGTCCGCTCCGCGCACTATATTAAATAAACGGAGGTACAATAAACACAAGGTTTTGTACAACGAGTTAATTAAGCTTGACCCCAATTTTAAGCGCAGGCCTTTGTTAGGTATATTAACTGTTGCCACAACTTGACAGCCAGTATTTATTTATACGGCAGCTGAACAGTTACGTTATGCGTATTTGTTACCTGTTTTAGTATCTTATCTAGAGGGCCCTTTCGGATACACTTCGACCCAGACCCATCTTTTGTATATTTGCTCAGTCCTTTTTGCGTTCTCCCAAGCATGCTCCATCATTTCCACAAACCGAATGACGCAGCTCAGCGGTACCTTAAATTTCCTTGGTTATAGCCCTTCCTAAAGTAATTCATTATTTGTCCGGCAAGGGCGCATGATATTCACACAGTAAGTGTTTGTTACCTGTTAGTGAGAGGTGCATAATTGCATATAGCAAGGCCAGAGACTTTACAAAGGAATTAACGGAGGTATATTGAACTGTAGATGATACATTAATCATCTAGGGCGGTAAAACAGACTCTCTTAGGTGACAGGAATTTGACGCCCTAGCCGAAGGCAAAGGCGATAAGTATGCAATCTGAGGCTTTCTTTTCCACCACCGGGGTGGGTACAATTTTTTATGCCTCTCTAGCCAGGAATAGGGATTTTTCGCACACGTAGCGAGAGGTAACTGCCGCTTTATGGTCAAGTGTGACGTAAAGAACATGTATATTACCAATGCGAACTGGTAATTACCTTTAATGTGGTCTAACGCCCTGTTCATCTTGATTCTTAACGAATAATCAACAGAATCTGCTAGATTTCTCGTTCCAATCATAATACTTTTTCTTCCAATAAGTAATAAATTGCAATGATTTTATGAAAACCATAGTAGAAGGGAAGATAGAGGGAAAGAGGAAGAGAGGGAGACCAAGAAGATCTTTTATGGACCAAATAAAAGAAAAAGTAAACGGCGCGTCGTATCAAGAGGTCAAAACAATAGCTGAGAACAGAGAGGAATGGAAATTGCTCCACCGACAAGATTTTGAATCTTAAATATAATGAATGAATGAACGATATTATAGTTTAACAGAAACCACTACAAAAGACAAAGGCGTCAACGTCCATTCTTAATAGACGTAGGAGTAAATAAACTGCAGACAGGACGTTAGAAATGTCTCAGAAAATACTTATCCTTCCATGTCCTTTTCCACCCCCGTAGCGAGCAACAAATTCAGTTTTATTCGTCGGCAGGCGTCTCCTCCTGGCCCGGCTCGCTACACAATTTTCCTGACTCACTTGACACTTTCAATCACTGTTTATGCGAAGAAGAGAACATAGGCTATTTTAGAAAAAGGCAGTTTGGTTTTTGAAGAATATTTCGTTTTCTCTTGTTACCGTTTTCTTCAGTACGTGTCGCAATGCTGTAGCTAACACATTTCGAGAATTGTGTAATTTAGTTTGTATATGTCATCAACATCATCATCATCATATATCAGCCGACAGTCGTCCACTGCTGGACATAGGCCTCCCCCAAAGAGTGCCACAATGACCGGTCCTACACCGCCCGCATTCAGCGCAGTTTGTATTTGTGTACTCAACCACAATCTACTTATAGTTTTCGCCCACGACTTTGTCCCCATAGTACTGTTATGAAAGCCTGTACGAGCAATTGTGATGAAAAATATCTAAAGGCGAAAAATATTCTTAAGTAGGTACGTCATATGGATCCGTGTATATGATACATTCTTACGGCGCACAAAAGGCAGAGGCGGGGCCAATGGTCTCGTCGCGTTACAGCCCCGCTATTCGGTAACTTATTTTAACTTCACCTCACCGTTCACATACAAATATATCTGGACGCCGCGATTCGTAGTAACTAAGTGTAGGTAGAGGTCTTGTTTCGTTAGGAGCGACGAGTAAGGTGAAGCGCATAAGCGCGCTCTGAATAACAGCCCAGTTGTGTCCATTCGGGCTTTTGTGATAATTGCACGTGTTGTACCGGTCCAGAGACAGATGCTAATAGTACATTTGTAGAGCTAGTAAGGTGACCTAAAAAGTTAAGTAAATAAGTTATTTAACGTAACACTTGCTCGACATACTCGATAAATGACTTAATGAGTTACTGACACCTGCTAAAATGGAGTATTTTTTATCATCCTCCTAATAGCATTGTATATGCGCTATAGATAAATATTGATAGTTATTTATATTTGAAGAGCACTGAAAACTTGTACCGTTTATATGAGTTTTAGGCAAGGTGTAGGGTAGACTGGGTACAGTTGTGACAATTTTGGTTTGATCGCCACTAATTTTGTTAATTTACTAGTTAGCTGGGAGAAAAGTAACTTGACTCTTAATTTATACATTTTTCTACGTAAATATACTTAAGTAGTTTCTCTAAATACGCTGTATTAGTCATAGCGATCAAATGAAAAAAAAAAGGAAAGTGTCACAACCGGCCACACCCCAAGGACGGTTGTGACAGTGGTTGAGGTCGGTAGTGACAGGACATGACTTTTATTGTTAGAAATATGACTATAACACAACATAATCTTCATAATATTTCGTATAGAAAGTTCATTAAATTATTTATTATTTAATTAATAATTAATAAAAAAAAAAATTAAAGAAAATTTAAAAAAATTACAAAAATTTAAAGAAGTCTCGCTTTCACGTCTTCATAAGCATCTTCACATTTACCAGATCAGACATTTATTAGACCGCGCTCTTTCGGTATTCTGCAGGCGTTTTCTGGGTAGCTAAAAGCAAAACAACAAGAAATTATATGTCACAACCGTACCCACAAAATTTGTCACAACCGTACCCGACGCATACTTTCGAAAACAAAAATTCGCCATGAATTTGCCAAATAATCTACGTAAAAAGTAACCACCCGTAATTAACTACTAATGTTCAACTTATAACAAAAAAAAAACCGAGGTAATCTATCTGTATACAAATAACAGTGATTATTAAAATTAAACGAACAAAACAACTTACTTTTGACTGTTGAAAAGCAATGTGGGCCCCTGCTTACGTTAACACCGCGCGCTGGGTGACGCAATACCGGGGAATGCGTTCAGACATGCATGCCGCTTCTCTCTCCCTTAGAACCCTTGCCCGCATTCCGTATAGTTTCGCTAGTACGAAGACTGTCACTACCGTAACCTGGCACAACCGTACCCAGTCTACCCTACCCATTTTTCTTGCTCTGTAGTGTACGTTCATCATCATCATTCATCATCATCATCATATCAGCCGAAAGACGTTCACTGCTGAACATAGCCCTCCCCCAAAGAGTGCCAAAGTGACCGGTCCTGCGCTACCCGCATCCAGTGGACTCCCGCAACCTTCACCAGGTCATCAGTCCACCTTGTCAGGGGCCTACCAACATAGGCCATACCGACATAGGCCTCCCCCAAAGAGTGCTACAATGACCGGTCGACAGTGTACATTGATAGCATCGATTTTTTATTGAGACATTGTACTATAAATAATAATAAAATCTATGTTTATCCTTCTCTTCGAGAAATAAATTTGAGCCATAAAAGACATTTCCTTCGAGACCGTTACATTTTCAGGACCATTTATATGAACTTTGAGAACCCTGAAAGTTAAGAGGGCGTTCAAAAATTCGTCAGGAATAAGCGACAATTACCGATTTTGACGGTCTAAATCTAAGAAACGGAAAGATTTTTATAGATTCCGATTACTTATTTGCATAGCTCAACTCCTTTTATTGTGCGTAGCGGCCTCTGATTTAAGAAAAACTGAATATGTTGACCGAATATACCCGATTACCGACAGTAGTTTTCGGAAAAGAGCTCCGAGCCATAAGTTTGACCGCCTAATTCTCCATGATGTTACATGAGACCCTAGTTGTTTTTTTTTCTTTTCACTGTTGTAATATGTCCGTATTGTGCGTAGCGGCCTCGAATTTTCCATTTTTTTCACGTATGTATATGTAAATTGATCTCAATTACACCATATTTTGCAACAATATCGTACTGTATTGTACAAGTATTTTCTCATTATTGTTGAATTATTAGTAAATTGAATCTTAAATAACATTAAAGTTCATACTTTTACCAACACAATACAGTAAAAAAAATACAACTTTTTCTAACATTTATATTTTTAAATAATCTTTCAAACATAGTATAAATTTACCGTCGCGCGCGATCTCTTGCCAGTACCGGCTTAGCCGTTGTCCGGGTTGGACCTGTACGTCGTGTAATTGTGGCTATTCACGAAGGCTAACCGTCAACTAAAATATTATTTTGATCTCCGACTAGGCATAGTTGTTATCAACGTCGGGGTCAAACTATACTAATGAGTCATTCGTGAGGCTAATCGAGACAACTTAAGAATTGCATAACTGCCATGTCAATTATTTTACGAGTGATCGTGATACTTGGTGATTTTTTATAAGCTTTTATTTAGTTCACCTGTCCGTTGCCTGTAATTCAATCTTTCAAGTTAAATTTGATCCACTTCCTGGTTTCCGATTGAGCTGAAATTTTGCATGCATGTATAAATTGGATGACAATCCAATATTATTATGACATAAAGCTGATCTGATAATGGAGCTGGAAGGTGGCCATAGGAACTACGTAATTAAACGACGCAACCCCATCGAGTTTGGGCTCCATTAATCCGTCTTGACGAGTACTTGGTAACCAGGGTCTGATGATGGAGCTGGAAGGTGGTCATAGGAATTCCGTAATTAAACGACGCAACCCCATCGAGTTTGGGCTCGTTTAATTCGTCTTGACGAGTACTTGGTAACCAGGGTCTGATGATGGAGCTGAAAGGTGGTTATAGGAATTCCGTAATTAAACGACGCAACCCCATCGAGTTTGGGCTCGTTTAATTCGTCTTGACGAGTACTTGGTAACCAGGGTCTGATGATGGAGCTGGAAGGTGGTCATAGGAATTCCGTAATTAAACGACGCAACCCCATCGAGTTTGGGCTCGTTTAATTCCTCTTGACGAGTACTTGGTAACCAAGGTCTGATGATGGAGCTGGAAGGTAGCCATAGGAACTCCGTAATTAAACGACGCAACCCCATCGAGTTGGGGCTCCATTAATTCGTCTTGACGAGTACTTTGGTACTATATGGTAACCAAGGTCTGATGATGGAGCTGGAAGGTAGCCATAGGAACTCCGTAATTAAAAGACGCAACCCCATTTCATCAGTCCACTTTGTGGGGGGTCCGCTGCGCTACCAGATGGCAGATACGTGGTCTTCGCTCGAGAACCTTTCCGCCCCAACGGCTTTAAAGTATTTCATTTCTCTGTACAAGAAACTACAAACCACTGACATAATATGCAAGGTTTTTGAAAATAATAATATGAAAAAAAAACTTTTTAACCGACTTAAAAAAAGGTGGAGGTTATATGTTTCACTATTTTATTTTACGTTCGCCGATTTCTCCGTCAGTTGTGGTCCGATTAAAAAAAATATATAAAAAATGCATACTTCTGAGATGGTCCCATCGTCACCAAGTCAGGATCTGATGATGGGATCCCAGGGAAATCGAGGGCAACCCTCAAATATTACGTACTTATTACGTGTTTCATGAATTCTCTAAAGCTTTTCAGGTATGAATTTGCGTCTGGTAGTCATCAGTTCATGTTGGTGGGCTGATGATGGAAGGTACAACTCCTCAACGTTTAGGAGTTGGAAAAGTTTTTTAAAATCTTATACATCGTTCATCATATTCTTTCAAGTTATTCAGGTGAGCACACGTCAGGATCTGATGATGGGATCCCAGGGAAATTGAGGGTAACCCTCAAATTTTATAGGCACGCGTGTAGTTGACATCGGTATTTTCTATTATGACTCGTGTATTTATCCTTGGAAATCGTAATTTTGGTGAAGTTGAACTGGTGATGAAGAGACCAGGCTAATGGAGAGATCCATTCTCCTCCTCCTGGAGCAGTCCTTAAGGATGTAAAATACGAGTTTCACGAAAATCAGTTGAGTGATCCCACTAGAGAGTGCAAAAACCGGTCAAATTTCAAAACGGGTTATTAACCGGTTTTTACGAAAAGCTAAAAGACTTGTATTGGAGGATAATTTTACTGTAAGAATGTTAGTTCTGGTTTATTAGTAGGCGATGTGTAGTTCAATAAGTAACTAACTTTTTTTTAACTTTTTATACATCATCATAATTGTCCTTTTACAGTCAAGGAAAATGATTCGCTTACCGTTTCGCTGATTTATTGCTTGAGAGATGGACATATCTTAAGGTTTATATTCGCTTCAGCAAGCGAAAATGTTGACAACGACGATTGATAACGTGAAAGTTCGGAGGCTGGTCCGAAATTATTGACGTTAATATCATCTACGATAAGATGTTTAATTCAAAGTCTATGTCATGGTAGTGCTGTACATGACTCGTAAGGCCGATACGTATTTTATCGCTATCATACTAACTTTAATTAAACTTACTAAAAATTAATAAGTTACAATTTACTAGTTTTTTTGCTAAATTACGGTCTCGGCTCACAATTTCAAGTATTTTATAAATGTAACTCATTTCGGTTAGTAACCGGTTTATAGTGTCCAAACCCGGTTATTTACCGAACTCAAAAAGTTCCGGTTAACCTGTTTGCATTCCCTAGAGCAACCTATAGAGGGGACAGCCGGATAGCCGGACATACGAAAGCATTTTTGCCCTTTAGTTAAATATCGAACTCGTTCATAAAATTTCACGAGACTTGGTTCAGAGATGCAACCTGTAGAGGGGACAGCCGGATAGCCAGACAGCTGGACATACGAAAGCACTTTTGCCCTATAGTAACATATCGAACTCGCTCACAAAATTTCACGAGAATCTGTTGAGAGATGCGACCTACATATAGAGAGGACAGCCGGACCACTTAAAAAAAGCATTTTATATCAAAAAAAGACGTAACTACTTAAATATTATACTTTGTCAGAGTATTTTAATATGTATAGAAAATATGTGCACAAAAAGCAAATACTTGCGTTGTTCAAGTTAGGGCACCACGTTAGCGAAGTAATACTTACCATCTTTTAGTGCAAGTATTAATATCGGTCGCGCATTCGCTCCAACGGTGCGCTATACAGCTATAGTAAGCTTGTGTGCGTGCTAGTAGTATTTACACACACACTACGCACTACGCGTCTCAAAATACCGAATCCTGAGCGAGCGCTTTTTTCAATAGCACTCTTAAGGTTTTATAATAATATTGAAAAGTGGTCAGTTTCTGAGAAACACTAATTAGAGCAATTATCATTGTGGCAAACGTAAATTTTTGACAAATGAAGTTATGGATTTCAATAGTAACCGAATTCAGGGATCGAAGACGGATACCTACTAAGTCTGAACCGGAAAAAATACGACTCGAAGGCCGAATGAAGGAAGCTATAAACAGCCATTTTGTGATATTCACTCATATCTCAACAGGCTTCGTAAATAGATCCTTTGATGAACATTATGTAATAAATGGTAAATAGGCGTCTTTTTTGTGTGCGAGCATATAGAACCCTACACCCATGTCAAGCGTCCATTAGGGTTCACGGTTATGTTCATAGCTAAAGCGGCGAAAATACCTAGTTGGATAGTTTTCGCTCTTATGTGGCTGGTCACAGAGCCACAATTTTATTTAGGGTTTACTCTGCACCTTTGTACTCGTACATTTACGCGGTTTTCTGTTTTAGGGTGTCCTATTCTAGAAGCTCCTTATGAATACAAGTGTATTCTGGTACGTGTTCCAGGACAAAGGCCCATATAGACCATATAAATCAGGATTCAGGATCCACAATGTAACTAGTTAAACTAGTTTTATGGGTTACCAGTCTCGCTATTTTATACCGATATTGTTGGTGGCTATGTGGACCTTAGAAGTCGCAGGCCTTTCTTTTGTTTAATTTTTTATTTTATTTTGAACGGATTCGACGAAAAGAATAAGCTATTTAATTATGGACCCTGCGCACAAAATTTCATGAGGATCGTTTGAAAAATGCGACCTCTAGAGCACAGCCATACAGCGGGACATCTGGAGATCCGGACATATGACAGAATTTTGACCCAGGCCCAAGCAGAGGAATTCGATCGCTTCGCTCGTTTGTTCAATGACGAAATCTTTAAAAACTTCGCTGGTTAGTGTCACCATTGCCATCGTCATAATTGCGACAATCTTACGTTTCTAAAATGAAATATATACCTACCCGTAATATGACTACTAATTACATGTTTTCGGTGCATGTGCGGCGTCAGTCGGTAAGTAATCATCTTGAGAGTAACTGAGAAGCATCTTAAATGTCAAACTTTTAATGGAATTGCTGTTTAACTCGGAACGTTGTAAACGAATTTTGTTTTTCTTTTGTTTTATATTCATCTGCCCAACTAAGAATGTATGCGAAGTGAAGCCAAGTTATAATTGCAAATTCTTTAATTGCTACTTGGGATCGTAAACAACGTTTGGGTAACTTTTTATGAGAATGTTAATATTAAACTTAGTTAATTAATTTTCGCCGGCGGGGTAATGTAGTCGATTGTGGTAATTTTGGAGTACCTGGAGTATATTTTTGATTACATTTTCGCGAAATGCAACATGTTTTTGTCGGTAGAAATTTTAAACTAAAGACAGAGTCGAAGCGAAAAAACCGGAATGTAGAGAATAATTGTGAGACAAAAAATGCTTGTCTTCGCTTTTTAATTGTCATTATCTATTTATATATGTACCTCTAACACAAAAAGTTTAAACCTTGGGTGTAATTATATGTTTGTCATCATTTAAGCCGCAAGATGTCCACTGCTGGACATAGCCCCCCAAAGATCTCCGCAATGACCGGTCCAAATTCTACCAGCGTTTCTGAAAAGAAGACTACGATCTTTGGAGATAAAGTTTGGCTTCACGTTTGCAAATTGTATACCGCTACATGCATTCGGAGTCTACGGCAAATAAAAACTTGGGGAGTGTATATTATGATTGCACCCTAGAAATAATAAATCGATATTAACAGTAATCTCATTGCCGACTCTCTGCCCTTCGCTGTCGCCGTCTCATTTCCCAGTAATCAAATCAGAGGGGGCTAAAGGAAACAACCCACAGTCTAGGACAATATGAATTTAAGAGAAACATTTCGTACACCATGAGGTACAACACTTGTCTTTTCGTATTTATTTTAGGGTAGCCGTACTTTATTTCGATTGGAGTACCGGGGTGTTTAATTTTGTGTTGTAAACTCGGTTTACAACACAAAATGAAACAACAGTCGGTGAGTTAATCGTTATGCGATGTCATGGAAAACTATTTTGGAACGCAATAAAACGAGTATTGTTAAAGCACTTAATGATCGAAATAAGTAAAACTAGGACAATATTTCCCTTTGATATGATACACGAAGGAACGTAGAAGAATTTGTATGGGCTATAGGTGTGCTGTTTAGCGATAACTCATCATCATGGTTACTCATCATTGAAGAATTGTGCTTAATTGGTACAAACTTTAAAAAAAACCTCAATTACTTAGTTTTTCGCTGCTGCACTCGTGAAAACTGTATTCCTGTAAATTTTGGCCCTCTTTTCCCTTCAGTTGGTGGGAAACAACCGTCAAACGCGAGTAACCCTAATTTTAGCTCTGGTATAGTAGTATTATAATATTGTCTTGTGTAGTCATTGTTGGCGATAAAATAAACCTGTTATCTTGCTCTGTATTATTCAGTGGCTGAGCGTCCATACAAGCTGATTTCCACCGGCTTGCCTAAAATTGATTTCTACTTATACTTACACTCTTTTAAAACTTTTTTTATAAATAAATAAAAACCAATTATTTCAGAATAGATGATTCCATAATTTATTTTTGCTTTTATTAGGTTTTTTTATGCTGTGGGTTGCTCATCGAAAATTTTCACGGGCCGCCATGTACCTCATATGTTATGTATGTTACGCTGTAGACATAGCATTTGATCTTTCGATCCGTCCTAAACTATACGCTATTTCCGTTAGACTGGCATATAAGTCTTATTAAAATAGGATGCATTTTAATTTATCCTATTCATCTTAGAAATGCGAAAGTTTGTATTTTTGTTACTCAATCACGCTTAAACGGCTCAACCGATTTGGATGAAATTTTGCACGATGGCAGTTTATAGCCTGGATTAAAATATAGGATAGTTTTTATCCCGGGTCGACGCAGACTAAGTCGCGAGCGGAAGCTAGTATACAATACAATATACTACATATATCTACCCCCGAACGTTATAATATCGTTTAAACTGTCCCCTAAACTCTGAAACTGCTTGCAAATTCGGGCACAGTTGCGTTCATAAATAACTGATGCTTTTCGTAAACTTCTCCTGAATATTGGAGCTTTAATTCTTCAACAATGATCTTTAAAAGAATGTAATAGCCGCTTTTCTGTGAAGACTTAGTATCGAGAAGGCTTTGTTTCAAGCAAAAGCTCTCGGAGATTATCTACTTTGTGATGATCACCCAGTTAATTAGAATACCTGTTGAGCAGGTTGAGTTGGAGGAAATCCGTGCTATCCATAACTAACAGTATAAACGCGAAAGTGTGTTTGTCCGTCGATCTGTAAACCGCTGATCCGATTTTGATTGAATTTGGTATAGATATAGTTTGAGTCCCGGGGAAGGACATGGGATAGTTTTTAACCCGGAAATCATGCCCTAAGGGGGTGAAAGTCTTGGGGTGAAAATGGAGCTATAATATATACGAGGTCCACGCGGACGGAGTCGCGGGCGTAAGTAAGTAAATTAATACGTACTTAAAATTAAGAAAAACTGTTTTCCATGACGCAATGTTTTGAAGAAATGTTTCTGAATAAGCTATTTTTTTTTAATGATTTTTTTTTTGGAACGCGATTCAGTAAAAACATTAGAGTAAAAAAATTTTTTTTGGATCCTTATTATGCCCTCCGCGTGCGGCGTCGCTTGCTTATTGTGCATTAATATTAAACCAGGCAGAGCTTCAGGATAAAATATATCCTTCTGTTCACCCCGAAGGTCCGTGTTCTACTATAATATTTTGGTAATCATTGCTACAACAAATTTACAAAGCCAGAAACTTACATTTGGCTTATTATTGGTAATACCTATACTTAGCTTAGTTACTTCTGTGGCGCAACATGATATTCTACTAATATTATTGGTAAATGCGAAAGTTTGGATGTTTAGGTGTTTGTTACTCAATCACGCTTAAACGGCTCAACCGATTTGGATGAAATTTTGCACGATGGCAGTTTATAGCCTGGATTAAAATATAGGATAGTTTTTATCCCTTGTCCACGCAGACGAAGTCGCGGGCGGAAGCTAGTACGTATGTCGTATGTGTAGTCAACATCAAAAGTAGCTACGCAAACGAACACGTCAAAGTCTTTATTAAAGGTGAATAAGAACTTTTGACGTCCTCGATACATACGTACATGTACATACTTGCTTCCGCCCGCGCCGCCGCTTCGGTTGTATAACCGAAATAAACTCTCTGAAACAAAGGAACCTCCACATATAAGACACCCGTCATAATAGCCCAAGCATTTTATTTTCATTAGTATGGAAAAAAATGGAGATTTGGAAATAATTCATAACAGCAGCTTTTTTGCGTGTAACTAATTTACTTATTATCATTTTAGTAATTACGTAGACTCAAAATCCACCAAAATATTAGTCATCAAAAAATCTATATTTAACCAATTCCTAAAAAAAGAGGAAAGATATTAATAGATATTTTAATTTTTGTGTTGGTTAATTTACAGGAGCTCTTCAAGAATAATAAATAAATCACACAAAAAACATAGTGGATGTGTCATTTATTTTTATATATTTACTTCCCGCTGGAAATATTGTAGGATTCTTGGATAAGGCATCTTAGAATAGCATTTGAATATTAAACAAACAAAAAAACGCTGATAAATTAATGTTTGAAAAAAACGTAATTTTCCTAGGGTATATTACTTCGCCGGAAATATGTTACAACGACAAATTTCTGTATCCAGGCCGGACGCGTTTATTCTCGAAGCAGGATTTCCGTCGCTTTCGACTAGGCTAGGTATAGTCACCAGCATTAAGGCGCCGTAGGTTCATGGTCTTCTCTGCCTCTCACTGAGCATAAGCGTGAGCGAGATGGAAGTGCGTGCTCGGAAGCGCGGAAATCATGTTTTTTAATTTTAATTTTTTGGCCGTTTAAATAAATAAAAAAGTAAACACTGATTTCCCTCAAACATGACATTGCCGATTTTTAGAAGCCATTTTAGTATTTTTAGCTTTTGTTCGTAATTTGTAACAAATATTTTAATTGTATTTTAGACCCTTTTAGACCTATGTTCGTGATTTTTTTCTATCGAGCGAAAAATGCTTAATCATGTTTCTAAACACTGATTTCCCTGCAGAAAAGCCTCAAGATTACTATTCGTATTTTATTAAAACCATATTATTATAAACAGACGCATTATATTGTTTCAAAAACACTGTTCGCTTAACTTCGCTGAACCTACGGCGCCTTAAGGGGATGTCTCGATGCGAGTAAACCACACCCCTGTGAAAGAGATATCTCGTACATGTCTCCCGCGCACGCGAAAACGCGATGGAACAAACTTCTCTAAATATCTTTGGTGACGTTATATTAATATTTCCTTAAGATTATTAATGCATCGTTTTAGTAGGCAGACGTAAAAAAGGAAAATAAAGAGCCAACTTAGTTTTTTTTTTCTATATAGAAAATTTTAAGACGTTTGCTTGAAGTTTTGTTTAGGTTAAATCAGACAAACAATCATATCGTAAAAAATCATATATCTAAAAATCTTGCTTAATTGTTTCCTAATTTGGTCAAAACGGCGATGGAAGGAACGCTATATATTTTCCATTGCACTCAATAATAAAGCGCGCATAAATATCTGACACGACTCTATTTCTAGAGACATTAGGTGTTAGATATGTTTGTTATTGCTGCCAGCTTTGTTATGCTATTAATACTGATGACTGTACTCGCAAGGAACCTTACCGGCTTACATCTCGAGATGAAAAGCATGCGACAATTATGGACATAAGAATGTTTCTCATGACATTTATAATTGTTTTACTAAACTAGTACGTTCCGTTATGTCGCCTTATATTGCTACACTACTAGCATGGATACATGATGATAGATATACATATAGTCCGTGAGCTCGTCGACACTGTATTCGGATTCGACTGAAATCGTTTTATTTTTGCATAAAAGCAAGCGAGAAGAAAAGTATAGCCCCGAATGCTTATTTCAATGCTCCCGGACTATAGATAGATAGCGCATGGATGATTTTACCGCTACATGGCTCAGTAACAACAATAATACAGTACCAATTTTAAAAGTCTAACAGTCTAAGATTGATTCTGCAAGTTTTCTTCAGAGGCTCCGGCTGTTAACTCGCCAGACAGTATTCCCCTAGAAGAATTTTCTTTTTATTAACGATACCAGGGGCTATGCGACGGACACCGTTCTGGGTGTGACAACCGGGAGTGTCACAATCGACGTAGGACATCGCTGGAGCTGACCCCCTGGTACCCACACGATCTCCGCCCCGGATGGCACCTAATGGCTACGCAGGAAAGATCGCGGGGGTCCGCTGACCGCAGTCATGAGCTATCAATTTACTGCATTAGGCATAAAAATAAAATAAATTGTAAGAAATCCCCCGTGTTATACTTGCATTGCGCCGCGTAATGAATGTAACGATTAATTAGTCATAACCAGTTGAACAAACCGCCCGTTCGTTGCGCCGGCGCCGATCTTCAGACGAATCCATAAATGGATGGCACGCGTTTCGTGCGTCTAATTATTTTCTCCGATTGCACTGCGCGAGTGAACTTGAGTTTATTGAATGCCTTTGAGGTGTTGTTTAAGAGCAGGAGTTCGTAACATATATAGGTATTTAATTCCTCCTCTTCCTCAGTCGTACGTTCTTGATAGAGTGGTCGTGGTTGTTCCGATGGCGTACGAAGTGTATGGTCAATCCTCGTAGGTACTTAATTAGATATACCTCGTTAGAACGAATGATAACGAGTATAATAACAGATACCGAGTGATATTATATGGGTACCTTTGAACCAATGGTGGTATTAAACAAAGCAAAGTACATTCAAGAGCATAAAACGGATACATTATGCCTCATTATGGTATAGGTACCTCCGTATAAATGTTACAAAGTTCTCGAGCATGGATCTCACCCATACGTGTAAAGAAACTTGGGCAAAGTACTTACCTACTTAGTACTGCAATGTATTTCTAGTGATGTTATTTGTTACGAGTCTTCTATATATTCATAAAATAAATGCCACGATATTAGATAAAATGGGTGCTGGGCGGGTTTTCAATTACTCAACGATTTCGAAGACGGCGACCCTTAGCATTTGTTAGCATACCTAATGCCTATTTATTTATCTGCCTTCCGGCTGTTGAGTTAGGACATTCCTAGCATTTGATTTAATTGTTAGGCCAACCGCCAAGTGACAATTTAATTTATGGTTACCTAGTTATCAAAGTTATTTCAACATTTCATTTTGATTTTATGAAATTGAAACGCAACTTAAAATCTTAGGTAACCTAATGATAATGGTAGAAACAGAACTGCAATTGCACACTCATATATAATGCATTCATTCCGAAGCGAATGGTTCGTGACTACTAATAGACATACCAATTACGTACGTATATTGCTTTAATTTACGTTTTTTTTCTGTTTCCAGGGAGCTGCCATATCAGTTCCGCTGCACCACAATCCGAGGAGCTGCAGCACCTCACCACCGACGTAGAAATAGAACCGACAAACGACCGGCAGGCCCGGGCCATGTACTTCACCAAGACCCCACTAACAGCCACCGCGACACCATCCAACGTCACTGCCAATCAAACTGACGAGCTTATCAAACCAGTTCAAAACGTAACCAACACTACGGAGACGGAAGCGCCGCCGCTTCTGAATCTAAACGCTACAGATATCCAGAACACATCCACAACGCTGGCACCAAACGTGACGATAAACGCTACAGCAGCACCAACACCGCAGTACACGAATGTGACGCAAACTGACGCAAACTCGACAACGTTCGCTTCCAAACGACGCAACCTGACGCGGCTAGACACCGTCAAAAGCGACACTATAGAGAGAACTTCGGAGAGCAGGATAGTGACGGACAAGCCTCTGTCGCTGGAGACGCAGAATTTCCTGCAGACTCGGATCCCGCCGAACATAGAATCTTCTAGAAGGGTGATAGACCAGGAAGGGATGGATACAGGGGCCATAGCTGGCATCTCGTTCGCGGCGTTGGTACTTGGGGCATTAGCTGGCAGCACGGCGTTCGTCCTCTATAGGAGGAGGTACCTCAACAAGCCACAGACGCTGAATGACAAGTGCTCCAATCCGGACTCGAGCGGATATCTCGATGACAGCACTATTCGGGTATGTATTTCTACGTGTAACAATATTTCATTCTAATATACGTATTTCTTTAGTTCCATTAGTAAATTAAGTTGAAGAATCTGAAATACACACGATATTAGGGTAAAATAAAATACAATTCTTACAGAATCAAAGTAAATGTGGTGGTTGTAGTTGATAAATTACACCAGATTGAAAATACACGAGATGTTCTGGCAAATTCTAAGATTGTTGGTCGCACTACGTGGACCATTTGGTGAGGTTTAGAGCACCATATATGGACACCTACTATGGATGAATGTTTCAAATACTAACAGATATTGTTTTAATTTCCAGGATAATTCGGAGGAGATGTACAGTCTCGACAACGACTCGTTCCTGAACTCGCTGGAAGCCATGACCATCCAGAACTACTGGACGGACACGGTGAAGCACACGAAATTGTAACGTCTGTAGCCGTCTTAACGGATCCGATTGTGTAAGAACCCTTCCAAAGTGAACTGTAGAACTTAGATGGTGTAACTAGTTATTTTTCCATTAATGTTTAACTAAATGTGCCGCCTGGCTAGAAGACAGTGGAACTACTGTCGGCTTGTACTTGATCGATATAAATTGGACTTGAAATGGTGAATCTGTTTGTATCTCTCCTGGGTACTATATATCGGCAAGAAAAATATTTTATGAATTGCAAAATGTGTGATGGTTCGTTGGTTTGGAACATTTTGGGAAGTTTAACCCTTTATTTCGCAAAAAATTGCAAAGTTCCATTGTTCAAGTCTCGGTTCCGCTGAGTGGCCCAAACTTCTGGTCAGGAAAAAAATCAATATGACAGGACAGTTCGAATTAAAGGATCAGTGATATAACCACCTCATATACTACTACTGTTAAAACTCGCAAAAGTATCCTAGACTCTAGACCAATACATTTTGCAACTTATAAGAATGCATGACACTCAACTAATATTGTTGAAAACTATAAGAAATTAGCTATTTTCAAAGTAATTATTGACTAAATATGTAGTAATGACTTTTGTATATGACATTCCTCGGCATAGTGAAAGTGAAAAATTCTCACAAATAAACTGCTTGGGAGAGACTTGACTGTAGAGCAGCAGCAGATTCAACAACAACTTCATTGTTGTACAAAGTGGACATTGCTACGATTATTCTTTTAGTCTGCTTGCTAAATAACTTTACGACAAATGTGAAGCTACGTATGAACAGAAACAATAAACGGATTCGTCAAACGAATATCTGTAACATTAACATATAAACCCCAGGATAATACAAATGTCTTGTCTTTAATGAATAAGAATGTGACGATTTATTATTAATTAATATTAATAATCGGTGTGAACTTTTAACTCGGGTAATTATTAATTTATATAGTAGTTGTCGTCCCGTCAACACTTCTGTAAATAGTACATAATGTGATAATTATTTTTAGACTTGTTGTAAAATGATTTATTTTAGATTAAGTATCCCTATTAGATACCTACGATTATTTCTTACCGCTTTTACACTATTTTTAAGTTTTTATTATTATTGATTTGTCGCATTGATTAACTGTTTTTGACAATTGGAATTGACATTTGATTATTTATGATATTGCTTATCTATGTATGTTTGACCAGTGATTTATCGATGTCTTAATTAGATTAGGTACGTGTTAATGATCTCAATTGTATCAATGTACTGTTAAGAGGCGAGGTATTCAATTAGCTTTAATCGAAACCACTCCTTTTTGTGTACTTATACACTAAGATGTTAAGGACATTTTAATGGCAATATCAGTTACGATCATGATGTAATCAAAAAATTACCAGAAATAAACTAGCTTGCATATCAACAACGCATTGCGGTGAATTATTCGTATAAATATAACTAATTGTTCACTGGAGCTACGGTAGCCCGGTGGTTCAGGCATGCGGCTGCCAAGCGGCGGTCGTAGGTTCGAATCCCGGCTCCTACCAATGAGTTTTTCGGAACCTATGTTGTTGTATGGTTGGCTGGCTGTAAAATTACACTTACTAATACTGTTCACACATCTTAGTGTATTTTTAATCGGTTTTTGTTGCTGTATGTCTAGTTTATTTTGTTAGATAAGTTGTATAAAAGCCTTGTATTGATTTCTTGTGGCAATTATTCATTGGTCGATATGAAAAGAGCGCGACCATACTTCGTGTAATTTTTGTATTGAAAGATAAAATCAGATACCTAGAATGAATTATTATTCGCGCAGACTTTTGTATAGACTAGTGAAATTGTGCCCTTGTCTAATTATATTCTTTGTTTTATTGTGATTTAGACATCCGTCCATAAAATTGTTTTGCCAAATGATTTGTTGAATTTACGCAGTATTTTTGTTTCGTTTCATATTATTAAAACTACACAATCAAACTATGATCAGGCATTATTTGAAAAAAAAAAAAAAAAAATCGCAGCCACAATGGTCATATCAAAGTTAGTTTAGTATTTCAAATAAGATTTGAAGTAATATATATAATTTATATGAACCATGTAAACTAATGAATGATTTAAAAGTAGTTTGGTGGAAAAATATTTAGGATGAAGTAATTTTTGCACATTCTTAATCGAAACTTAGGGTGTTATAAAAGCCTAGCTGAGATATACAGTTGAGATTATTTAAAGTGACCGACTTCATAAAACTTTCATTGGAATTTGAATCTTTATCCTTGGTTGGTAGAGTTGCTTTTTGAATCGAATACTTTGAAGCAATACGGACAACTTAAATAACCTCAACTACCTATGCCTACATCTTCATTTAACTCTACTGACACAACATTCGCATTGAAACCACATTTATATTAGGCAATTTTCAAAATTACATATGAATTTTTAATTAATAGTCCTATACCAGCAAAATGGCGTACTATTTTCGAGTATTAATAGGTTGTACCACTTACTGTATGTCGCCATGCGAGAATTAAGTAATATAGAAAGTGATACCTATAGGTATTTTAATTACACAAGTTTTATTGAATAAAGCAACAATTAGATGGACATTCTTAATCTTCATTTTATCAGTACCAATTCAAAAACTAACTACATTTTCCAAAGTACCGGTATCTGGTGCTAGAATGTTATATTTTATTAATAAATAGAAAACCCTAAAACAATGATGTATCCTACCTAGTTTGCTCATCAAACACTTTAAGTTGTAACACTAGTATTATCTGGATTAAATCTATTTTTACTGGAATCTAAGGTGTTTCATTTACTCGTGTCTCAATGAATTAAAAAGCATGAAATTTTAAACTGCACATGATTACACTGGAAATTGTCGAAGTCGTGAAAAATGGAAGTAACCTTAACCATAATTTATAAAGATGATATAAGACAAATATAGGGTAAAAGAAGAAATGCTCTGAAATGGGGGTTTCATAGAGCACAATAAAATATTATCTTTGCTAGAAAGAGACATGTTAAGGAGAAGAGCATCTCTGTCGGCGCAGGTTAAAGGGAATTTCATAAGGCCTGCAACACACTGGCGCGGCCTTCGGTGGCGGACAATAGAAAATTTGACAGCGGGCGGACAATAGAAAATTTGTCTGCCGCTGTCAAATTTTCTATTGTCCGCCACCACAGGCCGCGCCAGTGTGTTGCAGGCCTAATGAGTAATATTCAAAATTACCTTCGTATTCGGCTTTTCAGGACACGTTGAGACGAGCGTTTCTGTAGTGCACTTTCTGGTTGTACCGACCTAATCCATAGTTCTAAAAAAATAAGCGGTTTTACTAATGGTTTAAACGGCATAGCTATAAGCTTGTGTTTGATGTTACTACAAAACGCCTTATTCAGTATTGCCACCAACCAAATCATTGGGAATCACAGAAAAATACGAATGACGATGAAAGAAAACATGAGTCCAGTTACTATTAATTGTTATATCTTTTGTAGTAAACTGAAAGGTAAATGATACATTATCGTTTGGTAAGCATTTATTAATTAATAAAATCGAAATTCACACATCGGGGTTAGTTTATTGTTTTTACTGGCAATGTAGCATCAATGTCATCACCATTATAGTTTATATAGGCTGATGATAGGCTGTCACTGTACTGTCAGCAACTGTCAGCTCAGCTGCCACTTCATTGTCATTCTGCGTTTGCGTAGTTTTGGATTTTTTGCGCTGTTATTTCTTTATTTTTATTTCGTTTATTTACTTAACAAACTACAAAATGGTGAAGGCTTGGTACATGGACGATAACACCAACGATCAGCGCGCGGAGCATCACAGGAACCCGCCTCAGTTCATCTCCATCGACGACCTGTTTAAGAAAACTGGAGTTGAATATTTCAGCGTAAGTTTTTGCGTCTTATCGTTATCATGATTCTCTTCGGCTTGAAATATTTAATTCCTTAAGAGGACATTTGCCAATTTGACTTCTTACTGGCCCGCGGTTCAGTGCGAGGGCATGATTATTATCTTATCTGTTCAAAACAATGAAACAGAATTGTCATTAAACTAACTTGCAAGCGCTACGATAACTCTCGTTGTACAATACTCGTAGTGGAGTGGACTTTATGTTAAAGATTATTATATTAATCAAATTTTTTGAACCTTAAGCTCACTGCATATAATGCAATTTACAACACCTTGTTCTGAGGAACGGTATAGTGTTGACAAATTGCTGGTGTGTTCTGACAAATTGCTAGGAATGTAATGGCCTTTGCATAACTTTATTAGTAAGTTTCTCAAGATTGTAGCAAGGAGAAATCTGTGATCTCTGCCTGCCCTTCTTGAATACAGGTGTGTATTAGTAAGTAACATCATCATCCTCCTAGCATTGTTCTTCCTGTAATGCCCCTAAAGGGCCTAGGGTCCTCTTTGATTCACACACCTAATCCCAAGATTTGGCATAGGCACTGGTTTTATGAAAGCAACTGTCATCTGACCTTCCAACCCAGAAAGAAAACAGGAGGAGGTATTAGTAAGTAACAATTGTAATAAAATTAACTTGTAGAACTTAGTATGTGGTTCAAACGAGAAGGCAATATTAGTATGTACTGATGATTTAAAAGCTTGTGTTAAAAAATATTTTCTTATTCCAGCTCAATGTTGACACATATGACACTGACGGTGTCCTCGATAAAATAAAGCAGGAGCGCGGCTACACCTACGAAGACAAGATGGAAGCCTCGAAAGCGACTCTGCCCAACTATGAGGAGAAACTTGTAGCGTTTTACACAGAACACTTGCATACAGATGAAGAGATCAGGTAAATTCTTATGAATAGGTTTTATTTATTTATTTACACCAGGCAACAAGGACTATATTTAGAAATACCTTACAGACAGAATACATATTAACAGTTTCGCAGCTGGACTAAAAATGGAACAATACACCAGAAACTGACAGAACTCGCGAGACATGTAGGTTTCTATGACTGTCCGCCGAACGGGCTGAGCCGGCATCTGAGCAAACATTACGAGTCCCTACCAGGCGGGTTCTTGGTGGCAAATGTGGTTGTCTATTGTTTGCCCGACATTCATATACTATAATAATCATTTGCCCGAACTTCGCTTGCTCGAATTTCATTTGCCCGAATGTTTCGTTTACCATAATAGTTAATTGACATACTCTTGTTTACCCGAATATTGGATGTCATAATGATACGAATGCCATACGTATTGTATTCCAGATTATTTTTTGCAATAATATTATTTAATAGAATATTTAAACGCCATACTAAACATGCATTCGGATTCATCTTTGTTAACTTGCTGGTTTTTCCGCTCTTTTATAAAAAAAATAACCTCGAAGACGAAAGCGGGAGCAAAGCTCCCGCTTCCGTCTTCTAACCTATCCGCGATCCGAGTCGGTTTTGCCACTAAGCCCCTGTTCCCTACTGCCTACGATACAACACTATCTTGGCATTAGGTAAGCTCAGAGAAAAGTTCATTTTTACTTAGTGGTAAAACCGACTTGGATCGCGGATAGGTTCGAGGTATTTTTTTTTAATATTAGACACTGCAATACGTACCCACTTTATCACTTAAGAATATTATGGATGTTGAGATGGATGGCAAATGATATTATGGCATGTGATAGTTATGGATTACAATGATTATGGAAAATGAGATTATTGATATTGATATTATGGAAAACAAAGATTCTGGCATATAATTATTATGGTAAACAATGAGTATGGCATACAAAATTATAGAAAACAACATTATGGCAGTTGTATATTATGGCAGATAAAATTCGGGCAAATGAAATACTGGCAAGCAAGAGTATACCGGCAAATGTGTTACTATTATCATAATCAATATATGAAACATATAACATATTAAGATGGCACCGCGCATGTTACTCAATACTGACATTGGTCTGCCCTCTGCTTTAAACAAATTACATGGCCGGCTATGTATCAGTTTGCAAGACTCGCTTACATTGAGGAATCTTCATCAGGCTGTTTGTGTCGAAGCCAAATGGTTCCTTACTACAATGGTGGCAAACAAGCATGATGGCAGGCAGACACCGTTGCCTGTGGACGCTTGCGACACTAGAAAAATCACAAGAGTAACTGACCCTCTATTGAATTGAGGATTCATTGTGTTTAGACACAAATGCATGTCCTACTCTCAACACAGTGCATCCTCTGTAGCTCTGGCAACCTTACTCACCACGAGAGCTATAACCACGAACTTCGAATGTACGTTAAGTACTATACTCAAGTGACATGGATGTAAGTACACGAACTTCGAGATTCGATTTTCGTGGTAGCCCCGCAGGAGCACAACACCACATAAAGGGTGTTTCATTAAGTGCCTTGAGGGCATGTAATAAAGTGTAGCTGATATTGCAAAAGTTTCATGTGCTCTGCCTACCCCTTTTAGGGATAAAGGCGTATATGTATGTATGTATTATATTGCAACAATTTTTATATTATTATTAAAGTACATTAGATGACATTATTTATTAACTATAATCTCTGTCGGAGGTGTATCCTGGTGGACCAATTTTAGGCGACATTTTTGCATAAATGATGCTCAATTTCGTAAAGAAGGTTATGTTGGCCTTCAGACCACTCATTGTCTGTGGTTTGTCTGCATAGACAAGAGATTTGACGTAGCCCCACAGAAAGTAGTCGAGCGGTGTTAAGTCACACGATCTCGGGGGCCCATTTATGTCGCCACCACGCGATATGACAAAACCCTTGAAGTACTCATGCAATAAATTGTGTGTATTTCATGCAGTTAACTATATATGTAGGCGTTGTTGTGTATAGCGTTACATGATTAAATGTCACCATTAAATATATATTCCCTCCAAATTTGACAGCTATTACTTTTCCAAGATGGCCGCTATACGCTGGCAAAGTTCGAGCAAGCCTATTGAAAAACCCTTTACATACAAGAAGCGTTATTATGGCTTGGTCTTCTGCACATATCATGGGACGGCCGCAACATACTCTCGATTTTTCTCGCACTAAATCTCTAAGTGTTCAAATAAGAGAGAGACGGATAGTGCGAGAAAAATCGAGAGAGCTCGCGCGCCGTCTCGTGATAGCCGTGCTGTAGGTACTTCCCAAGTATAAAGGCCGCTTCTCACGTTCCGCAATTCTACGGATCATCATCACGCACAGCCGACGACCACGGACGGCAACGCTCCTTTGAAGTTACCGCCTCGCGACGAAGACCGGCGCCTCACCGGCAATCAAGGTTACTGAGCGAGCGTGAGGGCACTATTACTGAGCGCGTACGACAGAGACAAGTAGAAATAGGGCAATGCTCGTTTTTCGCTGTGCTTGACGGCGGGCCTTTAACACGGACGAGACCCTTCCCACGCACGGTGTGTCGTGCGAGCTAGTCCGCGTCCGTCCGCGATATCGCGGACCGTGGGCAGCTGCTTTAAGCGAGATGACACTTCGCCGAGCGACTTCCTATCGTATGGAAGTTGAATGGTCCCTGACTATTATGCCTCCATTTCAGGTTGGTGCTGGACGGGTCGGGCTACTTCGACGTGCGTGACCGCGAGGACCAGTGGGTGCGCATCCTGGTGACTCCCGGGGACATGCTGGTGCTGCCCAGCGGGATCTACCATCGGTTCACACTGGACTTCAACGTAAGATAAATACGGGATTTTCTATTTTAAAAGCGGGTTCGAGTTTTTGCGAGTCTGTAGCGCGTAGTGATGCGAGACTGAATGATACTAATTCGATTAGTTGATTATTATAATCGTCGACTAATTCGAAAATCATTCGATTATTAATTATACTACTAATCGACACCCCGTCGCCTTCCCGAATCGACTTGACCACGCTTACGGCGGTTATGGTTCGGTACTACTCGTAGTAGCAAAGATTAGTTACTACTAATTAGTAGTCATCATTCGATTATTAGCATTAGTATACTACTAATTTCCAATTCGCATATTGACATTAGTAATTGGTAATTATTCGAATAGGCAAATCAGTTGAAGTCGCGTATCACTCGTAGTAGCGCGACGCTGCCCTTAGATTACCTCTCAAAATCACCTGCATGGCTATCACAACACGGCGCGCGAGATCTCCATTTGTTCCGCACAATACGTCTCTTTCTAATTTTTCTAATAAGAGATAGACGGATAGTGCGAGAAAAATCGATATAAATGCTGTATCGATACCGTATCGCGTTTGTCACGCTAATAAGTCGCCGTCTATGATCACTCTGATTATACGGATTTGCCTAACTTAAGGTGTACGTGAGTCACGTCTAACCTAATAAGTCGCCGACTATGACCACTCTGATTATACGGATTTGCCTAACTTAAGGTGTACGTGAGTCACGTCTAACCTAATAAGTCGCCGACTATGACCACTCTGATTATACGGATTTGCCTAACTTAAGTTGTACGTGAGTCACGTCTAACCTAATAAGTCGCCGACTATGACCACTCTGATTGTTCGGATTTGCCTAACTTAAGGTGTACTTGAGTCACGTCTTTCCTAATAAGTCGCCGACTATGAGCACTCTGATTATACGGATTTGCCTAACTTAAGTTGTACGTGAGTCACGTCTAACCTAATAAGTCGCCGACTATGACCACTCTGATTGTTCGGATTTGCCTAACTTAAGGTGTACTTGAGTCACGTCTTTCCTAATAAGTCGCCGTCTATGACCACTCTGATTGTACGGATTTTCTTAACTTAAGGTGTATGTGAGTCACGTCTAACCTAATAAGTCGCCGTCTATGACCACTCTGATTGTACGGATTTGCCTAACTTAAGGTGTACTTGAGAACTTGAGTCACGTCTTACCTAATAAGTCACCGTCTATGACCACTCTGATTATACGGATTTGCCTAACTTAAGTTGTACGTGAGTCACGTCTAACCTAATAAGTCGCCGACTATGACCACTCTGATTGTACGGATTTGCCTAACTTAAGGTGTACGTGAGTCACGTCTAACCTAATAAGTCGCCGACTATGGCCACTCTGATTGTTCGGATTTGCCTAACTTAAGGTGTACTTGAGAACTTGAATCACGTCTTACCTAATAAGTCGCCGTCTATGACCACTCTGATTGTACGGATTTGCCTAACTTAAGGTGTACTTGAGAACTTGAGTCACGTCTTACCTAATAAGTCACCGTCTATGACCAGTCTGATTGTACGGATTTGCCTAACTTAAGGTGTACGTGAGTTACGTCTAACCTGTCGGGTTTGTGACGAAACATATGTGTATGACATTTAGTGTCAGTTTTGGGACGACCTCATAACCAACCTTTAACCATACATTTTTAAATAGAAATGCCCTACTTATCTGCAGAGGCGGCTCGCCCTAAGGAGCGCTGGTGCAGTGAACTCCCATAAATAATAATAACAAAATTATACTCACTAATCTCATTATTAACATTACTATTTAAAATCTATCTTAAAATACGACTGTACCAATAAAATACTTACCTTTACACATTACAAGATCATAGGTAGGCGCTATACCCATCATCCTACTGTAAATTTCATAGGTAACGCGCAAAGCGGAGCGCTCACGATTGCGCTCCTATGGAACAAGACTCAGTACATTTCCTAATACGAAATCCAATAAGAGTGAAAGAGAAAGTTCGCCACAGTCCTGCGCGTGAAACAGAAGATTTTCTATGAAAAAATAGCCAAATTCGGAGCGCCGCTCACGCCATGTTGCCGGTTAATTTTGCCGCCTGGCCGCGCGACAGTGATTGCGCGCGACGTTGCCACTCCTTTAAACAAACACTGGTCAACTTAAATGCATGCGCGCGAATGCAAATTCGGGTATTTTCCAATTAATAATCATTTAATACGTGTTGAAATAGCCTGTACTTATCAGTTACTACTTGTGAGTGTTAAAATGGATAATCATAATGTGGTGTTCATTAAAAAGTGTGCAAAAACGTTACAAATTCGGCTTGAATTGAAGGCTAAGGGACAAGGGACCTTGACCTTACGCAAACATGAACGACGAAAACCAAAACATTTACGCGTTTGTTTAAATCCGAACAATATGTGAAAACACCGTAGTTGTGTGGTTGTGATGAGAGTAACAAACTATTTTACAGGATATTCGCAGGGCACTAAATTCCACGTAAGTACCGAAAGTCTATACGCGAGTTCAATGACCGCGTTGACAAAAACAGGCATATTTTATGAAGTTTAACAGATTGTGTAGTATTTTGTGGTGCATTTCAAATTGCTGCATTTCAAATTGGTGCACGGTGAGTTTTCGGAATCTCTGAATCCCGGAATCTGCTAACGTTTTTTTATTTCAAGTTTAAATTTTCATTGTTTTATTTCAAGTGAACACCCATACAATTTAGTCACGAGCCGCCTCTGCTTATCTGCGGAGCTTTTAAATAGATATGTTAGTACAACTAATGTACACAAATATGGATTGGCGTTAGATACATCCATGACTCAGGAACAAAATAAATATTCATGCTCATCACACAAATAAACGCCCTTACCTGGATTCGAACCTGGGAACTCAATATATATTAAAGCGATATTGGCAAATCCACCTATCAGCAAGGAGAAGACATTACTAAAATATAATTATCAGTATAAATTAAAAGTACTATTTATGTGGTAAAATACAATATTCATTTATTGCGCTATCATACACAAACATGACAATATCAGATCACGTGTCCGTCTTACGAATTTTCAATCTGACGGTTCTGAAAATGTTAAAATCGCGACAGGGGCCGTAGACAAGGTTACAATCGACAAGCGCTAACGCCAATAGAAAACAAATGAAATGTATGGGAATGACAGATGTCAACGAAAAGTGTTTCGTCGGCATCTGTCATCCCCATACATTTTATTAGTTTCTATTGGCGTTAGCGTTTGTCGATTGTAACCTTGTCTACGGCCCCAGGTCCCGTGACTTGTCGCGTCAGGTCACGGGACCTGTCGCGATTTTACCATTTTTTCCCCATCACAAAAAGTGCACAGCGCCGGTAAAGAAGTTTTCACTTCTAATATTGGTCATTGACCTTTCATTTGGTTGTATTGCAGAACTACATAAAAGTGAAGCGGTTCTTCATCGGTGAGCCGGTGTGGGCCGCGCACAACCGGCCCTCGGACCACATGAACTGTCGCAAGGAATATGTGGAGAAACTCAGCAAGGGGTTCGCGGCCGCCTGCTGAACACATTCCCTCACATTCCCATACAGTACGTAATACAACATCAGACCCCTGTTTCACCAAATCGACAATTGTCGCCTGACAATGGACCCGATTCTGCGTGCACATGGCTTAAATAGCCTAAAACTAAATTGTCTAATTTTTAGACACAATTTAGGCGGCAGATTAACAACGACATATTTAGGGCCGATTTTTTAATCTCTAGTTAAATTTATCCGTCAGTTAAAATTAAAAGGACAGAGCTAACATTTGTCTGACAGACAGTTTTATCTGGGAATTGAAAAATCGGCTCTTGAATTTAGGCAGCTAAGCTAAGTTGAATAGACCGCCTAAAATAAGAAACGTCAGATTCAAATTAGCGCTGTCATTTGATTATGACAGCTGCTCATAGAATAGCAAAGTGTTTTAGCGACACCTTAATAAAATTAGGAAGTTTAGAGGCCACTGTAGAATCGGGTCCATTGACAATTCGCTTTACATGGCTGCGTTGACAGGTTAAGTTGGTTGCTGGACAGCTTATTGACCCAGCAATGTATGTGGAGTTGTCATTCATGCCCAGGCAGTCATCTTAAGGGTCGTCAGGACGCTCCACTCTCCATACCAACGTAGTTTGGTACTCATTTAAAAACCATATGCTAGAGTAACATTCTCCGCCAGATCCCGAGAATTCGTTTAGATCGGAAACTGGTTTCTGCCGCTACGAATTAAAATAGAAAAAACGGGCCAAGTGCGAGTCGGACTCGCGCACGAAGGGTTCCGTGCCATTATCTGTAAAAAACGGCCAAAAAAATTTTGTTTTATGGGAGCCTCCTTAAATATTTATTTTATTCTGTTTTTTAATATTTGTTGGTATAGAGGTAACAGAAATACGTCTTCTGTGAAAATATCAACTGTCTAATCTGTATGTATCTCTGTATGTATGTATGTATGTATGGGAATTGCCGTTTTAAAATAAAACCCAAAGTACATTTCTAATGGAGATCGTCGACTTTGTCCTGGTGAACCTTAATGGCATAGGTGACCCATGGCAAATTGCTAATGTAGGTACGTAATGTTAATGTCCCATATCAACATTAGGGCAATTTCTTTGGCTTCATTACAGAGTAATTTAATTTAGCTGCTATACTTCTAAATAACCAAGTGTCAAAATGCCTATATAATTTCGTAAAACACGGAACCATGTTGCAATATCTAGGACGCCCTATTCAGAACGGTCAGAAAGTTTTAAGAAAAATAAATAGGTATTCTAGGATTTAGGCATTTTGACACATAACTATTTTGAGACCTAGAAGGTTGAGACTTGTACAATTGTGGTTTTGTGAATCAAGCCACTGTAGGACCAGTAGACCTTAGGTACAGTGAAATATTTCTCCAGTCTGAACTGGAATTCATAGTTTGCAGTTTGAAATGTAATCACTTGTCATGATCGATAACACAACGTTTTTCTTTTACTATAGATATATTTATTACAGATAATAATAATGTATAACAAATAATAATAATAATAATTCCCGTCTCTGCAATGTACAGTCAGGTGAAGATTACTTATTACTATGAATAGCTGCTCCGTCGTCAAACCCCAACAGTTTTGCTGGAGGTTTGACGCAACGTTTTTCTAACCTGTAAAGATGTGAAATATAGTTTATTAGTTATCATTATATATTGATAGGTATAGGATTATGAAAAACCACTATGGCCTTCAGGTAGGACTTAGTTACAAAGACGAATGTAATAAGATTCAAGTCATTCAAGCATTTCTCTGTCTACGCCGAAATCGGATGGGGTTATTTTAGTGCGCTTTTTTATCAATATTTTTAGTGTCATATTTTCATTTAGATGTCAATCATAAGCCTATTAACATCGTATTGTTGGATAAGGCTTTCTTTTAGTTTATTGCGAGTTAAATAGTAAAGTCAGGTAAATGGGTAGACAAATCTCTTCAGCACCTAGTTATTTAATGTTAAGTTGTTTTAAATATTGTGGCGCATCATGGAGGTCCTTTTTGACAGCTACAATCGTCCTGCAAGCTATGTGAAAGAGTGAGATAGAGAGATAAATGACGTTAATTTCTGGCTCTCTCTTATAGCTTGCGAATGCAGTTGGTCGCGTAGGGCCGCCTGGATGCGAATTTAAAACAAATATTACTGTTGCATGTTTTTTATGTAACAGAAATTGTAAAACATAGAAACATATTTTATTTATAATAATTATACCTTGTGAAGAATAAAAACACACTTGATAAAACGGAGTTTGCTCAACATCCTGATTGAGTTATGGAATGTAAATACCTATTATACTTATTGTTGTTGTTATCGTATTTTGTATATTTTTTTATGTTATTAAATGCAAATGCATGTTATTCCGCATTTTTATTCCTAAGCGCATGATGAATTGGTCTCCTGCGATTCGGGCAAAGCAGATACCAGTACTTTTAATATGTGATCTATTTGCTTAATAAATGTCTTATCTGTCTGTTCCGACTATGGAGCTGGGAGATACTACGACTTCGTAGTACGTATAATAAATAAATAAATATAAGGGGACAATCTTACACAAATCGACCTAGTCCCATAGTAAGCTGAGTAAGGCTTGGGGGTAACGATTTATATATATTAATAGATATAAATACTTAAATACATAGAAAACACCCATGACTCAGTTACAAAATATGCATGCTCATCACACAAATATTTGCCCTTGCCGGGATTCGACCCCAGGATTTTTAGTTAGACAGCGTCACTACCCACTAGGAAAACCTATGTTTTTTTTTATACGGCAATGAGTGAGAGACGGACACTAAAGACAGTCAGTCTTTCGGGCGCGTTTTACAGCTTATGTATAATTAACTCCGTGGTGACTACTGGAAGGAATGTGCATGATTAATGCGAGGGCAAAATATTGAATCCAAAGCGTAGCAAAGAACCCTTGACAACCGTGCGTAGCTTTTAACCCTCCATCAATAGCCATGGCCATGTAGATTTTAATGTTTTGTGGAAACGGTTTGACGTAGTTATAACATAATCACATACTTAGTGCTATAAATTATTTAGTTTTTCTCAAGAAACGTGAGTATTTATAATCCTTGTACAATGAGCATCATATTTATAGTTAGTATTAGCAGCCAAAATAGGCAAACATATCGAACACTCTTACAGTAAATACATGTATTGAAATATTCGGATACTTTGGCCGTTACTAACCAAAGCTGACTGTATTTTAAGGGGCTCCCATACGCCAATGACCTTCGATCTGAATCCCTTATTTTTCTTATGTTTTAGCTTATTATGTTAACAACAACGGCTTTAAGCAATATAGTATCCCATATTTACTTCAAAGTTCATTGTTTTCGAGATATTTGGCATCAAAGTTGAAAAATTTTAGGCCAAAAAACCGGTTTTCTGGCTATAACTTTTGTGTTAATTGGTTTTAAATGAAAACCCTGAACCAGTTTTTAGAGACGTCACAGATCACAGACGAACCCAAATATGTAGATTTCGTATATGTTAGATCTTTCACGTCAATAGAGATACGAAATTAGTGTTTTTTAGACAATGTTTAAAACAATCATACCACATTAAGTATTCATTTGTTTCAAAACCCGGTGGACCAAAATGGAGATAAAAGATTGAAGAACCGATAACCGTTTGATTTATACTTAAACCCCTGATATTTTCATTTCAAAGTCCAATATCTCAAAAACGGCTGAACAGATTTTCATGAAACATAGCTAAGAACACTCGGGATAAAATTATCTGACACAAAAAAAACGCATTCAAATCGGTCCATCCGTTTGGGAGCTACGATATGCGCCACAGACAGATACACAAGACAACTTAAACTTATAACTCTCTTTGCGTAGGGGGTAAAAAATTTAAGCATATCTTTAAGGCTCGGCCACGAATTAGAGTGGCGGCGATAGCGGCAGTGGTGCGTCATACCCCAGCATACAAACTTGACCGCTTTAGCCTAGTTGGTATGGACTACGTAGCTGCAGGTCCCAGGTTCGAATTCGGTAAGGGCATTTATTTGTGTGATGAGCGTGTTCCGGAGTTGTTCCGGAGTCATGGATGTTTCGGCGATAGCGGCAGTGGTGCGTCATACCCCAGCATACAAACTTGACCGCTTTAGCCTAGTTGGTATGGACTACGTAGCTGCAAGTCCCAGGTTCGAATTCCGGTAAGGGCATTTATTTGTGTGATGAGCGTGTTCCGGAGTTGTTCTGGAGTCATGGATGTTTCGGCGATAGCGGCAGTGGTGCGTCATACCCCAGCATACAAACTTGACCGCTTTAGCCTAGTTGGTATGGACTACGTAGCTGCAAGTCCCAGGTTCGAATTCCGGTAAGGGCATTTATTTGTGTGATGAGCGTGTTCCGGAGTTGTTCCGGAGTCATGGATGTTTCGGCGATGGCGGCAGTGGTGCGTCATACCCCAGCATACAAACTTGACCGCTTTAGCCTAGTTGGTATGGACTACGTAGCTGCAGGTCCCAGGTTCGAATTCCGGTAAGGGCATTTATTTGTGTGATGAGCATGTTCCGGAGTTGTTCCGGAGTCATGGATGTTTCGGCGATAGCGGCAGTGGTGCGTCATACCCCAGCATACAAACTTGACCGCTTTAGCCTAGTTGGTATGGACTACGTAGCTGCAAGTCCCAGGTTCGAATTCCGGTAAGGGCATTTATTTGTGTGATGAGCGTGTTCCGGAGTTGTTCCGGAGTCATGGATGTTTTCTATGTGTTTATGTATTTATTTATCGATATAAGGTATATTTGATGTAATACATGGATAGGGTTATGAGCGCTCCAAAAGTGGCACACTAAAATTGAGACAATTGCACCAACTTGCATCCGTGTCGCGTTAATACAATAACTAAGTGTCTCAAGCTGCCATTTTTAAAGACGGAATTAGACTACCTATCTACCTATTTTTTGTATTAAATCATTGTATATAAGCATGTATATCGACGCCTGGTACCCATAGTACACGCTTTGCTTAAGGCCTCCACCCACCGGACGCGTGTGCTGCGCGGCGCGTGTGCTGCGCGGCGCGTGTGCTGCGCGGCACACGCGCAAGTTGTAAAGCATTGAAACTACACTTCAAACACACATCGAACGCGGCACACGCGCAGCACCCGCGCAGCTGCAGCGCAGCACACGCGCAAGTTGTAAAGCATTGAAACTACACTTCAAACACACATCGAACGCGGCACACGCGCAGCACCCGCGCAGCTGCAGCGCAGCACACGCGTCCGGTGGGTGGAGGCCTTTAGTTTGGGTCTAGGCCGATTTGTGTAAGATTGTCTCCAGATATTTAAAGGTCGAACACACAGCACCGTCGCGGGCGCGCCGCGCGATATTTCCCTACAAACCGCTAGCGCGGTCAAACAGGCTGCGCCCCGCCAGCAACCCGCCGCGCACAGGCCGCGCGACCGCCACGGGCGCGCGGCGCGTCAGTGTGACGCCAGACAGCGCAGCGCGCGGTTCGTACGTAGTGCTGGCGGGTTGATGGCGCGAGGCTAGCGTGATGCGCGCGCGATGCCGGCTGGTTGACGGCGCGATGCGCGCGTGCTCTGTGTGACCGGCCGTCCCGCGCGCATCACGCGCTCGTCAAGCGCGGCTACCGCCCCGCTGTCAGTCTGTTCGACCCTTTATTTATACGTGAGACTGCAACGCTCCCGCGGGCTCTCAAAGTATGAAGTACCTGAGAGACCTGACAAGAGGTGCTCATTGTACCTACCCAATACCTACCCGTACTCGTAGCACTTATAAATGGTCATATTCGAACGCTGATTATCAAGCAGTATAAAATAATATGCACCATGCTAGGCAAAATCCCAAAACCCCGCCATAGAACTTGATCTAGGTTCCTGGCGTAAGCTGCACGGCTGTGGGCCCAGACAGTATCTCTTATTAGTTTGTGGGCCCAGATACGAGTATGCCAAAGACAAGAAAAGGTTTTGCAGCAGTCTGTTTAGGAATGCTTTCATTTTATTGAACATAGACAATTATCAACAACTTATTCGATTGAACTCTTTGCTCCCCCATCGCCATAAACGCTACATTTGGCTAAAAACTTAAATGACACCTGCCAATGCCAGGCAGTCTGTTTTGCCATGCTTATTACATACAAGATAATTTAAAAAACCCTCACAAAATGGTCAGGCGGCCGCCTCGAGAATTATTCCCGTAAACAAGAGAGGTATTCATGTGTATTTAATGTTTGATTTATTTTCCGAATGCAGTCAGTCAATCTTGGTGAACAGCAGCCGAACCAACTTCTTTTGTAGCCTTGGATGGCTATTTGTTTGTGTATATATTAAGGCAAGAATTTCGAGCCTACATTTCAAACAGAATCGATAGCTGTGTTAGCCGTCAAATAAATGTAGGTGTTTGTAGTACTACGTACAGAGCCATCCTGATCCTGACCCATCATACAGGACGCGGCTATGCGGTAGAACGAGACAAATATGTCTTACTTCCTTTAACGCATAGTTGCGCATTGGCATGGCTCTTAAGAGGCCGCAGTAAGCTCGGCCGAATTTCACCTTCCCATAGAAACGTAGTTACGCTCTCATTTTAAAACTACGTGTTGGATTGTGACGAAACTTTGCATATACAATGACATGCGGTATATCTATGTCTGTAATTAGTTTATATGGTTCCAATTTATAAAACAAACGAAATACAGCAAAACTAGTTTTGTATGAAAAACTTAAATTCGCTAGCTCGAAGCTACGTAAACTAATTTCAGACATAGATATTGTATGGAGAATCGAGCTTACTGCGGACTCTTAAATAAACAAATATGTATCAATCTTAAAGAAATCGATTTCCAAACTCTTTTTAACTAAGCTATATTAGGCTCGTTCTTTTTTTTTAGGTACTATAAGGATTAGATTAGTTTCAGACAGCATTAGGCACTATATTCAATTATGCTATTTATGGATTTCGAATCCATCAACCCTATTTTTTTTACCTACAGGCAGGGCAAGTACTTACCTTCTTTTTTCACTGCATGCCCAACAACCTACAGTTACCCCAGCTACAAAAGGAGGACTTAATGCCATAAAGTATTGTCTACCAGTCAACCAACTCTTTTTTTACCCACTACACGAATAACTTATTGCAGAAAATGGTGGAGACCTCAGGAATCATAACGTTCACGCTATGGTACATCGCAATCGCCTACAACTACGTCATGTAAGTACCTTTTTGATTAATCCACAGAAAATAGCTCCGGATTGTTTTGCAAAATATTATAAACCTTTCGCATACTTGTTGCCACGACATCTAAGTACCTACTTAAACTAGATAGGGTAATTTCATCAAAAAATATGAAACAAAAACAGAAACTTAAAAGAAACAGTAAGAAAAGTTACTACCTATCAGTACTCAGTATCTTTACTGCTTGTACCGTAATCTTTTTTTTTTCGTGGAGAAAACCTGCGAAATATGTACCCAATCACCGGGGGATGACTGGGTTATGTGGTATTTCTATCCACTAAAAACTCCACGGTGCCCTGCATATGCGCTCTCATGCAGGGGACTCCAGGATCTCATGCTGAACGCACTGGAGCCCCCCTCGCGCCTCGCCACATGTGGCTCGTCCTAGGACAAGGAAAATCACCTTCCTCGGGGTTCTTAAGCGAGTTTTTTTAAAATCTTATCCTAATATAAATGCGACTGCGACGTTTCGCCGTGCCACTTGCCCGAGCAATATCGCGTCGCAACTCCCCCATTTGCCGATCTCTGCGTGCTCTCAACAAGCTCGACATCGACACCGTGCCGCTCTCCTGTGATGTGTTTGCGGATGGCTGGCCGGTGGTTGCAAGAGGATGCTTGAATCTGTGCGAAACGATATCCTAGCGTGTGTTTTATTGTTACATCGATTGTGTCAATGTGTGTCTTATGTTTTGTGATTAGTATTAGTTATTTAAAAATGTAATGCCTTAGGATTGTTCCTGTAATGTTACATGTTTTTTTCCATAATAAATAAATAAATAAATAAAATTTTAAAAAAGAGAGAAAACTATTTACAAGTTGACAACAAGGTTGGGGCTTCCTAGTAGTTAAAAAACCTGTGTCAGGAAATCTCGCTCCGCCATTAGGTACATGCTGTTGTTTAGAATATTAAGCTAAGTAAATCAAATTAAGTTTCTATCCTCAGGACTATTAATTCTTACTTTCTATTTAGATGAGAAAGGCTACACGTATATGATACGCCAGCCTGTGTGTGTGTGTGTATGTGTCTGTGGGTGTACGTGAGTGTGTGTGTGGGTGTGTATGTGTTCACGTGTGTGTTTTTTTGGGATTGAAGGACAGATATTGGATTGAAAGTGATTTTTCACACCAGAAAGGAGTCATTGTTCCCCTTATATGAGGGATTTCAATATTCCTCACAGAAGGTGTGAAAAGCAGTATGTATCACTAGGTAGGTAGGTAGCTAAATTATTTCCGTCTTGGACGTAAACACTTGAATCCCTCGTTGCGCTCAAGATATTTTATCCCTCAGCCCAGGATTCTCCTGAAGATACTTTCGCTTCGCTCAGTATATATCATTTGGCTGCCTTGAGACACAATATAATATTGAAGACTAAATGAAGCTATGTTTAAGAAGGCAACATAACTGACACCACCCGACTGCTTGTTGACGCAGAAAACGTGTACATACCTGCCGGCGTCAAGCAGGTCCTAATTCGACATGCACCAAAGCTCCCTTTCAGTTTCGTACGCGAAAACTTTGAAAACGAATATTTAGGTAACTTTCTGGTCCCATTGCTAAGATTGTCTATATAAGGGTTGTTGACCATAAAGGCCTCTACACATCGAACGCGGGTCGGGCGCGGCGTGGGTAGTGCGCGGTATAATTCTCTCACTACCCGCGGCGGGCCCGCGCTACTGCGCGAAAGAGATAAGATGTCGCCTGACCCGCGCCGCGCACGACCCGCGTTCAGTGTGTGGAGGCCTTTAATGAGACGCTACACCGAGTTATTGGCGCCTTTGAAGCGTGCGCATTAGGAGTCAGTGTTGCCAGTTGTGTTGTCTTGGTAAACATCTCTTCATTTCCAGGTACGGAGGTGACTGGGTAAAAGGACTCCGTCGCCACGTACACTTTGATGAGCTAGACGCTCAACAAAGGGAATCTACGGCTGTTTGACTCAGTTGGGAACTGGGTTGGATAAAGTTTCGTAGTATGAATGGTTCCTGCCGGTCCGATTATATTTCTCTCAGTTTTTACAACGTTGATAGTGTAACGTCTAAATTGAGTGTAAATGAGCAATTTAATAAAGTTTGTTGTGTGGAGCGTGTAGCCGTACTACTTACATACTTATAAGATATAGGTTATACGTTCGCTATAGGGAAACCGCAGAACAGATGTTCTGAGAGACATAATAAGTACCTAAATGACATAGAAAATGTTGGTAAGGTACGGTCGGCATTAGAGATATAATATAATACTAATAATTACACGGTTTCAACCTCACTCACTACGGGAGACAGTCATGTTTCGAATTCTTTGGGAGTTCTTCAGTGTTTTCGCGGCGGTGTCGCTTGAATTACTGCCCTATTATTAGTATTATAAGGCTACGGTAGCCCAGTGATTCGTCAGGCATGCGGATGTCAAACGGCGGTCGTGGGTTCGAATCCCGGCTCGTACCAATGAGTTTTTCGGAACTTATGTACGGAATATGATTTCATATTTACCGTTAGCTTTTTGGTGAAGGAAAAACATCGTGAGGAAACCTGCATACATCTACGAAGAAATTCAAAGGTGTATGTGAAGTCCCCAATCCGCACTGGGCCAGCGTGGGGACTACTGCCCATTCCCTCTCATACATGAGAGGAGGCCTGTGCCCAGCAGTGGGACGTATATAATAGGCTGATGATGTGTGATGTGATTAGTATTATTTCAACATGTCTCAGAAAGTTTAAATTCGATCAGAGATATTGTATACTTTTGTAGCTTACCTATCGCTTATATTCCTATCTATTATAATTGATTCTTATTTTTGTTTTATTAGGTTAAAAATGTATCATGGTTAAAAATTTAGTGATGCTTGAGTTTAGACATTACTTTGCTCACACATAATGTTTCAAAGTTCAAATGCGCCATACCTAACCACGTTTTACGTAGGTACCTGCATATTATAATCCTGTCCCGACCCCGTATCATGGTCGGCCTTATCACGCGATAAGTGACAAGATAGGAGCGTGGTCTCGTTCTATCGAACCGTGTCAGATAGTGACGGACGCTCGACTACTCCTGTCACAGATTATATCTCCTATCCTCATGGAGACTTTTCGTTGATTTATACGCGAGCCGAATAGGCGGTAGGTATACCTCAAATATTATGTTGTTGCGCGTTTTTATACACGCCTCAAGTGTCGCTTATCCATAAACGTGACCTTAGAACTGGAGTGGAAACATGTTCATGCTAATCAAAGGCACGTCTGCAGAATTGAAGTAGGTCTACGGAAGTGCCTTCGCATCAAAGCTGTGAGAACTCTTCTACCGCTAACGCGAGCCGACTTGAGTTCACCACAGAAGTATGGGCAGATAGTTCTTATACGCATTGAGATATGGATGGATTTTGCTTAGATCTCATGCCTTTGTCAACAAGTACTTTATGCGTAACTGTACCCTAACAAATCGACTATGCCTAATAACGAAATTAAGAGTTCTCTTGAAAATTAAATTGGGATGGGAATTCTTTGAATGCGTAGGTACCTATGTTAAAATTACATTCTTGACGGAACCTGTCGCAAGCATCAACAATCTAAAGCATCTAAGTATGAAGACAAATTGCTCTAAATAATCTGCTCATGACTGTCTGTCTGTCGATCTGTTACCTAATTTTTGTTTTTAAGCAGTAACGCTGCTGCTAACGAAAATTATAAATTTTAAATGAAAGGAAAAATAGAAAAATTTAATGCTCCGAGCCGGATTCGAACCGGCGACCACAGGCATTCATGGCCCGTCGCTACTAACCAACTGAGCTATCGGAACAATCCGAAGGATTGAAGGATTTGGTGCCCGAACCATGAATGCCTGTGGTCGCCGGTTCGAATCCGGCTCGGAGCATTAAATTTTTCTATTTTTCCTTTCATTTAAAATTTATGATCTGTTACCTCTTCACGCTTAAACCGTTGTAACGAATTAGATTACTTACAATAGTTTGAGTGCCGGAGAAGGATAGGATAGTTTTTATGCCTAAAATCAATCTATGGGTGTGAAAGTTTGTATGGAGCTACGATGTAAACGAGCCCCACGCGGACGGAGTCGCAGGCAGAACAAGTATTGTTATTGTCGCTTGTCCTATACCTATTTAAGTACCAGTATCAGTATATATCTGGAGTAGCTTAATCAATAAATGTTCTCCAATCTCATCATTACTTCATTAACATCTAATCAATGTGCCTCCATTATCTCCAATTTGCATGCTCATGTCCTAAAAGCCTTTCGCCGCGTTATGCAATAATTTCAGCAAAAATCCATACTCGGCACTGAGCTATATGAGTCTCCCTCTAGCTGTAGGCACTCTTCGGATCTAGGTCATGAGTTACGTAACAGGGGGACCTACCCGCAGGGGGGGAGGTGCACTGAAAAGCGTCGTAACTGAGAAATGCTGTAAAATTACGCGTCAGCGGAATTGAGCTGTTTTTACAAGCTAGGGGCCGTGAAAGTTACTTTCCGGGAATAATATTCGCCTGATGTACTGAACTTATTAATAAGCTATAGTAGTAAGACAAATACGTTTCTAAAATGGTGCTATAATGAAGGTAACAATTCGACGAGCGATATTTCTGTAACCTTCGCTATTTCTAGGCACCAGTGAAAAGTTAGTGGAGCGATATGGTTCACTTCGTTCAAAATCTCTCTTTAATTCAATTAAGGAAGGAGTTATCCATACTAATAATATAAATGGGAAAATGTATGTGTGTGTTTGTTTGTCTGTCCGTCTTTCACGGCAAAACGGAGCGACGAATTGGCGTGATTTTTTAAGTGGAGATGAATAGTTGAGGGATGGAGAGTGACATAGGATAGTTTTTATCCCCGAAATCATCCCCTGAGGGGGTGAAATGGGGGTAAAAGTTTGTATGGGTTTGCGATATAAACGATTTCCACGCGGACGGAGTCGCGGGCAGAAGCTAGTATATATATTACCTTTTGCCCTAGAGTTTCATTTGTTTTGGGTATGTACTCGAATTGTGAATCGCACTTCAGTTGCTACATAATCCAGCCAAGACTATTAATGAATGTAATAGTACAACGGTTTTAGACTGGGTACTGGGCCTTTTTACGAGGCTGTTTTTATTCGGTGTTATATTTACGAGTAGGTACTACACGAGGTTGTGTAAAACAGTTCTTAGTCGAAAAATTGTGAATGAAATACTGCATGTATAAGGCAGAAACTTTATGAAATGTTCGTAGGTATAGTTAAAATTATTTAAACTAAGTTCATGAATGGCCATTGTCCTGAGCTCATGAATAGCCTTTGTTTGCGGCAGAAGACCACTGACTTCTTATATTCAGAACAATAGCATTCAAGTCTAACAATACGACTGTGGTCGGACGCGTGCCATTTTTTGCAAGAAAAAGGTTAGCGCCACATAAAATGTGCATTGTATTTGCAAGTGTCGACCGCAAACAAAGGCTATTCATGAGCTCAGGATAATGGCCATTCATGAGCTTAGTTTAAATAATTTTAACTATACTTATACTTTAGTCATGCCCTTGCCAGACAAAGAAAGAATTACTTTGGTAACGGCTATCCGCAACCAAAGGAATTCAAGGTACTCCCGCTGAGCTGCATCATCCGCTTTGTGGAAATGATGGAGCGAGGTTGGGAGTAGACATAAGGAGAGGGCAAATGCACAAAAGATCCCACTGGGTCGAAGTGCATCCGAAAGGGCCCTCATCTAGATAAGATAAGATATACTTGAGTCTACTGTTTCATGATCATAGTTTACTGTATTTATTTATCATGTCTTTAAAAGCTCTAGGCGTGTAGTACAGCAAGCAATAAAAGTAGCTAAGCGGAACAACATGATCAAAATAATCTACACAATCCATATTCTCTTATCACTAGAGTCGTGTATACTTAGAAAATATTACTCTCTCTAGATCCAGTAGCTACTTCTGCTGCTGACAGTACACGTTGCCCGAGTGAAATGAATTGACTCTTAATTACTCTGAGCTGGGTATTCGCTACCATAATTCATTGATGTAGTAGTAGGCATTACGTGGCATTGTTACGTTTACCGGGCAGCTAGCACGGTATGTTTAATACAAGTTTTCCGGCCCAACATGACCACTACACGTAACCATTATATTGCAGAAATTTAATGTGCACATTACAGTGACATTATTATATTTGACAAGCGCCTGAAGTTTCGACGGATGAGGGCAATATTGTCGCAAAACCTACAGATTGAGAAACATCGCTGGTTACCTACATTATGCGCCATCATCATTATCATTTGCATTTATTGCCTACCTAAGCATATTGCAGACGATTTAAGTGTTTTTGTCAGACTTCGGCATGGTGATTTGAGGTTATTTGTGATGACTTCCGATGCCAAAATTACAATCTTCCACATCGCAGGCATATTACGACACGCTGCCGGTTAAAATGTGGATGCCTATGTTTCAGTACATAAACATTATTAAGAGTAGGTATGTGGATAGACATTGGTTCGGCCGCCTGGCGCCGACAAGACGTCTTGACTGATGACTGAAACCGAACACCCACCACAACGCTTTGCTGCTAAGCAGTGTTGTCACATCTACCAACTTTGTGGTAGATCTACCTATTCAGCCTCCGTTCTACCGACCTACCACCCTCGGTCTCAAATCTATCACTTTATAAATTGTTTTACGATAGCAAACAAAATCATACGCATGATACGAAACTTTATTAATAATTGCAGCAATTTTACCAACATCACATAAAACGGAACGCGTTGAGTACATAGTGACGTTGACAAGTTGATGAAGTTGACATATTTCACAAGTTCTGACACTAGTGACACCTGACAGTGACAGTTTCGCGCCGTCTCGCCTGCTCAGCATTTGAATTTGACACGCACGATTCCTATGACAGCTGTCATTCCAGTAAATTTTTCCGATTTATGGTTAGGTATATTTTGTATGGAGATGGCAGAAGTCACACGCCGCGCGGGGTTCCCGGGGTTATAAATTTGAGTGGTAGATCTACCTACAAATCATTTTACCTTCTACCACTTTCTATCACTTTTTGTATCTTGTTCTACCATTATGCCAAAATTGTAAGGGGCAACGCTGCTGCTAAGTAGGTAAGATTAAAGGTCGAAACGCACTGACTGTGGTGGCGGAGCGGCGCGGCGCGGTGGCGGTACCGGTTGCCGTTGGAACTAATACGAAAGGGTCCACACAGAATACCGCGCCGCTCTGTGCGGATCCTTTCATATTAGCTCCGTCACCGCTGTCAGTGTGTTTTCGCCTTAAGAGCGCTACATCCACTCAACTCCTCCTTATTATACTACGGCGATAGGGACGCTTGCGACTCCAGATGAATCAAAAGCGCGTTGGATTTGAAGAGTCATTGTGTCGATTCTGTTTATAGATAGACACGCATGCGGGTCCGTCACTCAACACTGTGCATCCTTGGGAGCTTACTCACCACCAGAAACAACACCGCATAGATGGCCTCGATACAATTCTGTATGAATAAATACTTACATACTCGTATGCCCTATCACTCATAGCATTAACTATAGGTAGCTAATGCTAATGGATATTTTCTAAAGACATGGATTTTACACTGTTGCATCTTACTCCGTGACAATCAGGCGAAAAATCAAGAAACAAACTCGGTTACCATTCTTCTTTTTATTAATTACTAGCTGCCCGACCCGGCTTCAAACGGATTACCCGTTATTCCGTATGAATGAAGAATTTTCCCGCTGTAAAAAGTATTATGTTCATCAGGAATAATGTCGGCTTGTAATGAATAAATGTTTTGATTTGATTGAATGGTAAAAGATTTTTTCAAATCGGTCCAGTAGATTCGGAGCCTATTCAATACAAACAAACAAACAATCAAATGCTTCCTCTTTATAATATTAGTGTAGACATAGCTAGTTATTTTCTTATTGAACCCAAGTTAATAAACTATACCCGCAAACTAATCCACAGCCTGCATTCTTAAGAAGTTTCCCCAGTCCCCGCAAGCGCATTCCCTCACACCCTACATTCACCGTCTAGGTATACAGTATATAGCCTGAATTCAAGGTCCGCGGGCCGGGAGGCTAAACCTAGCTGTGCCTAGGTACCGCCACCTCCCTGTTATGCAACACCGATCGATATTAGCCCACTGCTCTCGTTACGCAACTGATGTTGAACTTTAGATGTTTGGAACTGGGTTGATGATTTAAATGTGGCCCTTTCTGGAGCTAATGACACGTACCTAACTATTATTTATTCTGTGACGTATGTTTCGAATGGGCGAGAGGTACTTAACCGATTTTTGACTTTCGAGTGTTAGACTCTTTCACTCGAAAACTGTCAGAAATGATGAAATGCCATTATATTGAACATAACGATAAAAAAAATTAAAAGAGGTATTTACCTGACCACTCATATTCAATTCTATCGGTAGAACGTAAGTGCCTGCAATTTTGACACTACAATCATATTTAATTACCTACGTACTTTTATTTAATTTTGGAGCGCTCGAAAATCAATAATCTGCCCCCAGGATATCAGTCATATTTTAAAGGGGAAAATGACAGTTGATGTGTCTTAACGCTCGTTTGAAAAGTTATTTTATTACTCTTTCGATGTAAGTAGTTTAAATATTGTGGATGTGATATGATTAATAAATACGATTTCGAAAATGAACATCTTCCCGAAAGAATTAAAGTGTTAAGAGGGCGCGTACCGCCAGGGAAAAATCAGAAATCACCCGCGCGCCCCGCACCTGCCGCGCTGATGCGTCTATTGCTGCCCCGCTCCTTCTCGCATAGTATATGCCCCGACAGTCAGATGAAACATGATCAATACCTATGAATAATAGCCATGATGACTCGTGTTCAAATTGATAACGTAGTGATGCTAAATGTATAGTAAACCATCAAATTACCGTAATAAAGTATAAATAATAAAATATAATTAAAATCGTAAAAAGATATGAACCTTGAAAGTTTAGAAAAAAAAAATTTTTTTATTGTACAAGAGTAAATTTAAAGGTACCAATAGAATCCTTAGGCTTTTATAGAAACAAAATTGTACAACAATTATGTACTTAAAGGCAGTATTCCGCGAATGAAACAACAATTTAAGAACCTGATTTTCCATACGACGATACATGTAGGTACTTTGTATTAACAAATGTCCGCTGTGACGTCACGCCTGTCTGTCTTTCAGTATTAAGCGTTTTGCGCTGCCGCCAGCGAGGTCAATCTTTGTCTCAAATTTTTGGGTATTTATGTTCTTTAATTGTAGTTCCTCCAACACAAACATTTGTTCCTGTCCAAAAACTGGTTCAAATGACATCATAAAAAAATTGAGTCATCATCCCTATTATAAAAAGTGGGAAGCAAGACAAAATCTGTACCTATATTTGAATATATTATTTTCGCTATTAAGTCAGAGTTTCGAGAGCTATAACTGAAACCTTCCGTTTTTTAGGGTTCCGTACCCAAAAGGTAAAAACGGGACCCTATTACTAAGACTTCTCTGTCCGTCTGTCTGTCTGTCACCAGGCTGTAACTCAAGAACCGTGATAGCTAGATAGTTGAAATTTTCACAGATGATGTATTTCTGTTGCCGCTATAACAAATACTAAAAAACAAAATAAAATAAATATGTAAGGAGGCTCCCATTCAATAAACTTTTTTTTACTGTTTTATAGATAATGGTACGGAACCCTTCGTGCGCGAGTCTGACTCGCACTTGGCCGGTTTTTTATTTACTAAATCACGTAAGGGTTACAATGGCTAGTAAAAACCTAAAGCAAAAAAAAGCCATAATCGAATTAAAACTTTTGTGAGACATGTCTAAAATATTACTAATAAAACCACGGTTAAATTCACGTATTAAATGTCACGACAGGCGACATGTTTCGAACTCTTCGGGAGTTCTTCTTCAAAACAATCATCGAAAACACTCATCCTGAAGAAGAACTCCCGAAGAGTTCGAAACATGTCGCCTGTCATGTCATTGAATACGTGAATTTAATTGCGAATTTATAAGTAGCATTAAAAAAACTGTTATATATTATGAAACCTTCGATCATGTCTATGAAAGTCAGATTTTCAGGCCACAGTGTTGCGGCCAAATTTTTCAATTCTGATCTCGGATTCCTGCTTGGAGACAATGGAGACGCTCTGGCCCTTTAGTTATCAATTTTGAACATACTGGTAGGTGCTAAAGAAAAACTGCTTAATTGTGTTCACTTTTTTTAATATAAAAATGACCATGTTCGCAGGCAATAATTGTTGGAATCTGCACCCTCGATAACCCTAAAAGCGACACCCGTGATGACTTTAAAGAAAAACAATGTCAATAATGTCACTACGGGCGACATGTTTCGAAATCTTCGGGAGTTCTTTTTCAGGATGAATGCTTTCGCGGCGGTGTCGCTTGAATCACGACAAGATTCAAGCGAAACCGCCGCGAAAACACTCATCCTGATGAACCCCCGCAGAGTTCGAAACATGTCGCCCGTAGTGACATTTAATACGTGAGTTGAACCTTGTATTAGCATTATTTCAACATGTCTCACGAAAGTTTAAATTCGAAAACCAATGTCCGCCATCTTGGAATTCAAAATGGACATCATTTCTCGAAAAGCCTGAAAACGGATGTTGTTCTTTAAAAAAAAACGCGCATCGTAATTTACAACAAATATTACAAAAACGAAAATAATGCGACCACTTTTTGAATTATTTCCAACTTCGAATTCGTATTTAGAGACCGAGAGGACATCGATTTTGAAATTAACCGGATTTATTCTCAACTAGCGATCCGCCCTGGCTTCGCTCGGATACTATATTAAATTATATTATACATATAAACCTTCCTCTTGAATCACTCTATCTGTTAAAAAAACCGCATCTAAATCCGTTGCGTAGTTTTAAAGATCTACGCATTCATAGGGGCAGACAGCGGGAAGGGACTTTGTTTTATACGAGTACTATGTTGTAGTGATAGTGATAATCTTTCATAAAGTAAATACACGCTCCACAGAAAAAATGTTCGTGTAGTTTTGCATGTACTGCACAAATTATTCTAAGAAGCCGGTCGCCGGCCGATCGCTGCGTAATCTTATGGTTGTATTTTGAACTTTAAGGTCTACATGTTAAGGTCGACTTTTAAATATATTATTTCAAAATATACCAAAATATCTACTGGAATGTAATGATACATTCATTCACTGGACGAATATACTGGGTCACAATATTATTGAAATAATTATGTTCACCGTGCTGTCGTGAGAGCACAGAACGTAGTCCTCTCGTCTCAGCGGAGCGATTGCGATTGACTCCGCCCGCGAACGGCAACAGAAGATATACCAAACGGCACGAAACACGCGACGGGAGAAACAGTATCGCGCTAAATAAAAAAGACCTATACGCCAAATACGTTATACCTCAATAAGTCTGAAAAGGGACTACATAAAAAAACGCCGCTCGTCAAATCACTAGGCAATATCAAGAGCTATTATTATACACTAAATTTTTACGTAAATTATATGCACGGGAACGGCACACAATTGAAATTAGGTAAAAATAAGACATGTTTTGGCGATTGTTTTCTATCGAGGCAATTTTGGTTTTGTATGGTTTTTTTCAGACAAATAGATTGCAAATATGATGTAGTTTCTGTATGTTCATTTTCCTGGCATTCGCTTTAGTTTGTCATAGGTAAATATTCAATCTAAGAACTCCGATTTCGCGGAGCGCCCCCTCTTAAAATCCAAAAGCATAAATATACTAGTTGCCCGCGCGGCATCGCTCGCGTATGGCAAGGTACGCAGTCAAACCCGCAGGATAAATATAGTAGCCTATAACCACCCAGAAAGAGCTACGGTAGCCTAGTGGTTCAGGCATGCGGCTGTCACGTGGCGGTCGTTGGTTCGAATCCTGGCTCGTACCAATGAGCTTTGTTAGCTTTTCAGTGAAGAAAAACATCGTGAGGAAACCGGTCTAATCCAAATCTAGGTCTAGTTTTCCCTATGGGTTGGAAGGTCAGATGGCAGCCGCTTTCGTAAAACTAATGCCTATGCCTAATCTTGGGATTAGGTGTCAAAGCGGACCCCGCCGGGCTCCTTTAGGGGCATTACCGGGAATAACGCTAGGAGGATGATGATGACCATCCAGAAAGTCCATTCAACACGCAAGTGAAATAGTTTTTGAATTAGGCTAATCGGTCCCGGAGTTAACCCAAAACATATAAACTAACAAACTTACAATATTACAGACGTTTCCTCTTTATAATATTAGTACCTATGGATCGACTACGGTTCCAAAGGTTCAAAATATCTGAACATATAACAATAACGTCGTGGTTATATATTTACTCGTATTTTTACTTTGTACAGGTCGCCATCAAATATATCGGAACGGCCAAAGTGCTCACAAACATATGAACACATCTCTAATGCCTCGACAAGAGAGACGTGTTCATATATTTGTGAACACTTTGGCCGCCCCGATATATCCGATGGCGACTGTGCACACATATCTTCGAACTCGACTGTACTGACGTCAAGATAAATTACGAGTAGGTATTACAGACATTAGTCCGGTAGTTAGTTTTCATAGTCTGTGATTACACAGACTATGAAAAAACGAACTAACCTTAAGTTAACCTTCTTTTTATCTGTCACTTCGGCCTTAGTCCTAGGATGATTCAACAGAGTATGAACAGTCGGCCAAGTGGTTGGATATACTGCCGTCTATTGCAGAGAATCACTTTTTCTGCAGTTTATACGGCCTGCCTTATCATCATCATCATGATAACAGCCGAAAGATGTCCACTGCTGGACATAGGCCTCCCAAAGAGTGCCACAATGATCGATCCTCGTCATCCGCATCCAGAGCGGACTCCCGCGACTTTACCAGGCCCCTATTTCACCAACTTTCACAGACAATTCAATTCGCCATACATTGCATGATGCTTGTTCTAGAAGTTAAGGTGTATGCTAGGTTACCTGTGGAACTAGCAATGTACGGAGAATTGTCGTTGTCGGGTGACAATTGTCAAGTCACGTGGGTGGCCGGTCCTATATTGTATTGAATTGAGGTTTCGCTGAATATGATGGTGGTAAATGGGCAATTTATAAAGGGGAAATTTGACATGATTTGCGGTGACAGCAGCTTTCATAACTAGACGAATTTCGGTTAGATTTCATGAGCATTACATGAATAGTAAAACTGGTAATTCCGGATATTTACACGGCGACTGAATTCGACACGTATGCGATAGTTGGCGTGTCGTTGTCTAGTTTAGCTGCCAAATTCGCTAGCCGTATTGTCTCTCGTCTCCATTGTCGCACGACACACGATTATACTCAACACCAATTATAAATACCATGACCGCTTTAGCCTAGTTGCTCCCTGCGTACACCAAGTACCAACTAGACTATAGTTGGTACTTGGTGTACGCAGCGAGAGGTCCTGGGTTCGAATCCCGGTAAGGGCATTTATTTGTGTGATGAGCACGAATATTTGTTGCTGAGTCTTGGATGTTTTCTATGTACTTAAGTATTTTAATTGTATACATAAGTATGTTCATCGTCGTCTAGTACCCATAGTACAAGCTTTGCTTTAGTTTGGGACTAGGCCGATTTGTGTGAATTTGTCCCCTCATATTTATTTTATGGAATTGGCAAACAAGCATACCTCCGCCCTCCCTGATGGTAAACAGACACCGTAGCCAATGGCGCTTGCGATTCACAAGCGCGTTACGTCATTTTGACGATATTTTTATTTATTTAAGCGGCTCCAAATATGAGCTAGTTGACATTCAGGTGTGCCCTAGATTAGATTAGATTTATTTACTGTGCCGAACCGTGGACTGTATTTGAGCTCGGCACTTCGATAGCTAGTGGTTGGTGGGAAAAAGGATGAACGCAGATAGTTTCACTGAATTTACTTTAACTTCTTTAAAATGAAAAATAAAATAATACTTCTTGAAATAAACAAACATAAAAATAACTTCTTCTTAAATACTAAACATAGCCGCTTGTGGCTAGTAAGTGGAGAGTGCGTTCGTACCGGAGCGTTGAGTTAGACTGAATTTGGGGCCCCTAGAAGGGGGTATTTATTTGGCTTGATAGCCCACTATCTAATGGCGGTATAAATGAGCTCGCGCTCTGATTGGCTGAAACGGTCGGTACGATCGCATACTTTACATTTTTCTAGCTTATAATATGGATACATTGTTGGCTTTTTTAGCCTATCCTAGGTCATTACTTATATTCCTAGGTATCCTAAATTATGACTCATTGTTATACTTGCCATATGGGCAGTGTACGAGTGTTTGCCTTAAGGGCCTAAATAAATAACAACTATAGCTGGTTTAGGGCTTATGTTGTTAACCTAAGTTGCACTTAGGTTTTGTGTAGGTCTAGATTAGTTCTAGCCTTTGCCTGAGGGGCTGACCTACCTATTGTTATGTTCTAGACTTGAGTCTAGATGGCTTGCCTTAGAGGCTGACCTGCCTATTAGACTTGGACTGTTAATAAGTGTCTAAGTCTAGCCCTATTTGGGTAATGATTGTACACCATGTTATAATGTTTATTTCGTACAAACTTAACTAGTTAGGTATTTAGCTATAATATAGGTATTTACAAATATCATTATAAATCTTTGTCCGTTACAACTGGGTGTCATTGGAGCGAGTTACGATTCCCTATGGTGGTCGTCCGGCACATTTCTCCCGCCGCTTGCGCCATCAGTCGCAAGTCTTGGAACTCGGGTGCTGGACGTGGTGCTCGATGCTCGGGTTTGCTGTGCAGGTTCGATGCTCGGGCTCAGCCTCGGAGATATTGCGCGCTGAGTGCTGGGTTGCAGGCTCGGCTTGGGCGCGCGTGGTGAGTGCGTGTGCGCTTTGTGACTGCGCGGGTGCACTCTGTGGTCTGGAGGCTGCGGCACCGGCCGAGGGCGCGGACGCGCTGAGAGGGCCGGGCGCGGGAAGGCCGGGCTTGGGGGCGCCGGCGGGCGGCGCGGGTGCGCCGGGAGGGGCAGGCGTGTGAGGGCCTGGCGTGGAGGCGCCGGCAGGCGGCGCGGATGCGCCGGGAGGGCCAGGCGTGTGAGGGCCTGGCGTGGAGGCGCCGGCAGGCGGCGCGGATGCGCCGGGAGGGCCAGGCGCGTGAGGGCCTGGCGTGGCGGCGCCGGCGGGCGGCGCGGGTGCGTCGCGATGTGAGTCTGGCTTTGTCTGGAGGATGACGAGCTTCTTTGTGGGGCGGCGTAGGGTGCCGCCCTTTGTTCTGATATCGACGACTCTTGTTACTCCGTCTTCACCGGGGTAGAGTGCTGTGAAGACTCCCATTGGCCACACGTTGCGCGGCAGGGTGTTGTCCATCACTAGAACGACGTCGTTTATGGCGATCATGGGGCCCTTATGGGTGGGGTCCCGCCTGAACTGTAGCTGGGGTAGGTACTCCCGCAGCCATCTTGCCCAGAACATGTCGGCGAGTCGCTGTGCTGTCCGCCACGTTGCTCTGCCGACTGTGTCTCGCTCGTCGAAAGTACCCGGGGCTGGGTTCCATGCTGCCGGCCCGATTGTGAAGTGGTTTGGAGTGATGGCCGTTGGCTCGTTGGGGTCCACCGCGACGTGTGTGAGTGGTCGCTTGTAGTTTACGGAGTCTTTTTTCTTGCAGAGCTCTATGAATTGTAGGACGCGCGCCGTAGTTCGCAGGTATCGTTCCCATTTTGAGAACCTGCTTGCTTCCGGTAATGCCTGAGTTATGTCGCATTTTCTGACTGCTACGGCTACACACGTTCGCTCCTCCCCTGGGGGCGTGGCTTCGTCCTCATCGGGTATGTACTGCAGCCACTCCTTCTCTGGTTTTCTTAGGAAATGTGGGCCTGTGTACCACCTGTGTCTGGAAGCGAAGTCTCGGGGCGTCTCTCTTGTGGCGTCGTCGGCGACATTCAGTTTAGTGGGTATATAGCGCCATTCACTTACTTTTGAGTGTTCCTGTATGGCGGCTATTCTGTGTGCTACGAACGGTTTGTATGACCGCGAGCCGTTGCGCACCCACTGCAGCACTGTTTTGCTGTCCGTCCAAAACGTAGTAGAGTCTGGCTGTCTCTCGTGCTCTTCTTTGACGACTTGGGCCATTCGTGCTCCCATTACGGCTCCTAAAATTTCGAGTCTCGGAACGGAGTGTAGTTTTAACGGGCATACGCGCGCCTTGGCCATTATGAGTGACACGTGTATTTCACCTGTGCTTGAAGCGGTGCGCCAGTAGAGAGCTGCAGCATACGCCTCCTGCGAGGCGTCCGTGAAAACGTGCAGTTGAGTATTTACTGCATGTGTGAAGCCGGCGTAGCACCTCGGGATTGCTACGTTGCGTAGAGTGGGCTTTTCATCCAATCCGCCCAGACTGCAGCGAGGTCGTCGGGAAAGCGCTGATCCCGAGTGAGGCCGCGCCTCCATGCCTCCTGCAGTATAGATTTCGCTCTTACCGTAACAGGCGCCGCGTATCCGAGCGGGTCGTAGAGTGACATCACAATTTTCAGTGCTTCTCTTTTCGTAGGGCGGTTGTTGTGTAGCACGTCGACTGGTAGGCGGGCGAGATCTAGGTTGAAGGTGAGTTCGTCCGTGGATGGCCTCCAGATAAGGCCGAGGACGCGTTCAGTCGCGCCGGGGCCCCGTCCAGATTGACTGGAGTATCTGTGGGCGGGGCGTTTTCTCCTAGGGCGGTCATCAGGGCGGGTGAATTTGATTTCCACCCTCGCAGCTCGAAGTTGCCTTCTGCCTGTATGTCCCGCACCTTCACTGTAGTCTCGATCGCCTGGGCTAGATCTGGGAATGAGTCTAGGTAGTCGTCTACGTAATGCTTTTTTATTATCGCATTTACCGCTGTAGGCTCCGTGTTCTCGTACCTCTTGGCGTTCTCGTTCTTGACGTAGATAGCGCAGGCAGGGCTATTTGTCGCACCGAATATGAGCCTTGTCATTCTGTATTCGGTTGGTGGAACGTCCCCTCGTTGCCCGCCCCGCCACAGATACCTTAACACGTCGCGATCCTCCGGTCTGACTTGTACTCGCATGAACATCTCCTTTATGTCCGCAGAGATAGCTATAGTATGTTGTCTGAACTTACATAGTACTCCGGGAAGAGATTGCAACAATCCAGGGCCCGCTAGCAGCTTGTCATTCAGACTAGTGCCCTGTGCTCTTGCCGCTGCGTCATGGACAATCCTGAGCTTTCCAGGTTTCATCGGGTTCAGTACTGGAAAATGTGGGAGAAAAAAGGTTTTGTGTGGAGGACCCGTTGACTGGACTATCTCTGCATAGCCCTTTTCTACTAAGGCGTTCATTTCCGCCTCGTATTTAGCCCGCAGCTCTGGATCTTTGTCGAGTCGTTTTTCTACACTGTGCAGCCGTTTCAACACTGTATTGTAGTTGTAGGGTAAATGTACTTTGCCTTGGGCCCATAGTAGGCCGACTTCGTATTCCCTTTCTGACACACGTTGCGTAGTTTGTTGTAAGATGCGGGCGGCTCTTTCCTCAGGGTCACTTGTAGGGCGGGCTGGTACGATGGCTAGAGAGTCTACGTTGAAAAAATGTTCGAGTTTTTCTTCGACTGTAGATATGAAATTTACCCTGTGTCCCAGGCTTCTAGTTTGTGCTCCATGCAGCACCCAGCCGAGTGGAGAGCGGGAAGCGACCGGCTGGTCGCATTGTCCTCTTCTGACGGACTCGGCTAGCAGCAACTGGTAATTGTCTTGTCCTATTAGAATGTTAGGGCGGGCGGACTTATATATCAAATGTTGCTTTATGTCGCGTAGGTGCTCGCATTTGTCTATGACTGCTTCGGAGACTTCCTGTGGTGACAGCGATAATTTACTCACGGTTCTCGCTTCAATCTTGTGGGCGGAGTCCGCCCCAACGAGTTCTATGCGTACTTGTCGTGATGTGCTGGAATCCAGTGTCCCTGAGGTAAGTGCTTCAATGTGGAGGGGTTCGATCGGTCCCGGAGCTCCCACAGCGTTGGCGAGTTCCTGTGATATGAGACTAACCGTCGAGCCGTCGTCGAGCAATGCCCATGCTGGGCGGCGCCCTAGTGGTCCCGACACCTCCACCGGCAATATTTTCAGGTAGGACTGCGCTGTCGCAGCCCATGCACACGTCACCTTCTCGGTAGTGGTTGTGTGATCTGAAATATTGTTATCTCTGTGCACTAATACATTATGATTCTTACCGCAGTTAACAGCTGAGCACGCTACACGTTTGCACGTGTGTTTCTTCGGCCTGTAAGAAAGACATTTAAAACACATATTGTTATGCTTCGCTACCTCTCGCCGCTTGTCTATGCACATGTCTATAAATTTAGCACATTCTCCGCCACTTACGTGTGTATCACTTTCACATACCGGGCACTTTTCTCGGGTTCCCACTGCCGTGTTCGTTTTCTGATATTTCGGCTGGTGGGCGGGGCCTGCTACGGTGCGCGCGACCGGCGTGTAGATGGCCGCTCGCGCCTGGGCGTAAGCGGGCTTGGGTGCGTTGTATTGCTGTTTCGGCGGCTGTGAATAATGCTGGCGAGAGGTTTGCATATTAGGTTTATAATAATTATCATTCATGATGGTGTAGGGCTCGCGTAGTCTTGCTTCTTCCTGCATAAAATTGACCATTAACATTACATCGTTCTCGCGGCGCGGTTTGTCCGCTGAGAATGAGTACCACTTGCTCTGTAAATTAATGGTTAGTTTGTCATGTAAAGACCGTAATATTTCACTGTTGTACCTTGAGGTGTCGGGGTCCACTAATTGTAGTGTTGACATTATGGTTCCTAGTTTAATTGAGAAGGAACATATATCTTGCGCGTTGTCCGTCAGTCTTGGAAGGTCGCGAAGATTTCTGTACTCCAGTGCTGCGAGCGTAGCTTTGTTGCCGTAAGATTCCTCCAATTTTTCCATAATTAACTCGGGCGCCGCCCCAGCTAATATGAACTCACCGAGGGCTGTGTTTCTTAACGACTGCGTTGCTGCTTGAAGACGCGCCGTATTTTCTCCTGCTGTGAAGAAGGGCGCCGTGTCCGTGAATACCTTTTTGAACGATGTCCATTGCCGCCTTGAGCCTTGGAAGTTCGGGAGATCCGCCGGCCTGCGTGTAGGCGAGTCCTTGCCGGCCAGTATGGCGTTTCGAATAGCCTCGGTTAGGAGGGCTATATCTGTTGTTGGCGTATAGGGCTGAATGGCGAATTCGTCTCCCGCCGGTGGGCGTGGCGTGAAGACTGGCGCTGCGTGGTTGAGCGGAGCGGCGGAGGCAAGCCTAGGTGCCGGGGGGTGGTTGTCCCCTGCTGCTTGCGGGCGAGGCGGAGGCTGCGGTGCTCCCGCCGGTATAAATGGTACATCACCTTGTGGTGGTGATGGGTTGTGCGCGTGGAAATCGATGGCCGCCAGGTACTTGCTGCGATCGATCCATTTCTCGACCCGTTGAGTGACTTCGCTGTTGCTAGAAATGGAGTCCTCCTCATCGTCGGAGGGCCCCTCGGCTTCGATGGTGGCGAGTTTGGCGGCGGCGAGCTCTTCGCGCGCCTTGGCGAGCCGGTAGGCTCGTTTCTGTGATGCTGTGCTGGAGCCTGCTCGCGACCGGGGCCTTCTGTAGGATGTGGAGGTCGCGTTGGCTTCTGGTTGCTGACCCTGGGGTGCTGAAGGCGCTGCTGGGGTGCCCTGGGGCTGGCCATTCGGCAGTGCGACGTCTTCAGGTGCAACTGGCACGTTGTTGGCGGGCGATGAGGGCTCCGCCGCAGCCGGTGTATGCTCGTGAGAGAGGGCGCCGGCTGACTCCAGGGGTGTGCGCCCTGCCTGGGCGTGCGGCGCGCACTGTTGTTGGAGTGCGTGCGCTGGGTTGTGCACTACCTTGCTCGTGGTGGGGCCACCAGGAGTAGCCTGACTGAGGTTTAGGTTAGTTCGGCTTTCGTCATACCTTTGGCGCCGGGCGAGAGTCCTATTGCTATCTCGTCCGGATTCCGCTGATGTGGAGCGCTCGATGGATGACTTCGTGATGTTGGCTGGCGTGGAGGTGGTGTGCGTTGCTTGGCTTGCACTCTCCGACTGCCCGCTCCGTGAACGCGTGACGGCGCCTTGTGGCGCGCTGCTGAGCTTTTTCCCCTGGGTGGGCCTACCTCGGCCGCTCATGGTGGAGTCGAGGGTCCAATCCCCCGTACTACCTGATGGTACGAAGGTCCAATCCTTCGTACTGACGGTTGACCGATGCGGAGTGGAGGGTCCAATCCCTCGTACTGCCTGGTGTGCACGGCCAATCCTTCGTAGAGACGGTTCGAAGGTCCAATGTGCCGAACCGTGGACTGTATTTGAGCTCGGCACTTCGATAGCTAGTGGTTGGTGGGAAAAAGGATGAACGCAGATAGTTTCACTGAATTTACTTTAACTTCTTTAAAATGAAAAATAAAATAATACTTCTTGAAATAAACAAACATAAAAATAACTTCTTCTTAAATACTAAACATAGCCGCTTGTGGCTAGTAAGTGGAGAGTGCGTTCGTACCGGAGCGTTGAGTTAGACTGAATTTGGGGCCCCTAGAAGGGGGTATTTATTTGGCTTGATAGCCCGCTATCTAATGGCGGTATAAATGAGCTCGCGCTCTGATTGGCTGAAACGGTCGGTACGATCGCATACTTTACATTTTTCTAGCTTATAATATGGATACATTGTTGGCTTTTTTAGCCTATCCTAGGTCATTACTTATATTCCTAGGTATCCTAAATTATGACTCATTGTTATACTTGCCATATGGGCAGTGTACGAGTGTTTGCCTTAAGGGCCTAAATAAATAACAACTATAGCTGGTTTAGGGCTTATGTTGTTAACCTAAGTTGCACTTAGGTTTTGTGTAGGTCTAGATTAGTTCTAGCCTTTGCCTGAGGGGCTGACCTACCTATTGTTATGTTCTAGACTTGAGTCTAGATGGCTTGCCTTAGAGGCTGACCTGCCTATTAGACTTGGACTGTTAATAAGTGTCTAAGTCTAGCCCTATTTGGGTAATGATTGTACACCATGTTATAATGTTTATTTCGTACAAACTTAACTAGTTAGGTATTTAGCTATAATATAGGTATTTACAAATATCATTATAAATCTTTGTCCGTTACAACTGGGTGTCATTGGAGCGAGTTACGATTCCCTATGGTGGTCGTCCGGCACATTTACTACACGATAAAAATTACAATATTTTGCACAAAATGTCAAGATTACAAGAATTTCTACCATGTTCTTTAATTTTAATAATAAAAACTTAATGAGTCAACTACAAAATATTATATTTCTCTATCTCCCGAAAAGGATCGTCGTTCATTATACACACTAACATAATAGAATAATAATAAGAGTCCATAACATTAATTAATATTAGGTTAAAAATAATAAATGTCAATTTATGAACTCAAAATAAGCAATTGAAAGGTCATTTCCATTTACTTGTTAACGGAGTACAGAGGGTTTTCCAACAAAAGATTTCTCAGTTTGCGCCGGAACGTTTCGTCACAATGGTTCATTCCTTAGATTGGCCGGTAGGTGTTCATAATATTTAAGTGAGTCCGATGACGCGGGGGTTCTTTGTTGAAAGCGCCATGCGACGAGGAACCATTCTCCAGCGCCCAGTACAACGGAGTTGTTTCCCCGGCAAATCAACACGCATAAACTGGGAAATATTGTTTCTTACAAATAACAAACTGTCCTACCTCGCAAGATTGCTATTAGGGCTATCAGCACAGAGCAACTTTCGATAAACGACTACAAAGCTCTCTCTTTCAATCGAATATGCAAATACAAGAGATCGATATATGTAGAGATACATGAAGAACAAAGATGGCGTTTCGTGGTAGCCGCTCATCACGGGTATCAGTCCTGTGATGTGCCGTCTGGCCCGCGTGCTGTGTCGTCCTATCCTGACCATCCGTCTCTTCCTTAGTGTTCTAATTAGAAAGAGACAGATAGTCTATATTGCCGCGACACAGCTCGCGGGCGCCGGTCCGGGAGATGGCCGCGTCTTTGATAGCCGTGTTCTCACATCGAACCTAATTCGTGACTTTTTTCTGTCACTGAATGACTGTAAAATAAAACGTCACCGCGTATCAACGATCACAATTTCGTATGGGAAGTGCGCATGGGCACGCACACCCGTAATGTTTACAGCGATCAATATTGGACGATATCTCGAAACTGAACAGAGATTTATATCGACCTCGTTCTGAACGCGGCGCGGATTATTATAAAATCAATTTGTTACTAGCTAATGTTCTAATCTAAGCATTGTAATTATCACACGTCGCCATGATATATTCATAAGATTCGTTTTAGGGTGAGTATCAATAACCGTGACGTGACGTGAGCCAGAGACGCGTTAGCGAGTCTATCAATCCCATTGATGGATGTTTTCCCACAGTTCGGTGTATATTTACTATCACGGGTGAATCACACACCCCTGTAGCTGGTTGCAATCGTCCTTAAACTACGGTAAGCGGTCCTTACGCTTGGTTGCCAAGGACGTGGTAACTATTACATAAATTAAATGAACTATGGTATTTTTTAAACCACAAGATCGGGACAAATGGCGACAACTCGTGTCGGAGGACAAGACTCGCTTTGGTTGGCTGAGATTACAGTTGTTTTTTTTTAAGTTATATGACGGCAGTAAATTCAGGTCGATATCACCGTGTTGTTCCAATATTTTCCACGCAAACACTCTGTCTTCTCTCTGCTTCGAATCATGTAATCCGCAGAACGACGGACGGAATGAATTATGCTAATCGCAGTCCCGAGGCCGTTCGTAGGTACTTGGTAAACAGATTATAATCCACTCTGTGATTTAGATTTGCGACGAAAAGAAAAACTCGTGAAACCATGAATGAACTATGTCCATATCGACGGCGACCTATGATCTATTTTAGGGCGTTGCTGAGTAATGTGGTCATCACTCTGTGTCACACTTAAAGTGTATGATGTTCTTTCCACCGGCTTCTGCCTAGCGATAGAGATGAACAGTCGCCTTTCGTAGCTAGTTTAGCAGACAAAAGAGACACATGGCAGAAAGAAAGGGAGACTAGAACTGGAATTGAAATAAATGCGCTGGAATGTCACGTGATTTTTGTTAACAAAAAGATCGCAAGTTTTCTGTTTAAAACTTCACATCTTCAATCCATCTTGTAGGTCAAAGAGGACATACTCTTATAGAAGCAAAGGAATTATTTTTCATAGTTTCTAAGATTGACGTAAACTGCCGTCACCTTTATAACGAGGTGCTTCTTTTAACGACTTGGCTTTCTGATAGTAGAAAATGACTCCCGGGGCACGTGGCCAAACCGGGGTCTCATTAATTATCTATTTTCGTCACAATTTTCACGGCCAGGATAACTATAGGCTCGCAAATACGGGTAAATACAGCTGTTGATGCGTGTTTTTATACTTTGGTGATGGAAAACAAGCGTTCAACCCGTCCGCGTAACTAATTTCAATGGCTCACCGACTCGAAGCGAGTCTTCTACATTTCACCAGTTGATGGCAATGTCCATCTTAGCCTAAGCCTCCCCTTAGCGTCCGTGGGCTCAGCGATCCAAAGTGAGTCTTGGCCTCCGACACGAGAGTGCGCCACTCTTGTTGGTTTTGCGCTAACTCTTACCAATTGTGGTGTTTAGGAGTTCACTTCACGCAGAGCCCGTACCATGTTTCTAAATTTCGTAAGTGCGACCAGCAGCATGCGACATGCGACCAGCTCAAGCCTATAAATAGGGCACGATTTCATTCCAAAAATTACAATGTGTTAATTATTTTTATGTACTATTTTATGGTGCAGAATTTTTAGGTCTGCACAATAGCAAAATACTTGAATTATGAATTAATTTTAACTGTACCCGTTAAAGGGTTAAGTGTCAGTGTCCATGCTTCGCACCCGTACTGGGATTTGGCCGAAGTATGGTCTTATACATGCGGCGAATAATCTTGGCGGATCTGCTCAGAAGCTTGGACACTAACACTTAGTCGAGGGAGGTTGATTTTTCTATGTTCGGTTTTCAAGAACCATCTCTATATTTATGCTCGTATACTCACGTCACTCGTTATAATAACCCGATTTCCCTAAACGCTGTTAAGTGGTTGTTAACTCTGACCTTTAACGACGATTTTCATGGCTCGGCATTAGGGGTTGCCGTTATTCGTTGACCTTTTTAAATCGCTGACAAATGGCATGACGAAGGCTCTTGGGCTGAAGTATTAGGGGCCAATTATTGGGCGTATTTTTGTATGCCTAGAGGAAAACGTTAAAAATAAAAACCAGAGTTGTCTCGGGACCGATCGAAGAGAATTGAATTTTTGAACTTTCGTGAGTCATATTGACGTAGCCTATTTGAAATGATGCTAGTTTACTATTTATATGTATACTGCCGGTTTTTAAGGCCCGACTACGGCAAAGCCGAAATTAGGAGATATGTTTTTAGCAGTGTGTGTTTGTGTTTATTTACGTGTGTTCCACCGTTTAAGATACCTACCTACTGAACTGATTTTGATGAATGAGTTATCAATCGATTCGAAATTATGCTCTGGGTATCACAGCCTAGGTATCTTTAGTAAGGAAAGTAACAGAAAAAAAGGTTTATTTTCAGTTAGCTTTCAGTTTTTGTATTTGCTTGCTTTTAAATATACATTGTCGATTCATCCTTTTCTCGTTATACATAGTTCAAAATGAAGACAAATTTCCATGAAAGTTGAAATCTAACACATCTTCCCATCTAACTCTCATTTGCCAAGAAAGTTAATTACGATCCAAAAAGACAAAATAAATATTAAGTATTCACAATGGTTACCTATCATAAAGTCGAAAATTGTAATGTCGATTATTAATACCCCGAAAACGTTTCCCATTTTATTAATTAGCCTAAATTTTGTTTGCCCGAAAGTACGTTTCCCTGTTCATTACTTTCCCCCATTCTCAGTTCGCTGCAATTTTATTTCGCTTATGATTCGAATCAACACTTGTAAAAATTCCGAAGTATCATTTGCCAACAAGTTTTTAGTACCGAAAAGTATTAAGTCCGAAATGTTAATATCCCGCTATATCAAAAAATCAAAATTGTAGCATGTAACCTAACTAACCGCCAGCGTGTCGACGTCACCCCGCTTCGCGGGGTGCCTACTTTCGCTCTAAGGGACACAAGTGAACCCTAACCTAACCTACAAATAATAGGTACCATTGACGATCATTTGTTGTTTTTTTTAGTGTGGGGGCTAGCCCCGAGCCCTTTATGGGCTTTTTAAGAACTTGTGCAGCACTCGAGTTGCTTAAATGTTTTGACCTAATCTAATCCCCTTTTCTATAAATTGTTTATTTTGTAAGGTCACAGTTTTAAATCTAACCTAACCCAACTTATTAGCGAAAGTTTATTAAAGTATCGCAATCGCAATATTAAAGGGCGCACCTGTAGGGTTTTTAGCATATCTAAATGTTTTTTAATCGTTGCAGTAAAATGAAATTAGGGAAAATGATATTTCGATTTTAGGTAGCATCGGAAATATAAAAAGGTGGTTAACAATTCGGTTGTAAAATAATAAAGTTGGCAATCGTTCTTCTGGTTATTGAGTTTTGGGAAAACGATAATGTGGGAAAACAAACAAGCGACATTTCATAAGTATGGTGAACGAAGTATATGGATTATGAGAATTCGGTTTACCGTTTTCGGACAAGTGAAAATCGGACAAAGGATTTTCGAAACTTCGATAGGTTACCATTCACAATGTCTTCTATGACTAAGAAAAAAGTTGTTATCTGAACGATAAATCTAGGCAGGACGTCGCCGCATCGCATTACGTAAATCAGGCAGAAAATTTAAATTTGACTCGCGTTGGTACTTTGTTTGCAATCTATTTCAAGGTCTTGTTTATAATTTCGTTTGACTTTTCTTAGTAAAGTCAAACAATTCGTCTACCTTCACCCTTCACCGTCATCGTCATCATTTTCAGCCCATAATAGGCCTCTAATCGAGTACGCCACCCGTTCCGATCCTGAGGGGCTACCGGGAAGTGAAAACGAACTTCGTTCGTGTATCTCTCTCTCTCTGTTGCACTTGCTAGTTCGAGTGACATGGGGGGAGATACTCGAACGAACTTCGTTTTCACTTCCCGTTCCCGGTAGCCCCTCTGAGCTAGTCTTATCCAGAAGTGACCCGTGATCTTCCTAACATCGTCCAACCATCGAGTTGGTGGGCGGCCGATGCTCCTTTTACTTAGACGTAGCCACTAAACCGACACTATTTTGGTCCACAAGCCATCACTCTGCCTGGGAAGGTGTACTGCCCAACCTCACATAAGTTTGGTAATGACATCTCCAATGGTTTAAGTTCGTTTAATTTTGGAGGAGAATAGTTGAGTGCCGAATTTTCCACCTTTGATATGGACGGCCCCGGTTTACTATTTTCTTACGAGAGCATTCCTCGATGCCCTGGTGGACGATAAAGATATCTCTCATGATCATAATTCGTGACCCATTTATATTCAATACATTGCGCGCCTGCAACGTTCAATGCAAACGTTTATTTATGACGACAATAACAGACTAGCCGTAAACTAAATCCCTTTGAAGCAAAGGTTTCATGTGATATCGTTTAGTCATTATCATTTATGCCTTGACGCATGGATATTAAGTTGATGTTCGATTAACAATTTAATCGCAGTTGGGAGTTGGGACCTTGTTCTCGGCTAGTCAAACGAAGCCATACGCCCGTCATATTTATGGCTGCGATTGTTTCTTTGATCTAGGCTCGTCTTATGGGGTGTTATACATGTGTATATATGTCATTTTGTTTGTGTCAATTCGACCAAACAAGAATAGAGTTTTACCTATTCAAGCAATGATAAGAACACAAAAAAAATTAAACGCGCACACTACTGTAGCCCACCGGGAAGTGAGTGGTGTTGTTGGATTTTCAAAAAGAATAACAAAAGCTCACCGATACACGCTTGAAGTGGTAATGGCCGGTATCAAATGATCATGTCATGCTGAGATCAGAGGACTACAAGTCATTTAAATCATGGTCGAGGGTGCCCCCTTTACCTTTACTGGGATGTTTCGACAGAAACAATACGCCTGGTGAAGAATGCCGAGGAGAGCCAGCCTGAAATAAAATGGGAAAAACTTATCATAAAAGAAAGAAGAGTAACTTCTAAGTTACATGATGAAGCCGTCATGGTAGGGCTCGTTAAAATAATCTCGATGAGGGTATTTGGACAGAAACTTATCACATCTTGCCTCTTTAGGCCACATTCTTAATTGGTCCATTAGCAGCAATAACTAACTTAAATGCAGCAAGAGTCCGGCAAACGCAAGTTAGCAACGTTAAAGCAATGTCACGATGCACGAACACTAGGTACTGATCGGTTCTCGGCTCACTCGGCGGATATACGCCTAGCCTACGGCCATGATACGCGCTGATGTATACTGGCATCATACGGGTATAAAAAAACGCTGTTGGTCCGTTTCAGTGGGCATGGTGGTGTTCGGGACGCTCCGCTCCGTATCCGGCACGGTCCTGTTATGGTCATATATGATACGTTGCTGTGGGAGTACAGACCTTTATTGTCAAATTTACTATTGACGGCAACCGCAGTCTGATTCTGTGTTTAACTAACGTTTGCCTGACTCTAAATCTATCTCAGTCTCAATTACTCAAATTCCTATACCATGGGACGTTGTGTACTTCAGCTATTGTTTTGGCGTCTATTTTAAGTGAATTAAAGTTGCCAGACATTGTATCGTCAATCAATCGCTAGGGGATGGTGTGGAATCTGATTTGGAGCGTTGCCACCGGCCTGTAGTGGGTAATGAACTTGTTCAGTCCGAATCGGAAAGCAAGGCGTTTTAATCGTTATGTACGTATACTTTTCTCAATATATTCTGTGTGTAGTGTATAGTCTGGTCCAATAGGTTTGATCAGACTATCGGAAGGGTCCCGCTCTTATTTATCATTTCATGATTTGTAGGTACTTTACCTGCTATAAGTAAGAATGTTTATTTATAAAAGGCATACGTTTAACGGACCACCAGATATAGTGAAATATAACGCCAAAAAAATACTTTTTACTGCCAAAAATACTAAATGATCACCAAATTTTGATCTCCATTTTAATGTGAAATAGTAACCCAAATTATAACATCTTACTATACTCATCATCCTCCATCATCCTCCTAGCGTTATTCCCGATTGTGCCCCTAAAGGAGCCCAGGGTCCGCTTTGACACCTAATCCCAAGATTTGGCATAGGCACTAGTTTTACGAAAGCGACTGCCATCTGACCTTCCAACCTAGAGGGAAAACTAGACCTTATTGGGATTTGACCGGTTTCCTCACGATGTTTTCCTTCACCGAAAAGCTAACGGTAAATATTCCGTACATAAGTTCCGAAAAACTCATTGGTACGAGCTATTAAAGAAAATGCTATCCCAATAAAGCATTGCTAATCCAAAAATTGTAAATAATCACCAAAATTGTATCTCCTTTAAATGTGAAATAATAACGCAAATTATAACTTCTTACTATCCTATGGAAGAAAATGCTATCCTAAAAAATCATTGCTAAACCAAAAATAGTAAATCAATTTCCTAAATTCGACGGAGCCCCGCGCTTTCGTTTCTGGGACTCAGTCTCCCGCCGTCCGCCCGGGCTCCCGCCAAAATCTCGCTTCGTCGGCCCTTCATTTCACGTGCGCACTCGACCTACGCTCCGCTCGGGAGGTCGCCGGCTCGCTTCGCTCGCCACCTTCCCCCACTCGCTTCACTTGGGTCTCGTGCACCCCGTTCAACTCAGGACCTCCTTTGCGAGCTTTTGGCTCCGCAGGCTTTTATATACACTCTAAGGGTAGGACAGACAACACCACGTGGAAGTAGGGTGCGCTGATTCGGGTTTTGGTAGAACTTGTAAAGGCATCATTATACTTTATTTACCCCGACAAGGTGCACTGATGACTTGGTAAAGGTTGCGGGAGTCCGCTTGATGCGGGTGGCGCGGGATCGGTCACTTTGGCACTCTTTGGGGGAGGCCTATGTCCAGCAGTGGACGTCTTTCGGCTGATATGATGATGATGATGATGATGATGATACTTTATTTGGTAACATTCATATATTTTATGCCAATCATAGTGGGTTATTTAGGTAGAAGTATTGTATTAATTTGGTCGCAAAGATTTGGTGATCATTTAGTAAATTTGGTGTTCGAATACAATTTAAAGTGCAGTCGTTACTAAAATAGCTAGTACTATTGTAATGGTACAATTATTATTTTTGGTGGTCAGTATATTTTTTTGGTGTAAAAGAGCTTAGGGTATCAAAGCATTTTTTGGTGGTCATTATATTTGATGCCTTTATAAAATGAGATAAGTACCTTTAACCTGCAGAAATAACTTATCAACAAACTACATTATAATATACTCTTGCTTATTGCTTAACTACAAATATCATCGTAATTTTCCCACGCAAATCACACTTAATGCATAATGATTGCAAAATAAGATTTGCCATGTCACCAAGAAGTTGAGGCTGCCGAAATCAAAGTGCTAATATGATCCAATTCAGCCAATTACTGGCAAAACAGTACACTTGAAATTATTTGCGACTTTATGAACTGTACAAGAAGATTCAAACGAGCTCAACAATATTTTTAAAATGTCAGACGAGCTCTTCGAAGACCAGATAGAAGAAGATTAGGGTCGAGTCCGGGCAATTGATTCAGATGCCAGTCTTAATGTAAAGTTGCCATATTTGAAAAAATTAATTTGTCGTCCGAGTTATTATTGGTTAAACTTACGTGTCTAGCTAAAGGTGAAAGAAGATCAAAACATAAACTAGTAAGTTGAGATTATCATTATAATTTGATTGACGGACTAATATGACATTAGAGATCATAATGTCATTCCTGACACGACACGGTTGCGTCTACGACAACATCCTGATAAATAGCAACTCTTAGCTAAAACCGATAGCTTGATAAGGTATAGCTTTGGTTTTAAGTTTATTATATAGAAGAAAGTTTTGTTATATAGAAGAGCTTGGGCGTTTTATGAAACATAACGTGTGACGTCAAAATCTTCCGAGATTAATGCTCTGGTAGTAATTGTGACCGACATTGACAGCAATTCACCAGTATGATATAAATGACGTAACGTAAGTGTGTCAAGGTCCTCCTACGACTCACGCAATAGATGGTTGGAGGCAGGTGGTGTTTCGGGACACGACGGAGTAGTCCAGCGTACACCCGAGACTTCTTCTCAAATGCGCACTGTTGTCAGAGTGGTCGTGTTTGTTTAGATGATGACTGTTGGCGGCCTTTGGTATCACATATTTTGTTCATGAATTTCACGCGCTTTGTTTGGCGATATAACTCTATTTGTAGCGGTTGCGCACGTTGCGAGAACACTAATGAATAATGATTTGTTCAGTGATTTTTGCAGGCCGGTCCATCGGCTAGGAGAACATCCTCTAAATCTTTAACCCTGCTACTCGCTCTGTTGAACCCCCATTTATGGAGCCATGGTCAAAGAACTTCCGTCGTTATAGCACACGCATAACCGACGAAAACTGTTCTTATATCACAACTCTTTTAGAATTGAAAAGAAGTTCGGTTTCGAGAGTTTTGGTTTTCGGTCTTTCATATATATTTATATTTCCGCATGAAACCGCTAATTAATTTGAGACCGATAAAGGAACTTAGTCATCAAATCTACCACGAGAATTAACATTGTTATCGCCGCCATGTTGACCCCTTGCCCTGCACCGGATACCGGCGGAGTACGAGCCAGCTCGTGTCGGGTCGGAGTCAAGTGGGGTTAAACGGTCGGGGTTATCGCGGCGCGGAGATAACAGAGTCATTAAGAAAATTTTGAGGACTTGTTTTACGTTTGTTTGTACTATGAAGTAGTTTTTTAGGTTAGGTAATTAGTTTGAGTTTTTCAATATCATACCATGATGATGGCAAATTTTCTCAGCAGAGGGACGATACAGCAAATAAGCATGCAATTTGCCGGATGACAAATGATGAGTTGATGACACATTGGTGTAGTCAGAGGTGTAGTTAACGAATGGCTCTGAGATTATTTACACTCTAGGACTCAATTTGTGGAAATATCTCAAATTGACTCGGTCAATACTATTGAAGCTTTTAGGTCTTTCACGAGAATAAATAAGGTCGGAGTACCGCAGGGGAGGATCCTGGGTCCTCTGCTTTTTTTACTCTACATTAACGATCTACCGAATGCGATAAATTTTGATTGTATACTCTTTGCGGACGACCTGTCGGTCGTCATACCATGTTGTGATGTGAAAACGTATAATAATGACATAAATAACACAATCGCTGATGTAATAAACTGGTTGCATAGGAACAATCTCAAAGTAAATATAGATAAAACCACATTTATCCAGTTTGTAAATAGAAATGGCAAAAAGCAACAACTGACTGTAACTTTCGCAGATCAAGGGATAACGGAATCAAGTCAGGCAATATTTTTGGGTATTTCCTTAGATCATAAGTGTTCTTGGAATGAGCATATTAACAAATTATGCAACAAAATTAACTCGTTTGCTTATGCTCTATGGAAACTAGCTAAGATTAGCTCCAAGCAGACTGCAATACAGGCTTATCATGGTTATGTTTGCTCACTGCTCAGACACGGCGTCCTCCTCTGGGGAAATTCAAGCCATGCAAAACGCGCACTTATAGCACAGAAACAGTGCGTCAGAGCGATCTGTAACGTAGACGTCTTAACATCTTGTAGGCCGCTATTTAGACATCTGAATTTATTGACTGTGCCAAGTATTTATATATATGAAGTTTGTTTATTTGTCAAGGCTTACCCGGAACTTTTCAAAACCTATAAAGATACATGCAACTTTCGTACAAGATATTCAAACCGTCTCGTTGGTCCTGTTTGTAAGACACAATTGTACAGCAATAACGCATACTGTAAGTCCATTGACATTTTTAACCGTTTGCATGATGACATCAAAGTTTTGCCTATCAGATTATTTAAGCGTAAACTTAGGAACTGGCTTGTACAAGAATGTTTTTACTCTGTAAGAGAATATTTTGATTATTTTAAACATTGAATTTGACATTTATTATTGTAATTAGATTTGTATTGTAATTATGACATATTAGTAATATAATTGTAATGATGAAATTTTAATAATGTAATTGAAATTGTGTAATTTTTATGTTAATTTTGCATGCCAGTTTCTGGTGGAATGTGTGTGACCATTTTATCGTTTTATACCAGCTTTTGTACCACATTTTTATGTAAAATAAAGATTTGATTTGATTGCCTGGGATAAAAGCAGGTCCACTCTTGACACCACGCACCCTCAAGAGCTGTGGCGAACTCATTCACCGCGAGGACCACAACCCTACATACTAGCGAACCAAGTAGCTACTGCCTACTTTGCTAACTTATTTTAGTACCTTTTCTGTAAGATCATCTTCCGCAGTTCGGCTGCTACTAATATCTGAAGGCGAGATGACTTTCCACTTTGTCTCTGTGTCGGAAAAGATCTTTTTATTTTTTTGACCTTTGCCCTCCCGTCCCGTCCCTTGCCTATGAATATGAACATTATGAACCAGAAGTATCTAACACTTATTTTAGTTAATACCTTGTCTTCATCGCTACTATGAAAAAATGTAATGAGGTGTTTATACTTACTTACATTACATCATATTATAACTGTTTCACTCCCTACAGCCACAGCTACAAATAACTACTGAAATATGGCTTCAAAATTGTATTGTGCCATAATCGAACTGTAACGTCGTCCAATCAAATGCATAAAAGCTATTTTGACGTTTGTCATGCTTAGTGTTGGTGTTGCTGTTGTTACGCTTTTGTATTCTCGTTCCATGGAAGAATGTCGCAAGTCTATATAGTTTATAGGTGGTTATTATCTTTTGGTTACCTCGGGAAGCCAGCAGAGAGGACGCTCCCAGACCTTGGCGGCATGGGAACCGGCAGCCGGCGTCATGGCCGATGTATTCTGGGCAGTTCTCCACAAAGTCATCCTAGACTATGCCGTGTCGGACCAGTGTATTTCTGAAGTAAAACTACCTTTAGCGGTTACGTTGTAGGGATCAACTTATAATAGAAATGAGTCCTGAGAAAGGGTTTGTCTAAGAATAAGGCTATTGTAGTCTGGAACCAAAGAGCATGGTTAGTTAAGGCTCTTTGGATTAACTTGATGAGCAGTTTGCGTAGTAATTATTTTAATATTTAAAAAATAATAATTGTTTTATAATAATGATGAATATCATGAATTTATTTATGTTTATGTCTGTAAATTGTATTATAGTGATATAGAATATGTGCCAAGTCGCAAGGCTTGTGTAGTCTCATTCCCTTAGCTATAAAAGCATGTTATGCCTCTTTGCCCATAACTATGTTCTGACCTCATATCTCTGGGAACAGCACAACCTGCATATCTATTCTTGGTAAATGGATGATATATAATATAAACCCGTCACATGTCTATCGAAAGGCTTGCTTTATAATTTTCGCTTGCAGTTTCTGATTGTGAATCTAATGTGTAATTTGGAGCCCTATTTTATCAATGACGTTAAGCGCTGCTCTATTACTAGTGACCATAAAGTACAAGTATTGATTTATTCCTGTATTTTTATACTATACTATAGCAGATTTTCTGCTACAATTTATACGTGTACTTGAAATTGGAATAGTAACATTAAAATTAAGGTAATTTTTCTAATAAAGTCTGTTTTAGCTTGCTTTTCACTACATTTTAACTACATTTTTTATGTTCTCTTAACCAGTTAAATTGATTAAAAATGGACGGGACCATGAACTTATTTGTTCGTCTGCCGTAATAATTGTTGACATAATTTTGTACATATTTCCCTATTCTAAATATTTGTCGTATTATATTTACTTTGTTTCGGCACCTTAAACTCATCATTAAAATAATTTTCTACACCTATAAGATAATTAACCCTTTCCTGTATAGGTAAAATTTTACAAGTTTTTTATAACTTATCATAATTGCCTCTACATTTGAATTTGGTATTTTTATTTACTAAGTACTTTATGGATCTGGTTTATAACTTGTTGATTTCTTCTAAATATGTTTGGAAAGTTCTACCATATACGTTAAGCCCATAAGAAATAACGGAATCCGCTGATGCATAATATACAACAAGCATAGTTTCTTTACTTAATAACCTACTTAAGTGATAGAATTTACTCAACACGGACCGAAGTTTGGAACAGAGTTGATGTGCGTTTTCCAATTAAAGTTGTTATCTATATGTAAACCTAAGTATCTATACGTTTTAACATAGTCTAGCGGTTTACAATGACAGTATATTTGGTGGTCGTGTAAACACGCATATTCGTGAGCTATCACACCCAGATCTTTATAGTTGACATATTTCGCTTTTCGGTTGTATGGGGAGTATATGTGCATGCATTTTGTTTTGGATAAGTTGATGATTATTCCGTTATCATGGCCCCCTTTAATGACATTGTCGAAGTCGCGTTGTATGTTATTGCGGGCTTCCATAATATAATGCGTCTTTTGAAGATATCTTCGAAAAGCAACATTTACGAACTATTACTGCCCTCGATGTTCAAAGTGGTTACCAAACTTTCAGTTTAGACGTTTGAAATCGTTCTGAAATGTTCATTTTCGGAGATATTATCAAGAGCCGCATTTACCCCGTCGACACATTTTCCCCGGTTGACCTTACATATTTATTTAAAGAGCGAGTTATAGGTATTACAAAAGCTGGTACTTAATAATAGTTTAAATTTCACACACATTTTACGTAAACGCAGCCTAACAATCACTATGTCGATTTGGCAACTATATTACAAATTGCAATCGCAAAAAATCTGCTTTCACCGTCCAATTTCGATTTAAAAACCATGTCATTAGGCGAGAAAAGATTGATAAAGATTTGACCATTTGGCCGCTGTCATGGACAGCGGAATTAATGTCAGAGGAGAAACGACAAATAATCGTATAACTTCATATAGTTTTGTGACATTTAATCTCGGGATGGGTACTTGGGCTACTGGCGAGTAGCCAGCGACGGCGTTGTTGCTAGACGTTTCGCAGATGGAATATTGCTGCATATGAACTGTGAAATTAGTATCTGTGATGTTTCTTGTTGACTTCTTTATATTAATAAATTAGTAATTGAATTATGTTCACATTTAATTGCTTCCGGTTAATTATGATTCATTTTAGGCTTCCAAACCTCAAAAGGAGAGAAGGAACCCTTATTTATTAAATTATTAAGTACCTTACTTACTTCACTTTATGGTCCGTCTGTCTGTCAAGATCTTTTTTTTTGGAGGGGTTCTGTCACCTAAGTAGGTATTAACTTTTGCCCTCATGTTTCATTAGACCTAATGATTCACTGGACTTAATGCATTTTTCTTTGAAACAGTGTTCGTTTAGAGTTTTCTTTAAATATCATCAAATATAGGTACGGAATATCATTACCATTAGGTTAGATTAGATTTGTTTTGCAATAATCCTAAAAAGTTATATTTAAGATAAAGCGCATTAAGTCTTATGAAACATAAGGTCAAATGAATCATTTAAGGCTAAAGTAATTAGGTTCAACAAAGGAGAAACAATATTAAATACTCAGATCGGCAGTCCCTGGCCTGGGAGCAGCGAAAAGTCAATCATATTAGCTAACTCAATTAAAAGATCCGCCTTTTATGCCGCATTTTCGGTTGGTACTATTAAATTTTAAGACCATTATTTGTAACGTGTGATGTGAAATGATTCTAGGTCGATGGAAATTGCTATACTAAGTATAGGTTTTCGGACTGAGTTCGGACTCTTTCCTAAACTATGTAAAACTAGGTACTAAATTCCGAAGAGTTATTTATCCTACAGCATTTTTTTCCTAATTTGAATAATTCCGATATATTGAATACTATTATGGGTGTCGTATTTCTATAAAACCAGAATCGTATGCGTCAAAAAAAACGTTTAGCGGCTGAAAATGGCTAGTCAAATGACTGTTAAACATTTTTGATCGAGCCCCACGTTGTGACGTCACACTTACCTGTCAACGAGTATTTATCGTTTACAGTGACCCGGTAGCAAAGTCTGACTGTTATTCTGTTCCTTGTGTGTTTTTTTGCTAATACTCCAGGCAAAACACGGTTTTGAAAAACATTAATTTATAATAGCGTTTTTTTTGTTAATTTCATTTTAAAATGTTATTCTAAGATGGTTTATTCAAGAATCCGGCAAACTTTCCACCCGGAAGTAATTAAGTAAATTTAAATAAATCATGCGTTGTCTTTTTTTGTAAGATTTATCTTGAATACTATAGAGCAAATGTTAATGAACCAAAATAAACACAAAAATAGTTATGAATATTTTTTCTGACTTTTCAAGGGCTAGTTAAATAATCTTTTTTTTGATGTCTGAAATTTTGTCGGATTCTGTCGCTGGGTGACTATTTAATTGATAATAAATCCGTCACACAGAAAAAATTAGTTATTATAAATTATTTCCAAAATTGACATTTTTTCCATACAAGTTGTCAGTTCATTGCCTGGACTATAAATGTAATTCGTCTCATACAGACTTTTGATAATATTTTGTCATTTAATCCTCTCTGGCGCCTCTGCTTCGTACATACTTAATCCTAGCAGAGCTAGCTAGCAGATTCCGCCTTGCGACTGTATCATCATAAAACAGCGAATAGCGACCTATGCCAACACACTGCAAGTTGCTCATGCCACGATCTCCAAGCATACCATCCATCCAAACAGTGCTAAACTTTGTTGCAATGAAATAAGATTAATTCATCAGCTGAGTGTTCCTTCGATGTACATAATTAGACTGAGGGGCTACCGGGAAGTGAAAACGAACTTCGTTCGTGTATCTCTCTCTCTGTCGCACTTGCTAGTTCGAGCGACAGGGAGGGAGATACTCGAACGAAGTTCGTTTTCACTTCCCGGTAGCCCCTCTGACCACAACTCTGGGAATAGACATCGTCTAGCCGCGGAGGGCTGTGCAGGAGATTTCACGTATTATTAGACAAAATGATACGCTCAGATTCGAATATAAATTCTTGAAGTAGGTAGTGTCCTGTCTGGGGGACTTTCACACGATTAAGAAGTATATCACGTTTTTAAAAAGTATAAGAAAGTTATATAGGTAGTAGATGTTATCAGGGAAATAATTTGTGACTGATAGCCAGCAGAATGACATCACGTGTAGGTGTCATAACATTACCAGAATATAATATAAGAGCACACCAAAAGTAAAATATTGTGAACAGGGTCCATGCCTTTTTATAGTTTTTATGAACAGAAAAACGTTAAAAAAATAAGTAGGTACTCGACCTTGGTACGTAATAAAAATGTAAGTACTCGATTAAACAACAACCAGGATTTTAGTAGTTAACTGCCGATTATCCGAGATGAAACCAACGTATCTTAATAGTGGGAAAATCTTATACCTCCACCCGCACCCGTTTGCGAGATAAAGAGTCTTCACAGACAGACAGACGGACACCAGAACGAGATCCTGCCTATAGGTACGGAACTCTAATAATTTAACAAACATGGCTCGCGAGTTCTAGGGTTCACAGAACCACTAGTAATAAACAATTGACACCCGCAAACATTACGTTGAAAAACAGGGGCAATAAAATTGCAGCGAGTTCTGGAGCGCCCGCGTCGCTTGCGCACACGGCGCGTCTCTATTTGCGTGCGCGCAGGGCGTTCACCCCGCGCCAACTGTCACCGCAGGATTATCATTATCCCGTCGGACCCATGCTTGGGGTGATTGAATGATACTATTCTGCCTTTTGGACAATTCAACAATTCTGTTACTATGATCTCAGAGTTTTTTACGTCTGAATGTTGATCCTTCTTCTCTACCGCTATTGTTTTCCTCGATGCTGAATTGCTGACTAATGCTGATAAGAATTGCGAAAGTGTTTAAAATAGTTCTCCATGGAGTTTCCTTGCAATGATTACACGGGTATCCTTACAATTATAATGATCTGACAACGATGTGAACGATGACACGTCGAATAACCTACCTACTATAATCTATTCGAAGTTCAAATTCCTTCAAAGTTTCATCGACTTGTCAACTCCCGCCATAAACTTTTGTAAAGAGGCTGTACTTAATCAGTGTTCCGTAACAAACAACCATGCGTACCTAATCGACGGTCAGACAGGTCAGCCGGTTCTATTGTAGCCCATGGCACAGAATAGATAATAGTACCTACAAGCATGGTCTCTGAAGGCCATCAAACCACTTTATGGGAAGCCACTGTTCCGGCGCGTCAGTCCTACCTATCGACCGATGTGTTAAAAGTTTATTCATGGTGCGTTTATTGCCCCGTAGGTCTTGCAAAAATAGGCACTTTATCGTCTAAAATCTGCCTCGCAAGAGCGACTGCAAATTTGCCAACGCAAGTAGTTGACCATTAACGTCAACTCAGGCGTATCGCAGTTCAAATCTTTGATTGAATTCCGAGCCCCACCCACGCGCGCCCGCATTTTGTCACAAATCAGTGCATAACTCCTCCAAAAAACCAAACACGAAGCCTTGTTCCCTTCTCTCTTCCTCGTAGCGTTTGGTGCTACTGGTAGGGAGGGACGGGAGGAGTGATGTTTGGAGTTTCGTTTTTCGAAGCGACGCTAAAGCAGGATGCAGTAACGAGTGCATTATGCAGTCGCAGCTACATCCGCTGTCGCACAATGGGTCGGTATTCTGCACGGTTTCGCGAAAATAATTTGGTATACCTAGTGTTAAATCTGTGAAATTGTAGTTGAAAATATATTTACCGATATTTTTAAGCGACTTCTAAAGCAATCTTAATTTTTTTACGTATGTTCCCCTCCCCGGTTAGTCGAAGATGCCTCGAACGGCATGGTTTTTTTTATGAGTATCCGTCCAAGGTGGTCCCATGGATCTGATGATGTGATCCTGGAAAATCGGGGGCACTTTTCAAATTTAATACGCACACTTGAAGCGGAGTTCCTACTTACTGAATTGAAGTTGGTTAAAACTTTCTTTTTAAAGGCCTCGTGTCATGGTCGGCCTTATCACGCGATAAGTGACAAGACGGAGCGTCAGTCCCGTTATATCTAGTGACGAACGCTCTATCTTGTCACTTATCACGTGATAAGACCGACCATGATACGGGACCAGAACTGTGTAACTTGACTCCATTTGAACACAAAGTAGTGCATCTGAATGTCTGGCAATGTAGATCTGCTTGACTTGCCTTTGTCCAACAGATCTATACATACACATAGATTAGCACGATTCTATTTCGAAACCCCGGATTCCTAAGAACATAGTTCCTTTCAACTATTACAAAAAGGTAGCATCTATGGATGGAACGCGTATAACCATTTCCCCAAGAAAGTAGGTGCTTAAAGAACACTAAGCAGGATTTAGTTGCGGTTTCCTTCTATTACCCCACCCAGACGACAAATTACTCTGACTATAACCAAATTGGCGATTAGATGACTCTAGTCCTTAAACAAACGGACATGGCTCGCATTCTCCACAGATGATTCACCGGATTCACCGCAATTTGGATAAGAACCGGGAGGCGGCAACCTTGTCCCGTTTGTGTAGATTGATACTTCCACCTGCAAGCCTAATTATATAGCTAGCATGATCCCTTTTATGTCGGACGTAAAACATTCGTCCATCACTACAGAGGCGTTTCTATCCCATGTAGCGCCCGTGTGCAAACGTTACTCTAGCGCCCCCCAACGCACACCCTGCATCACTAACAAAACATGGGAGAGGTAATATGTATGTACGAAAGTTCTATATCGGACGTATGGTTGAGATTATTTATTGTAATTGGAATCTTCTACTTTAAATAGTAGAGTAGCTTTTTGAACTGACTATTTTGATGCAATTCAGCAAACTCAAATAATCTCAAGTTTAAATCAGATTCCTACTGACGCAAAAGTTTACGTAGGTATTCATTCTGTAGCAACATCTTTATGTCCATGCCATCGTTTAGTTTTTTTAATAGCGTACTGTGTTTATTTAATATTAATACCCACGCTGTAACAGTTATGATAATTCTGAATCTGAATACCGTAATCACCAACCAGGTTGTCATATGCGTCATAACAGTGTAGAGCAGATTACCAGTAACACTATGAATTTTCATAACGGAGGAGTGTCCGCGATCTAGCATAGAGCCAAGAGGTAAAGTGTGTGATTGTTTCGCTTTGTGAGTGTTAAGTTTGTATGTAGGGTTTGTAGCTTAGCGTAGGGTAACTCTGGAACTAGGTAATCATCCGATTTCTAAATATGAGCAGTATATGGGATGGACTATATAGACATTGTAGGCTGATATAGCCTGCGGCTTCACATTCTGTGGAAAACGTGCAGGGTAGCTAGTTAGTCTGAAACATAAACGAAGTGTTTATAATCCTCCATATTCTAATTTCTTGACTCTGACAACTTGAACTATTATAACGGTTTGCCCATCTTCTGTCTATCTATCATCAAAAATAGACAAACATATTAGAAATAGAATCCTATATATCGAAAATAGGACGTTGCAAATCAATGTTGCAAACTTTCACTTCCTACACATTTACGATTCTGTGGAATAACTATTATACCTAAAGTTAGTCTGAATTGCCCCGCTGTATCCGCAAAGTAGCGATAAATTACGGGCGAGGAAACAGCGGATCGCCTCCGTTCCCTATAGCTGATCCATTTGTTTTACCGTCAATGCCTTGGCTTGTATCTATAATGTTATCACGGAAATTGGCGTTCCCGTGTCGCCAAACATGAGCGAATGAAGGCTCACACACAGATCAGCAGACCAGCGGCAACGCATACAGCCAAAAGCAAATCGATTCCTGACAGATATTATTAGTACTGTTGTACCATACTGAGGTGGGGCACAGCTATGTCATCACGTTCATATTTGGCAGCTCAACTGGGGACGTATCCCTGGCTGATCCTCGACCTTGCTGAAGACCGCACCCATAATAACGCAGTCCCAACCCCATGCGTCCATAAGGCAGGGACGCTTGGGAATGCAAAGACATGCCGTATGCATCTTTGAAGATGGTTACCACGTCAGTGTCAATAAAAGGAATCTGATATCGATTATGTATCATTTGCATTCAAAGATCGCTATATTCGCTATCGTATTCGATAAAAGATTACAACCGACGTCAGCAGTTTACATTACGTCAAATAAATGCAGATCCTGTTTATTTTGTAAATCGCTGTACTGCATGATGCCAGCAATCTCTGCTAGACAGATCAATTCGATCGATGAAAACCGAGGATGGATCGAATTGATGACATTCGAAAACGATAAATTGTTGGCGTTGAACATTGCTACTAATTGGATAAACTTATTAATTTAAGAGGAAAATATGTAATGTACTCGTATATTGTCGTATATTGACGACCGGTTAGCCTAGTGGGTAGTGACGCTGCCTACGAAGCTGAAGGTCCTGGGTTCGAATCCCGGTAAGGGCAAATGTTTGTGTGATGAGCATGAATATTTGTTTCTGAGTCATGGGTGTTTTCTACGTATTTAAGTATTTGTATCTATTATATATATCGTCGTCTAGTACCCATAACACAAGCCTTATTGAGCTTACTATGGGACTAGCTCGATTTGTGTAAGATTGTCCCCTTATATTTATTTATTTATTTATTTATTTATTGTATTTTGTATTTTAAGTGTTTTTTATAATAGTTTACAGAGAACCTAACTAAGAGGACTACAAGAATTATATTACGGAGTTGGGTAATCGCGTCTTTCATGTAGCTATGATGTATCTGTAAATACAAGCGTAATCATTTGGATGATAATACTTAGATCAATGTTTTTTGGCGCGATCTCCTTAGTATATAGAACTTAATTTGTATATCACAAAATATCGAATCATTACGTCAATTTAACTTTAACACTAACAAAAAAACCCTACAGTAGAATACCTACACATAAATACAGAATTGCTCTCATGTAAACATTACATCAGGTCTTAAATATCTTACAGTCTATGGTACACCATGACAGTAAGAGTACATAGGACGGCCATATCCCTTCCTACTGCGACCCTCTTTAAGAGCCTACGCGACCCCCATTAAAAATCACTTTTAAACATATTATTTCCTGAACATCTGTAGGCGTGATCGCTCATCTCCAGTACGCTTACTATGAGTTTGACAATGACGGCTTACGCTAACGAGTATCGAGTTTTCTATCTGTACATCCCGCTCGTACTGTCAAAGTGCAATAGAGATGCACAGATAGAAAACTCGATACTCGTTAGCGTAAGCCGTCATTGTCAAACTCATGGTAAGCTTACCTGTCCTTACTTAGCGCCCGATTGCAATAGAATTAGCATCATGTCCCATTTTAGTCTGTTTAGCTTAGCAACGGGCTCGGAGACAATCCGCTATATCGGGGCAGGCCTTGTAAGGCGCGGCGCGGCGATGCCCGGAATAGGCGCTTCCTTCAGGGCTGGGGATTGTGTTTCAGGACTCCATTACGGTACACGAAAATCCGTGAATTAAAAAAAAACTCAGCTATACACCGATAAATTTCAAATTTCGAGTCGGATTCGGACTTTTTCTCCCCTTAAAATTGACCCAGATGCCCTACAAAAACGAATTTCGTTTGTGTGTCTCCCTCTTTGTTGCACTTGCTAGTTCGAGCGACAAGGAGGGAGATATTCGAACGAAGTTCGTTTTCACTTCGCGGTACCCCCTCAGTTATCAAGAACCAACAGACTACACAAACCAAACTGGGTGGATACGAGATACATGCAAAAAAGACAGAGATGAGAATATATAGAGGAAGAGAGGTTAGCACTTCGGCGCGACTTGGCGACCCTGTCTAACTCGCACTGTGCGAATTAGAAAGAGGCGGGTAGATTTTGTCGTGTCGCGTCGTGGCGTCAGTTGTGCCACGACGCGACACGACAAAACCTTATATTTTCATCTCTGTCTTTTTTGCGTGTATCTCAGTATCCAGCCGCTTTGGAGTGGTCAGTCTGTTGGTTCTTCATAACTGGGCCAATTTTAAGGGGAGAAAAATTGCGAATTCCACTCGAAATCTGCGAATTGTATGGGACATGCGAGCTCTTATCTACATCTACACTAATATTATAAAGAGGAAATATTTGTTAGTTTGTTTTTTGTTTGTATTGAATAGGCTCCGAAACTACAGAACCAATTTGAAAAATTATTTTACCATTAGAACATAGGCTACATTTCACCGCGGGAAAATGCTTCATTTCTACGGGAAAACGGGTAATAGGACAACGGGTAGTAAACTTATAGTTTCAATTTATTTAACTCGTTCACTGCTAAGCTACGCGTGTAGCGCTACGCCAGTAGTCCGTAGCAGCTTAATGACCATATGTTACGAAAATCAGCGCTCACGCGCATGTAGGTATGTCATGATTAGCGCTGAATAGGTTAAAGAATGAGACATATTTTCTGACGTTGGCAACCCTAGTCGTAACGTCCAATGACAGTGCCGCACGCGCCGCGGTGCGTGTCCGCGCAGGGCTGCGCTTTTAGACCGACTATAATTAAACACGATCCTTTTGCGTGCACGCTGTATTATGGTAATCGATAATTCAGGTGCAACCGTTATATCTCTGGACACCGTGAAATGAATTGAAATAATACCGTAAGGTTTAATTAATCCTGCACGGCTATCACAGGCACAGGACGGCGCGCGAACTGTGTCGCGGCGAGATGGACAATCCGTCTCTTTCTAATTGGAACGCTTAGAAAGAGACAGATAGCCTATGTCGCTGCGATACAGGTCGCGGGCTGTCCTGAGACTGTGCAGCGGTATTAAACAAAACAGCATATGTACAGGGTGTACAAAAAATGGGGTGTGAACCGATCAAGGGCATAACAAAAAAACCGGCCAAGTGCGAGTAGGACTCGCGCACGAAGGGTTCCGTACCATTATCTATAAAAACAGTAAAAAAAAGTTTATTGTATGGTAGCCCCCTTAAATATTTATTTTATTTTGTTTTTATTATTTGTTGTTATAGCGGCAACAGAAATACATAATCTGTGAAAATTTCAACTGTCTAGCTATCACGGTTCTTGAGTTACAGCCTGGTGACAGACACACAGACGGACAGCGAAGTCTTAGTAATAGGGTCCCGTTTTTACCCTTTGGGTACGGAACCCTAAAATGAATAGATTTTTTTTGCGATTTTTTTTTTCATTTGTATGGAGTGTAGGCCGATTGGAGCGACCTGCTCCATACAAATGTAAAAAAACCGCGTCAAAAAAAATACATTTTAGTTTTATCTTATCAGAACACGATACACGTTATGCTTTTCTCGGTTCACATCTCATTTTTGGTACACACTGTATGTATATTTATGTTATTTTTTTATATGTTTGTAAATGCATTACTATAACTAGGGAATGCAATCTCGAACCGAGATTGGCCATTCGAGATCTCGCGTGACAAATCCGAGGTCGAGATTGGCAAATCGAGATCTCGTCAGAAAAATCGACGAGATCTCGAAAAATCTCCACTAAATCCAGATTTTGGATATTTTCTTTAATTAAGCATTTGTTCATCAGAAGTGCCTTGATTCAATTGATAAGTAAAATACAAAAATAATTGTAGGTAGGTACGCTATCCTACACTGCAAGCCAAAGCGCTGCGTTTTATCATCGTTTAGAATCGGCCGGTGGTACTTACTTAGTTTGATTCCATGTTAGGTACGGATGCATGTCCAGCAGTGGACGACTTTCGGCTGATATGATGATGATTAGGTACGGATTAACATAAAAACATCAGACGCACTAAGTTTTGTAATCTCGTTCGAGATCGCGAAAATATCGGACGAGATCTCGACCGAGATTTCGGAAATCGAGATATCTCGTCAACGAGATTTAATCTCGAAATTTGGGTCGAGATCTCGCGAATTCGTGATCTCGCGAGATCGAGATAGCATTCCCTAACTATAACTGCTCAACGATATTGATGAGATTGACAAGACTATATAAGAAGGTAAACAGAGTATGTCTTTAGTCAGATCTACATAGTATTAGTAAGATATTTAGTAAGCAAATATACTTTATATCTACCAGTATAACCTAGCCTAGCATCTACACAACACAAGGCTTGTGTTTCACACTTAAATTATGTTTATTATTGCTATTAAATTTAATGCGAAGAGTTTGATAGGTACTTGGCAGATAACCATCAATCTGCTACGAGTATGTTTACAAGATACTTTCAACTAGCTATTCGCCGGTTATTGCAAAGTTGAATGAAATACGACTGAAAAAGTATAATCGTACTTCCATACTAATATTATAAATGGGAAAGTGTATGTCTGTGTTTGTTTGTTGGTTTGTTTTGTTTGTCCGTCTTTCACGGCATTTGCGTGCGATTTTTTAAGTGGAGATAGTTGAAGGGATGGATAGTGACATTGGATAGTTTTTATACCCGAAATCATCCCCTGAGGGGGTGAAATGGGGGGGGGGGGTAAAAGTTTGTATGGAGCTGCGATATAAACGAGTTCCACGCGGACGGAGTCGCGGGCAGAAGCTAGTATATTATAAATGCGAAAGTTTGGAGGTTTGGATGTTTGTTACTCGATCATGCTTAAACAGCTAAACCTTTTTGGATGAAATTTAGCAGGAAGATAGTTTATAGCCTAGAATAAAATATAGGATAGCTTTTAACCTGGGTCCAAGGAGACGAAATCGCGGGCGAATGCTATTAATCAAGTACAAGTACAAGTTAAAGAAACAAGGTGGCCATATCCGAATTTCACGAGTTCAATGTTAATGTAAGTAAACACGAAAAAAGCTATTTTTATAAAATTATCAAATATTGGACATTTAAATTTTACTTCTTTTATTATATTTTTTAGACTGATTATACTTATCTAAGCACAAATGAATGAAATTATATAATTAAATTAATATAATTAAACAATTGCGAAGCGCTCATAGCCCAGCGGCGCCTGCGAGTCGGAAACGATAACGCAGGTTAAGCAAAGACGGCAGCGGTCAGTCTTTGGATGGGTGACCGCCTGATGTTTGAGTGGTTAATATAAATGAGCGCTTCCGTGCTTTGGAAGGCACGCTAAGCAGTTGATCCCGGTTGCTGTCTATGACAGTAATCGTTAAGCCGAGTTAGAGGCCTTCGGGCGGTTTAAGATCTTCTAACAGTCGAGTTGCCCACTCACTTGACAAAGGGGGGACAACTGTTACTCGCGTCCGCAGGAGCTACCTACCACAACCCTGCACGTGTCCCCTGGGTGGTACTAAAGAGTGACAAACTTTCAAGGCCAAAATAGTGTATGCCATACGATTAAATAAATAATGAGTATAAGTATGAGTATCTTTAAGCTATACAAGATACACCCGGCGTTTTAGGGCTCATTGGTATTCTCCAGAAGAAGATCAAGTTGATGACATTACTAAAAAAGGAACAGTCGGCGAAAGCTTGTAATGTACCTATTATTATTAAGAGCCTCATGTGTCCCACTGCTGGGCAAAGGCCTCCCCCCTCCGTTTCCACACTTCGCGTTCCTGAGCAGTCTCTGGCCCACAATTCTTTAATAAGGAGTCTAGCTCGTCCCGCCAACGCCGAAGAGGTCTGCCGCGTCTCCGTTTTGAGCTGTCGGGCTGTCAGTCAGTTTGGTATCTTGGCGCAAAGATCTCTCGACATAGCTAAGTTGTACTGGGACTTTGCTACGGGCAAACAAAAATAACACTCATTAGCACACTCACAAACGCATTAGCTATTTTACTCACGAAAAAAAAAATTATTTACGGCTACGGATCATTGTCCTGAACAAATATGTCTTCAAACGATTATTAATAGGTGAGCTATCCAATTACCCTCTAGAATGCACTAATCAAAGCCATAGTCGTCTCAATCGTTACGTGGGTTCCTGGTGCAGGGTATATAACAAAACTAATCTACTGAACTAAAATCTAGACTTATATTACCATTTAACTTTAAATTCTATGCACATCGCTTCACAGTTATTTTTAATGTACACGATCGAAACAGATACGAGCTTTTGAAACGGTTGAAAAGTCTAAATTATTGCTAGGAAATTAACTCCTCGTTTTCGTAACATCTCAACTGGTTGTTGCGGTACTTTGGAAAATGAACTGTATTTTAATTCAGCAGGGTCGCTTTTGGAATGGTAGCTCTGAGAATGTTAAGTGCATGGCAGTGCATGGTCCAAATGAACTGGCATGCCAACCCACGCCGGTTGGCGGAAACAGGCAATACTATTCCAGAGTTACGACTGGTCTACAATGACATTCCTGTCTCCAAACTTAACGGTGCACAGTGCTAGACTTGACTTGAAGTAGAGAGCCGTAATATCGTTCCAATGTTTGACACCAGACAGTTGTCGCCTTCGCCTTTTGATCACCTCTATTGAAAGTGTCAATATTGGGTCAGTGTCAAGTCAAGGACTGAGAAGTTTACCTTAAACACAATGTTTTTTTTAATTGTGTTACACGCCCCGCCCGGGCTTCGCACGGGTACTATATTATAGGTACATATTAAACCTTCCTCTTGAATCACTCTATCTATTTAAAAAAAACCGCATCGAAATCCGTTTCGTAGTTTTAAAGATCTAAGCATACATAGGGACAGACAGCGGGAAGCGACTTTGTTTTATACTATGTAGTACTATTATCTATTATCACTAATGAACATTATTTATTTACTTATCAAAGTAGGTACACAACATAACGCTTTGGACGTTTTAAATTGTATCCATACAGACTGTAAGAAGGTTTTCCCTGGCAGTCTTTACGCCATTGATATAACATTGAATTTCCCGTGCCCAGAAAAGGATTTCTCCACAATATACCTGTACCTACTACCTTTCCTCTTTACCAATGTCACCATGCACATGCACAATACGACCTAGTACCTCAAATCGGGTCATTGTACCTGCTCACAAAATTTCACGAGAATCGGGTGAGTTGAGTTCCCTACAGTACAGATGGTAGAGAGTACTTACATAGGTATAGGTACAAGTCATAAAGAGAACGCTCTATTGCTATCGGTTTTGGCACAGCTTGATGCATCCCATCCCAACACTTCACGATTGATGCTCCTATTCCATTTTATGTTGTTGTTATGAGACTCAATAGTTATTTGTTTGCACATTTATTTATACAGGGCTTGTAAAGATTAAATAACGAGATAATGTGGACGTATCATCCATTTATCGGTAGCTTTATAGGTATAGTAATTTGAGTAAACGATCGATCATCGATTGATTCATCGGCCCACAATTTGACCATTGTATTTTCATTAGTATGGAAAAAAATTGAAATTTGGAAATAATTCATAACAGCAGCTTTTGTGTGTGTAAGTGCAAGGCCTGAGTGGACGCCCCGCTCAGAGAGGGGCGTGCAGCGTCCATATAAAACAAATGCAATTTATATGGACGCTCGACGCCCCGCTCTGAGCGGGGCGTCCACTCAGGCCTTACACTAACTGATATATTATGATTTTAGTAAATGCGTAGACTCAAAATCCACCAAAATATTAGTCATCAAAAAAATCCATGTTTAACCAATTCCTGAAAAAAGAGGAAAAATATTAATAGATATTTTAATTTTTGTTTTGGTTAATTTACAGGAGCTCTTCAAGAATAATAAATAAATCACACAAAAAACATAATGGATGTGTCATTTATTTTTGTATATTTACTTCCCGATGGAAATTTTGTAGGATTCTTGGATAAGGCATCTTAGAATAACATTTGAAAATTAAACAAACAAAAGATACGCTGTTATAAATTAACGTTTGAAATAAACGTAATTTTCCTCGGGTATTGGTGTGGTAAGACGCTATGACTGCTGTATTGCGATAGTAGTTTCGAATATATAGTTCTAAAGTTCTTATTTAATTTGGTAGGTGGTATTTGGTGGTAATATTTAGGCAATTTACCGGTACAATTCAATTCAATTCAATTTATTCCATAACAATATAAACTGTGTCGGAAATTATAAGATTAATTACAATATTCATTACATTATACATTAAATTATAATAACATATATCACGATACAAAAAGAAGGAAGAAGAGAAAAAAAAAAAAAAATAACTAACACACACAACATATCAGTCAGAAGTAAATTCGTTGATGTCATAGTAACATTTCACCAGTAGGTGTTCTTTGAGTAGACGTTTAAACATGTTTACACTATTTATAGACTTAAGATCATTCGCTTGTACAATCTGACAGCTTGGTATTGCACGCTGTGCTTAACTACTCTTAGTATAGGCATAATTGTTTTTTTCAAGTCCTTCCCTCGAGTGTCTTGCCTACAGCCCCTTTCCTCATCAGTCTCATACCTCTCTGGATGCTTAACAATATCAGTCAGTAAAACAAGGATATAGAGACTCGGAACAGTTAGTAATTTTAATCTGACAAAATGTTCCCTGCAAGACTCCCATGACGGTATTCGCGCCATGGTTCTAATAGCACGTTTTTGTATAACAAACGCTTTCTTTATATTATAGCAAAGCTATGACCCCAGATACCCCTCAATAACTATCCTTTTCGCGAAAATATGATGTAGACAAAGTATCTGTTACTATTTTCAAACGAATTACATATAATGTCACCACCATGTTTCTACTTTGGTGCCGAAGATTATATAAAAAGTCGTTCTGTATAAATCATCATCATCATATCAGCCGAAAGATGTCCACTGGCGGACATATGCCTCCCCCAAAGAGTGCCACAACGACTGGTCCTGCGCCGCCCGCATCCAGCGGACTCCCGCGACCTTTACCAGGTCATCAGTCCACCTTGAATGGGTCTGCCCGGTACGTGGTCGCCACTCGAGTACCTTTTCACCCCAAAGGCTAGTTCTACGTGCAATGTACCCCTGTCCACCGCCACTTAAGTTTAGCGTTTAGGAGGGCTATTCTGAATAAAATAGTCTGTCGAAATTTTGGCCCAGATACGTTATTATTGTTAGTAGACGGCACTTTTCCTCAAAGATCGTGACATTCGTATAATTAGACCGAGTTTCTAGTCACGCGACTGAAGGAGATCATCTTCGTTTTGTGATTTTGAACAATTCAAATTACTACCTACTGAATGAAGTTAAAAGTATTACTTACGCTAACTACGGCCGCGTTTACACACAGGCGTAATGTCGTGCGACACGCCGCACAACCTGTCAGGCGTAGACGCGGCCTAAGAATAGATTTTAAAAAACTTTCCACTGTTCTACTGGAGATTATGGTATGAACTTATGTTCAATCACTGTCAATATTTATCACCTGTCAGACTAGTATTTTACTTAAATAGATTGCGTTGTCTATTCCCAATTCCCATTCCAAGTCAAACAGGACAAAACTCATCAAGTTTGATGGCTACAGCATTTCAAATTACTGTCCACAGAATGGAAGTCATGCCTTTGAAACGACGCTCCCACCTATTGTCTGTCATGTAGGTACACGTGTATCAAAACGATTGTAAATGCTGGTTCAGTTCAGTCACAACTACCTTAATTTGGTCTTTATTGACAACCTACAGGGCCTCCAAACTATGCCCCAGGGTCAATTTAAATAGTAAATTATTAACCGTCACAAATTTACCTCGAACCCATTAAATTTAAACCAGATTAGGCATTGATTGGTCTGTCTAGGTCTTATATAGGTAGTAGGGTGACACACATACCGCACAAAGTAGCCTAAAATATGAGAATAAGTGTTGCAACACTATGCAATTTTGAGATGTGTGTAAAAGATCACGAGAGATCATATGATATGAAAACATCTGGACTAGATAATAATAAAACAGCAAAACAACGCACCGCACTGGTGCCCCACTAGCTTTCGAGATTTGAAAAACAATCTTAAACCATTTGGACCCTCTCCAATTATTCGAACGAAATCAGCTGATAGTAAATATCTAGTTGCTAACCCGTTCATGAGGATTACCTACTACTGTGTTTCTACTGCCAATCCGACACTTGGCACTCATAAAACGCCCCTTTTCACGTAACAAACAATATCTATTTTAAGCTGTGGAAACATCAAAAATTATGAGTTTATCTCTTAGTATCGATGGAATGTTGTTTTTGTTTCTTTTTCCTTAGCTTTATTTGGACTATGTATAAATGGGTAAGGCCGCGAATTTTGACCAATTTGGACGTTTCAAATTTAACATGCTCATAAAAAAAATTGGTAACACCGAGAGGTTTTAATTTTTTTTTATTAAATCAAGCGATAAAAACTGTCAAGAACGCAAGTGACATAATTGATTGAAATCCTTTCAAATAAATAATAAAAATATATTTCCGTCCAAAACGTAACGAAAGTTGATATTTTTTTTCGACCCTGTGTACTTTAAGCCCTGTTATTTTCACGATTTTCAACTTCTCATGATCATGCTTTTGTTTAAATAAAATTTTATGATATGACGACAGTTCTACCGATTGCTAAACATTTTTATTTAAATAATTTACTTGTTTTATCTTGCATTCTTTTATGGGACCACAATTCCACGTTTTCGTTACGATTACTTACGTGACGCTTTATACAGCTAGATTTATAGCCGATTGTGGTAGAAATTCGTTTTTGTGCACTGGCAACTCATATTCTAGTAGGGCGACACCAGACAGAAAACCTAAACTCCTCAGTTTGTTCATAAATCGCGGACGAAAGTGACGAGGACAAAGTTTTTTTAAATACCGCTAATAGTGCTTGTGTGATTTAAAGGGTAAGTAGTGATTATTTTTAAGCGGTAATTTTTCATACGATAGGTTAATGTTATTCACGCAGGTGACATGTATTACTATATTCAAAATATCGTTATTTCACCATGATAATCAATATTTTTTCAAAAATACGTTACACTTTCGTTACGAATACGTTGCATTTTTACAAAATGCAACGTATTCTTTGTGTAACGTTACGAAAACATGTGGTAAAGGGAAGTGCACACAGATAAATAGGAACTAAAATGAGTTTTTATTTTATTTCCAACGACAAATACAGTAAGTATTAATTTGAAATTGTAGGTATGTACAGTAGGTACAGGGATCAGCTAGCACGAGAGAATTGACCAATCCATCTACTATCCGTATCCATACTAATCCATACTAATATCCATGCTAATATTATAAATGCGAAAGTGTGTCTGTCTGTCTGTCTGTTACCTCTTCACGCCCAAACCGCAGAACCGATTTAGGTGATATTTGGTATAGAGATAGTTTGAGTCCCGGGGAAGGACATAGGATAGTTTTTATCAGCGAAATCATCCCCTAAGGGAGTGAAATGGGGGGGGGGGTGAAAATTTGTATGGAGCTGCGATATAAACGAGGTCCACACGGACGGAGTCGTGGGCAGAAGCTAGTATTATTATAAATGCGAAAGTGTTGTCTGTCTGTTACCTCTTCACGCTTAAACCAGTGAACCGATTTAGATGAAATTTTAGAAGCACATAAAAATAGTTTTTATCCCAAAAATCATCCCCTAAGGAGGTGAAATATAGGGTGAAAATTTGTATGGAGCTACGATATAAACGAGTTCCACGCGGCCGGAGTCGCAGGCAGAGCTTCTGCGTGGCTTCTGCCCTGGACTCCGTCCGCGTGGAAGTATTTAATCGAACGAGCGAGCGAAGCGAACAAAGTTCTATGCTTCAGGTTGGGCCAAAAATCGTTATGTCCAGAATCTGTCCCGTGTCCATCATCCGTCTGTCCGTCTGTTTTCCTCTATCGCATTTCCCAATCGATTGTCGTGAAGTTTTTTGAGCAGAGGTTTTCATTATAGATTTTTTTGTCGAGTAACTTTTTTGAAAATGAAAACCTATTGATAAATATTTAGTTCATTTCTTTTAAAGCATTTACTTAATTTAAAAAAAATGCTGTCGCGAAAATACTTTATTTTTAAGTATTTTTTTTTGAACATTAACAGGTGTGATCTAAGCTTAACAACAACTTATGTTACGTTTTATAGTAACGTCACGTTTTTTTTTATGTTAGTTCTATGTCACATTGGTCAAAATTCGCGGCCTTACCCAAATACTTCTTAAATCATTTTCCTCATTTTCTTTGATGTATCTATAAATAGCTTTTTATATGTTTTTCCTCCAATTTTGACCATAATGTATATTTAAATCTGTTCTTCAATCTGTCATTTCAACTCCCAACACCATCACGATCCAACACGATCAGTTGCGATAACATCTCATAATATTTTTTTATCTCTTGCATTATTTGCGATTGTATCTAATTTAGTTTTTATTTTTATTTTTCTGCGTCCCATTAAACTGCAGATTAGTGAAGACGTGGACACATCTACAGAGAGTTTTATTGCAAACCGCGATACAGCAATTGCCATGGTATGTTTATTTTGTTTTTTTCGCTTTTCTTATTTTTGTTACTGCTATAGCCAGCTCTGATTAGCTTGGAGGATTTATTGTAACGAGTTTGTTTTCCTTTCAGCGAATGGTACGAATCGGGCGGCAAGAGCTCGGTCGAGGCGTTTATAAGCTCCAGCAAAGCGAACATTGCGAAGGTTGCCTCGGTGGCAGAAAAAGAAGCTCTCCATGTGGGTGCCATTCTGGATGACCTGGAAGCTGACCTGGAAGTCGACCTGGTTGTACCGATATTGGAACCTGAACAGGAAACTGAAATTCAGGAGAAATAAACCCTCATGGGGACAATAGTTCAACACGTTTTGTGAACCGTTTTGTGTATTTTTAGAATGTGTTGTGTTTACTCGAAATTAAATACAGCGTCCCCTTCGTTATAATGAACCTCGCCCATACATGTTTTTTGGCTTAAATTGGTGAAAATAATTAAATCACAGAACGGAAAAACAGACTTAGATTTAACCCTTCTCCGTCTCCTATAACTAATCAAGTAATCAGTAATCAGTGATGGAATTTAGCGCAGTCAGTTGTTGTAACGATTTTATATAGATGTATTTGGAAAAAAGCTACGGTAGCCTAGTGGTTTAGGCTTGCGGCTGTCAAGCGGCGGTCGTGGGTTCGAATCCCGGCTCGTACCAATGAGTTTTTTGGAACTTATGTACGGAATATTTACCGTTAGCTTTTCTGTGAAGGAAAACATCGTGAGGAAACGCCCAATAAGGTCTAGTTTTCCCTCTAGTTTGGAAGGTCAGATGGCAGTCGCTTTCGTAAAACTAGTGCCTATGCCAAATCTTGGGATTATAGATGTCAAAGCGGACCGGTCTCCTTTAACGGCATTACCGGGAATAACGCTAGGAGGATGATGATGATGTGTGTGGAAAAAAGTGTAATTTTATTTCAAACGGAGGCTTATGTGAAAGGGGGAGAGGGGAAGAACAAAAGTAAACTTTTGTAGCCGTAGTAGGTAGGTACGAGTACTTTAAACATCATTATCATTACAGGGTGTAATTTTTTTTGAAAGCCAGTCTTTTATTTACTCATGACTCTCTGATAACTGTTATGACTTGGCCAGCCTATCACCCCTTTTGGGCTTGACTTTTGGGACACGTTGTATATGAAGAATGGTCTGTATTTTCCTCAAGACACTTACGAATGGCATGCATTTTCATATAAAAACACCACATTTACTCGTAAAGCAGGCGTGAAATGGGTGGTAAAAAATACTGTCTGTCTTAAGGTCAGCCATATACATTCGTACACTATGTAATAACAATAGAATGCATTATAAATTATTGTATTTTTGTCGCTCTTGCGCTGACACATTCCATTATCTTCAAGTAGGTATTGAACAAACAAATGCGGTTCCACTAAATAATAAATAAATCAAAATTCATGTAACTAAGCGTCTAGAAATAAGAACACATCTTCTTCAGTGCTACAATTGAAAATCAATCGTATAACTCTATCTTTAAAGTTGCAATCGAATTAGCAATTAGAATGAATTACACAGTAAGTAATTAGGTAAAAACTTCCGAAACTAATGCAAATTGGCGTCTCAACTGAACTGAATACGATTGAAATTGTTTTGTATTTATATTTGAGTCAATGCGATATGACGTTAGATGTGTTTTAGCCTCTCAGTTAGCACATGTCATTCGCAACCAACGCTGCATGCGCATCTGTATCGAAATTGCAAAATCAACCACATATGCTAAAAATAAAGTTTCAATTTCAATTTGTGCAATTGGATAGATACGAGGTTGCGGAAAGCAGTCGTTTTGCATGTCTGTCAAGGCTCGTCGGAGGTGATAATTCACTTACATCTGTTACGCGGGCGACCTCCACGGTAATTTGCCACTGACATTGTGGGAAGCCAAGTTCAATGTCGGATTTCGACGGCACAGCGAAACCACAAAAACGGCTGGAAACTAACGATAATGAGTATCAGGCAATGGACAATGTAACTGGCTCCAATGGCCGCTTGCTTTCCGACTGTGTAATGCAATAATACGCATTAGGTACAATCAACACGCATAAAAAGTCCAACTTCGGAACCGGATCTCATAAATAAATTGTTCTTTTTTTATAAAAATGGTAGCTCATGTCATCAGGAGCATAGTATGTAATCGATTGACACTCATTTATCAAAATCGGTAACACGTAAATATATACATAGGTGCAAACATATTCCTTCCTTTCGCCCTAGATAGTTATTTTTAAACTAACTTTACAACGACGGTGGCAAACAAGTACACGGCCTGCCAGATGGTAAGTAGACACCGTAGCCTACGGGCGCTTGAGACTCCAGAGAAGGTATCCCTTTGACGGGCATAAAGGTATCTGGTTTTTCATAGAATTGAACCCTATCACACAGAAATAAGGTACATTCATGGTGGGAATATAGTTTCCTCTGCCTTACGTAGGTATAAAGGGGTATAGTCCAAATTTCCAATCCAGCCCCCTATTCTGTGACTTATTTAAATTTAAGCTCACCACAACGCTCACCCACAAATATATCTTGACACCGCGATGCGTAGTAACTAGCGCAGGTAGAGGTTAGGTCTATATAGTTTCGAAGAGGGAAAAGTCGGGGTGAGCCGCTTTAGCGCGTAGCGAATAACAGCCCAAAGTATAGACCGTTTGTTGATTTTACAGAAATTTTAACAGAAGCGACGCTGTAAATACCCTTAGCTCTTAGCACGATAGGTTTTATCGTCACGTTTTACGGCGAAAACGTACTGAAACGGCACGTAAAATATAACGATAAAACGCATCATGTTAGCTGGGCGGCCGTGCTGCACGGCTATCACAAGACGGCGCGCGAGCTCTCTCGATTTTTCTCGCAATATACCTCTCTTTCTAAGTGTTCTAATAAGAGACAGACGGATAGTGCGAGAAAAATCGAAAGAGCTCGCCGTCTTGTGATAGCCGTGCTGGTCCATTATAATATCATTAGTCATTAAATTACCGTTTCCTCTAGTTGGCCAATGCTTGGTACCAAGTGTTTTTACAATGAAACTGAAAAACGCAGTTAAATCTCATTCGATTTTTTACTAGCTAAACGATGCAGACGGTTCGTCACTGTACAAGGCTGTATGCTCTAAAGGAAGAATGTCGTAAGTGTGTTTGGTCAAAAGTATCATTGACAGTCCGTTTTAATTTTCGCTCACGGCTGTGTCGACTAGCGGCAAAGTTTCCGATGATCGTGAATCATCGATTACCATCGTCTGCTGTTTCGGTTTGGTATCACGTACGCCCGTTCCAATTCTGTATCAATGTGTATAAGGATAAGGGCAACCATTACTTCCATACAAACAATAAGTTTACAAATAAGCTAATACAATCTCAAACACACTTCCTCTTAATAATAAAATTAGTATATTTTTCTAATCGTATGGCACACTTTTTCGCCTTTATAATGTTTGTCACTATTTAGGGTGCTAAAAATATCACCCCCATCACCCCCTGGGTCACCACCCAGGGGGTGATGCTGCCCCCCTATTCTGTAACTTTTTTTAAGCTCACCTCAACGCTCACCCACAAATATATCTTGGCTTAGCGATGCGTAGTAACCAAACGTGTAGAGGTAGTTTCGTGACGGGTGACCGGAGGGGTGAGCCGCATTAGCGCGTAGCAAATAATGGCCGTTTGTGGTAGAGGTAGCTCCTGCGGACGCGAGTAACATTGTCCCGCTCTTCTCGTGGTCTAATAAAGAGTATTTATTATTATTATTTTGTATTGTGTTTTTGTTCTTATGTTGAAATGGAAATTGTATCACTGTACCTATCTAATTATTTATATACCTATTTATTTTATATATGTCTTGTTTATGAAACTTGTTTTCCAGCGCCTTGGTGCAAACTGCAATGCTGTGTATGCTGCGCTGCACTAAATATTGGTGTAAAGTAAAATAAAATAAATAAAAAATATTCTTGGCCACGCGCTACTACCACTAAATACTACTGTAAGCCTAACAATCAAGCAAATCCATTTTGTTTTACACTTCACTCTGTGTAAACTATTGACCGGCCGGAATTATCAGGATTATCTCATTCTATTAATAGACTACCAAAGCATGTAATGCTAATGGATTTACCGCATTACGAGGACATGCCTTCCAAACCAACTATATACTTTGACTTTTAATGACTCATGGAAAGCGGTCAACCACCTATGCCATATTTAGAATAGATAGTATAACTCGACAGTTCGGTGTACCTACTGGCATAACTAAGGCCAGTACGAGTACAACTAAGGTAACCGATAAGCTCTCCGAAACTTATGTGTCAGTGGGCGGATTAAGTTTCCAATGACTACAGTCAAGTGCAAAAATATTTATCTATTTTATCCTCTTATAAATATGAACCGAAACCTTAATCCGCTGACATAATAAGAGTGATGGCACATGGGTATTTATGACTAAGTTGTAAGCACCCCATATTATTTAAACTTCAATTAATTGTCTGCTTTCGTCTTATCTACTCTTAAATTGTACTCAAAGTTTGTTCTGCTACCGAATGCTCATTTTGTATTGCGGTCGACAAATATTTTTTTAACAAAAAGGTAACCTAAATTATAAAAATATAAATTCGTTCATTACAGACTTCCGATGGTCCATCACTGTCCAGATGTTTTGTTTTCCTCTTATAAAGTCTTCAGGACGCAAAATGGATTAATTCGAGAAGCAACTCGTTTCGAAAACCAACTCAAACACATTCACTATCAGTTTAAAATTAAACAGACGTGATTAGGCATAGTAGTCGGCCCATGAAAATGTTGAGCATACTTAAAAACCTTGTGTCAAAATGCAAGAAAATTGGTTGACACTGAAATGTCATATGTCTGGTGATTTCAAAGTTGATTTATGTTTGTTTTATAAGGGTGCATGCATACGGCAACAGAGCTACAATAGAGTTGTTACATTTCATAAAATAGACTTGAGCTGGGCAGTCCTGGAGAAGGGCCTCCAGCCTAGTTGACATGATCGCGTTTATGTCGTACGTAAAGCATTCGTTCTTCACTAGCAAGCATGTAAGTGCGAGAGGGGGCAAGAGCTTTATGTTGGATGATTTGATGATACAAATATTTGCCATTACCGAGATTTTAACACAGGGCCTTCAACTTCACAGACAAGCTCACCTACTAGGCCTACGCGTCATCCAATTATTCGGCTTAGTAGACGAAGTTTGCCGGCCGGCGTCTCTCCAGCGCGTTTGCGCGGGTAAAATCTTCATCGTCCGTTGGCCATAATTTTGCGCACGACGCCGGCTCCTCCGGCGTCCGCCATGTTGTCTTTGTCTGGACGCCTTGAGCGAAAAAGCACGAGTTCACCTGTCATTGCATATTATAGGGTCAGTTCGGGTAAGTGCGCCACCGGGTAAAGTGCGCCTCATTACCCGGTGGCGCACTTAACCGAACTGACTTTACCTCAGGTACTTACGTAGGTATAGTTCAACAAGGTCTTTATTGAAATGGTCATACGTTCGATTTCATTCGGTACTTGTCAGCACTCGTCGGCGTGGACGAAGATTGCCAATGTAACTTACTACTTACGTAACGTACTACTGTACTCTACGGTGAGCGTATTTTATCACTTCTCGATGTAGACAAGACGTTCGTCACTCTCGCACTCGCATACTTGGCAGAACGTGACGGATGTCTTATGCTACGCCCGCAGGTCGCTTTTTCAAACGATTCTCGTGAAATTTTGTGAGCAGATTCAATTTTTTTGCCGTGGCATTTGTGCGAGTTCCACAACTCAGAGAGCCACTATAGTACCTGACCCCGTATAATGGTCGGCCTTATCACACGATAAGTGACAATATAGAGCGTCCGTCACTGGCTGACACCGTTCGATAGAACGAGACGACGCTCCTATCTTGTCACCTCTGTCACTTATCGCCGGCCATGATACGGGGTCTGATGTATAGCTAGCGGGTAGGTACTATTGAATTTGTTCAGGTCATTTTTAAATCAGTGTGCATTAGGCCCTAGCTAAATATAGAAACAATAGTTATTCACGAGGTACTCCTCAATGACGCAAACTGCCTGGATCGCTACCAAGAGGCGCATCGCTCCAGGGCGTAAACAGCACGAAAATCCTTCCTCAACCTCGTATCTTGAAGCTCTTGTTCATTGAAATTAAACTTTGAAGTCAAGATCAATAGATTGCTTTTGCAACTAAACCGCTCAAGCAAATAAGAGATTGTGAAAAATAGGTTACGATTGTTATGATGTACTCAATATTCGTCTAAAAATAACCCATATGGTTTCGCAAGCTTGTGAGATAATAGTTAGGTAATCGACATGGTGCAAAGGTTGTATATGCATTTAATTTTATATGGCACATACGATTTTCTTGCATATCCATAAGGATTTCTCTGGGATATTGAATTCTTTAGAGCTAGAGTTGTTTTTGTGTCCGGTTTGGCAGTGAACCTAGTGTTTAATTTTTCACGCGCCTTGCTTTGTTTTCTTTACAAATGGACGTTATTAGGATTTGTAAAAACAAATCACTCTCTTGTATTGTTATATACATACATACATAAACATTTTCACGCCTGTATCCCATTGGATTAGAACGCTAGTAATGGCCCTTACATACTTATTTCGCCTCGATCACATCCATACATCTCCTCAAGCCCTTATATACAAACTCGTCAGTTGGCCGTAGCTCTGACCCGGCCTTTTTTCAGTACACCAGAAATTCGGTGAAGATACCCTCCTCTCAAAGTACTCATCCCCTCAATATGACCAAGCATTCCTTTTTCAATCCTAGTCACTGCATCGTTTTCTATCCCACATATTTTGGTGTTCCCTACCAATATTGATCCAACGTATTATATGCGATCACTCGGTGTCCATGTGGTATAATAATACGCGTGATACCGAAATTTTGTACCGATATTTTTAAAAGTAATATCGGTATTTGCTGCCACTGCTGGACATAGGCCTCCCCCAAAGACTGATACAATGGTCGGTTTTCCGGTCATCAGTCCAGTTTGTCTGTTTGACCAGAACCTTTCCGCCCCCAAAGTTTGAATGCTTGACAGTAGGATTAACCTGCATTAGACCCGTTAGGCCCACCACATAGGCTGAATTCCGCCCGCACGCTGTGATATCGGCGGCAGAAAAAAGCGCGGCGGAATGTCTCCGCCCGTCTGAAGGCCTGAGTAGATGCCGGCAGAATCAGCCGATTGAATTAGGCGGCAGAATTCAGCCTGTAGGTATGTGGCGGGCCTAACGGGTCAAAGGCAGGTTAATCCTACTGTATGTATGTACCTCTTACTCGTATAAAAAACAAGACTCAAGTTGCGTGTTTCTTTCTGCCACAGAGGTGTATTCCCGGCCGCTCCCGCGAAACAGCCAAAGTCGGAATACGATTGCGAGTGCGCTGAGACATGGCGGGAGCTCCTTCGCGAACGCCGCCGGACCACGCGCGCGTACGAAATATAGAAAGAACCGCGCTACTTGGCCGTTCGTGAGGTACTACTAAACTAACCTAACCTATGTCTAATCTGTCTTTTATGTTGAGGGAAGCATTACGCATACCACCCTAGCGCTAGGGATGACACGAGTACGGAGTACAGAAAGAATCCCGCAACTTGGCTATTTCGTGAGGTACATACTATACTATGTATACCTTCCAAACTTGAGCGGCTACCGCAGCTTCGTTTGTTCCTGTATCTCCCTCGCTGTCGTCGAAATTTTCAAGTGGGATAGAGATACCTGCACAAAAGTTCGGATTGCGCTGTAGCTGCTCTGCATCAAGATGGTCCTGCTTGGCAGAACACCTGCAATGGCTGTCGCAGTCTGGGTAACGGGAAAACCAACCCTTTACCTCACTCTATCTTAAAATGTGCACCTACCGTTATTACAGTAGGTACACCACACCACGCAGCACCGCATGGAACTTTACCCGTGCAATGCACCCGTATCACACCCGTATTGATCGTACAGACAGATCAACTCACATTTCCACTCGGCTGTTTGTGTGTGTACGACAACTTGTATCGCATACTGCCTGCCGTGTTACTGCCACGTATTATATCAGCCGAAAGACGTCCACTGCTGGTCATAGGCCTCCCCCAAAGAGTGCCAATGTGACCACTGCTGTGACCGGTCGTGCGCTGCCCGCATCCAGCGGACTCCCGCGACCTTCACCAGATCATACCCTGCGCCTTCCGGGACGTGGTCACCACTCAAGAACCTTTTCGCCCCAACGGCCATCGGTTCTACATCAATGTGCTCCGTGATGTGTGTTTAGATACATACCTACAATAAAAACAACTAAGTGTAGACTATAGAAGTCAAAGTCCGGTGAAACGTGAGCGAATTGGAACTAATATGCATATCTAATAACGTCCTAGATTTGAGACATTTTGCACAATGCGCTGTCTCTCACCTCAAAATGATAGGTACTTTCACTATATAAAGTCCATTCCAATCGATTGTGCGACAAAAACGAACCTATCTACCAAAAAATCTTCAATTTCAATTGTATTTAAAATTCCGTAAATTCAATATTCGATTGTTCGAAATTCAATTCAGTCTTGGAGAAAAGCGAAAGTCAATTCGTGATGTTTTTATTAGAGCTGGAAATATAGCTACTACTTCGCCCGCCCAAGGCCACATAAACGAAAATCGGTCCAAAGTAGGTTTTGTCTAAACGGATCTTTATTTCAGAATAGGAAACAATTATGTTAAACAGTAATATATTTACATTCTTTTTCCGAAACAACTATCAAAATATGAAATAAGTAGGTATCACATATTTACAAGCAGAACAAGCAAGAAGCGCATTATAAGTTGAAAACAGGCGATTTGTTTTTGACATAAATTATATTATCACAAATTTGGTCGCTTAGTTTCAGAGCTTTCGGAAGGAGACCTTCAAAAATGACCTTTTTACCAAACTGCACGCGGCATAGGTGTGCCTTAAAAGTCGAAATGATAGTCTGAAATTGTCTTTGAGTAAAACCGAATGAAGTCTCAGCAAAGTTGGGCATTGTATTATAACGTTTCGTTTCGTTTGTTAGTGTTCAGTGTCGATTTACACAAATAAACTAGTCTGCGAAGAAAGGCAGAGCTGCAGTTTATTGAAAGCTACGGTTCTTGTGCGATGTTACAGTTAGATACGGGCGCGTACGGGTCTGAAATTAGATTTCTACGCTTGAAAGTTATAGTTTTAATAAAAAGGTTGATCGATTTGTTTTGATTTCAATTGTCTGCGATGGGGGTCGTTTTTAAACGCATAATATATGTATTCGTATATATATTTATATATATATCCAATGTTTTGTGTGTGCAATTTTATTTTAAAGGAGATTTTAAAGAACCATTATATAGTAGAAAGTTGTTTTACCGTACATTTGCTGTAATAAAATTAAATTTAAATGTGTAAACAAATTAAATAGGTAATAAATAAACGAGAGAATGAAGTTCTCCGTTTCAGTTTGGCCCCAAAATATTACTTATGTTCGCCTGTTTTCCACTACGAGTCGCATTTCTCAACCGTTGTGAAATAATGGGCGCAGGTTAACATGATTCCTGATTCATTAAAGAAATAGGTATAATTTTTATTTCGATTGAGTTTTTCTAATTCTTATTTTTGAGACATGTTCAGGAGTATTACAGTGCACAGAGCCACTAATTAATATTTAAATTAAGACGGTTTTTTTGTAATTACACGACCTACTCTTTCAATGTGCATGACGCACATCGTTGCGAGCCCTAACTACTAACTATTAGGTATTTAAAACCCATTCGACCCAAACGTTACGTTCCTTTTTGTCGCTTTATAGCGGGAATCGCTCGTAGAGGTATGACTCTTATGAGAGTCATTGGTCTTGAATGAGTTAACTACATACGAGAATTAAGATATTATGAGTTAGTTAAAGAGTAAGGGATAGGGGCATTAATCATTATACACAATTATAGTTGCGCTTCGAAACAGTTTGTGTGGAATTGAAATTGTAATAGGCAATAATTGTCGCGCATGCCGGTTTCCCCGCGCATTATTAAATGTCTCAAAACGAATAACACTAAATCGATTTAAATTCAAGATTATCAGTGAAATAGACTCCAGTATATGATATGTGTATATGGATATTTTCTATGTATTCAAGTATTTATATCTATTATATATATCGTCGTCTAGTACCCATAACACAAGCCTTACTGAGCTTACTATGGGACTAGGTCGATTTGTGTAAGATTGTCCCCATATATTTATTTATTTCTTTATTTATTTATATGCTATTAGTACCTACTGCAGCAAATTGGTGGATACGCAAGTTTTTCGCATTATTTGCGAGCTGATTTTCACCCACTTCGAGCTTCGTATCGATTAGAAACTTCTTATATGTAAAGAAATCTTTCTTTATGTAGTTATTTCTATATCTACTGATTTCCAAGTTTCATAGCAACATAGTGCATAATGGCTAGAAATTCCAAGAAAAGCTGCCGCCGTGCCTTTAATGGAGGATTGGACGGACGCTTTCACTGCAAAGAGAATGTGCCTCTATTCAGGCAGACAGTAACCTAGTAATAGGGAATTTGATACCAGATATACGAGTAACATCGCGTCTACAATATATGCTGCATTTAGTTTAAACTGTACATAATAATAGGATTTACAATATTCATCAGCGTTTATTTGGTTTATTTTGGCTTGTAGTTGTCTGGCTTGTGGCTGTATAGAATTGTAGATAAAGCAGCCCTCCCTCAGGATGCGTCTCCACCAGTTACGGTTTTGAGCGTCACGATAATTCTATTTACTATTATGTCTATTATCAATAATGTACTCATACTATTTTGAGTCTATAGATAGACATTTTGACTTGTAAAAGTGCCCTCGCAGCCGATTTGCTGAATAAATATTTTGAATTTTTGGTAACATCGGACTATGGAGCTTCGTGTTGCAAACATAGTACGCTTAACACGTTCACTGCCCCATACGAAATGATCTGAAAATATCACACGTCCAAGTGTGCTTCCAATTCGAAAGCTGTGAATCCATTGTGTGAGCACGGACTCCTGAAAAACAGGTGCATCAGTGCATGGCGTGCAGAGGCGTCTCTAGCCCATGTAGCGCCTGTGTCCAAATTTCACTCTAGCGCCCCCTAGTAAGTGCGCGGTCAAAATTGAATGGTAGCGGGCGGCGCTCGGCGCCCCCCAGGACCGCTGTGCCCGTGTGCAACGCACACCCTGCACCATAGGTAAAGACGCCTCTGGATGCATGCCCCATAATTGGGGGCACCCATTTCAAGTGAACCGAGAGAAAGAGCAGCACTCTTGCGGTAGCCTTCCTGGCGTGTATTGCTGGTTGCAATTACGTAATTATGCGACTATAAGTTGCACAGCGCGTCTGCGCGACGTCTGCGCGGGTCGCCGACCGCTGACTCACGTCCGCTGAATGCGGTTTGGGGCCTACGCGTGCCGTGGCTTACATTACACCGGGAGGTATATTTATATCCGACGCTTCTCATCCTAATCGTGTTTTAGTCTGTTTCGCGCTCACTTTTACTTTGTAGTAGAACCCTACTCGTATATAGGTACTTAGCCCCACCGAGTAAAAGAGTGGCCGTCTTTTTTTGTATGGTTTATCTTGAATAATATAGAGCAAAAATGTAAATGAACCAAAATAAAGATAAAAACGTTTATTCATATTTTTCTGACTTTTCAAAAGATTCAAGTTATCATTTTTTTGATGTCTGAAATGTTGTTGGATTTTGTGTCTAACTATTGAATTGATTATACATTGTGTATATTTTATATAGCCTCAAATGGTAACCAGAGGTACGTGTTAGGGCTATGAACCGATATTGCAAGAAAAAATTAAGTTAGTCTTAACTACCAAAGAGTAATTAATTTTTGAAATTTTATCGAACGGCAATGTATTGCGTACACTGTGACCTGATGACACATGAAAGAATCGGGTGACATGTGACGATTTATTGTGACGTCACGTCAGTAAGACAAAGTAGTGATCCACTGCGTGCTGAATTATTTTATATAAAAAAAAAGATCGCTGTTTTAAAATAATTTTACGATAAATATATTTATTAGTGCCTATACTAAGACCCCCTAAAGTTTGCGGTTATATCAAATATACACGCTGTATATCCTTTACTTAGAAAAAATCTGCTAATAAATTATTTCCGAAATACACATTTGTCCATACAACAAGTAGTCAGTTCATTGACTGGACTAATGTCTAAGGATCGTGACCCCCACACGATGTCTTTCCACACGAGGCAGTCAAGGGCCAAGTGAACTGCTTTATTATGCATGGAACCGAAAGCCTTCTTGATGGTGTCTATGGACGACAACATCAACACGCGACGGCAGAGCTACGCATCGCGTCATACGAAGATTATACGTAAGAGAAATATGTGATTATTTATAAAGACTTAGATTGTTTAGAGTAAATAAAGAACCCAGTAGTTAGAATCCCCATAGCAATTATTTACATAAAACACCCTCTCATAGCATTCATTTGATATTGTAAACATTAAAGTAAAATCCCAATACAAATTGTATTAGAAAGAGAGAGGAGATGTTGCCTATGCGCGAGCGCAGCGCGGACTGGCCGCCATGGAGGGGAGGGGTGTATCGCGCCAACATGACCGTAACGAGAGCCGCGGCCACCGAGCCCGAATTAGAATTTAGTACGGCGCATTTTCACTTTACAATTAATATGTTTACGTTTATACCTTTACAACGGCTCATCGTATCAGAATGATTTATATATTGTTAGAAAGCTTATTAAAAGTTCTATTAAATGTTTAAACTTACAAATAAGTAAACTCAGTAGGTTCAGCGCAAATGATGAATAAGTGTTAAGAAAGGGACCGAATTACGGTTTGCCCGATTTCCATGTACGATTATTCAGATAAGAAAATATTTACGAACCCTACTGTACTTATAAGATCTCAAGCTATATTAGAACTTTGTAAATCAGCTTAGTCTTCCGCCCATTAATATGTATAACATCCCAATAACATCTTGCAATGTAAATTAGTCAAGTCAAAGTGGGCGTAACTTTTATTGTCTCACTCAGCACGTCTTGCTCGCCCACTAGCAGGTATAAATAGCAGGTACGGCCCGGAGCAAATCAGTGTGTGTCAAACGGAGCCTCCTGGAAGTCACAACAAGAAGAAGAAAAACTACAAAGTAATAGGAAGTTAGGGACTTGAAATCAAGTCACTTAGGGCAGTGATAGGGCAGTTAGGGAAAAGTAAATAAAAAGTCTATTTCTCGTTATTCCTTCTTTTATTTTGGTAACATCGATTACCCAAAGTGTCTGAGGACACGGGCGAAGCCCAAACACACCATTCGGGCGCCGAGTGGTAGTACGCGCTGTCCGTACACATAGGGGCGGAGCTCGTCCGTCGCCGACTTGTGTCACGGAGCGTGGTCGACGCACTGTCCGAGCACATAGGGGCGGAGCTCGTCCGTCGCCGACTTGTGTCTCGGCACTAGGTCATTCTTAGGTGACTGTGAGGGGCGAGCATTGCCGCGGCCGGTAGCGCGCGCGCTCACTCGCCCAGCCGACGCCGCCGAGAGCGGACGTCGCTCACAGTCGTTTTGGTCCTTCGAGCCGGATCCGCTGGATCCAGATTGTGTTTGACGTACCAAAGGGACGTCAGAAGTTTTCAGGGCACCAGGTTACGGGCCCATTTGTACCGCCTAGGAGGCATTCGCGCAAGTCAGAGCGCATGTGTTTGAAAATTCGTGTGAATTATTAGAAGAATTGTTGTGAACTATGTACGAGATAGCCGCCATGAGTACGGCATATGAGAGTAATATGTGGAATAAATATACCCCGATGTCGGAATCCAGGAGGAGGCCCACACTCAACGCGACATCGGGCCGTGACAGCCGCAAAAGGAGGAAATTATGTAATGCGGAGGCAGCCGCCGCGCAAGCACGCGCGTGGGGCAACTACGCCGACACACGGCGAGAAGGGTTCAACGAGCCATCAACAAAAGTGACTGCGAGATATTTCGAAGCCCTTCTAGATTTCGAAAAGAGTGAATATTTAGCCGAGGTATTGGAGGCGGAATACAGGAAACGAGCAGAGTTCGAGCTACAACAGAAACTATGTGATATAGAGAGTGAAGAATTGGCCGAGGTATTGGAGGCGGAATTCAGGAAGCAAGTAGAATTCAAACTACAATATAAACTATGTGATATGCGAAAGGAACTCGACAGACAGCGTGCCTTGGCAAAAAGGATCCGAGAAGAGTCCGAGTGTTTTATAAGGGACGAACGTTCAAGCGGCGGCACTGTAGCAAAACGGATAGAATCTGAACAGAATAAACACTCTAGCGCAAGCAAAATTACAAGGCCTCAGCAAAGGGAGGCCCATTATGGTGACAGCCAGTCACATAGGCACCTACAGACTGCAGGTTGCGGTGCCGCATCAACGGAACTCATCGACACGCGCGCAAATTCGACGCCCAGCAGCACCGAAGACATCACCATGTCAACAACCATGGCGTACGGGGACGCCATGGCCCACCTCATCAATGAACCAGCCAACGACCGCCCGTGGTTAATTGCGGTCATCAACGCCACTAAGCCGACCCGCCGTCGCCCGTGGCGCCGCAAAACTAAAGCACCGAAATACGCCGGCGCCACATTACCTTCCATCCCAGAGGAGGACTTTACTACCGCGGCGCCTGAGTACGCCGCGGACACCACTGCAGATATACCGACCCGCGGTCGCCCGCGGTCGGTTACGCCGGTCAAGATATCGACCCCCGGACCAGCGGGGTCGATCACAAATACAGCGCCCGAGTACGCTGGCGTCACTATGCCCTCCGACCCGGAGGGAGCCACTCCTACCAGGGCTAGCGAGCCCACACCGACCCCCGGACCAGCGGGGTCGAATTTGACTACAGCTAAAGAAAACTCCGCACGCAACGAGGCTGCAAGGGCCAGTACGCCCACATTAACCTCCGGACCAGAGAGGTTAATCTTATCCGCGGCGCCTGAATACGCCGCGGTCTCCGAGCCTGCAGGGGCTAGAACGCCCATTATCCAATCAACTCGAGGGCGCAAGCGGCGCCCCGACTACCCACCGGCCCTCCGACCACTGGACGTGTCGCGAGAGGCGGCGACTAAGCGTGTCGCCTACATAACTCACTGCAGGAGCCAGCGACCGGCACCATCTGCCGGCCATTCATGCACAGCGCCCGAGAGCGCCACTGGCAGCGAGTCTGCCGCCACTGCCGTCACTACAAGCGGCGTGACATCGTCGGTGCGACGGCGCAAACGGCGCCTCGCCGACCCATCGGCCCTCCGACCAACACATACGTCGCGAGAGGCCGCGACTAAAAACGTCAAAAAGAGCAGCGGGAACCCACAGCCGGCACAGCTTGCCGGCATCTTCAAGCCACCACCGGAGCCGCCGGAGCCTCCAGACAATACGGCGCCTAGAGGGCCCGTCTATTATCGCCGGAAGAAAGTGAAAATTAAAATCGGCGATCGCCAGGTCATCGCCGACCCGCCGGCCTACGTCATGGTACAAACCTAGTGTTAAAGACAATTAGTGAAAAAAGAAAAAACAACAATAATTATAACAATATGAAAGTAGGCCACGTTAAAAGAGCAACCAGTGGCAGTGATTATGTGAATCAGTGAAAGTGACTAAGTGATAACACCGTTGCAACCAATAGTGCGAGGCTTCGCCTCACACTAAAGGGGGAGAATTATGGACGACAACATCAACACGCGACGGCAGAGCTACGCATCGCGTCATACGAAGATTATACGTAAGAGAAATATGTGATTATTTATAAAGACTTAGATTGTTTAGAGTAAATAAAGAACCCAGTAGTTAGAATCCCCATAGCAATTATTTACATAAAACACCCTCTCATAGCATTCATTTGATATTGTAAACATTAAAGTAAAATCCCAATACAAATTGTATTAGAAAGAGAGAGGAGATGTTGCCTATGCGCGAGCGCAGCGCGGACTGGCCGCCATGGAGGGGAGGGGTGTATCGCGCCAACATGACCGTAACGAGAGCCGCGGCCACCGAGCCCGAATTAGAATTTAGTACGGCGCATTTTCACTTTACAATTAATATGTTTACGTTTATACCTTTACAACGGCTCATCGTATCAGAATGATTTATATATTGTTAGAAAGCTTATTAAAAGTTCTATTAAATGTTTAAACTTACAAATAAGTAAACTCAGTAGGTTCAGCGCAAATGATGAATAAGTGTTAAGAAAGGGACCGAATTACGGTTTGCCCGATTTCCATGTACGATTATTCAGATAAGAAAATATTTACGAACCCTACTGTACTTATAAGATCTCAAGCCATATTAGAACTTTGTAAATCAGCTTAGTCTTCCGCCCATTAATATGTATAACATCCCAATAACATCTTGCAATGTAAATTAGTCAAGTCAAAGTGGGCGTAACTTTTATTGTCTCACTCAGCACGTCTTGCTCGCCCACTAGCAGGTATAAATAGCAGGTACGGCCCGGAGCAAATCAGTGTGTGTCAAACGGAGCCTCCTGGAAGTCACAACAAGAAGAAGAAAAACTACAAAGTAATAGGAAGTTAGGGACTTGAAATCAAGTCACTTAGGGCAGTGATAGGGCAGTTAGGGAAAAGTAAATAAAAAGTCTATTTCTCGTTATTCCTTCTTTTATTTTGGTAACATCGATTACCCAAAGTGTCTGAGGACACGGGCGAAGCCCAAACACACCATTCGGGCGCCGAGTGGTAGTACGCGCTGTCCGTACACATAGGGGCGGAGCTCGTCCGTCGCCGACTTGTGTCACGGAGCGTGGTCGACGCACTGTCCGAGCACATAGGGGCGGAGCTCGTCCGTCGCCGACTTGTGTCTCGGCACTAGGTCATTCTTAGGTGACTGTGAGGGGCGAGCATTGCCGCGGCCGGTAGCGCGCGCGCTCACTCGCCCAGCCGACGCCGCCGAGAGCGGACGTCGCTCACAGTGTCAGACCACCCTGTTTTCCCCTTGATTTGGTCCAGTATTCTTGTTATTGTTACTAACAAATGTCTACTTATTCAATTCCATTCTAAAATATTATAATGTGAGTGGGATGCGAAAAAAGTTGAACCGGAACCCCCAGTAAGTAATGCAAGTTGCGGCAGAATTTATCGCCGACATTCATTCGATCTTCTGACAAGTATGATACAATAAAGCGTGGTCGATAAAGTGGTACCGTTGCCTTAGCAGCTTAGCACGTAACATTTGTGTGGATTGAAAGATGCCATTTTCCTTTCCAGTAGACCCGCATTTTTGCCGGGGGGGCTAAGATTGAGCAAATCGCTGTTCAAACTGTCCAACAATACCATTGTTGGACAGGTTGACCACATAGTTGGCATGTTCATGCGATGTCCAATTAACCAGCTTTGAAGCCTGAAAATATATGAGGGCGATATAGCCCTCCGGATCGCTAAACTTAAGTGGCAGTGGGCGGGGCACATAGCACGAAGATCGCGGGAGTCCGCTGGATGCGGGTGGCGCAGGACCGGTCAATTTGGCACTCTTTGGGGGAGGCCTATGTCCAGCAGTGGACGTCTTTCGCCTGATATGATGATGATGATAATGATGAAGCCTGAATTCTGCCCATCTTTTGCCACATTTCCGAGCAGTGGCGTAAAAATATCATAAATGCGAAAGTATGTCCGTCTGTCTGTCACCTCTTCACGCTTTAACCGCTGTGCGATTGTGACGAGATTTGGTATAGAGATAGTTTGAGTCCCGGGGTCTTCCCCTATGTCCTTACGTGGGATAGTTATTATCCCGGAATTCACACCCTATGGGGGTGAAAACTTGTATGGAGCTACGCCTACTATATAAACGAGTTCCACGCGGACAGTCTAGGCTAGTTATCGATATACAGGGTGTAAAATAAATGGGGTGTGAACCGATCAACGGCAACGATATAAAAGAAAAAAGTAAGAGAAAAAAAAATGACGCGGTTTTTTTTTACATTTGTAAGGACCGTTGGCTGACCTGCTCCATACAAATGTAAAAAAAAAATCGCGTCAATATTTTTTTTCTCTTAGTTTTTTCTTATCAAAACACGATGCGTATGCATTCCTAAATGTATCTCCATTGTTGCAGGGGCACGCTACCTTCAGAAGAGATGAGACAAGCAGCCGCCAACGCCGCCGCGGCTCCGCCGCCCGCGCCGCCCGGGCCGCCCTCGCAAGCCCCGCAGCCCCCGCCTCCCCCCAAATAAACCTTCATTCCCCTAGAAAGCTTATAAGCCAGAATGACACGGCAAGTCTTGCGTTTGAGGAAGGTGCCTGGTTCCAAAGCGTAGCTTATCTGCGTTTCCATACAAAACGGCGACGCTTTGCGTCCTCTTTGGAAACTGAAACTTCAGAAAAGCGTTGTTTTCCTTGCTTATCGCAGATGCAAGATTCGTCGCCGTGGCGGGGGGCTAACGCTTTTAGACACAATTGTGGATGTAAAATGTACCTCTGTGGATAGAACCATTAGTCACTTTTACACGCTAACTTTTTGAAAGAGTTTTAACCTGTTGAAAGGAAGAATATATTATTTGTGACGAAGAAGTAAATATCTACCCGTGTGCGACTAAACTTCTTAAAATCACCACGAGGGGTCGTTGAAACAATAAATGGTGAAAGGCCGCTTCAACAAAGTATCTAAGTCTTTAACTCATTCGAATCATTCCATAGAGATATTTATAAAAGCCCTATAAAAATCATACCGATTAACATGATATCATAAGGAATACATAGCCGAGGAGAAACGCATCTGCGCGGCTATCACGCGACGGCGCGCGAGCTCTCGATTTTTATCGCACTATCCGTCACTTTCTTATTAGACCACTTAGAACAAGAGGTAGGTATGCGAGAAAAATCGAGAGTATGTCGCGACCGTCGCGTGATAGCCGTGCTGGCGATAGAATTAAAGGTATACCATGCCTACAAGTATCAGTGATGTATTATAAAAAATAAGGTTGATCAGGTGACATTGGCTAATCTTTGTAAAGCCAGAAAAAAAAAAAAAAAAAATAAGGTTGATCAGTTCAGTCGAAATTCAGTGTTTAAAAACGGCCACCAAATCTGACGTCTGAGACGTACGTTTATGTTCCCATTAACAATATAAATAACTAAATATTATAAATGCGAAAGTAACTCTATATGTATGTTACCTCTTCACTTTAAGAACCTTCACCTGGGAAGAACATAGGATAGTTTTTATCGAAGAAACCACGAGTCGAGTGGAAGTTACAGTACATGGGAACATCAACTGTTTCTATGGGAGTGCGATAATTGATGCTGCGCTGATAAAGTCGCGAGCAGAAGCTAGTAATAAAATAAAACAAAACTTAAAAAGCCATCTGCGGACATAGAACCAGTATTATCCGGTTTCGAAGCATAAATCCTAACATATAATAAGTACGTCCATATGAATAGCCTAAAGGCGGGTCCAGCAATCAGCTCCATGGTCCACGTCCGGTCAGCCTAATCACGAAACTACTAACAGAACTTAACGATCGACTCAACACAGCCAAACCAGTATCAGTCCGACCCCCTATCACACGCAGTTGTTACGAATCCCGGGCCGAATCATATTGGGCACTCGCTCACGTACGAGTGTAAAAATTCATCTGAATGTGGACAGGAGCGGCAAAATGCACTCAGGAAATACTTCGGCAAAACAGCGCACGCGCTCCTTGAAGCTACATCGAAAGTAGACTTTAAGGAATGGATTTTAGGTCCAATTTTAATGAGAACTAGATGCAATTGCGTCTGCAATCTTATGCCAGTATACAATAAGCCTTTGGATATTGTTTGCATATTTGCGATGAAATATGCGCTTCAGTCGACCTTAGCAAAATATTAAGACAGATTTTTAATGGGGGGGCTAGATACAAAGCCTTTGAAGTCAGTCGCCATTATCTTCTAGCCGTAGGACATTATTGCTTTTACGATGAGATATTGTAGTATGTGCGCTTCAGCCGACCTTCATTCTTAGGAAAAGTCTTAGACAGATGGACAAATTCTCTTTCATATTCCGTTGATGCTACAGTAGCCTAGTGGTTCAGGCATGCGGTTGTCAAGCGGCGGTCGTGGGTTCGAATCCCGTCTCGTACCAATGAGTTTTTTGGAACTTATGTACCTACGTAATATTTACCGTTCTAGCTTTTCGGTGAAGGAAAACATCGTGAGGAAACCGGCCTAAACCCAATAAGGTATTAAGGTCTAGTTTTCCTTCTGGGTTGGAACTGTTGGAAGGTCAGATGGCAGTTGGTGTCGTGAAACTAGTGCTTTAGCCAAATCTTGGATTACGATGTGTTCCTTCACCGAAAAGCCACTGTCAAATGTCAAATTTATTTATTTATTTATTTAAACTAGTTACACAGCATAACAGAAATATCTAAGCAACTGTGAGACCATAGAAGAATATTCACAACATAATTTACATTACAAATTTACATTATTTACATTACTAATAATACACCAAAACTTAATTTAATTTATTTGGCAGAACAGTTCTAATATATAACAGAGGAGCGACGCTCATCAATCTTCTCGCAGAACTTCAGACATTCATCACGCACTACATTCCATCTACTAGCAAACAAATCGCACTCGGGAGCTGATGCAAGGAGCCCATTCAGCAGCTGTAAAGGGTGAACTAGGGGAGAACTCCTACGCGCCACAGTTCGTGACGTTGGCACTGCCAGTAGACAGCGTTCACGAGGGCGGAGGCAAGTTTTGGTCAGCATAGAAGTATATAGGAGTACTAATTGCGCCACCAACTCAGCACAGTCAGACTCGCCACGCAAGATGCTGCAGGTTGTGGAGAGAAGCGCAAAATTACGCCTTACTTCAAGAGAGTTATAACCCAAGACGCCCAGCAAGAATTTGGTTGGGTATAAAAACGGGTAGTATCCGTACAGTTTCTTGTACAGGAACCGTAGAAACACCTTTTGCACCCTCTCAAGAAGCAAGGCATAGGTAGCTTCATAAGGGTTCCAAACAACGGAAGCAAACTCTAGCTTGCTTCTCACTAGTGCACTATATAACAGTTTTATGGTTCCAATGTCCTGAAAATCCCTTGCATTCCTAATAACAAACCCCAGTCTCTTATAGCAATCACGTGTTAATGAGTTTTTGTGATCATGGAAATTAAGGTAGGTGTCCAGATTCACGCCTAGATCCCGAATGGAGTTTACACGGGCAATTTTTTCCGGACCTAGGGAGTATTCGAAGTAGAGCGGGTTGCGGGCTCTACTAAAAGACATAACGGCACACTTTGCGGCATTAAACGTTAGTCTATTTTTAACACTCCACTGGTGCACTCTGCTTACATCCTCTTGTAGGGATACACAGTCGGACACCTCTTGCACACCGTAAAACATTTTTAGATCATCAGCGTAAAGCAGACAATTAGCAGTATTGAGGACCGACGCCAGATCGTCTATCATAATACCGAAGAGCAACGGTCCCAGAATTGAGCCCTGGCTGACTCCGGATCGAGTTTGAAAAGCTTTAGAGACGAAGTATCCATGCTGTACATACCGCTGCCTGCCACGCAAATAGCTAGCGAATAACCGGAGGAGCTGAGGGCAAAATCCGATGTTACATAACTTGCCTAAGAGCACATCATTGTCCACACGGTCAAATGCTTTCTTGAAGTCAAAGTACAGCACGTCAACTTGTATGCCTTTGTCTAAATGATCTGAAATGGAATCAACCAGGGTCAAAAGATTCGTTTCAACCGAACGCCGTGCCCTGAAACCGTGTTGGGAGTTACAGAGAAAAGGTTTAATCTGTGGAGCTAACAGCCTTTTCAGGATGGACTCGAACAACTTGGCTATAGATGATAGTATAACTATAGGCCGGTGATCTTCAATGAGAGAAGTATTATTGGTTTTAGGAATGGGTCTTATTCGTGTGACTTTCCATTGATGTGGATACTCCCCAGTTCTTAGTGCTAAATTAAAGATGTGCATCAGGGGTGCAATGAGCCACTCCTTGCCACCTTTTAAAATGTAAGCCGGAAAGTTATCAGGACCAGGGGAACTCCGCGGCTTCAGAAAATTTAGACAGACCTCTACATCCAACTGGGAAATTTGGTTAACATGGATGTAGTTGGCATTACAACTGCGGTCCTCACGAATAACCTTTTCATAGTCTAGAAGAGGTTCATTTGACAAAAAAACTAATGAAAAGAAGTCAGCGAAAGCCTGCGCCGCATCGCAGCCCTGGAACTCGTTCCCATCGAAGAAGACAAGAGACTCGAAGCCACCTTTGGTTTTCAGACTCCCCATGTGTTGCCAGAAAGCTCGAGGGTTAAACTTTAGGTTCGTTTGTAGTTGGCTAATATAACTATCGTAGGCAAGTGTTATACGAATTTTAAGTTCGGCCCTAAGCCTAGAAAAGGTGGTATAAACAGCTCTGTGCCCGGTACGCTTCCAGTCACGGTGCAGCTCTGCCTTCCGCCTAACATCGCTTATAATGTCAGGAGTAAACCAAACTGGATAACGCCTGCGGGGTTTATTAGATCTAACTTTTGGGGGTATGCATCTGTCAAAAGTATTATAAACGATTGTATAGAAGATTTCCACGGCAGCGTTGACATCAGTAGAACTGAAAACTTCATCCCAAGAGACCTCGGACAGTAATTGGTACAGAAGTACATAATCTCCCTTGGGGAAGTTCCAGTCACGACTGGAGTCAATATTGCTGGGATTCATTAACAGGGGACTACAAGCGGGATCTCTAAGCGGTACAGCAATGTCTAGCGGAGGATGATAAGCATCCCGATGAGGGACTAAACCCCCATCCTCCATCTCACTGACCTTTACTCCGCTAAAATAGCCCCGCACCAGTACGACATCTAGCACTCCACCATATGCATTTACCACATCATTCGTCTCTTTCAGATTACAAACGGTAGTAAAGTAACAGAAATACGATAGGATAGGACAAATGATACTACGAAATACCTATAATAAATAAATAAATAAAAAATCTAATTTATTTAATTTGATTTAATTTAATTTGATTTATATTTTAATGTGTAAAATATGGATGCAAATCTGAAATAAATGACTATTTAATTTTATTTTTTTTATAATTTGGGCCCTACCGCTCGGCTACTTTTCCAGCTGCACAATAGACTACTGGGGCTGGATTTATGTATCCTTATCCTTAGTAGGGTAACTATATACATTCTATACGAAATTTTATTACAATTGGTTCGGTTAGTCAAGGGTTTATAGTTTCCCATTTATAATCCCTAACCTAACCTCATATCATGTTTTAGTGGTAGGTACATTGCTGCCTAGCTGTTCACCCACGACGATTGTTGGTCGTGCGATAATCGCGTCGCAAGAATGCAAGGTGTATGTTTATTATCTGGGGGCACGGCAGTGCCCCAGCCATGTCGAGCGCGAAGCATGTTTGCTGCCGTACCATCCTTGACTGGAACCATTTCGTCGCATTTTCAGGCTCCTATTTGAGAACCTCTGGATAAGACCAGAACGCAGAAATTTTCGTCATCCAGTAAGTTATAATCACATACTTAAAATCCAAAATTTCAAGTATGTAGGTCATTTAGTTCCGAAGTTAAGCGTAAGCAAAGTTTCGCATTTATACACTCACTCACTCATGATCATAAAAATAGAACTAGTACTTCCCATAAACTCAGAGAGCTGAAATTTGGTACAGAGTTAGGCTTTAATGGCCACATAAAGGGAAAACTATAAAAACTAGGATAATCGAAGATCTGGAGTACCTGGTGACCCTGATTAGAAAACACAAGAGCCCAACCAAACTATTAGAGATATATCTATACCGCCTTCACGAAAAATATTCAACTTTTTTTATTCTAATAAAATAAATCAATAAGCCCACGTTTCTACAAAAAGAAGTGAAATCCCATCAAAAACATTCTGTAAAAAACTAGCCAAGTCTCGATGGAGCTGCTTGTTTATCTCTAAAAAGTAATTAAATCTAGACAAAGTCGTGCCAAGTCTAAGGTTCCTTACTGCGATTTCTTTATTATTTATAGTTAATGTTGTGTGACTTGGCCGTTGAACCCACTTTTTGATGGGATACAGATTACTTATACTATGTTACAGCCTTCTGTTGGGTCGCGGCATGGTAAAGAAAAAAAAATTTTTTTTTTAAACTTACAAACTGTCATGTATTTGTATAAACACATACTTTCGTTGCATTTTTGCGACGCGATTATAGCACGACTAAAAATCGTATTGCGCGCTTGGCCTTAGATCGTAGGTACATAATAATATGCGGGTTTAATCGCCAGTTTAAATGCAAACTAAGTACCCACATAATTTGGTCTTTTTGTACCTGAAATCAAGGTAACCACTCACACAGATCACTCACTCGCTAACTCTGTCTTATTTTGACTAGTTTGAGTCTAACCTCTGGGGCTCGTTTCACGAAGCTACAAGTAACAAATTACAAGCGAAAGTCTCTTTTCAATACCTTTTGATAGAAAGAGAGTTCCGCTTGTAATTTGTAACTTGTAGCTTCGTGGAAAAGGCCCCTGATATAATGCATAATCTTCAATAATTCTACTACGGACTTAGGGATAAATAAATGCAAATATTCAGATAAAAATATCTTCCCAAAAGTGAATGTGATGATGGTTATTAAGCTTTTAATTAACTTGCAATGCTTGCAATGCATGTTTGTCCTGTCAATCTTGCAACTGAATTTTGAAGCAGATAAGTACTTATCTTTAACTAATAGAGCTGAAATTTTGGGTAAAGGTATAGTTTGGATGACAATTCTATATTATTATACCATCGACGTGGATCTGATGATGGAGACGGAAGGTGGCCATGGGAATTCAGTACTTAACCGACGTAGCCCCGCTATCGTTTGAATCGTCTCAATGAGTAGTTGCTGTGGGTATACAGAAAAGTACAGTCGGCAATAAAAACATGTATCAAAAATTAAAATTTGGCAGATACTAATTTATAGTCCAGATGAAGCAACATAATTCGTACCGGCTCTAAAATAGTTATTTGTTTTGCCGTCAGCACAATTGAAACCGCGACGCGACGCGAGAAGAGCGAACTTGCCAGGCAGGACCTAGGTATTTTCAAGTTAATTTGGTATTTATAATTTATAATACGAGTATTAGTTCGGAATATGGAAATAATGGATTTTGCTCTGGATTAATCTTGTGCCCTCAGATGCTTTGTTAACTGGGTCGGAATAAGCCGAGTGACGAAGTGGCATTTATTTGTGTGATGAGCATGAATGTTTGTTCCTGAGTCATGGATGTATTCTATGTATTTAAGTATTTATTTATCTATTTAATTATGTATATCGTCGTCTAGTACCCATAGTACAAGCTTTGCTTAGTTTGGGACTAGATCGATTTGTGTAAGATTGTCCCCAAATATTCAATATTCAATGATCAGGATTATAAAAACGTTTTTAATGTGTTTTAAATAGGTCGGAAAAAGAGGGTTAGGAAACAAATTTGATGTAACGTTTGAACTTGCAAATGAAGTGGTACAAAACTTACTGACATTGCGTATAGTGCAAACGATTCTGGCTGAAAAAATAACACACCAAATACCGAATAAGTAGGGAAGTATAAACTTAATATCAATGTTAGTTCATCCTGCACCGAAAGGTACTTAATCGAAGTTAGTAAAACGTAGTACGATCCCCGATGTAGGTAGGTAATTACTATCACCCTAGCCTAGCTATAGGTTTGTAGGTTGCGTTGGTACCTACCTAATTGGGTCAAATTAAGGCGCCGTAGGTTCATGGTCTTCTCTCCCTCTCACTGAGCATAAGCGTGAGCGAGATGGAAGTGCGTGCTCGGAAGCGCGGAAATCATGTTTTTTAATTTTATTTTTTTTGCCGTTGAAATAAATAAAAAAAGTAAACACTGATTTCTCTCAAACATGATATTGCCGATTTTTAGAAGCCATTTTAATATTTTTAGCTTTTGTGCATAATTTGTAAGAAATATTTTAAGTGTATTTTAGACCTATGTTCGTGATTTTTTTCTATCGAGCGAAAATTGCTTAATCATGTTTCTAAACACTGATTTCCCTGCAGAAAAGCATCTAGATTACTATTCGTATTTTTTTAAAACCATATTATTATAAACAGACGCATTATATTGTTTCAAAAACTCTGTTCGCTTAACTTCGCTGAACCTACGGCGCCTTAAGGATTCAACACCACGAACAACTTTATTTTGTGTCTGCAATTGGTAACTATGTAGGTAACTATTCTGTCGACCACTAAGGCCCTTTACACACTGCGACTTTTAGCAGCGATATAAAGTTGGGCCATTTGCGACAGCATCGCGACAGCATCGCGACTGCATCGCTGCTAAAAGTCGCAGTGTGTAAAGGGCCTAAAATCCAGCATTTATTTTGAAGCACACCTGCGGCGGCCGCTTTAAGTGGGTAGTTCACAAAGAGGTTTTTTCTCAGTTAACCCCACCAAGCACCAGCAGCTCAAAAATACACTCATCATGAGAAGTAAATTCGACATAAGCTAAGTTACATAAAAAATAAAGATATACCTAGATGAAAGCCGTGTAGGTACACGCCCTCCGTTCCTTATCATATCACATCGAACGATACCATATCGGACAGTTGGCACTTCGCGAATGTTCCACGATGATACCGTATCTTTTCAAAGTGCTTGTGCGCAAGTGGCTACGTCTGTACACAGTCCTTCTGCTGTTCTTGATTACGTGCTTGCTTCTGAGGGTTGGTGAGCAGAGGTAAGCGGAAAACAAATGAAAGATCTAATTATGACGTTTGATCAAGATGATTCTTTCTCGCATTCGAACCCACTCTGTTCCATTCTTTATAATGCCGCCAGCCAGACGGTCTTGCACGCTATAAGATAGAGCGAGACAGGGATATGGATTTGAAGGACATTCATATCCCTATCTCGTTCCATTTACTAGATAGTGTAGTATTTTATGCTCTGAGGTTACGATATAACTATTTGGCTACTTTGACTGCTACTAAACTATACTGTACCTACCTAGTAATCATATCGACATACGCACATAGATTTCCCCACATACCATTCACGCCACCGCGCTTCATTGTATGTTATTGAAAATGTGTTATCTTATCACTTATCAGACGGCCGCACGCACTTTATCGTTGTTTGACAGGTTGATAGACGTTTTGAAGTACAAATAGTTGTCCTTAACTTCGTAAAACCTTGTCGAAGTTTTCGGTTGCCTAGTGACTAATATAGATATTGATAAAACGAAAATATGATCCATTGACGTTTGCCATGCCATGGGGCGGATTCGGGATGATGTCCTGACAGCGCGTGATTTATTTATATTTATTTATTATACTGCCGATCATGTGAGATGGCGGTGGTGCTACAAAATGTATCATTTACTTATAGGTATATTGTGTCGTGAATCGTTTTACACTAAAGGTCACAGCTCATTAGAGCCACCCGGCATCCGACGCACCGCCTCGCCTCGAGCGATATATTCTTTATATGGATTTGTATCGGCATCACTACATCAACTAGCCGTAGTTAGTACAGTTACGAGGCGAGGCGGTGCGGGTCGGGTGCCGGGTGGCTCTAATGAGCTATGACCTTTATAATCACGCCTACCTGCTTTCTGGAGGGGTAGTTACAGATGACGGATTTCTACTTGCTACGAGCTTGACAAAGCTTTCTTGTTTTATCACTTGCATGACATTCTTCATACAAGCTCTTCGGTTATGGGTACTCTTGACCTGACCTTTCTTTAGGATTTCTCTGATTTGTTCGGAAAAATTATATAAGTATTTGTGACAGTGTGTCTCTGTACGTGTCTGTTACTTCTTCACGCTTAAACCGCTGAACCGATTTACTTGGATGACATTTAGTTAAGAGATAAATTGAGTCCAGGCAAAGGCCATGGTATAGTTTTTATCCAGGAAATTACGACCTAAAGGGATGGTGACAATTTGTATGGAGCTACGATATAAGCGAGTTCCACGCGGACGGAGTCGCGGGCAGAAGCAAGTAATTTATAGATGACAAAAGTTCACGTGTTTGTAAACACTCTCATCATCGTCCTACGTAGTTTTCTCGGTTATAGGTATCTCTTCTACCTTCTATCCACATCATCAGCCTATTACGTCCCACTGCTGGGCACAGGCCTCCTCTCATGTATGAGAGCGAATGGGCAGTAGTCCCCACGCTGGCCCAGTGCGGCTTGGGGACTTCACATACACCTTTGAATTTTTTCGCAGATGTATGCAGGTTTCCTCATGATGTTTTTCCTTCACCGAAAAGCTAGCGGTAAATATGAAATCATATTCTGTACATAAGTTCCGAAAAACTCATTGGTACGAGCCGGGATTCGAACCCACGACGTTTGACAGCCGCATGCCTGAACCACTGGGCTACCGTACCTTCTATCCACTGGCTATAAATCGGCGTAATCAGCGAATTCCCCGCCAATATCCGTTTCATAAATAAATCTCCAAGGCTCCGACATTGACATTGGCCGGACGCCATTGATTTAGAGCGAGGCTGAAGCTTCGCAAAATGTAGATTAGATAACGTAAGCAAATGCCGGTTCATTACATTACCTATAGTAAAAAGTAGCATTCACTTGACACTGAACTTATTATAGTTATAGCGATAGATTCCCGAATAGGATATTCTGACACACATTTTGACGCTACCTCCAGGAGGATGATGAATTATAAATTATAATATGAACTGAAGTAAGGTCTACCAGGGTTAATGCATCAATGAGGAAAATGCGTCTTTTGAAGATATCTTCGAAACGCAACATTTTAGAACTATTACGGCCCTCGATGTTCAAAGTATGGTTACCAAACTTTCAGTTTAGACGTTTTAAATAGTTCTTAAATGTTTAGTTTCGGAGATATTATCAAGAGACGTATTTACCCCATCGACGCATTTGCCCCGATTGACCTTAATCAATATTGCCAAAACATAAAGGATTTTGCTTTAGTGAAATTTTGAACTCCCGCAAATACTTAATACGGGGTGTTTCCTTAAATATTTTTAGTCATTTAAATGCCTAGTAATAAATAAATAAAATAAAATAAATAAATATAAGGGGACAATCTTACACAAATCGACCTAGTCCCATAGTAAGCTCAGTAAGGCTTGTGTTATGGGTACTAGACGACGATATATATAATAGATAAAAATACTTAAATACATAGAAAATGTCCATGACTCAGAAACAAATATTCATGCTCATCACACAAATTTTTGCCCTTACCGGGATTCGAACCCAGGACCTCTTGCTTAATATATAATTATTTATTATATTATTCGTTTTTTATATAATTATTTATTATATATAGGTACCTAATTAAAGGAAAAATAGAGGGGAAACGAGGAAAAGGAAGGCCTTCAATAAACTACATAGAGCTTGCATATTACTGTTGATGTTAGGTCGTTTCGAGATGTCAAAGAGGTTGCGTAGGATCGGAGCAGCCTACTTTGAGCTACACCGACAAGAGCTTAGCTCTTGAATAAGGAGAAGAGAGAGAAATGCCCAGTACCCGTACCACGCCAAATTGTAGATGGAATAGGGCTGCTACTTACACACTCGTACCCAGTATCCCGAGTAACTCACAGGCAACGCGAATAAATTACGTGGAAAAACCAGCCAAACGGGCAAAAAGTGAGCCAGTGTGCGGGGACCGTTACTCAAGGCTGGCTCACTCCTCACTGTCACTGCCAAGGCCAGGCGCACGGTTAAAACGTACAATCAGTTCTATGGACGACAACATCAACACGCGACGGCAGAGCTACGCATCGCGTCATACGAAGATTATACGTAAGAGAAATATGTGATTATTTATAAAGACTTAGATTGTTTAGAGTAAATAAAGAACCCAGTAGTTAGATTCCCCATAGTAATTATTTATATAAAACACCCTCTCATAGCATTCATTTGATATTGTAAACATTAAAGTAAAATCCCAATACAAATTGTATTAGAAAGAGAGAGGAGATGTTGCCTATGCGCGAGCGCAGCGCAGACTGGCCGCCATGGAGGGGAGGGGTGTATCGCGCCAACATGACCGTAACGAGAGCCGCGGCCACCGAGCCTGAATTAGAACTTAGTACGGCGCATTTTCACTTTGTAATTAATATGTTTACATTTATACCTTTACAACGGCTCATCGTATCAGAATGATTTATATATTGTCAGAAAGCTTATTAAAAGTTCTATTAAATGTTTAAACTTACAAATAAGTAAACTCAGTAGGTTCAGCGCAAATGATGAATAAGTGTTAAGAAAGGGGCCGAATTACGGTTTGCCCGATTTCCATGTACGATTATTCAGATAAGAAAATATTTACGAACCCTACTGTACTTATAAGATCTCAAGCCATATTAGAACTTTGTAAATCAGCTTAGTCTTCCACCCATTTAAATGTATAACATCCCAATAACATCTTGCAATGTAAATTAGTCAAGTCAAAGTGGGCGTAACCTTTATTGTCTCACTCAGCACGTCTTGCTCACCCACTAGCAGGTATAAATAGCAGGTACGGCCCGGAGCAAATCAGTGTCAAACGGAGCCTCCTGGAAGTCACAACAAGAAGAAGAAAAACTACAAAGTAATAGGAAGTTAGGGACTTGAAATCAAGTCACTTAGGGCAGTGATAGGGCAGTTAGGGAAAAGTAAATAAAAAGTCTATTTCTCGTTATTCCTTCTTTTATTTTGGTAACATCGATTACCCAAAGTGTCTGAGGACACGGGCGAAGCCCAAACACACCATTCGGGCGCCGAGTGGTAGTACGCGCTGTCCGTACACATAGGGGCGGAGCTCGTCCGTCGCCGACTTGTGTCACGGAGCGTGGTCGACGCACTGTCCGAGCACATAGGGGCGGAGCTCGTCCGTCGCCGACTTGTGTCTCGGCACTAGGTCATTCTTAGGTGACTGTGAGGGGCGAGCATTGCCGCGGCCAGTAGCGCGCGCGCTCACTCGCCCAGCCGACGCCGCCGAGAGCGGACGTCGCTCACAAGTTCTTTAACACCCTTTATTTACGTTGGGATAATTTCCCTTTACACATCGTGTCTGCCACGGGAGGGGGGCAGGGCGTTCATGACGGAATAGACGCGGCAGAAGCCTTGGCCTACCGTCTAAAAACCCAACACGTGCCAGCTCCTTCTTAGGGTGCCTTTCCAACAGAGATGTGCTATGCTTGCTATGCTATGTTTAGCTGTAGCTATATATAGCATAGCATGGCATAGCACATCTCTGGTAGAAAGGCACCCTTATTTTGGGGCACCGCGGGATCGCTTTCCGCATTCGACCGCGTGCAAGTGATCTTAAACACCATCCTGACTGTTGATAGGTTCTTAATTTTTTCCTAGTAGGTAGGTATAGGCGCATCTAGATGGTCTTTCCCTGTTTGTCGTTTTTTGTGTAACGAATAAATGTTTTCTTTCTTTCTTTCCTTTTTCAGTGCATGATTTGAAGGAAATTAAATGACCTAAATAAATATACTCTTCGACATACTCTAGTGGTGAGGAATCTAGCATGATCTGTATAGGCTGCCTGTTTGTCATAACTTTGGTTTTGTCTTCATTTACATGTCGTCCCACTTTTTTGCTTTGAGTTGTTAGTGACTATAGCATTTTTTCTAGTTCTTTGGGGTCTTCGTAGAGCAGTACTATGTCGTCTGCGAATCTTAAATTGCTCAGGTACATACCATTTATTTTTAGTCCTTTGTGCTCCCAGTGTAGGGTCCGAAATACATGTTCTAAGACCGCTATGAACCGTTTAGGGGAGAGAGGGTCCCCTTGCCTTACTCCTTTTTCTATATTGAATACTGGTCCGAGGTCTTCCATTTTTATACTAGCTGTGTTTTTTCTGTATATGTGTTTTAATATATCCAAGTATTCCTTGTTAACACCTTGCGCTGATAGCGCTTCCCATATTGATTCATGAGATATAGAGTCAAAAGCTTTGCTGTAGTCGATAAAGCTGATGTACAGTGGTTTATTGTATTCATTGTACTTGTCCATAATGATCTTTAGTGTGTGTATGTGGTCCACCGTAGAGAAGCCACAACTAGAAAAAGAAGTTGAAAGAAGAATAAAACTCACATGGAGTACGTACTGGTCCCTGAAGCAAATTTTCAAAAGTAAAATGTCTATAAAATTGAAAACGAAAGCCATGAACATCTGCCTACTTCCATGTCTCACTTATGCATGCCAAACCTGGCCCCTAACCAAAAAAACGTTGTCAAAACTTAAAGTATGTCAGAGAGGAATGGAGAGAAGTTATCTAGGACTGAAACCAGTGCTACCTAACTGCACCGTGGGAACTAAGATATATACCTACACTTTGGAAACCGAGGTCGGTTCATTCAGCCAGTTGGTTGGCACACGCGCTCACGGCCGGACGCTGCTTATGCGCACAGTTAGGTATTGAAAATGATTTCGTTGCGAATAAATTCGGTTCACTGCAGCGTTGTGGGGTGTGACAACAGTAAAACAAATAGACATTTATCCTTTTTTCTCTGCCGACTCGTCAGTCGGACACGGACGATGACAGATTAGTAACTTACCTACCTATTTACTTTATATAGTTACCTAAGTACTAATTAAGTACGGAACATTGAATCTTTAATACCTATTTCAAATACGTAATTAATTTGTAGACAAGTTTACTCCGCCACTGCCATGATGTCCAAATTATTTAGTTGTTTTCGTAGATTTAATGTTTATGTTTATCCCTGTATAACAGGAATTGGTATAATAGTTTACTTAGTAAGATTCGCTCTGCAGCTTAAGAAAGGGCGTATACATCGTCGTTGACTTTTTGGAAGGGCTGGAATTCACTCGCGAGGATGAAACACGTAATCAGAATATTTTAACACAATACATTAAAACTAATTATGATTAGTGTCTACTTTCATGTTTGTAATGCCACTTTTAAACTATTACGTTATTCATATACTTAGAAGGTTAGGTACCTAACAAACTTTATTTCGTACTGTCGTCCGGATATATTTAAATTAAGTTACTTACCTACACAAAAGGTTTCGTTTTGTAATATGTGGTGGTACCTACATTCAAACTGTCGTATGTCGTAACCATAGACAGGGTGAGCGATAGGTAACTTGGCTTCAATTGTATTTAACATGCTGCGTTGATGCATATCAACGCAGCAACAAGCATTTGTATGTATGTATGTAAGTGACTATGCAGTTCAGATACTGGCAGTATCTCGAGAAACCCCGGATATTTATATATACCTATTTACTTTTTAGGGTTCCGTACCCAAAGGATAAAAATGGGACAATTGCTTCACCATAGTGTACTTACACATTATAATAGAAATTTGTTTTGTAAAATCATTTAAAAAGTAAACCGTTTTTTATTTCACTCAATTATTAATTACAAAATCATTTCTAAGCGGTGTCAACCCTAGCGTCGATTGGCCGGCGCATGCGGGCAACGACCCGCGCGTTGAAGGTCGCTCCATTGTTAAATTTCGTAGGCACTTAAAGCTGTAGGTATTGGCATTTTTATTCAGACTTGAGTATCTGTTCGTAGAACTATTATATAATCTGTGCTGAAACTTAGAGATAGAGTAAAAAACAAGTCAATCAGAAAAGTAACCGAAGCCACAGACGCAGTAAAACAAGCGCTACGAGTCAAATGGAAGTGGGCAGGGCACATACAAAGAACAATAGACAAAAGGTGGACAAAGATTGTAATTCAAATTCAAATTCAAATTCAAAAAATTTATTTGTAAGAATACAGTATATATAGAGTCTTAAGCTATAGTGTACATAGTTCATGTATTCAGCCTGCACGCAGGCGTACAAATGTTTGACTGAAAATAATCTATGTATGCTAAATAAAACAGTTACTAACTAAAAATAATACAATTTAGGTACATGCGTGAGTCGGATTTTTTACTCTAGATGATCTAAGTAGTCCTTAACGGAATGGTACCCCATGGACAGCACACGGAGAAAAGGAAGACCACTCTCAATATGGAGTGATGATATCAAAAAGAGCTCCTTGCCCGTGGTCCACCTAATCTGTTCACGTGGGTGGACCACGGGAAGTTTTTTCTACCCGTGGTCCACCTAGAAGGACTAAGGTAAAAACTTATTGGTGGTGGTTCACCTCGGTAAACTTTTCCAGTAGACTGTATAGATGAATGCCCCAAAATTACAAGCAAATTACCAAATACGTGATTTACCAAAATGTTTTTACGCGTAATACCAAAATTACTACCTAAGTCAGGTCGGTGTAGGTACGACGACGAGCGAAGCGAGGAGGAGTGTTAGGTGTACTGCGACCTTATAGCGCGAGCCGAACGAGCGAAGCGAGCGTGCCGCGGCAGCGGCCGGCGAAGCGCCAGAACCGAACATGTGATATTTCACTTCCTCATATGAAAGAAGGTCTTTTAGCAAAGTTTACATAGGTGTACCACGGGTAAAAAAAAATGCCCGTGGTTCACCTTAGTCCACCTAGGTGGACCACGGGTAGAAAAAACTTCCCGTGGTCCACCCAGGTGAACAGATTAGGTGGACCACGGGCAAGGAGGATCAAAAAGACAGCGGGATACTATTGGGGAAGAAAAACTTAAGACAGGGAAACCTGGAAAGCTTTGGAGGAGGCTTTCACCGCTATAGGCGGTCCTTATACAGAAGAAGAGTGATAATTTTAAATCAGTGAGATTAAATAGTGATATATATAAGTGAAATAAGAAAAAAACTATCAATTAAAAACTTTATAAATTATATTAAATAAGTGCACAAAATGTATTTACAAACTCTGCTTAAGGAAATAAAGCTTATCTTATATTATCTTATTCTTTCTTTCCTTCTTTCTTTCTTGTGTGGCAAAAAGCAATCGCTGTGCAAGCTCTAACTAAAGGTGAGAGCGAGATGAGTTTCCTTTTTTTTAATATCCCTATTTCGCTCTCTCTTGTTAAGTAGAACCTGTAGGACGATTAATTGTTCCAAATCTCATTATGAACTTACCACTTCTTATATTTAAGCTCGAGTACGCGGATAGTACGAGTAGTTACCTACACAACACCTACGCATGTGCATGCACCTTCCTCATGACAATGAAATATTTTTACGTCACACCTGGCCATAATGCGAGTTTTACTGCACGCTGCGCTTACGGGAAAACACGCATTGTGGCCAGGTGAAGACGTAAAATTTTGTACGCAACACGGGCGGTAATTCCTTCGGTTCGGGCCACAAACACCTGCACTCTGGGGCATTCACGAATTCACCGCCCTAGTTACGTAATGTACTATTGTTAAATTCAGACCCACGACAAATCATGAACGCGCAGTTTAACTTCCACGTTATGGTCCTGTTCCTTCGAAAGTCAAAATACTGGGAATAACATTACCGTGTCAGAAGCCTTCCCACGGCGTTTTTTCAATTGTTCCTCTTGCCAGCGTAATAATAAAATGGCGGTCTTATGAATGAGTGACGCTAAACACTGGAGAGCTAATTACCCGGACCGCGCCAGGCACGCTTGGCGACAGTTTGCATAATAACGACCTGCATAGGGCTCTTGGAAAATAAAACTGGTCATACTCGTATACTTACAGGTAAACCAGTATTATTAGAGCTCCGATTACGCGTAAGTAGTCCTTATAAACATCGCAATAGAGGTGCAATATTCGTTTTTTTTTACATCTATGATTTGACATGCCTAAATACGCATTTCAAATTATCAACACCCCGTGACTTTCAATCATTTAATTCATTCCTTACGTTGTGGCGAAGTGAGTTGTAGCATTTTTTAGCGTTCCGTACCTCAAAAGGAAAAGCCTTATATAGGGATAGGATCACTTTGTTGTACCTCTGTCGATGTCGGCCTGTCTGTCTGTCCCCCTATCTGTCCCCCTATCTTAATAAGACCCCTTATCTCGGGAACGCGTGTAGGTATCGAGTTCAAATTAAAACCATAAACTCAAGTCCATAGACTCTTGAAGCTGTGAAAAAGTCACACTTCTAAGTTAACGTTAAAAAGGACACGGCCGTTTATGCCGCGAAAACGCATATTTGTACTCTCAAGGGAATCAAAATTGATAGGGTATTTTCCGTTGACCTAGAACTACTTATGAAATTTGGCAAGTAACATCGTCTTAAACTGTAAGTACCTACAGCGAAAAATCTGAAAACTACACATTTGTAATTAATTAAGTACAGAACCGTCGGCAGGCGAGTCCGACACGCACTTGGCCGGTTTTATAATGGTAGGTATGTCAGAGATAGATATAGTCGACGACTGTAGGTATTCGGAAGTTTCCAAACACAGTGCGATCTTAGCGTATGACGAATCGTATTATCGATCTATCCGTCTTATCATTTCAGGTGAAATGTCGGTAGGTATTTCATCAGGTAATAAGTCAATCAAACCTCGGAATGTTTGATACTAAACCATATGACAGGTAACTACCTAGTTCTTATATCGAAAAACTTATCTATATTTCGCTCCTAGACATGCGACAGCCTTTTTTCGGTCGCCCAGTGAGATATTAAATTGTGTCTGTCTGTCTGTCACCTCTCCACGCTTACATCGCTGACCCCATTTATACCACATGAAATTTGGTATAGAGATACTTTGAGTCCCGTGGAAGGATATAGGATAATTTTTATCCCGGTAATAATTTCCTAAGGGGGTGAAATGGGGGCGAGAGTTTGTGTGGAGCTACGATATAAACGAGTTCCACGCGGACGGAGTCGCGGGCAGAAGCTAGTACCTACTCAATATGTAAATAAGTTTTCCTTCCTTTAAAAATTCCTTTGGCAACGCCGATGTTGAATCACTTCTTAATGATTCTGTTAAGTGGCATGATTCATCCGATATTTCATATTACATCCTATACATACCTATGGGCATTTACTTAGGTACCTACTGATATTATAAAGAGGAATGAGAGATTGTATCTATGTTTGTAATAGGGGGTAGGTATTAATCTCCGGAACCTCTGGTACCTATATAATGAACTTTCGGGATAAAGGTACGGGTTTGCGTACGTTCTTACGCGGATGGAGCGTCGCGGATAACTAGTTTGTTATAGGTACAGTAAACAGAAAAAAATATTGTGAATTGACACCGTTCTATTCATGAGACAATATGTGTCTGTCAGTCTGTGTTCTGCGTAGCTACTTCTATCTTTGACTGTACATAATACAACTGATGGGGGTGATGCAACTATCTGTTAGAACGAGATAGCAGTGTACGAATTCTGTACATTGTGTCCAAATTTTCCGCAAAACATGAAAAATCGATATCGTGTCAACCGTCACCACGCCGCGTGGTAAACAACATTGCGTGATAACTACATCAAATTGAATTCGGAAAGTGCGTGCCAAGTCCCAGTACAGTCAAATAAATAATCAAGACCTTCAAATGTAGGGCCATGGAAATCAATAAACCTATAAAATGGGCCATTACTATACAATGCTTTGGTATGGGAAGTACTAAAAGAGCATGTAATTTATCGGGAAGTCGATTCTATTGAAGGCAAGCGAAGACAGTGAATAATGCTTGGTGTTTTGGAGGCTTATAAATAACTGACTTCCGCTCGCGACTTCGTCGGTGTGGACCCAGGTTAAAACTATCCTAATATGTTAAATCAGGCTATAAACTATCTTCGTGCAAAATTTCATCCAAATCGGTTGACCCGTTTAAGGCGCCGTAGGTTCAGCGAAGTTAATCTAACGGAGTTTTTGAAACAAAATAATGCGTCTGTTTATCATAATATGGTTTTTAAAAAATACGAATAGTAATCTTGAGGCTTTTCTGCAGGGAAATCAGTGTTTAGAAACATAATTAAGCAATTTTCGCTCTATAGAAAAAAAATCACGAACATATGTCTAAAAGGGTCTAAAATACCTACACTTAAAATATTTGTTACAAATTATGCACAAAAGCTAAAAATAATGAAATGGCTTCTAAAAATCGGCAATTTCATGTTTGAGAGAGCTCAGTGTTTACTACTTATTTATTTAAACGGCCAAAAAATTTAGATTAAAAAACATGATTTCCGCGCTTCCGAGCACGCACTTCCATCTCGCTCACGCTTATGCTCAGTGAGAGGGAGAGAAGACCATGAACCTACGGCGCCTTAAACGTGATTGAGTAACGAACATCTAAACATCCATATTTTCGCCTTTATCATATTAGTAGGATACTGGAAGTCACTAAATCTCGATCCACATATTTATTAGCAAGGTATATACAACTTACAAGTATATTAAAATTTACCTTACAAAGTTTTAACCGATTTGAAATAAGTACCCGAATGGCTTCATAAGTGCCTACTTATAAAGAGATCGTCAGATCCTGACGATAATGACCATGGGAGCACATGAAAACGGTCCCCTTTCAAAGAAAAAAAAATCTATCCAAGTTTCCAGACGTGTTTACTCGAACATCATAAAAAATAACGGATTTCGACTAATTGAAAACCTCCTCCTTTTTTGAAGTCGGTTAAAAATACACAAGAACAGAATATAAATAACTTATTATGGACTTATAAATCGTTCAAGTCGTTCATCATCTTGGACATTTATGTCTTACTTATTATGTTAAAAGTATAATGAATGCGTTGGGTGAACGTCCGCAATAGGAGCAGTTTTCCTGTTTATACAAAGCATTAATTACCGTAGGTAAGTAATGAGTAAAGTCATATCTGGTGCACTCACCATTTCAAAAATATGTCACATGCCTACTTGCTGTGGGTGAGCGTGGAGGTGAGCTTAATAATAGTACATTACGTAACAGGGCGGTGAATTCGTGAAAGCCCCAGATCGCCCGAACTGAAGGTGAGGGCCATAAATATGCGCTCTGGGGCTTTACAATTTACAAATTACCGCCCGTGTTGAGTACAAAATTTTACGTCTTCACCTGGCCACAATGCGAGTTTTTCCGTACGCGCAGCGTGCAGTAAAACTCGCATTATGACCAGGTGAGGTGTGACGTAATAGTACATTACGTAACTAGGGCGGTGAATTCGTGAATGCCCCAGATCGCAGGTGTTTGTGGCCCGAACCGAAGGTGAGGGCCATAAATATGCGCTCTGGGGCTTTACGAATTACCGCCCGTGTTGCGTACAAAATTTTACGTCTTCACCTGGCCACAATGCGAGTTTTCCCGTACGCGCAGCGTGCAGTAAAACTCGCATTATGGCCAGGTGTGACGTAAAACAAGTTACAGAATTGCGGGGTACGGTAGGTACCTAAGTATATTTTTGTGAATATATATTTCTGATTCTCGAATGTTTTGCATGTTTTAGGTAGAGGTACCTATATCTTTGAAATATGAATACATATCGTCGTCTAGTAGCTACAGTCGAGTTCTCCAATATCTATACAGACATGATACAGACAGACTTTTTCAAAAATATTTACACAATGCATCTTATGTCAGTAACATAGACTGTGTATAGTTTTTTTTTTAAGTTTAAAAGTTCTCTATATACATATTGGGGAACTCAACTTTATACCTACCCTTAACACAAGCCTAGTTGAGCTTTCTAAAAGGATATTTCGATATATGCAAAATTGTCCCCTAATATTTACTTATTTATTAAGTATTACACTGTGTTTTGTGACCTAGCATAGTTAGGAGCAATACAGGTTAATAGAGCAGTGTATATGTAGATCTAATAACTCCCTTTATCAAACACTTCCCTCGTAGTGCCAATAAGTCTGAGGTGTGAGTCGTAATCCAGACTTATTTACTTACCTTTTTACCGAACCCTCAACAAGGGGCAATGTTACAAAGCCGATGCGGCACTTAGTCAAGCCCTACAAATACGGCAAATCACACACCCTGATTCGATACGCAGGTACCTACTTTCGTTTTAAGTGTGTAATTTACCTTATACGTACGTGCTTAAACCTGCAAAGTTGGTAACTGTACTGACCTAAGTATTTAGTCGCATCTTTGTTTGTGGACTTGGCACATGTAGTCGAGCGCCAAGGCGCTGTGCGCTTCGGACAAACTTACGACTACTGCTAGAGGGTTTCTGTGCATAATACATTACTATACATATAATATGACTGTATAATATGATAATATAAACTGGTCCATATTCTCACTTCATCGGATTCAATCTCGATATGGTTTTGGGTGTAAGTAATGGGCTAGAATCTTGTCCTCTTGGGTGCATTTCAAAATTTTAATAACATAGTCTCGCCTCTTGCGATCTCTAGATCAAATGAGACATATATATAGTCTTCTTCTCCGTCGAATTCATGACTGAGGATCGTGGTCGTGAGTACACGAGGTCGTCGCTTTGTGCACTAATGCTCTCCAGGCCAAACGGATATCGACCATTCGGATAGACTTCTGCAAGTCTCCTTTGCAGATTTCCTTCACCGCGTGGATCCAACGGGTGATCATCTTGCACGGCTACTTTTTCCTTCCATATTATTCAGTAAAGTATGATAATTATATCACATTTTCACAAGTGTGCGAGTCTGATGACGAATATGATCATTGATCAAATATTGAAACTCCTACTTTAGCGCTCGTGTGCAACGCATCCCTGCACCACAGGCAAGAATGAGCCTATTAGGTATAGAAAACATTGATATCACAAACTTAAAAGGAACGGCACGCTTGAAGGGTTTCCCTAAATAGGTCAGGTGTACGGAGGCCAAGGTCGCGTCAAGGATTACTTGAGTAAGGCCCGAGCCGTGGGAACCCTTAGGGGTTAATGGGAGGGTTAACTAGCTCCGATCGATTATTTGACACGCATTTGAGTTGCGTGCTGGCTACCATGACTAAACATTGATGAATTATGCACATACTGAAAAAGATTCGTCCTGAAAGTATAGGAAACTGTTTCTGACACTTGCATGTAATGAACCCCGTAGATAATCGTTTAATATACCTACTTATCTATATTTTTAAAACACCTGAATGTTTTTAACTTTTAAGTTTTCCTTTTAAAAGAATGAACACTAAAGCCCGCATCACACTGCCGCGGCTTGGCCGAGGCGGTCAATAGTAAACTTGTCATTAGCTGTCAAATTTACTATTGACCGCCACCGCAGGCCGCGCGAGTTTGTTGCAGGCTGGCTTTATGAGATCGCCTCTCTGTCTGTCACAGGAAAAGAGGTAGAATTATGTATACAATGTATGTACCTACCCCCTCGCAAATACGCCATCTTGGTAGATATAGTCGTAGTTGCATACATATTACTCTATTAGTGAGTTCATGATTGTTCTGCCCTATCTATTAAACTCTATTCAGGAACTAACAATACTCGTAATAGCCGTCGCGTATCGAAGTTCTCAGATCTAGGTATACCTATGAGTTAAACTTACTGATCTTAACCTATACCTATATGTAGATACATGAATTTAATTGCCTACCTACATAAATATAACTATTAAGTTTCCAGATTCATAAACATAAGTAGGTACTAGGACTACTAGGGGAAGCGGTAGTTATGTCCATAGAGAAATCCCAACGTAGTTTTTCCGGAATTCAAAATTAGGCACATTCCTAATATCACACTGGCGACCGACGGTGACGTGACGGTCAATTTAGTAAACTCGACGGTTTTTGACATATAATTAATTAACAACTCAGAAAAGTTGACTAACCCTAAACCCCGATATTTTCATTTCAAAAAATCGGTGCTGAGTGGAATACCTACCAATTCCACTTGTCCGAGATCTTTGCGTAATGCGTATTGCGTCTCACTCGCTCTTTAAGTAAAATGTGAGACGCAAATACACATTGGAATACCAACAATCCATCTCGATCACATCAGCTTTCAAACAAAAAAACGACATCGAAATCGATCGGTTCGTTTAGCAGCCACGATGCCACAGACAAGACACACAGATACACAGACACCTCAAACTTATAACCCCTCTTTTTGGGTCGAGGGTTAGAAATGTCTTTTGACCACCACCGTGGGTTGCGTCAATGTGATTCAGTCCTAAAAAGTACCAGTAGCTTTGTGAGCTGTACTTAAGACATCGCGAGTCTAAGTACCTAATACCTATCTTTTGTTCAATTTCCAAAACGGAATTCACAAAAATCACAATATATCGAACAATAATTTATCGAACATGCTCCAAAAATTTCGCTAGAATCGATTGAGAAATAGTCGTACGGACAGAGATACGAAAGAACTTTTGCCCAACGTGAAACGGAGAACTTCTACCGCCCTTTTCGTGCTTTCTCTCGCTCGTTCAAAAATACAATAAAAATATATCATTTATCTAGTCAAATTCATAAAAAATACGAAAAAGAATTTAATTCTAATATTTTTAACTAGAATTTTGAAACTTTTCCTAGACCGACAACATAATAAATATTTAAGATTTTTCAGAGAGTTAGGAAAGGACTAAAGGTTGTTATTAACACCTACAAGTAATTTTATTGTCAAGTAGATTGATGTCCGAAGTAATATTTGATGAGCTAAGTAATACCGTGCCACACTGTTTGTGGCTAGGCGCGCGCGTGAATTTTTAATACGTACAATAGGTAAGTACTTACTTTCTTCTACCCTTTCACTTCGTAGGTGCTTTTGTATTGACACAAAGCACCCCAGTAAACACCGCCGCGCCGTGCCTACTTGAAGAAAAAAAAGCTTTTCAATAGAATGAGAAAGTCGACGAGTTATTTAGTCTTGAAGGAACACAAAATCCCTAGCAAAATAATATAATTGAAATTAAAATGCGTATAAAATCAAAGTAAGATCGACGTTAGTTATGCAATGAAAGTGAAAAATAACAAACTTGACATTGGCATCGTCGCGATAGAACGTTGGACCCGATCCAGCAACAAAAAAAAAGTACCGCCGGCATTCTAATTTTAAATTTCCCTCTCGGCTTTGATGTAACCATTGGACTAAATAGTGCTTGCCGTCAGGTTACTGTTTAATCGATCGATTTTATTGCGAGTTGCGATAAACCAAAAGTACTTTAAAGTTTAATCAAGGATGCTTTTTTGCAATAATGTAACGCTTATGAATTAATCATTCCTGCTTGTTCACAGTAGGCAGAATAACGTTTTCTATATTTGAATTAATCTTGAAAGATTGGAACCTTATTGCACATTACCATGAGACCATAACTATCACTTAAAATCACTGTTATTTTAACTAAATTTAGAATATTCAAATAAACTGAAGTAAACACGTTATAATTTTGGCAAAAAGTGGTACTTACTGATATCAAATAAATGTGCATTTGTCTTTGTAACTAATGATTCGTTATTATTTATTCTGTTCTCGGCCATTGATTATATGATGGTCAAGACGACGATTTGGACTCGAACTGATGTTGAATTAGTGGCTAGCTACATGGCTGCGGGCGGCCAAGCTAGAGCACCACGGCAAGGCCAAGGTTGATTGAGGAAGGGCTGCGGTGCGGGCGCGGGGCGTCGCGGGCTTAACGCTCCGCGCGCTCCCGCACCGACCATTCTGCACCTCGCAGTCGACTCTGACGGTTGTACAATTGCAAGGTAAGCGGTGGCCACTTTAACTTTCAATTTATCGTCGTATCCCAACCGCTCCTACCGCCGCCGGCATATCTCAAACGGTTAATACAAGTTTTTCAGAGTGACATTTTAATCTCCATATCAAGATGTGCAAAGATAACGTTCAAGTGTGCAATTTTCCCGATAAAATGACAGCGCGCAACCAGTTTTCAGGAGTTACATTTCAATTTCACCCGCGAAAGCAATTGTGAGATCTGGCGATCCCGGACAATTATTTCCCTCCGAAAAGTTTTGAAGCGGTTCCCAAAGGGCGGGAAGCGACCGGCTGCGTGCCGTGCGTCGCGCATCGATCCGGGTTCCCCTCGGCTCGCCCTCGCCACTCCCGGCTCCCGGCTCAGATACATTCATTTGGACAAAACATCATTCCATTATTGCATTTAGATTTCTCCATTCCCTTTATTTAGTAGCGTAGTTTGTAGTGATTTAGTGAATGTTTTATCGGCTAGTTTTATAATTGGCATTGGTGAAAATGGGTGGTTGTGCTACGAAAGAAAACAAGGAAAACAAACCGGCGGATGAGGCCGACGGGTGCGTATGTTCCTGCCGGCATTCATCTCTGTCACCGGCGCTAACTTTTACGATAATTTGCCAAATTTGTCTCTGCTTATGTAAAAAATTGTAATACATCAAAAAACCACATCGGTTTAGTTTAGTCACGCGAGTGAGTTCTGAATCACTCACGTCGGCCATTGAACCAATTTGGGATGCTGTCATTTCCGAATTACCTACAATGAAAATTACGGTACTTAATTGGTTTGCTGCCATCTAATGCAATTCAATGAAAGTATACCGTAACGTGTAACTTAACGAATTTCCTCACTAGTTTTGAACATTGAAAGTTAATATTTTAAAGTATGTAGGTAAGTATCTATTTCGCAATAATCGAAACTCTTGAAAAAGTAACTATTAATTTTGTGGGTACATGTCTTTTTTTGCTGAGCCCACATGACATGCATATTATCCATATCTCATTTAATACGGGTCATATGCACTGCATTCTATCATGTAACAGTAAACTCGCGCTATGCATTTGCCGGTGCTCATTCATTATCAATTGGCAGTGTCTGTAATCCGAAGAGTTACGTAGAATCGGCGATAAGTTGATACCGTAATGTAACGACGTTCAGTTATTGGTGTACCTTCAAGAATGAATGCAAGTAGGTAACAAGAAACCGCGATAACACGCTCGTTGGGTTGGCTGGGCGCGAGTGGGAGGCGCGGCTGCGCGCGACGGCGAAGCAGCGCCGGTGCGCAGTGAGCTGACACATCCGTTCGACTTGCGCGTGCCGGTCAAGGCGACCTCTGGCAAAATTACGTAATTCCAACAAAATCGAGTAGTCTAGGGTGTGTTCAACAACTCAAACAAAATCCGACAGTCCGCGTAACAACTCCATTACCTGGACTTCTTAGACCCTCTCTGCATTTATAAAGTGGCTTGATAACAATTCTTCAAGATGAATTATAAATTTAAAGTCACTATTCCTATAGTTGTTTGTGGTGGCGCCGTTCTTGCGTATTACCTCATCAGGCGGTTTGTACTTTGAACCTTTTTTTCCAAATGCACTTGCATTTCTGGCTTAAATTCACCTTTTCTGTAACTTACCTTTGCACATCGATAAATGCGTCTACCTACCTTCATTTTAGTAAGTCTACACATACTTAATTTCGAAGAATAAAACTTTTTTTTTTACTTATAATTTCGATTATGTCGACATGACAAGAAGCAGTGCATCCCTATTTTTGGAAATTAAAAAAAATCTAGGCGTCGATGCACGGCGGTGTCGTGAATTTCTTTCTTTGTCAAAAGTCGTTGGAGCGATTACGAATACCTATAAGCCGGCATTTTGCGATTTTAATAGATTTAAGTGTACCTACTAATATAAAATGTGCACACGAGGAACATGCGCGGCTTTAAAAGCGTTAGAATCTTAATTGTTTTGTACTCGTGGTTGATTTTGTTTAACAAACAATGCGTTCAATGCTATCGCGTTTTTACAGAAAAGCCGCAGCAATGGTGGACACCGCAACCATCGAGAAGTTGGAGGCTGGCTTCAGCAAGCTCCAGGCCTCCGACTCCAAGTCGCTGCTGAAGAAGTACCTCACCAAAGAGGTCTTCGAAGCTCTGAAGAACAAGAAGACCTCTTTCGGATCCACCCTTTTGGATGTCATCCAGTCTGGTAAGAGGCATTATTACTATACTGAAATGAGATTATTTAATGTATCCGACTTATTATAAAACAGTTATTGGAATTGGCATCGCGTACCTTGAACGGTATAGCTCCTTTTTGAATGGACTAACTGGACTACTTTGATGCAATTCGGCCAATTCAAATTATCTCTAGTATACTTGCGTCAGTGTCAGTATACCATTTCGTATTAAAATTACCATATTTTGCTTGTAAATACTTTAATGATGTTTTTAAATGAAAATAAATATGTCTATGGTACCTAATTGACACATGCAAGCAAGTAGTGTAATTTTAAAGAATTGTGTTTATCAGATTAGATAGGATAGGCTAATTCGATTTTCCTATCACTAATAGGTAGCTATTGCTAAGTGATAAGAAAATCGAATGATCAGATAGTGTTATTGGCACCTACTTGTATGTAAATGTTTACAAATTGGATGGATTCCCACTAGGTTCAAATAAGATGCTTATCTAAATCTAATTGTAGGGCATAGACAGATTCAAAACAAATTAACAAATTAAATATAAAATTCAAAACAATGCTCAATTAAATCATTGTATAATTTAGTTGGTTTCTCTAACTCAAAATAGTAAATACTTAGGCCCTTAGGTAATTTTTAAATAAACTTTTGAAACCAATCAATAAACATTGTATTAAAACATGACCATGATCTTTGGAGGAGTCCTTTATGTACTTTATTTACCTCTTATTATTACAGGTGTTGAGAACTTGGACTCTGGTGTTGGAATCTATGCCCCCGATGCTGAGTCATACACAGTCTTTGCTGATCTGTTCGACCCCATCATCGAGGACTACCATAATGGTTTCAAGAAAACCGACAAGCACCCCGCCAAGAACTGGGGTGACGTTGAGACCCTCGGAAACCTGGACCCCGCTGGCGAGTTTGTTGTGTCCACCCGTGTCCGCTGCGGTCGCTCCATGGAGGGCTACCCCTTCAACCCCTGCCTGACCGAGGCCCAGTACAAGGAGATGGAAGAGAAAGTCTCCTCCACCCTCTCTGGCCTTGAGGGTGAACTCAAGGGCACCTTCTACCCCCTGACCGGCATGTCCAAGGAGACCCAGCAGCAGCTCATCGATGACCACTTCCTGTTCAAGGAGGGTGACCGTTTCCTCCAGGCTGCCAACGCTTGCCGCTACTGGCCCACCGGCCGTGGTATCTACCACAACGAGAACAAGACCTTCCTTGTCTGGTGCAATGAGGAGGACCATCTCCGTCTGATCTCCATGCAGATGGGTGGTGACCTGAAGCAGGTGTACAAGAGGCTGGTGAACGCCGTCAACGACATCGAGAAGAGGGTGCCCTTCTCGCACAATGACCGTCTTGGTTTCCTGACCTTCTGCCCAACCAACTTGGGAACAACCGTGAGGGCTTCGGTGCACATCAAGCTGCCCAAGCTCGCGGCCGACAAGGCCAAGCTGGAGGAGGTTGCCTCCAAGTACCACTTGCAGGTGCGCGGCACCCGCGGCGAGCACACGGAGGCCGAGGGCGGAGTGTACGACATCTCCAACAAGCGCCGCATGGGCCTGACCGAGTACGACGCCGTCAAGGAGATGTACGACGGCATCGCCGAGCTCATCAACATCGAGAAGACCCTGTAAACAGATCTCGCTATCAGTATTTTTGTATTATTTTATCGTTTTCATTGAAGGGGTGGCCACGAGACTAGTCAGCGGAGCCCTGCGGGGCAACGGGGCGCGGCCGGACCCGTGTACTGTTTGTAAAAGTATTTTCTGTAAGGAAATGGAAAATAAAGACAGCTAGCGTTAAGGCCATACTGTGTATTTATTTCACTTTACACTAAGTACATCCAAAATGCATCATGAGACAAAAATCTTATGGAGTGGCATGAGTATATGTGCTCCACTAGAAAGAATTTTGGATCTACTATAGTATCACGAAAGCGGAAACTCACTACGGCGCAGATTATCGGCACGGCCCGGCAGCCTACGCAACCCGAAGAGTGCCAAGGCGTCCTTAGGGACGCCTTGGCACTCTTCGGGTTGCGTGCCTCCTTGGCATACCTAAGTATGCGAGGCTACTGAGCCGTGCCGTGCCGATAATGTGCGCTGGGCCTCAGGGCCAGGCTGTTGGACCTGGCATGCCCTAAGACGCCTAGGCATGGCTAAGAACGCTAGAGGGTTAGGCATTCCCAAGCACACCTCTGCTATAATTCCCGTTAGTGCGCCTGCGCGTAGGTATAACCGAATGATCCCTTGCCGATAATAGTGGGCGCCGGCCCATATGCGAGCTGTAGTATTTTTTGTACGTCGCATGTGAGAATATAGGTAATATATATATTAAAACTCCCTGTCCTCATTTCCAGACGTCCAGTGCGAATACATAATCGGTTCTGGATATAATTGGACTTGCACAATGAATGCTCGTAATAACACTACAATTCAAAATGAAATTAGAGATTCGTTATCAGATTTAGTCAATAAACAATGCCATAGTAATTTAATGAATAAAGTCAATAACTGTACCTACTCAATAGTATTCATACAAAGAACTCGTCACATTGAAACTATTATTAGAGATGACTATGATTCACAACATCGCTCGTCAACGTAATGTAAACGTATCTACATAATATAAGATAATCCCATCAACAAACAAAAATGTGAAATCAGAGCCAAGTTCAATATTACGTTATATGCCTTGGTTGTCGACTTCCAACGACAAAAGAAGTGAGATCTAAATGGGTACCAAGTTCAATGGTCAGTCCTGAAATTTATTTATAACCCTACCTATTTGGATGCATTAACTTTCTACTTTTAATAAAAATGACTATGTTTGGACGTTTATATCTAAATAACCATATATACTGTATCTCGTAAGTCTCAATATATGAGCCAAGAATGACATGTTTGTGTGAAATAGTTTTTGAGTTATGAGGGGGTCAAAAGTAGCAGAGCTCCAAATGTTTCGCGTAATATAACACACGATGCTGCACGCCAGTAGGTACTGTAGCTTGAACTTGGGTTGTCTATGTTCCGGATTCATAGATGTAATTATCCGGAAAGAGGACACGGTTATATAGGTACTAGCATCTGCACGTGACTCCGTCCGCGTGGAACTCATTCATATCGTAGCTCCATACAAACTTTCAACCCCCATTTCACCTCATTAGGAGATGATTTCCGGGATAAAAACTATTCTAAGTCCTTCGCCGGGACTCAAATTATCTCTAGGTACCTAAATTTCGGTTCGGCGATTTAAGCTTGAAGAGGTAACAGACTTACTTACTTTCGCATTTAATAGTATAGTTTTTATAGTTCACAACAACTGTTCTGTGGGCGCAGTGGATTTTCGATATAAAAGTTGAGTAGCCTATAGTGAAAATGTACATTTACTCAACTCAAAAGCTTCATTGCAATATTTGCAATGAGTGCATGCTTTTATTATACGGTACTTGTCTTATTGGTATTGTCTCAATAAGAGTGAACTGTGTGTACCCTAATTATACCAAAGAGGGTTATTTTGCAATGAAGTTGTGCACTGTTATTGGGACCCCCCTAAGATACGCCTAGAGAATTTTTGTGAGCAAACATACGCATAAAAAAATATTACAATTATTTGGTCTGAACGTAAGCGCCTGACAAAAAAACTTAGTAAAAGCAATTTGTGTGGCTATAATAAAATTGGAAGTGAATTGGAATGAGACAGACCTCCATGCGTGCTCCATACCCCATACCCACTGGTAGTTGTGTAAGTGTGTAACGATTGTAATGTAGTCTTATGAGAGTAAATGACTCTCTGTTGACTATGATGAGAGTATCAATTATTATGATAAATTTTATCGCTTGTAACCATTTTGTAACACGCTTTCCATGTTTTACAATTTTGGAAGTTTTGGTACGAGTGATTGCGCCATGAACCTATAACACTCTGGACAGGCTATGGTAATAATAAAATAATACCACGTGCGAGCGAGCTGGTAGCATACAAATCTCGATAAGTGTGACAGAAAGGGAAATTTCGGGATCCTGTTGTTTTACCAAATTTATTTTGGTCATATTTCATTTCCCAGACAAATTTTAGGAACTACTTTGTTTGCCAATGCAAACTTTGGCACAATTTTAATACGAATATTTTCATTACGTCAAATTTTCATTCGGCAAAATATTATTACGAAAAATTACATTATGGCATGTGGTCTTTTAGCAAATGATTTAATAAGGCAAAAAAACATTAGACAATAAACATTTCGTCAAGTTAATGTTATAGCAAACTATAAATAGACAAAAATCACAATTGTTTGGGTAATGACATTTTACCAAAATACTATTAATAAAACGGCACGGTCCCTTAAATAAAATAATGCACGGTTAAGTAGGTTGGTAGTCAAAGGCGTTAAAATAGGTTATGGCAGCCAAAAATGGGGGGCTCGGGGGGCGAAGCCTCCTAGCAGTAAAATAACAAACAATCGTAATAATTATATTATATGGCAGGTTAGGTTAGGGTTAGTTTGTGTCCCTTAGAGCGGAAATAGGCACCCCGCGAAGCGGGGTGACGTCGGCACGCTGGCGGTTAGGCTAGAATTGCGACCTCTACGTAAATTAATTTTCCCTACCCACATAACAAAAAAAGTTGTTGAGTTTATTGTGCATCTTATACACCATTGAAATAAAGATGCAAATGATTTGTCATTGAAGAGTTCGTCTGCTGACTAACCGACGGAATAGAAATGGTCCATTAAGTATTGACGATATAAATAATTTGCCTTATTTTGTTTTGGTTGAAACATATTATGCCAACTAACATATTTGACTGAATTAAATTTGGTCTAAGTACCAGTTGGTAAACGAGATATTGCCTAAACATGAACATGCCAAACATATGGTTTGCGTAAGAATTATTTGTCGAGTGTTAATTTGGCAAACGATTATTTGGCAAATGAAATTCTACGAAAAATGTTTTGGCAAGTGATAATTAGTCAATTTTTTTTTGGTAAAACAAAGGTAACCCGGAAATTTCATTCGTTGTCCTTGTCATAGTTCCACTTTTTGTGGCACATAAACCACTAGCAAGTGCGACAGAGACGGAGATACACAAACGAAGTTCGTTTTCATTTCCCGGTAATTTAGCTGCATAGGAGCCTTTCCGTCCCTCACTGTGGCATTATGTACAGCCTGTCCAGAGTATTCTACGGCCATGTTGCGCTGATCGCCGATGACATGAACGTAGAATAATCTGGACAGGCTATGGTAATAATGTAACAACGTGCGAGCGAGCTGGTAGCATAAAAATCTCGATAAGTGTGACAGAAAGTGAAATATCATTCATTGTCCTTGTCATAGTTCCACTTTTTTTTGTTGGGCACAAATGATTTAGTATGAAGTTGTGCCCAACAAACCATTACTCGTCCAAATTTAGTAGGTTGTTTATTGCAAGCCATTAGCCATTTTAGGACCGGTTCTTAATTTAGCTGCATAAGAGTTTTCCGTCCCTCACTGTCGCAACATGTACAGCCCGTCCATAGTATTCTAGATTCATGGCCGATGATGATGACAATGTCAATATGTGACATTGACATTGACATTTGACAGTTGGTTCTAAATCTAAACGCGCGCGGCGCCGGTCGGTGTATCGTGCATTATATTTTACATTATCAATCGAAATCCACAAAATGGCAACGCCTAAAGCCGAAAAGGATTTACATTTGCCCTTGTCTAGAGTAAAAACCATTATGAAAAGTTCGCCGGACGTCGAAGCGGTTGGTCCGGAGCCGTTGTATTTAGTCACTAAAGTTACGGTAAGAGCGCTTTGTTTTGGCCGGCGTCTCATCGCTAACCTTACGCATTATGACCGTTAATCTATTCCCTACCGTGTAAGACATTCAGACAGCCTCTAATTGCCTTCTGCTTGTTATTTTCAGGAGCTTTTCGTCACAGACTTAGCGAAGCGAGCATTCAAAAACAGCGAAAACAAATTCTTGGAATACAAACATATCGCTGATGTAGTTCAAGAAGACGATACTCTAGAGTTCCTCAGAGAAATAATGCCTAGGAAGATTACGGTACGGCAGTTTAAGGAGCTGATGGCGAGGAAGGCGCAGCAGGGCGTTCGCTCGGACGACGACTCGAGCGAAGAGTCGAGCGATGACGCGAGCGAGGAGACTTCTAGCGACAACCAAGACTGACGAAGGAAACGCTCTAGGCACTAAGTTAATTCTAGGTTAAATCTCAGGACTTAAGAGTTAAGACTTATATTCAAAACAGGAAAGTTTTTAATGCATTGTGTTCTTAAGTAAACATTCTAATATTTTTTATCAGGCCATGTCAATGAGTTCCTAATATTTTCTTTGGTTTATGTCCTTGCCATATAGACAGAGATAAAGTTCAAATGAATGTCTTTACACTTAATACATGGTGATTATACGAGTGTTCCAAGCAGGAATAAACCAGGGGACTGATGGTGGTTAGAACACTCGCAGAATCACCCAAAATAGAACTAATTTAACAGTAGATGTTATGCCACCAATTGCTTAACATGTTCACGGACACAGTCACAGTGCGTGCCATAGAACAAACATAGCAAAAGATGACTTGAATGGGATGACATTTGTGTCCACAAACATGTTAATTTGATTAATAATACAATTTTATTTGTATTTTAATTATGTATGAACTGTATTGTATGCTACCTGCTGTTTAGAAAATTGTTGTATTGATGAATTGTTTCGATGAAATATCAGAAATAGTATTTGTATTTGTATTGATAATAACATAATATAGCTATTTAGCATTATCTATATAAGTAGAAACTTTCCCAGATATTCATTTGCTTTTCTCGCGAAATCATATTTTAAACTAACAACTTTGTTCACTCATGTAATTTGATTAATCAAATTGATTGTATTAGCTATGGAATACTTAAACTGGACTTTTCTCTTTGTAGCAAATCAAATTGAATCATTATCTGTTAAAAATTGTGTTGGATGATTGCGGAATTGAGGGACTATTTTCATCAATAAATATATTTACTTTATAAGTTTAATTCTTAAACACATTACCTTTACAGGCTTACAGTAACGTACCAAAGCGCCAGTGGCAGAGTGTCTTCTGAGTGTCAACTGCTTGCTTAACATTATTTTTGGGTAAGTCTATAGTTATATACTCTAAGCTCTTTCAAAACATTTTTGGGGTTGCCCATTGATAATTTCCACGCGTCCGTATCATCCTTGTTTTAAATATTTTTGTTAGTCAAATTTAGTAACAATGACATGCCTCCCTAATCATTTAAAACGATCTAATATATGTAATTGGTGGAAAGGACAAAAACGATCGTGTTTATATAAATAGTAATAATAATATATTTTATTCAACATCTATATGATATATTATGCATCACGTCATCTATATGTTAGGCATGGAACTACATGAGTCTGATCAAATGAGAGGTAGGGCAACAACGTTCTCGATAGATGTCGTTGTAAGTTCATGATTATAATTATGTTGTGCATGGAACGTTTGTTTTTTTGCCTATTTCTGTACAGCCAACAAACAGCAACAGAAAGGTGAACTGGGTAATCTTTCGAATGTCTTCATCTCTATCGCACTTGCTCTATTCGGGCAGCGCCGTATTGCGTAACAGATAACTAAATTTATTAAGAGCCTGTTGTGCCCCATTACTGGGCAAAGGCCTACATAAAGCAGATACCTGTCATTTGCCTAACTAAGAATAAAATATACCTCAAGTTTTGACTTGGGTAGTTATATATATTTCCGAACTTAATCCTTCTTGTAAATTAGCTGTTAACTGTACTTGGTGCACGCTCTTAGAAATATTTGTTAAGGTTAATAAACTAATCTGTATAATGTATAAGTATGTCGGCGTGCGCGGGCGGTTAACCACGACCCTGCTATAGAGGTGAAGGTCGAATGGTTATACTTATGCGGGCATTCCTCATACAACACGGTTGTCATGGGACGGCCGCGACATACCCTCGGTTTTTCTCGCACTATACCTCTTGTTCTAAGTGTTCTAATAAGAGAGCGACGGATTGTGCGAGAAAAAACGAGAGAGCTCGCGTGCCGTCGCGTGATAGCCGTGCAGGTACCTACAGTGCCACCATTTACATTCATTACATTCACTTATATTCTGTCAACACATGGAAAAGCTTTTCTAACTTTTCACAGATCTATACATTTCTTACATTAGTTATAGGATAAATATCACAATAAATAACACAATCTTACATAAATCGTACTAGTATACAGTATGCTCGATGGGGCTTCTGTCATGTGTAGGTGAAACGAAGGTATAGGTACTTACCTATATTTACAAGAGATTGCTCTTTTGTGATGAGACCGTCTGTTATGTTGTAATACCTAATAATGTTTGACGATTATATTTGTAATGTTTTCTCTTTGTGCTAAATGCTAAATATGAAAGGAAAAGATAACAAAGATACGTCACAAAACTGACCAAAGTGTGGCACCGGTGACACGTGTACTGGAGTAGCTAGTGTTTGTTCTATTTGTTTATGCGTACCTAATTGTTTTAAAACCCTACTTGAAGATAACAATGCGACAATAGATCTGGGTAAGGGTTGGTTTTAAGTACATTTCGTCTATTACTGGAACAGACTATTATGTCGTTCATTCAGAGAGACTATTTTGCCAAGATTATTTGGCTTCTTACTTTGGCTGCTACTATAACTACATGATGCTGATTGTAATAGTGGATCATTGATTCACCAAACTCATGGATGTTCCATAGTGCCTAAAGTGCTTCATACTTGTAGGTACCTACTTGCCCTATAAGGATATCTTAAGTTAACCTTTAAACGTAAACATCCGATTTCAGGAACTTCGTTGTTTGTTCGGATGTTCTTGTTGACACTGTCGTTTTAGCAGGGCCAGCAAGGCTATCACAGGGAGCCCGCGAGCGACATAGACTATCCGTCTCTTTCTAAGCATTCTAATTAGAAAAAGGCGGATAGTTTATCTCGTTGCGACAACGAAAAAAAATTACATCCCCACTTTAGGTGTAGGCGTGTAAAAAAAAAACAAGGTTTTATTCTACTATTTTGTCGGCGTGATTGATTTGTAAACCTACCCATAACGAATTACAGTTTTCTAGTAGTAAGTAATGGTTACTGAGCTAAGCCGAAGACGGATGGACGGACGGACGGCCAGACGGACATGGTGAAACTATGAGGGCTCCTTGTTGACTTGACTACGGAACCCAATAAAAACCGGCAAGTGCGTGTCGGCCCACTTGTAGTGCAGGGTTCTGTACCGTAGCACACCGTAGTCTTTGCCTGTCTATCTTTGTTATATAAGTATCGACACGCACGCGCCAAGTAGGTAAATCGTGCGGTGGCGTCAGCCGAATATGTACGAAAGTTGGCTTTTCGTAATCCTTTTTAATTTGGTCGACTATTTCTCGGGTGACTTAGTAATCTAAGTCTTCTTAGCCGCGATCCTTTTCCTACTCGTATGTACTACTGCCACGATTTTTTCTCATTCCCAATAGCATTTAGCCGGCAGGAAAGTTAGGCTCTAAAGCCCAATATCACAGAAATGGACGACTAAGTTGAAAATTTATTTTTGAAAAAGCTATCCAACCATATCCCACACTATATGGGTTAACGAAAAAAAATTACAGCCCAACTTTGCCGAGTTACAGTTTTCTAGTACTTAGTTAGTAAAGGCTTACTGAGCTACGCCGCAGCCGGACAGATGGACATGGCGAACCTATAAGGGACCTATATTCCTTGTGGACGAAGGAACCCTAAAAAGTACTAATAAGTACTCACTGAAGCATGACAGTAATACATGGGCAGAGGTAAAGTAATTGTTCAAATGAACGGGAACGGGCTTGCGTTCGTCACAACGCATGAGTGCAGTCCGATTTCTAATCGTGTATGCTCTGCTTATATGTGAGTAATGCAATGCGACGCGTCCCCTATGCGATTTGGCTGTGATTTGGCCAATTTCTCGGCCAACGCTCGGACGCGGCGCGGTCATAATTTAGCTATAGAGCGGCTTCTTATTCTAGACCGGATCTTATCTTAAGACCCGTCGGTCCAACAAAGTACAGCCGCGTGCCACATACAACTTTACTCGAATAGCGATTCTATTGGTAAAGTCGTCTATTGTTATAAATACAAATTAAGTAGAATTTTTTATTTATTACATCGGGAACACAAACATTCCGAAGAGTCATGTGTCCGAAAGCATTATATTTGAACCTCCCTGTACCGTGCGCGTGTCTATGCAAATAAATAATTTCAAATTCAATTTTCCGAAATTTCAATATGCCGAACGCCGTTTACCGATGAAGGAAAATTTGGACGCAGATTATGGAAGACATACTTAAATAGGTTAGGTTATATCCTGAAAGATCAGATAAATATCGGCGGCACATGGTTTTCGGAATTATAAAATTCAGAAAAAATATGCTTTCGGATTAATGACTCTTCGGAGTTACGTAGGTAGTGCCCGTTTACTTCCTTTGCTTAGACCTAATGCCGCTTTTTGGTTGAAAATACGGTGACGTTTATTTTCAGTAAGTACCTACCTACTGTGGACTGTGAGTGAGCGGGATGGTAGAGGAAGACACGGTAGAATTATATTAACACATTTTTTGGAGAACATCGCGAGAGGTATGAATTCCGTGGCCCAGAGGCCTATGAGTCGGCGGCGACTGCTTGACATCTTCAATTGTTATATTATTTATAGTCTTCCAGACAGCTTGATCAGACCCCGTATCATGGTCGGCCTTATCACGCAATAAGTGACAAGATAGATCGTCAGTCTCGTTCTCGTTCTATCGAACGGTGTCTGAAATGAGAATACCTAATATGTCCAGCCAGCACTGTAGAGCTTGCACAGACGACCTCTACAGTACCTATAAATTAGCGGCTACACTTAACAATAAAAGACAATCGCTTTGTGTACCACTTAACAATGAAAGACAATCGCAGTGTTTACCACTTAACAAAGAAAGACAATCGCTTTGTTTACCACTTATAACAAAGAAAGACAATCGCATTGTTTACTAGGTACAAAGAGAAGTGAATTTGGTCTAGAGAAGAATCCGCACCATACCTATAAAATGCGGGTCACCCCCACTTAAACTAATATCGTTAGTGCTAATTTAATTACACCTAACAACGTTCGATATAATTTTCATTAGCCCTAATATTCGGATAACTAATTTTATATGGCATAATTATTTGCTGCGCCTAATTTCAAACCTCCTAATCATTCCTAATAATAAACATCAAGTGTGCTAATATATTGGAAACTAATAATCATTTTTCCTAATGACTACTAAGCCTAATGATTAATGTGCCTAATGATCACTATGTTTAATGTTCACTACACCTAATTTCGTCACACCTAACTATCCCTTGACCTATTAACTTTTGCTCTAATGTTTGACTAGTACTAATTAATGCATTCCTGATGAACAGGCTACTTTTTACCGCGGAGTATGTCGCGGCCGTCCCATGATAGACGTCCTAATCTCGTCAAAATGGGAGCCAATAATGCACGGCCAAATAATGTACGGCCCGATAATCCGTGTCCAGTTTTCGTGGACGTGGATTATTGGATCGTGCATTATCAGGGCGGACGAAAATGGCATGTCATAAGCGAACTCTATCTTAGGTCGGTTGGGTTAGGGTTCACTTGTGTCCCTCAGACCAGAAATAGACACCCCGCGCAGCGGGGTGGCGTCGACTTGCTGTACGGCTATCACAAGACGGCGCACGAGCTCTCTCATTTTTTCTCGCATGATACGTCTCATAAGAGTGAGCTAGATAGACATCGGATTACCCACCTATTCTACCCTAAGGCAGGTCAGTGTAGGTACGACGACGAGCGAAGCGAGGAGGAGTGTTAGGTAGAACTGCGACCCTACAGCGAGCGAGCGAAGAGAGCGTGCCGCGGCAGCGGCCGGCGAAGCGCCAGAACCGACATTATAAGAAAAAATAACAGTGAAATAAAATTAGTACTACTGACAATTCGGGATAATGGCATTAGGGCTAAAATACTTAGGCAAAATGAAGATTCGGGTTAGTGATTTTAGAGACATTGATAATAAGGTGTAGTCATTATTAGGCATTGCAATATTAGGCCTAGGAAGAAATCGGTCAAATAAAATTAGTCTTAGTGAGAATTCGGTCATGAGAAATTAGATATTATGAAAATTCGGGATACTGAAATTAGGGCTAATGAATAATTAGGAACAATGAAAATTCGGGTTTGTGATTTTAGGGTTAATGAAATTAGGGCTACTAAAATTAGGTATGAAATTATTAGGGCTAACGGAGGGGAACCATAAAATGCAAAGAACTGAAGATACTGCACTCTGTTATTCATTATATTGTGCCATACACCCACCCGAACCCGTGGGATATCACGATATTGGGCCAGACCAGGTACCGCTGAAGTGACAAAGCCCTCAAAGATCTGACCACCCTTGGGTCATCCAACTAGCGTGAGGTGACGCAGAATAGGAAAGAGTGACGTTCTCTTGTGCCAGAGGCCAAGATCCTCTTCGGGCCATCAAGCCAGCGTAGTAAGTGAGTATATCGTAGCAAGTCTGCATAACTAGGTAGATAAGTACCTACTGTAACCAAATCTTGAACTTTAGGCATTATATCATATGGCTAGGAAATTCGGATCATGTGGCCAATCGAGAGGTAAGTAGGTATCTCCATTACATGACAAATGAAACTGGTGGAATTGGAGCCAAGGCCACTATATGTGTGATAATATGAGCAAGTCATTTAACACTTTAGAAGTTGTGGTTAAGGTTAAGTAAGTACTAGCAATTTTCGTAAATGTATAAGTTCACAAGACAATTACGGTTGCAGCAGCTGTACCTATGCGAGTTAGGTGACGTAAGTTATTGAAGACGACGAACTAAGTTGACGCACGTGGAAAGTACGACGGCGACAATATATTTAATATGGCACCTATGATTGCTCAGCATATTTGGAACATGTGGTATAAACAAATTCATCATATTGATAGAGATCCAAAGCCTAGAGAAAAAAAACCGTGAATTGTGTAACGTACTCGAATTTACATTTACTATTTTTGGAGGCATGCCCTCAAGTGTAGTGTCCTGTGTTTCGTGTAAATGGTTGTGTAAACCAGGGCTCCGGAGGACGCGCTGTATTGACAATGTGGGACATGCATTGGTCTCTTGCTGTGAACACAACGAATCCTCAAACCAATAAAGGGTCGATTACTCGCTTGTCATTTTTCTGGAATTGCAAGCGTCCATAAGGCCCGCCTTATGGACGCTTTCAATTCTTTTACACCCCGGTGTACCTATGCTTTATTGTCGTCTGCCTCTGGCATCTCTGGCTGTCCCTTTTCGTATTTTTACTGTACTAAGTAGTTAACTAATTACTTTTTTGTTTGCAATGCTTCTTGCCTACATTCTGGATTGTTGGTGAACGGGACAGTACTCAACAGGTTTTAAGACTGGCGACTGTGGTGTACAGCTATAAAAGTTTGAACCGAAAACGTTATATTTAAAAATAAACTGTTTTTTATTACATATCGAAGTTGTAAAGGTTGAGGGTTGCATTGCCGCCATGCCATGGCCTAGTGACATCCTCTGACAGATGTATTGCAATTGCAATTGGTGCAACAAAATGCAATTCGCTTTGTTTCCGTTTGAGCAACCCTTGACGTCCGCCATTGCTCCACTGTTTGGTCTGTGGTTTCGCGCCAATTTCGTCACCACGTCAACCGTCAACAGATTGTTAATAAATATAATATCCTATGGATTCCGTCCAAAACAAAAGATTTATTGTTATTATCACGTCCTTTATTAACCTTTGCTTCTCAGGTTAAGTTTTTTTACAATATTAATCTGAAAATTTATGCTAGGATGCGCGGCAGCGAGGTGGCCAGGGCGACAGACGTGTACCTCCTGACCAACCACGCAGTGTCCAAGTCTGTATCTGACCCTTGATCTGACCCAGCCATCTAGTAAGCGCATCTTGAGATGTTGATCGATTCTACGCTATTAGACCGTTGGCAGAAACGACTCTCAATGTTTTTTTTTGTTAACATTGTTTAATATTGTATCGTGACCGCTAGCCGCCATCTTCTGTAGATATGTAGCTACGAACTCGAACTGGGTGAATTAACTTCCCACCGCGCGCCATACAGGATTTTTCAAATCTAATTACCTTTTCTATTATTAAAGGCTCAACTAGTACATTTTTTCACGAATGATTAGTTGGTAACTACGTATTGGACAAGTACTTTAAGTGGGCTTTGGCTCTAAGACGGTTAAAAAAACACGTAAGTATAGTATTACCATCTAGGGCATTAAAACAAGAAAGTTCGTGATCGCAGATTTGACAAACATGCGATATGATGCTATATTTAGTGTCTTTATCACCGCCTGTGGTGAGTACAAAAATACGTCTCCCCACATGAACAGGAACTGTAATTGCTCACGCGCAGCAGAACGGTACGGTAATTGCCAGTTTATGGCCAGGTTTGTCGTAAAGAAGTTTTATTATATACAAGCGACAACGCCGCAAAAACACTCATCCTGAAGAAGATCTCCCGAAGAGTTCGAAACATGTCGTCCGTGAGTTGAAACGTGTAATTATTAGCATTCGTCTATTCCTGTTTCTTAATAATTGTAGAAACATTTCAACCTGCTGCAACTGCGTCAGGACGGACACAGTCACAGTGCGTGCCATAGAACAAACATAGCAAAAGATGACTTGAATGGGATGACATTTGTGTCCACAAACATGTTAATTTGATTAATAATACAATTTTATTTGTATTTTAATTATGTATGAACTGTATTGTATGCTACCTGCTGTTTAGAAAATTGTTGTATTGATGAATTGTTTCGATGAAATATCAGAAATAGTATTTGTATTTGTATTGATAATAACATAATATAGCTATTTAGCATTATCTATATAAGTAGAAACTTTCCCAGATATTCATTTGCTTTTCTCGCGAAATCATATTTTAAACTAACAACTTTGTTCACTCATGTAATTTGATTAATCAAATTGATTGTATTAGCTATGGAATACTTAAACTGGACTTTTCTCTTTGTAGCAAATCAAATTGAATCATTATCTGTTAAAAATTGTGTTGGATGATTGCGGAATTGAGGGACTATTTTCATCAATAAATATATTTACTTTATAAGTTTAATTCTTAAACACATTACCTTTACAGGCTTACAGTAACGTACCAAAGCGCCAGTGGCAGAGTGTCTTCTGAGTGTCAACTGCTTGCTTAACATTATTTTTGGGTAAGTCTATAGTTATATACTCTAAGCTCTTTCAAAACATTTTTGGGGTTGCCCATTGATAATTTCCACGCGTCCGTATCATCCTTGTTTTAAATATTTTTGTTAGTCAAATTTAGTAACAATGACATGCCTCCCTAATCATTTAAAACGATCTAATATATGTAATTGGTGGAAAGGACAAAAACGATCGTGTTTATATAAATAGTAATAATAATATATTTTATTCAACATCTATATGATATATTATGCATCACGTCATCTATATGTTAGGCATGGAACTACATGAGTCTGATCAAATGAGAGGTAGGGCAACAACGTTCTCGATAGATGTCGTTGTAAGTTCATGATTATAATTATGTTGTGCATGGAACGTTTGTTTTTTTGCCTATTTCTGTACAGCCAACAAACAGCAACAGAAAGGTGAACTGGGTAATCTTTCGAATGTCTTCATCTCTATCGCACTTGCTCTATTCGGGCAGCGCCGTATTGCGTAACAGATAACTAAATTTATTAAGAGCCTGTTGTGCCCCATTACTGGGCAAAGGCCTACATAAAGCAGATACCTGTCATTTGCCTAACTAAGAATAAAATATACCTCAAGTTTTGACTTGGGTAGTTATATATATTTCCGAACTTAATCCTTCTTGTAAATTAGCTGTTAACTGTACTTGGTGCACGCTCTTAGAAATATTTGTTAAGGTTAATAAACTAATCTGTATAATGTATAAGTATGTCGGCGTGCGCGGGCGGTTAACCACGACCCTGCTATAGAGGTGAAGGTCGAATGGTTATACTTATGCGGGCATTCCTCATACAACACGGTTGTCATGGGACGGCCGCGACATACCCTCGGTTTTTCTCGCACTATACCTCTTGTTCTAAGTGTTCTAATAAGAGAGCGACGGATTGTGCGAGAAAAAACGAGAGAGCTCGCGTGCCGTCGCGTGATAGCCGTGCAGGTACCTACAGTGCCACCATTTACATTCATTACATTCACTTATATTCTGTCAACACATGGAAAAGCTTTTCTAACTTTTCACAGATCTATACATTTCTTACATTAGTTATAGGATAAATATCACAATAAATAACACAATCTTACATAAATCGTACTAGTATACAGTATGCTCGATGGGGCTTCTGTCATGTGTAGGTGAAACGAAGGTATAGGTACTTACCTATATTTACAAGAGATTGCTCTTTTGTGATGAGACCGTCTGTTATGTTGTAATACCTAATAATGTTTGACGATTATATTTGTAATGTTTTCTCTTTGTGCTAAATGCTAAATATGAAAGGAAAAGATAACAAAGATACGTCACAAAACTGACCAAAGTGTGGCACCGGTGACACGTGTACTGGAGTAGCTAGTGTTTGTTCTATTTGTTTATGCGTACCTAATTGTTTTAAAACCCTACTTGAAGATAACAATGCGACAATAGATCTGGGTAAGGGTTGGTTTTAAGTACATTTCGTCTATTACTGGAACAGACTATTATGTCGTTCATTCAGAGAGACTATTTTGCCAAGATTATTTGGCTTCTTACTTTGGCTGCTACTATAACTACATGATGCTGATTGTAATAGTGGATCATTGATTCACCAAACTCATGGATGTTCCATAGTGCCTAAAGTGCTTCATACTTGTAGGTACCTACTTGCCCTATAAGGATATCTTAAGTTAACCTTTAAACGTAAACATCCGATTTCAGGAACTTCGTTGTTTGTTCGGATGTTCTTGTTGACACTGTCGTTTTAGCAGGGCCAGCAAGGCTATCACAGGGAGCCCGCGAGCGACATAGACTATCCGTCTCTTTCTAAGCATTCTAATTAGAAAAAGGCGGATAGTTTATCTCGTTGCGACAACGAAAAAAAATTACATCCCCACTTTAGGTGTAGGCGTGTAAAAAAAAAACAAGGTTTTATTCTACTATTTTGTCGGCGTGATTGATTTGTAAACCTACCCATAACGAATTACAGTTTTCTAGTAGTAAGTAATGGTTACTGAGCTAAGCCGAAGACGGATGGACGGACGGACGGCCAGACGGACATGGTGAAACTATGAGGGCTCCTTGTTGACTTGACTACGGAACCCAATAAAAACCGGCAAGTGCGTGTCGGCCCACTTGTAGTGCAGGGTTCTGTACCGTAGCACACCGTAGTCTTTGCCTGTCTATCTTTGTTATATAAGTATCGACACGCACGCGCCAAGTAGGTAAATCGTGCGGTGGCGTCAGCCGAATATGTACGAAAGTTGGCTTTTCGTAATCCTTTTTAATTTGGTCGACTATTTCTCGGGTGACTTAGTAATCTAAGTCTTCTTAGCCGCGATCCTTTTCCTACTCGTATGTACTACTGCCACGATTTTTTCTCATTCCCAATAGCATTTAGCCGGCAGGAAAGTTAGGCTCTAAAGCCCAATATCACAGAAATGGACGACTAAGTTGAAAATTTATTTTTGAAAAAGCTATCCAACCATATCCCACACTATATGGGTTAACGAAAAAAAATTACAGCCCAACTTTGCCGAGTTACAGTTTTCTAGTACTTAGTTAGTAAAGGCTTACTGAGCTACGCCGCAGCCGGACAGATGGACATGGCGAACCTATAAGGGACCTATATTCCTTGTGGACGAAGGAACCCTAAAAAGTACTAATAAGTACTCACTGAAGCATGACAGTAATACATGGGCAGAGGTAAAGTAATTGTTCAAATGAACGGGAACGGGCTTGCGTTCGTCACAACGCATGAGTGCAGTCCGATTTCTAATCGTGTATGCTCTGCTTATATGTGAGTAATGCAATGCGACGCGTCCCCTATGCGATTTGGCTGTGATTTGGCCAATTTCTCGGCCAACGCTCGGACGCGGCGCGGTCATAATTTAGCTATAGAGCGGCTTCTTATTCTAGACCGGATCTTATCTTAAGACCCGTCGGTCCAACAAAGTACAGCCGCGTGCCACATACAACTTTACTCGAATAGCGATTCTATTGGTAAAGTCGTCTATTGTTATAAATACAAATTAAGTAGAATTTTTTATTTATTACATCGGGAACACAAACATTCCGAAGAGTCATGTGTCCGAAAGCATTATATTTGAACCTCCCTGTACCGTGCGCGTGTCTATGCAAATAAATAATTTCAAATTCAATTTTCCGAAATTTCAATATGCCGAACGCCGTTTACCGATGAAGGAAAATTTGGACGCAGATTATGGAAGACATACTTAAATAGGTTAGGTTATATCCTGAAAGATCAGATAAATATCGGCGGCACATGGTTTTCGGAATTATAAAATTCAGAAAAAATATGCTTTCGGATTAATGACTCTTCGGAGTTACGTAGGTAGTGCCCGTTTACTTCCTTTGCTTAGACCTAATGCCGCTTTTTGGTTGAAAATACGGTGACGTTTATTTTCAGTAAGTACCTACCTACTGTGGACTGTGAGTGAGCGGGATGGTAGAGGAAGACACGGTAGAATTATATTAACACATTTTTTGGAGAACATCGCGAGAGGTATGAATTCCGTGGCCCAGAGGCCTATGAGTCGGCGGCGACTGCTTGACATCTTCAATTGTTATATTATTTATAGTCTTCCAGACAGCTTGATCAGACCCCGTATCATGGTCGGCCTTATCACGCAATAAGTGACAAGATAGATCGTCAGTCTCGTTCTCGTTCTATCGAACGGTGTCTGAAATGAGAATACCTAATATGTCCAGCCAGCACTGTAGAGCTTGCACAGACGACCTCTACAGTACCTATAAATTAGCGGCTACACTTAACAATAAAAGACAATCGCTTTGTGTACCACTTAACAATGAAAGACAATCGCAGTGTTTACCACTTAAACCGCCGCAAAAACACTCATCCTGAAGAAGATCTCCCGAAGAGTTCGAAACATGTCGTCCGTGAGTTGAAACGTGTAATTATTAGCATTCGTCTATTCCTGTTTCTTAATAATTGTAGAAACATTTCAACCTGCTGCAACTGCGTATCAATGTAAGAATCATCTCGATCATATTCGGAGCTGCCCGGCATGGGAACTGGAAGTACTTCCACCAAAATGTTCTCGTATTGCAATGTTGTGTTTCTGGGTCCTTGGTAGATAAGGTCGCTAGAGTGGCTAGAGCTTCTGCGGATCCACCGTGCTGATGGCGAGGCACCTGCATAACACCATAATAGATCCTCATATACATATTTAGAGTCGCTAACGCGCATGTGCATTTAAGTTGCAACTGTTGCAAGTGCCCATAGGTTACGGTGTCTCTTTACCATAAGATAAAACAAGGAAAGCAACCCTGACTCAATAAACACAGCTAGGAACGAATATGACCTTTTTGGCGTTAAATGAGTATGATATATCCGTTGTGTCTTATATCCGTTGATCCGTTTAGAAGCTACAATGCACAGAGACACACAGGATACAAATATAGGTACCTATGCTAAACGTATAACACCCCCCGTTTTAGTCAGGTGTTAAATATATGCGTATACAATCACAGTAAAAGACATTTATCTAAGTAGAGCAGTTAGAGCAATCGTCGGTTCCTTGTTGCTTCATCGCCTGTACTCGGTCGTTGGCTTAGACCAGTTTCCAACAAGCGAATACCTAGATCAGGGAACAGGTGGTCAATTGGCTTTCCCAAGCATTACGTAAAGCGCGTAATAGTTACATTCACGAAACCATTCATATTCGACTGAACTCGTCGCTGATATAATTTAACCCCAGTTTCGTATGCATCAAAGGTCGGATTTACACTAGCTGCCTTGAAGCGGAGGCGCCAGGTTTTGCGAACTGCCCAGGACGTAACAACCTGCCCTACGCGTATCTATTACAGAATATTACAGATATACTATTAAATATCTGTAATGTGTAGCGTAAAAGTAATAGAGCAATGCCTGCTTTCGGAAACTGGAGCGAGATTGTTCTAGACTGTTATAATGAGGTACAGATGCCGTCAAACTTCTTGAACATTTGACCTTGCATGCGCAAAGGCGAATTGTACCTGCGAGCTGCCCCCCCACTTCGTCCCGCATGTTCAAGTTGTTTGACGGGAACTATACGGTACAATATATCGTTAAATATATCGTTACACCTCCTTACTCCTACATCTTCAGTAATAAAGACGTGTACCGAGATATTTGGATACTTTAGGTGCTACTATAACTATATGATGCTGACTGTACCTACATAACGTTTGTTAGTTTGTATGCATGTTGGAGGTAGTTCTCTAAAACTTGATATCGGATTTCAACAAAAATAAACTAACCTTATAAGTGGCAGTGGGCAGGCCACATAGCACGTAGAACCGATGGCCGTTGGGGCGGAAAAAAAAAACAAAAATTGTTTATTTGTTTAAAGTACATATTTTTAGCAAGGGATGGGGCCGCCCCGTAAGCATTATTGCCTGTTTTGGGAGACACCGCTCTTCCAGTAACATGAGACACATAGGTACTTGTTAACTATTTTTTTACAAAAACTAACCAAGTTACATAATTGTAATGCAAAACTTATTATTTATAGGTATTATTACAATGTAATGTAAAGTATTGTGTGCGCGCGCGTGTGTGTGTGCGTGTGTGTGTGTGTGTGTGTGTGTGTGTGTGTGTGTGTGTGTGTGTGTGTGTGTGTGTGCGTGCGTGCGTGCGTGCGTGCGTGCGTGCGTGCGTGCGTGCGTGCGTGCGTGCGTGCGTGCGTGCGTTTTGTGTGCGTGTGTGTGTGTGACGTATTAGTGAGTGAATGTTCTAAACCAGTAAATTCTCTATCTCATCGTAACTTTTTTTTTGGCATTTTACAAGCACTTTTTTGAATTCATAGTTTCATAGTATGTTTTTGAGTGAATGTCTGAAGAGTGAATATAGAAAGGTTCTCGAGTGGCGACCACGTACCGGAAGGCGCGGTAGGCCACCCACAAGGGAGTCCGCTGGATGCGGGTGGCGCAGGACCGGTCACTTTGGGACTCTTTGAGGGAGGCCTATGTCCAGCAGTGGACGTCTTTCGGCTGATATGATTATGATGATGATGGATTTCAACAATGCTTTCAATAGTATATGGACCATCGGATCGGGGCATAGAGAGATAGAGTATCAGTAGGTATAGTATGTTATATTATATGTCGCTGGTCTGCTTGCACTCTTTGTAATAATAGTTATGTAGTTAACAAACATATAATGCGTCATATTTTTTCCGAGTTAATTCAGGTCGATGACGTTAACTGGTTCTGTTTTTAAAGAGTTAAAGCGATGTTAAGTTATAAAAAATAAGCAAACAAAACAGCATGCTTTTTGCATACATCAGACATGACAAAAGCGTCTTAATGAGAAAAGAACACGAATGACAATTAACACTTTATGAAAAAATATAATTTACCAATAAGAGCTTTCATAAATTTCATAATTCATAATTCATTTATTTTGCATAAAACATGGTACATAAAGATGGTCAATAGTATACAAGCAAATGAAACACACATTTCACCAGTATAATAATAATGTCAAGAAATTAATAATTTAGATAAAATGTCACTGCTTAAACTAAACTGTACATGTAAAAATAAAAATAAACATGTCAAGATTTATAATATTCAAAAGAATCACTGACGCTGTCAAAACATTCCTGTATCAGCCATTTTTTTTAGTCTACATTTAAATAAAGTAAGTGGTAATTCTGTAATGTCATCATGCAATCTATTACATATACTAATTGGCATACAATATGCATTACTGCCATACAATTTAGTTCTTTCAGTAGCAACAAAACATACCCAATGAAAATAACCGTCCTGACTGAACTATAAATAAAATCAGCGAAAATACCCTAAAAAGCATTGGAAGGTATTTTTAAATTAGGGGAAAAATTAAAAAAAAGTGCATTAGCAGTGTTACTGCTTAGTACAAAATTAATTTAGTATGGGGTGGCGCATCGTTACTGACGATGTCTCAACATAATTTGAAACGTTGGTGCCGTTAAGGAGCCTAAGTCTACTGGAAATGTCGTTACACTCCTCCCTAAGGCGTTGTAGGAAGGAACTGATTGAAAGATTTAGTGGCCGAGACAGATTGTTCCGATAGCTCAGTTGGTTTCCTAGTAGCGACGGGCCATGAACGACCGAAGGTTCGAATTTCGAATCCGGCTCGGAGCATTACATAAAAAAAAATTCCTTTAATTTAAAATTTATAATTTCGTTAGCAGCGTTACTTCTTAATACAAAATTAACATTGGAAGGTCAACAGTTTGATCCCAGATCTTGATCTATTTACCTGATTACCCACTAATCGAAGGGCGTGAAGGTAAAGGAAATGATACCAAGTCAAGACGCGCATTAAAAACTGTCCTTAGTTTTAAGAATGCAGTGCAAGTCCAAAATAAAATTCAAGGCTTTTGCGTAAACGGTCCGCCATAACAAACTGCCGCGTGCATTCGTTCAGCGGTCGCGTATCCGAACGCACTGGCGCGGGAAAACCATTTCTAAATTTGAATTTACAGTCGAGCAATATTAAAAAGTTTTGCCGTGTGTTGATTGGTTGGTGTTGTGATTTTTCAATTGTTTCCGATTACTTACTAAAATGACCATCTACAGCAAGATCGTCCAAATTATTTTGATCTGTGTGTGAACTGGATTCTGTGCAGGAGATAAAGACAGGTACCTAATAAAATTATCCAATTATTTTGAAATTAATACTGAATTAAACTATTGTTTTTTTAATCGGGGATTTAATACCAATGGAACACCTACTTAGGTACTAGAAACATTATGGTTTAGAATTAAGTTTTAGTATATGTTTTACCTACCTATAACGAATTATTTGATATCTAAACTAACCTAAACTAAACAAAAACATTTTGATCAATTCAACACGCAATGTTTGCAGTAAAGTAATAAAGCTATATCCGAATTAGGTATCTAAGTACTTGTGAAACATAGCCATTTAACAATGCGAAGTAAAATAAAATTCCTGTAACTGCAATTATGCAAAAACACAACAATCGTCTTTAAAAAAATGGGCAATAATCGTGAAACTAGTCAGTTCGTATGCCTGTTATAATATTGTATTCCTGCTTTTGTCATTAGCTCCCTTCGGGACGCGCCTGCGTTTTCATGCTTACATCAGAGTTGAGGAATCTCTAAAAGAGTATGAGACAAAAAAAAAACATTACAGCAGATCTATCCAGCACGCGGCTATCACTGGTTGGCCCGCGACGCGACGTCGTGTCGCGGCAGTGTTGGGCAAAACGTAATTGAATTACAAATTACTAATTGCAATTACAAAATGTAATTGCAATTACAAATTACAATTACATGGAAAAAGTAATTGAAGCCCCAATTACAAATTGCAATTACAAAATGTAATTTGTAATTTCAATTACCAATTACATTTTGTAATTAAAATTGGTAATTGATTACTTTTTCAATTACAAATTACTTTTTTCTAACACAATGTTCGAGTATATTTTGGACTTGGAGATTTTTCATAAAAATATTTCCTTACATTTTAGTGTTTTTTTAATTCGGTCGTACAAAATGCTTAAAAATAATCACAAAATGTCATATAAAGTTTTCCCCAAAATCACTTCTTTCAACGATATACTTCAACTCGATGTGTTAGACGGCGCGGTGCTATCTAGGACTTAGAGAAATTTCTAACAATAATTTTATTTTAACGTTTTGCTGTTTTTTTCAATTGCGTCGTAAAGTATGCCTAAAAAGAATCATATTTTTGTTGTCATATAAACTTTTTCCCAAAATAGCTCTTTTCAACGATGTACCTACTTAACTTCGATTGATCAAAGGACAGAGAAATTTCCATCAAAAATGTTTTTGTTAGTTTTCGGTTTTTATTTTTATTCCATTGATAGCAATGCTTAAAACAATCACAAAATATCATATAAAGTTTTCCCCAAAATCGCTCCTTTCAACGATATACTCGATGTGTTTTAGACGGCGGTGCAGGTGCTATCAAGGACTTAAGAGAAATTGCCATAAAAAATTTTTTCTTACTTTTTGGTTTTCGTTCTGTTGAAACAATACTTAAGGAGAAGCGCAAAACGTCAAATAAACTTTTTACCTAAATCGCTATTTTCAAAGATATACTCAGTCACAATGTTAGAAGGAATCGATTCCAGGACTTACGAAGAATTTACGAGCAAAAAAAATATTTTTAATTTTATTATTGGTTTCCAGTTCAATCGTAAAACACACACAAAAATAAAGACAAAACGTCAAATAAACTTCTTTCTACGATGTATACTTACAGAGATATCGAAGTTTTAGTGAAAAGTAATTGAGCAGAAAGTTGCAATTACAAATTATATAACTAAGCAATCGGCATACCTAGTCAATTACAAATTTCTTTATCTTAATTTTTATTTTAAGTGGGCAGCAAAAGAATCACAAAATTGTAAAATTATATTTTTAACAAATCTCCCTTTTCAGAAATATGCAATACCAACTCTTAAACTATCAACTGCCATCGGCAGTATCGGCACACGGTTTTTAGGACTTAAAAAATTTCTGTCAATAATTTTTTTTGACGTTTTGCTGTTTTTTTCAATTGCGTCTTAAAGTATGCCTAAAATAAAGTATATTACGTTTTATAAACTTTTTCCCAAAATGGCTCTTTTCGGTGATATACTTAACTTCGATGGATCAGAAGCGAAGTTCTCAAGGAAATTTCCATCAAAAATGTTTTTCATAGTTTATGGTTTTATTTTTATTCTATCGAAAGCAATGCTTAATAAGCATCACAAAATGTCATATAAAGTTTTCCCCAAAATCGCTTCTTTCAACGATATACTCGATGTGTTAGACGGCGGTGCTATCTAGGACTTAGTGAAATTACCATAAAAAAAAAATTTCTTAGTTTTTGGTTTTTGTTTTTTTCTATCGAAAACAATGCTTAAAAACAAGCACAAAACGTTACGTAATTTTTTTCCCAAAATCGCTCTTTTCATCGTTATGCTCAACCACAATGGTCGAACGAATCTATTTAAGGACTTAGATAATTTTGGACGAAACAATATTTTTTTTTTAGTTCACTATTAAAAACGCGCAAAAATAAGCACAAACTGTCAAGTAAACTTTTTTCTAACATGTGTCGTTAGAGAGATATCGAAGTTCCAGTTAAAAGTAATTGAGCAAAAAGTAATTGCAATTACAAATTACATGTAATTGCAATTACCAATTACAAGTAATTTCAATTACATGAAATTTTAATTACATTCAATTGAATTAACGTAATTGAATTAATAATTGTGTAATTTGTAATTAAATTACAAAAAGTAATTAATTAACGCCAACACTGTGTCGCGGCGAGATAGGTAGACTATCCGTATCTTTCTAATAGGGTATTTGACAACAGTAAAAATAATTAGTTATTTCACAGATAAACATAACGAAAGTACTCGGAATTTCATTTATTTCATTTATTTTAAATGCATAAGAACTTACAATAAGGACGTTATTTGATTGTGACGTCATAAGCAAGTAATCCCCACGAATCCCTTACTAACGGAGTGTTTTTGACGTTTGTTAAAAAGAAGCCGATTTGACTTTATTACTCAAATACCGGATCAGACCGCTTAGACGCCGCGACGTCGAGACTCGCGGGCGACGGCCCGCTGGACGCTGTGAACCCTATGAATCCTATGATAGCTAAGTCTTTTTCCACAAATAAACACTGATAAACACATAACACATACATAAACCACCTTTCACCTTCCAGGCTGTTCGGCTGTGGAATGCTTTGCCGTTGCATATAAGATGTGCAAAATCTCTTCAAATTTTCAAAAATCTGTTGAAACAATATTACTTGTTGTCCTGTAACATATTTATATAATTGTGTTATAGTTTGTATGTATGTATCTATGTATTTATACAATACTTATTTATGATTTTATGATTTCTGTAATTGTCATATAATGAGATGTATGCGATAGTAAGTTTTTTTGATTTATTCCTGCACTACCGGTTTACAACTCTTCTTGAAAATTTCCTGCTACCCAAAGGTTGTCTGGAAGAGATCGCTCTAAAGAGATAAGACCGCCTGTTGTTACCTCTATTTGACATTATGTACTCTTGTAACATGTTTTTCTTATGTTGTGGTGCAATAAAGAATATATTATTATTAATATTATAAACCATACTTACGTAATCAGTAGTATTAGGTACCGCCGAGCGCTGTTGAACTTTGACATAATATTTTTTTAATTGTCAAACCGTTTAGCTTGTACCTATTTACAATGGAAAATGTTTATAAGTATGTAAACTCATCAATATTCATAGTTTTGTCAAACCATCTCTTGTTTGCTTTGGAACATTTTTGATCAAGCACCTGTAGGTACAAGGTACAAGTACGTGGTCGGTAGGTACCTACCTATTTTTTATTTTATTATCTAGCATTATTATAGAAAGAAAGAAGAAAAAGAGAAAGAGACATTTATTCACAAACACACAGGACACACATATTAAACAATAGAATAAACAAAAAGCACATAAAACATGAAACAAGTGTGTCTCTGCGGCAGTGAACCGGACACTGGCTCAGCATTATGCTGAGGTGTCAGACACCTGCAGCGCTGATTTTCAGCCAGCACCGTCGGTGACTCACACTACTCACAGAAACTTCATATGTTATAACTACATGAAATGACATATATGGCGGCTGCTACCTCCGGCTGATATGATGATGATGATGATGATGACGATGATGATGATGATGATCGGTAGGTAAAGGATCTCAGACGCACGTAGAGCTCCCTTGGCACCTTTGTCTCTACATTTCTGCTCGAAGCTAGACCTCTACGGACGCTTAGTTTAAAACAAGTTAACAAGAAATCTAAAAAATATTAAATATTAGTTAAAATCATTGGTATTTAATTAATATTCATAGTTTCTATATGAGATACTTACATGGTAAAACTTAAAAAAGTACGTCTAAATGAAATTATTACTTCGAAGTAATGAGTATAATGACAAACGAAATATGTAATTAAAAAGAATTACAAACAAATACTCCATCTAACGTCACACAAACACCCCTCCGTTCCAGCTATATAAATAGCACGGTATGTTTTATGGTCAAGTTTTCAGCCCGAGTTTCAGCCTGACTAAATTGCCTAAAACGTCACATAAAACATTACCATCAGATCTATGATGCTTAGCTGCCCCGCGTATTAGGTACGCGGAAACCAACTTAATTCAATGGTGATATATTATTATAATTGATAACGCTTTTTAATCCTATTATCACTTTGGTTCTAATTACCTACTATACCTACCAACATTGGCTCCCTCACTATGAATTAACATAATGACAGTTAATGACTCAAAGATACCCAACATTAGTTCGCAAATATGCCCAGATAGAGACTACATTAATCATTGGCAAGCACCAATCTTAACTACGTAGGTATCTGTTTGGAATACTAACAATTTTGTTCTGTATTAGTGTGATGTTATGCTATCACTCATCTTAAATCTTAATCCTATATTTATAAGTTATTTTCAAGTCTTTGTAGTATTTTTTTTGTTTTCCTGTTTGGCCCGCAGCTGGGCTAAATATTTAGTTACCTACAGATCTGCTACGGGATAACCCAGGGGTATTTTTTTTGTAGTAATCATCTGTGACATCATCATCTATGGCGAAATGCGCCGCACTTACGCACCAAGCCTGGCTGTGGAGTCAGGGATGTTATTATTTACGCGCTCATGAAGCTGTTTTATGGCGGAGCCACGGGAACGCTCGCGCACACTTCCGCGACTCCGCCAACTCTATTCTAAACACGCAAAACACGCATAACATAACAAAGCAGCAATAAATCGTCCCTGCTTGCCTATAAACATCACACGTAACAATTAAAGAGTGCAATTGCGGGTCCAATTCCAATATTGCCCCTGCAGCAGGTGTGTAAGTAGCCAGCTTAATCTTAATACGTTACCCTTCACTAACTCTGTCAATTCGTCTGACTATACCTTGTCACTTAGGTAATTCGATTTATTGGAAAACGCACATTAGACACATCTTGGTTTTTAGATAAAACTACTTAATTATTACACTTCGTTTGCAATAGAAGTTCCACTCTGATTATAAAGTGCAATTGTTGCTTCTAATGCTTCTTAGCGTAGGTACCTACATAGTTAGATAGTAATCGTTGACAATCTAACAAACAATCTAGTTATATAACTTGCAAGAAGTCAAAACATTTCAGATTTTTTTTTAATGGAACTCTATGTAATTCTTGCATTGCCTGAACTTCAAACCCAATTTATTACCTTAAACTAGGTTGTCCACTGACTTTAGCCGCGTGGCGAATTCCTCTCATCCATGAGAGAAGCCTAAAGACGTATAGACAGATGATGATGATGATGACGATGATGATGATGATGATAATGACGATGATGATACAATAAAGTGATTACATACATACATGATGATGAACCAGCTGTACCCTCAATTGTACCGTGGTTTTTATTTCTTACCGCGCCCATGCACCTTTGAGACAATCTGGGTAAGGTACCTAACTACGCTAATGATTAATTACGCTCATCCTGGAACGCTAAAATAATACTTCCTATTTTATACATTAATATACGTTCGAGTCGTTATCTAAAATTCATTCAAAGAATAACCAATACCATAATGCCGATTACCTTACCTGAGACCTTCGTTCACAGTTACTTTCCAAGGTCCGTTTCATACATCGCCGTACAACACCAAAATATTGAACCTCCATACAATAATCATATGTTAACATGGGCCCTTTTGATTTTAAGAACCCCTTATGACCTCGGTAAACTAATTTCGACCCACTTAAGCGTGTGTATTCGCTGTCAGCGTATTTGGTTTGGTGTTTGTATAGACCTAAAGGGCAGTTGGAGGTATTTAGGTTTAAATACAGGTACTGAGTAGTTTAAGCTGTGCCCAAAAATGTTGAGTTGTTTGGAGGTAAGGTGTGGTTATCCTTAATTGGTAGACGTAGAAGGCTAAGAAGTGGAGAACCTAGCAATTTAGGTGGGTACATTTAATGAAGCATATTCGGTATTTATATATAGAACCCTCATACTCCGTAGATCTTCGTATCGAATCTCAAAGTATCGAATGAGGTTTAAATTGGTATAAGGTAAACGTCCGAGTGCTCGACGCTGTAGGTATTCTATGGTTTAAAAACACTGATATTGTTCCCTGATATCACGGCATGATGGGCACTCTATGGTTCACATTTCCAGTACCTGTTGGAAAGAGTGTTTCGTACAAAATTGTTTTATGCGCTCGTTGTTTAGTTTTATTTACTTATAAAATTATAATTAGGTAGTAAAGTTCTTTAGTCACAGTGCTAGTTACCGGTGAACTGTAAATAGATATAAAGAATTAGTATTTTATACAATCGTTACACAATGAAGGCTCTTAAAGTTGAGTACCGTGTTCAGGCCACGAGGCTTGCCGAGTGGCCCTTGGGCGTTAACGTACGACAATTTAAGAGCTAATTGTATAACTATTGTAGGCAATACTTTTTCTAGGACTCAACTGAAATAATTAAACAAACTTGGTAATATATATTGAAAAATAAAATCGTATTTTATGCAATCGTTATATAATAAATGCTTTTTCAGTCCAGTACCACTGGGTCAACGGTATAATTAAGGTACGAGACATAAAAAGCTAATTACTTATATTAACTATTGTATACAATACTTTTTCTACGAGTCAACTGAACTAATTAAACAAATTTAGTACTTATCAATTGAAAATCTAAGCCCTGCTGAAACGAAGTGCAGCCAGAGGCTTTTTCTTTTTTGATCGTTGATGTCTTTTACTTTTCTTCTGTACTCAAGACAGCGTCCTATTGGTCAAATCCATTATAGTTCAGTTGAATTTATTTTAGTTGTCTAAACAGTTGTAAAATGTTGAGTTGGGAGCTCCATAGTAAAAAGTATGTGATTTTAGTTTGGTGTAACGAAGTCTTAAGTCAAACATTAAAGTACGAGTACCTATAAAAAATATATTTTGTGATTAGGCTCCTCGGGCTCAATTCGACTTGAGAAAACGTCACCGCGTCAGATATGTGATATCCTGTCAATTAAGGCAAATGATATCGCTTTGTCACACGATACACGATAAACATCGGTCAGTGCTAGCCCTTTTGATGGCAACGTTAATTTGTTCGTGTATCCATCCGCGAAGGCCGCAAGATTGCACGCGTGACTCCGACCTTCATTGTTTCTTTAGTATACTCGGGCCCGATGTAAAACCTATGTTTTTTTATTAATTAAGGAAACTACATTATAGGTATACCTTATATAAAAACTCGACAAACTGTTACGTTTGATGGCGAGAAACGCTCATGTTTTATACTATAGGTAGTAACCTATATTTACTTAAATCTTAGAGACTTACATTTAAATTCTTATTTAGTAACATTTCCCCTGTAGTGATAAGTTTGCCTCTTATATGACATGTGTATGTATGGTTTTAACCTGTTTCTGTGTAGGGGAGATAGGGGAGCATTGGAGCATTTTCAATAATTCGTGCACCCAATTAGCGTAAGTTGTTAAACAAAAATTAACTCGGTGTCAGTTTTGTAACGAAAATTAAGCATACAAATCATGTGAAAATGAACTTTTCTCTCATGTAATTAACGTGTATAGGCATATCATTCATAAATTAAACAGAAAAAGTTAGTTTTATACAAAACGAATGCTTAATTGCCGTTACAAAACTGACTCTGAGTTAATTATTGGGTGCACGAATTATTGAAAATCCCCATTGGGCACTTTTTACTTAATTCGTAATGAAAATGTATTTTTTTAACCAAATCAACTTTTTATTTCTTAAATTAGTAGCACATATATTTGGCTTCAATTATTACGAAGAACACATATACAACTATAATCAGTCTCAAAATTGCAAGAGATTGTCTAAACACTGTCAAAAGTGCCCAAACCTCCCAATGGTCGGGTCGTTTGGGCACCTCACTGGGAGGTTTGGGCACTGTATCAAATATATGCCTCTTAATGGTAAATATAACTATGAAAACTTGCAATAAAATCGACAAATAATCAAAAGTTTTAAACTATTCATACTCAAATAAAAACAAATTACAAGAAATAGTAATCAATCCTCAGTATCCTTACTAATTATAAATTTATATAATAATAAACATCAAAGTAATATTCCGTATATAAGTTCCGAAGTCATTGGTACGAGCCGGGATTCGAACCCACGACCGCCGCTTGACAGCCGCATGCTTGAACCACGAGGCTACCGTAGCTTCCATAGGTACTAATATGCTTTTTTCCATACTAATGAAAATAAAATGCTTGGGCTATATATTGTAATTTGTAGTTAGCTATATACAAATTTTTACACCCCATGTGAACCCCTTTAGATTTCCGGAATGCAAAATATCCTATTTCCTTCCCAGGGACCGGGACTCAAACCTATTCCATCTAAATCAGTTCAGTGGTTTAAGCGTGAAGATGTAACTGATAGACAAACAGACAGATAGACATAAAAAGTTTTAGACATACCTTAGGTACTTTACTGCTACTCTCCTGCCATTAATTACGAGAAATGTAGTGTGTCATCCATACGAAACCTTGGTTCTCAGGCTCCTGCTTGACTTTTCCTCCACAATTTTGATCTATGTAAAATATTCACAATAGCAGTACGGCCGGTCTGCAGCCTTCGCCGCGGCTTTTACCTTACCGGAGCACCTTGAAACGGCCCTGCCCAAAGTTGCCCCACGTTTGGTTACATCAATACAAAGGAAAAGGTGCAAATGGGTGATTGCTATTATTTACTATTTTGTAAGGACTTTGAAGTATGGCATACCATAATTTTGTGTGCCAAGAAGAGATTTTTGTAAAGATCATTATCATCTCAAAGCACCTGAATAAGTACCTACAGACACCTGCAATATCAAAAGTAACAAGCTGACCACTTATGATTTAGACACTTAGTCATATCAGATATTTTATTACATAATTACAAGGGACTCTACGCAGTTTAATTAGGTACTTCAAAGTCCACTAAACCTTTACAGCAGGCGTTTGATTAATACACGATAAGTACTTTTACTTTTGTTGAATAAAGCAGTGTAAAAAAACGCCACAGACAGTCAGATATAATCAGCGCAGCGGAATGAATAGATTCCGCCTCGGAATTCATCCGCCAGTCTGTTAGTGTCATATAATATTATTGTGTATGAAGAAACTGCAGAGAGGTTGGTTCGTATATCTCTATCTCGGTGGCATTTGCATATTCAAGCGACAGAGACAGAGGCACACAGAGGTAAGTTTTGCTTGTTTAGACTTCCGAATTTTCGTGGCAGTGCCAATGCGCAAGTGTTGCACGGCTATTCACGCGACTGCGCGCGAGCTCTCTCTATGTTTCTCGCACTATTCGGCTCTCTATCATTAGAACAAGACGTAAAGTGCGAGAAAAATCGAGAGTGTGTCGTGGACGTCCCATGATAGACGTGCTGGAGTCGAAATCAGCCCAGCGGAATTTGGCGGCGGAATTCGATTGCGGAATTCAGCATATACCTACTTATGTTAAATACCGCAGAAGTGCTTCATTGAGGTCAACCGACTCGAATCTGACCCAGCGCGAGCACATGGCCGCCGACCACAAACGTACAATTGCGTCAGTGACCTTACGTGTTCGGATCTCGCTAAAATTGACGAGCTATCAATATTGCAACATTAGCTTATTTCATATTTGCAGATGAAATAAGTGACCTTCAACTGAGTCTAGGTACTAATTAAGTATCAAACTATTGTCTACTAAATTGAAAATTTGATTGTACATAGACAAGATGGGTCCTAGTTTTTTGAATGGTAGGAAAATCCGTTATGGATACCTCTGCGCCACAGGGATAGCGTGGAGGTTATGTTAGACTCCACAAATATAGATGACATCTATCAAACAGATGTATATCTATTTCTATATCTGTGCTGGACTCGCACCGACTAAAAACCCCCGATGGTCCTCCTTTGGTCCTCCTCGAGTCCTCGACGCATTTCGGACGGCTCTGGGACCTCTTACGGAACGGACCGTGCCGCCCTAGCGCCATCCCTCTGTGTGTGTGGTGTAAAGTACCTTTTTTAATCAAAGTTAAATCGTTGAAAGGGTTGCAATTCCCAAACACGGGTTTATCTTCTCTTGCTTAGGGGTTGCTATTGCTACAGGTAGTCACTTCACTCACTTAATTTAGTCTCCATCATCGGAGCAGCTCATCAGTTGTGCATATTGAATTGAAATTCAGGGAGAAAATGCCATCAGTATGTTCGGTACAGTGCCTTGAGGGTCTCTTTTAAGATATAACTTAGTTTTAATTTAATTTAGTTAATGTTAGTTATCATCTTGTATATACTTTAGAAAATAAATACATATTAAGTAGGTACTCCATATTATGTACAGGTACATAACCTATTACGGAAAAAACCCCTCATTATTTTCCTAGAGAATAACAAAACTATGACGCACGCAGGTTCACGGTGTTTACTTCAATAAGTGGAAACTGTAAAAAACACAGGCACTTAAACATATTCTTACTAGCTTCTATGCAACGATTCCTACGTACCTATGCATTTAAATTATAGCTTGCAAGTGAGCTATACCTGGGCTGTTATTCGCTTCACCCCGCCGGTCACCCGTTACGAAACTAGACCTCTACCTACGCTTAGTTACTAGCCATCGCGGTGTCAAGATATATTTGCTGGTGAGCGTTGAGGTAAGCTTGAAACAAGTTACAGAATAGGGGGGCTGGTGCAGCGGTAAAGGGTTGCGTGGTTATGGTCATTATTCGGAAGACTAAGTTCCACTGAACGTAGGTACAAAATAGAAACATCCTCGCAAACATTTGCGTTAGATACATGCACAAGATAAAGGGGGGGGGATAGGGGTTTCCCTCTTATTCATAAAACTTGAACCGTCTCTGCTAAATAAAATGTGCTTTGTCCCTTTCTGACGAACACAAATGTCAAAGTGACAGATAAAAACAAACGAAGTTTAACGGCATTTTCGTTAAAATAGGCTTTAGAACGTTTATGAATACGGCCGATACACAGTTTGAAATCTCTAGCAAAGGCTTAATATATACAGCGTGTAAGTCTAATACAGGCGATAAATTAAATCGGACATAGTATTCATTAGTGTAATCATGAAGTAAAAGGTTTTTTTAAGTTGCAGGTCATTACGACCCCATAATTATTATTTTTTAAATTTCTCAACAGCAATGTACTGTAAACATGGTTGCGGTACCGAAATGTCAAATGTTCATTAGCAACTGTCAACGAGCGTTTAACGTGAGTGTGTTTGCATTACATTGCGGGCTGAATTATTTTGTATGGACAAAATTATTGTTGCAACTTTAAGTAAATGTTATCTAATTACCTACTTTGTCCTATACTAACCACCGTTAAGAGATTCGCCCGTATTAGACTTACACACTGTATATGTCAAAGAAAAACTCGAAAAGTACCCAAAAAGGAATTTACCCGAGTTGACGTTACTTACCATTGTCTACCAAGTTACAACGTGCGTCGCATAATGATATGGGGAAACATAAGACGACTTTTTTACTGCCTTTGACATTGGTGGGTGACACGTGGGGTCACGTCGCGTGTCAAGAAGTAAATTGTTTAGACGGTCTGAAGGCAATGTGGTAGGTAAAAATAACATTACCAAGAAACAAAACTTACGAAAATACTCGGAGTCGGAAAACATAACAATTCAAACAATTTTTGCTATTTTAAAATAATAGGGGTCGTAATCAAAATACAATTTATGTAAATGGCTCACCTGGCTGATTGTTTTGGGGGTGATCCTAATAGACAACATAACCCAAAATAGTCACCTAGGTGATTTGGCTGGATAAGTTCTTCCACTACAATCACTTGCAGAGTAGTCTTACTTTCTGGGGTGTCCTACTGGATATAATTCTATCCACTATAATCACACGGGGTATCGCGATAGACATATGCTCCAGCAAGATTTCTTGGGTGATCTTACTGTATAAGTTCGTCCACTATAATCACTTGGAAAGTAATAATACTTTCAGGGGTATCCTACGGGATATAATTCTTTCCACTAAAATCACCCACGGGATCGTGCTGAATATGGCATACAATAGGATCACCTGGGTGTGGTCTTAGTGGATGCCGCGGAAATTAACGAATCGTGGTCAAAGGTATTCAAGAGGCGAATAAGTTTATGAGATGTCCCAAACAAAATGATAAAATTTTCAAAGAAAAGCAAGTATTTCCGTCTCCGTAGTATTGCACATGATTCCTTCCGCGTTATATTTCATATCTACACCGTCCATTGCACTAATTATGTAAATGTCCATGGGAAACAGTACAAGGGCTTGTCTGACAATAAATGGGAAATCGCCGTCAATCATTCGAAACAATGTCTCTGCTTTTTGTCTGTGGCCAATGGGTGATTAAATGGGAATGCATAACATAGTAAAGAAATGCATACGCTACGCTGGTCTAAATGTACGTAAGTACAGAGGCCGGGATAATGAGAATTGCCGGCCAAGTACACAAAGACAAACACTCCATTTTTTTATGGCTTTTCGCCTTGATGTCTCGTACAATTCTACCTTCATTTTCATGAAATCCCATTAGGGCTCCTATACCTAAACAATAGGCCATCGTGGCGCGATACAGGGACGCAGTTATGCGTTGGAATGCGATGGAAGTATGTCTTTCTCCCCCTAACGCATAGTTGCGTCCTATATGATGGGCCATGATGCCCCATTGTGGATAGGAGCCTTTAGAGGATAAAGGTATAGAGAGATTAGAGAGACGGTATATAGGCCCTGTCGTCTCGCCCGCACGCGAAACGTGATACTTCGCTTCAAAATATTACTTACTTACCTACTCTGTCTAAATGCTTAGATTCGCAACTCAAAATTGTATATCTCTCACTTTGATACAATCGCATCAGATTGTAAGTGGATTACAAGTACGGCAAGCTTACACACACTTGAGTATGCGCTTGCGCAAGAGGGGCACCTAAACCGAGACTTTTACATATGATTTTGATATTATTTATATAAACGCTTTCAGAAATATTAGCTCTTGATGTCTTGTCTAGTATAATTCTACCATGAACAATATACCTATTATTATTGTAGTTATTACAATTAAGAATGACAGGTGTTAGGCATTGAGACGTTCACTTTACATCAAAAAGATCATGCAATCCAAGGAATAATTATGCAGCATCTAGATGCTAGCATCACTTATTTAAAATTAAATAAAGGGGTCGATTTGTGACATACAGTTGGAATTCCAATTTAATTTCAATCATAAACGTATTTCGTATGACTACGCGCGCCGTGAACACATAAGAGTATTATGCTGGCCATACACGATGCTTCCTATCGTCCAATCCGCATGTCGCTACCGATTGGATCAGTCAGAACTGCCCGTGTGTAGGAGTGGATTGGCATGACTCATGCCGATTGGACGATAGGAAGCATCGTGTATGGCCAGCATTACATATCGTGAGTTAATGTGTAAGGCCGCGGTTTAGTCGTCAGCAGGAAGCGCAGTGGGGAGGCGAGCGGGCGTTCTTAATTGAACTCGGTCGAATATATGAACCCTGCCCGCATCCGCTGGTGTCCAGGACGCGGCCCGAAATAAGCGCGAAAGAAGAAAGAAAAACCGGCCAAGTGCGTGGCGGGCCACGCGCAGTGTAGGGTTCCGTAGTTGCCTGTCTGCCTTAGTTACATCGACGTGCGGTGGGTTGTGTCGGCCGAATTTGTACGCTAATTGGCCTTTCCAAGTACACATTAAGTCGGTCGACTATTACTCGGTAACTACTTATGCCTAGTATAATATAAATGAAAATATATTATATATAAATGAAATGAAAAATGAAAAATATTTATTTGCATAGACACAGTGCACATATATACAACAAAACTGCCCTAAAATGCTCCCGACCGCCGAGTTAGATAACCCTCATCATCCTCCAAGCGTTTTTCGCGGGTGTGCCCTAAAGGAGACACCTAATCCCAAGATTGGGCATAGGCACTTATTTTACGAAAGCGACTGCCATCCAACCCAGAGGGAACACTAGGCCTTATTGGGAACAGACCGGTTTCCTTACGATGTTTTCCTTCACCGAAAAGCTAACGGTAGATACTCCGTAGTGACATAAGTTCCGAAAAACTCTTTGGTACGAGGCGCTGGGATTCGAAACCACGACCGCCGCTTGACACCACGTGCCTTTCTGAGGGCAAATGCACAAAAGATCCCACTGAGTCGAAGTGCATCCGAAAGGGCCCTCATCTAGATAAGATAAGATAAGACACCACGTGCCTGAACCACTAAGCTACCGTAGCTGATATAGATAACCATTCCAGGCAAAAATTACAATCGAATATCATTCTTATGAAGATAAATGTCTGAAAGGACTACCAAACTATTCCCATACAACACATGGAAACCAAATTGGATTGCGAAGTGTTGGTCTCAGAATGAACCCCTAGGGCCTAGTTATGTAACAACTACTTGCTATGATAATTGCAGGATGGCATAGCGTTTGCTGCATTATCATATTTATCATCGTAATGAAATCGTTTTATCATAAAATATTAGCAAGGTGTACTTAATTAGAAATTGGTTGCCTTGCCTGGGAAATATTTCACTAGTTTAAATTGGTATTTTTATACTCGTCGACTTTAATGTTTGAGTTAATAAAGCTTCGTACACCAAACTAAAATCACATACTTTTTACTATGGAGCTCCCAACTCAACTTTTTACAACTGTTTAGACAACTTAAATAAATTCAACCAATCACGTGGCGCCTTTACTGAACTATAGTGTATTTAAAGTCAAAAGTTAAATAGACATCAACGCATAAAAAAGAAAAAGCCGTTGATTGCACTTCGTTTTCAATAGATACCAAGTTTGTTTAATTAGTTCAGTTGACTCGTAGAAAAAGTAATGTATACAATAGTTACATAATTAGCTTTTTAAGTCTCGTACCTTAATTAGGCCACTCAGCAAGCTTCGTGGCCTAAACGTGGTACTCGACTGAAAAAGCATACATTATATAACGATTGCATAAAATACTATTATAAGTCTCGTACCTTAATTAGGCCACTCACTCAGCATCTGCAAGCTTCGTGGCCTAAACGTGGTGCTCGACTGAATTAGCATTACATTATATTATAACTATTCCATAAAATATTATAAATATTACTAGCTGCTGGAACTCGTTTATATCGTAGCTCCATACAAACTTTCACCCTTAGGGGAAGATTTTCGGGGTAAAACTATTATCTCCTTCCTCGGTATTCAACCTATCTCGATACCAAATGTCACCTCAATCGGTGCAGCGGATTAAGCGTGAACCTCTTCACTATACAGACAGACGGACAGACTTTCGCATTTATAATGTTAGTATGGATATAAGAAGTTAAAGGCTAAAGTAACGCTACGTGTGCTACGTCGTAGCACGTAGAAGCTTTTTTCCGCTTTGTAGCGCACATCACTCATAGACGCGTGGCTCATTAATCTCATTATGTATGTAGTCATTGACCCTGAATTCGCCCATACAAGGTCAATGACTCACATTATATGAGCCATGCCTCTACGGCCCCTTTACCGCCACAGAGCGGAAAAACGCTGCTACGCCCTACGGCGTAGCACACGTAGCGATGCGTGACCTCGAATGGGTTAAATGTGTCACGCTCATGCCATAAATAAGTGGTAGTTGAACATCTCTCGTAGCTATTAATTCGAACGTGGGACACATGATGGAACGGCCTTCCTTTTAAGATATATTGTAATTTTGAAGGCTCTGAAACTATGCAACCAAAAATTGTGAAAAACATATATCATAAACTTAAACCTTGGTATGCCACTGACACTTCTAAGGGCCGATTTTTCAATCTCTAGATAAAGTTATCCGTCAGTTAAAGTTATCACCATCTTTTTCTTAAGTCACATGAAAGAAAAGGACAGAGCTAACATTTATCTGACAGATAGTTTTATCTGGGAATTGAACATCGGCCCTAAAAACAATAATTACTTAACAAACTTTATCCAAAATAATATTCAAATGAGGTTGTTTTAAATTTTATGCTTCTGCTTCTAAAATTTTAATTTGTGCACTTTGATTAACATAATTATCGAAACATTACGATGTCACGAATATACGTAAATAGTAAATACTACATAGGTACATTAGGGGTAGGTACTAATGTGCGTAAATAAGGACATAAACATCTGTTCACGCCTTTATGACTTTGAATAGAGTCTGGTGTTGTGTTATAACTTCTGTTTATTAAATAAATTGTATCATACATATACAGGGCGACTCCTAAGTGGTAAACAGAAATCATCATTTCTAACGCAGAATTTGAAGGCAAATTCAGTGCATTAGCTCTAAAAGCAAACAATTGAACTTAATTTATTAACGTTAACTAATTTTAATCAGTGAAAATGACCAACCGTGTGGTCACCCTATGTTTCCAGCCAGTAAATACAAAAAGGTTGATTAAAAACATGCTATGCGTCTGTGACAGTTCAATGTAAGAAGTAGGGTAACCACGAGATCAGGTAAATTTAAACTTAATTATTAATTAAATAATAAAAAAAGGTTACAGTTTTTGCATATTGTTGCGTTAGTGTTCAAACTAAAGGTACAGAGTAAGAAAAAAATGTTTCTGTTCACCACTTAGGAGTCACCCTGTAGAGTCCTGTGCAGATATTTATGTCCTTATTTATGGTACGTATATTAATATCTCTGTCTGTACTCAAACCTGCTACAGGTACCTATAAATACTTAATAACTTAGTAATAAAACTTGACCTTACACTATCTAGGTGTATAATAAAACACAAATTTACTGCGTCCGTGCACAACTTTACGACAGCGCGAAGGAAAACTGTTAACTTACCTAACTTTGAATCTATACCTACAGAATTACCTTTACGTATATTTGAGACATACTGCCCACGCGGCTCCGCTCGCGTGTTTAACGGAACGCAAGCGAAACGGCGCGATAAATTACAACACAAACGGCGCAAATATGCTGTCCTCGGTGAGGGTTACATGTTTGCGCCGTTTGGAGTGGAAACTCTGGGGCCGTGGGGACCGGGCGCGAAAGCCCTATATAAGGAAGTTTCGGAGCGGCTCGTCCAAACATCCGGCGACCAGAGGGCTGGCTGCTATTTTGGCCAAAGGATTAGCCTAGCAATCCAAAGAGGCAACGCTGCCAGCCTTCTGGGCACCATAACCAATGACGGGGACCTGGGGGCATTTACTTTTTATAGGTTTAGTTTATAATATAGGCTTAGTTTAGTTCAGTAAATAAAATTACATTGTATTTATATATACCATTATGTACGTAACGAATAAATAAACTATGTTTTTACCTATAGGGTTCAATTTTCAGTATACGTGTAAACCAAGAAAACACATCAAAAACTCATTAAGAAAATACATCGTAAAAGTATTACCACACTTCAATTACCAGATTATTAACATCAAAAACGCAACTGAAATCCTCAATCATATTTAATGAGCTTTTTGCAAAGACTGATGCTGTTGAATCATAAAATGTATAATATTATTATTACATTTGACTCACAGACCTCTATTAATTTTATAATTATACTTTTACTATCATATAAAAAAGGCTGTGAACCTTTCAAGAGAATACATAGAGGTCGCTATTCGTAGCAGTACGCTTACCATGAGTTTGACAATGACGGCTTACGCTAACGAGTATCGAGTTTTCTATCTGTGCATCCCGCTCGTACTGTCAAAGTGCAATAGAGATGCACAGATAGAAAACTCGATACTCGTTAGCGTAAGCCGTCATTGTCAAACTCATGGTAAGCGTACTGGAATATATTTGAAAGATACGCGACTTCAGTCACTGTCCTTGTAGCTTAGTGGTTAAAGCACTCTATCGGCAAAAGAGCGACCGCAGGTTCGAGTCCTGTCGGGGGCTACAGACGAAGATGGTTTAGTTTTACATTATATTCTTTCTCTTTGTATCAAATCGTTTAATTTTATAATTATTCGTATGTCTCTCACGCTGCGATCGTTCTGATGGCACGTGTATAAGTGGGTCAAGCTGCCTCGTGCTAACCCATTACTGTCTAGCTGGTTTAACTAGGATATACTTAAATAAATAAATAAAATAATAATAAAAATAGATTTATCAGACATTCATTACATATGTGCTGGGTGATTCGGAAGATAATCGGAACCAACCCTATTCGACTGGGTAAGTTATTAGCTAATGTTTCAAATCAATATATTAGTCAAACTGACGTGGTCAAATTTTTTATGATCAAACAAAGAAAAGACTATTCCAAATGCATGGTGACCCTACATGAAACACGTCAAGTATCGATACTCTCAGGGGCGGCCTATAGTGAAGGGGGGTGCGTTGCACCCGGGCGCACGGTCCCAGGGGGCGCCGAGCGTCACTCACAGAGTGCCACTCGTCTCGACTCGGGCGCTAGCGCGCGCGAGGGGGGGTGCTAGAGGGCGCTACGGTCATGATTGCACCCGGGCGCGACATAGCCTAGAGACGCATCTGGATACTCTTAATTTTATCTGTTTGATTCATGTCAAATGATTCATTTCATCGTACTGTTTCATGTTTAATTGCCGTACGATGAAAAAAAATCGTATAAAGTTTCAGAACCTTAATGATGAGTACTGCTGAATGTTCAATATTGATTTATTTGTTAGGGTGACCATAATTTTAGCTTAAAATTCTATATCGCAAAAAAAATGTACAACAATTTTTTTAACCTTTCATAATTTTACACTACTACAGGGTCGATTATAATTGACTGAATTACGATGTGTTGGTTCCGAACACGTCTCCTGACTCATGTTATGTTACCTGTCGTTGCCGCGGTTCCTGTTCCTATACCGATATTGTACCTACAGGATGATGTGAAGACGATCTTAGACTGGGCTGTTATTCTGTACGCATTCATGCCCCTCACCCCGTCCATCACGCCTTACTAAACAGGACCTCTGCCTACGCTAAGTTACTACAAATAACGGCGTCAATATATTTGTGGGTGAACGGCGAGCTTAGGCTAAAACAACTGAATAGCGGGGCTGGTCAGTTTGCCGGTCATACAGATGTGATGGATGTGATGCACATTGCCCCACTTACTATCATTAATCATGCCAATCTGGGTAAACTCGACGACTGGCTCAGCAATAGTGACACTTGCGACACGTTTTTTTATGCCGCAATGTTGTCCCAAGGTCCGCTTGTCATTGCGACAACGCGACTGACAGCTTTCGTGTCTAATAAGAGGCTTTGTAATCAATTATATTCTACGAATGGTTGCTTCAAACGTCTTCAAACCTTTTCAGCCTTTTCACCGATGGTCTGTGGGATAAAGTAAACTTAAGGCAAATTGACTATACTCGTAAGTACCTACTCTATACACATTTTTTTTTTGAACCTGGTTCTTGTCGAAGCCCGAAGGCTGCGTCGTCTAGTCCTATCTGGCTTGTGGATAGGCGCCTCTCGCCTCGCCTCTCGCCGAACTCTGAGCAAGTTTTAAATATGAATGAAGCTGATTATTACGGCATTTACAGCACAGAACTCTTTATACTCAATCGTAGCTTATTTTTACCATAAATAATCCTCAAATAACTTATTAACCAAATTCAATTTACCGGTAATTTACCGGTTAACCGGTTTTGCCTCACTCAAATCGGTAATTTACCGGTAATGAAATTTGCCCGGTAATTGCATTCCCTATGTGTATTATCATCATGCAATAAGTTTCATATTTTCATACTTGTAATTCAATACCTAATATTGAGAATTTAGTCCGATTGCATATGTTAATTACGCGGTTATTACGAATACGCAACATAGAAGTTATCTATTTTATGGCGTGCAATACTGGCAACAATGGGATATAAAACTTGCATGCACTCAATCATTTTATTCTAACAACTACTTAATAAAACCTCAACACAACTACACGCACAAGCGGCTCAAGCAATTTGTTAAGCCTCTCACAGATTGACGCGGCCTGCGGTGGCGGTCAATACTAAATTTGTTAGTTAAATGTCAAGTTTAGTATTGACTGCCTCCGCACTCCGCAGACGGCGGCACGGTTAGGGTATCGGATGTCGGCTTCTATGGTAATAGTACATTACGTAACTAGGGCGGTGAATTCGTGAATGCCCCAGATCGCAGGTGTTTGTGGCCCGAACCGAAGGTGAGGGCCATAAATATGCGCTCTGGGGCTTTACGAATTACCGCCCGTGTTAAGTACAAAATTTTACGTCTTTACCTGGCCACAATGCAAGTTTTCCCGTACGCGCAGCGTGCAGTAAAACTCGCATTATGGCCAGGTGTGACGTAAAATATTTTTCAAATCGGTCCAGTAGTTTCGGAGCCTATTCAATACAAACAAACAATCAAATCTTTCCTCTTTATAATATTAGTGTAGAAAACCTATACCTGTATACACGTACAGTCGCCATCATATATATCGGAGCGGCCAAAGTGCTCACAAATATCTGAACTCGTGTCTAATACCTCGACAATAGAGCCGTGTTCAGAATAGTGTAATAATTAATTCGTCTTTGTAATAAATAAGGATGTTTCCTTATTTATTATTCCTACTATAAACTATAAACTATATACTCTCTAACTAACAAGAAAACACAGTGCACGACCGTTTGTGATACTGATAGGTAGCTATTATAAATGCAATAGTAATTAGCAATTTACCTAATTGCAAATATGATTAGCAGACACTAGGAGTAGGTACCTATAACTTAAATCAAAGTCTATTATGAGCATTTGCTTGAATGCCAGCTGAGTCAAATGTCATTTCCATTAGTACCTTCGATCTGACACCTGGCTCGTATTCACAACGGTAATCTAAATACAACTCGCTGGTGAACCCGTCTAATTCTGACCTCTGTTTACTTATGGATAGGGGACTATCGACCTCTTTAACATATTGTAAATGTAATGTTAGAGAGATAGGGGGGGCAGCGATTGTCATCTCGCTCATATTTGGAGCACTTCGTCTACAGAAGCACATACCTCCAGCTTAGGGTGGTATTCAACTTGTTCAAGATCTCTGTCCAATTTGTATCAATTTGTATTTGCGTCTCACATTTGGCTTAAAGAGTGAGTGAGACGCAATGCACAATGGACCATGATCTTAGACAAGTGGAACACTAGCCTTAGGCACCTTACAGAAGACCACAGCCATTAATTGAGTACTTGCTCTGTAGGCGTCTAGTGTTGTGTTCCCAGCAATACCAAAATACTAGAGTTGAGGTGAGGAATCACTTAGCTTAATAGTGTTACCAGCGAAGAGGTGATATTTTGTATCAAACTATTTCGCAAGGCTTATTATTATCTAGATAAGTTTTTAGCTGCCTGGGTTGGGTGCACGTTTACGGTGAAGCAATAGATTGTCCTGATAAAATAAATTGTTCTATCGGTTGTGCTCAGCTCACCTACTTAAGTCTTAGAGCATTAAACCAACCGGAGTGGCCATTGACAGGCGTTCCCCTCTGCCAAAAGTATATGACCTGTGGTCATACACATTGTATGGACTGACGTTTATCTGACGTAGCAATTTTCACATTACGCATACATTTGACGTTCCCCTCCCCCGCAAAAATCGGCAGACTTTTTATGTATAGAAAATGACTCATGGCCACTCCGGTTGGTTTAATGCTCTAAGACTTAAGTACCTACCCACAGGTATGCCTTTACGCTTTTTGGGCTTGAGCTACAGTTGCCTAAACGATTACAGCGACGGTAGCCTCCAAAATTTTGTCTTGCTCGCTCACTAATGCTACTTCGATTATGCTAAGCTCCTCGTCCGCGGGCTATGTCAAAGCAATTTGGGTTAAATTCGAACTTAGAGCATTTTTCTCAATTTGAATTGATGCCATGTCACTTTGACATAAGAACCCCTGTCGTACACTGGTGCAACGTCGACGAATTGGACGTTTACTTTACCAATCTGTTTTCGAAAGCATGAAAATACCACTTGGTTTTCAGAAGCACTAGCAAACTTTAAGTTGAAAACAGCTTAGTATTCCTTTCAAATATTTTTGAACATAGTACAACCTACTTAACGTTCTGCAACAAATTCAAACGCTCAAAAAGAAAACTTTTTAATTATTTATTGACCCGTTTATTTAAGGACCTAGCGCAAAAACTATTATCAGCGTAGCTGCTCCCCTTAACAGCTGTTGGCATTTTGTTATAAATCCTTGGCGGTTTTTACAAATATAAATATCTTGAGAATCATCAACAGACGTTTTGTCTTAAATCGTATTTTCATAATGTATTAAAGAAAGGATATTTTTGTCTAAACCCCTTCTTACGTTAGTCCGGCCGGGCTACCTGTTCTATAGTTTTGAAAGCAAACTTATGTAATGCTAAAAGACGTAGAACTTTCCATCGCAATTAACTGTCCCCATTTAACGCGGGTTAGAGAATAAATTATTCTGATTATCCAAAATATACTTTTTAAATTAATAAAATAATGATAACCGAATTAAATTTAATACTACCTTTATTTCGGTTCTTGTTCTAGTTCGGTTCTGAAAGGGTCGTGGCTCTAACTGAACCTAACCTACTTTTCTGCTAGCAGTCGGAGTATGCATATTAACTAATAAATGGCTTACCATATATTTAGTATAAAGTATGACCTAAGAATTCCCTTACTTCACCCCGCCCCGCGACGATAATTAATGAACAAATACTGTGCAGTTTATTTTGAGATTCTGTCCATCGGGTTATTCGCCCTATTTCTCAATTGGCATTTGGCTGATAACAGTAGGTATGCTTCTTTTTAAGGTCAATATTTTCGATAGGTAAAATCAGCTGCAGAGAAAAGTGTCCCCTTTATACAAACTTCTATCCAAGGGGGTCACGTATCTCTGCCGCTAACTTTACACATTACCTATCTAATATGAAACTTATAAATCTACTTTTTTTCAGGATTATGACAGAGTCAATAGAAGGCGGCACATCGCTCGCATGGCGGCTGCTCGCTACACTAGAAGGCGGTTCGCTAGTGCTAGTCGCTTCAGCGCTGCTAGCCTATAGCGCGAGACAGAGAGCGCGCGAGCGACGTCCTGTGCACACGGTCCTAGTGAGTATACTGTTACTGTACTACCCGCTACACTAGCAGGCGGCTTGCTAGTGCTAGTCGCTTCAGCGCTGCTAGCCTATAGCGCGAGACAGAGAGCGCGCGAGCGACGTCCTCTGCACACGGTCCTAGTGAGTATACTGTTACTGTACTGCCCGCTACACTAGCAGGCGGTTTGCTAGTGCTTGTCGCTTCAGCGCTGCTAGCCTACAGTGCGAGACAGAGGGCGCGCGAGCGTTGTCCCGTACACACAGTCCAAGTGAGTATACTGTTACTGTACTCCGCGCTACACTGGCAGGCGGCTTGCTAGTGCTAGTCGCTTCAGCGCTGCTAGCCTGCAGCGCGAGGCAGGGCGCGCGAGCGACGTGCTGTGTACTATGCGCTACACGAGCATGCAGCCCGCTATCGCTAGTGCTAGTCGTTTCCGCGCTGCTAGCCTACAGCGCGAGACAGAGGGTGCCCGAGCAACGGCCGGTCCATGTCCATGCAGTCCTAATAGTAAGCGGACTCCTACAAATCTCTAGGAGTCACACACCCTTTGTTAATTTCACAGTGTAACGACGTACCATGCATACAATTCTCTGATATAACACAGTGCTCCTTTAGAAGCTTGGCCGACTCAAGTACTTACTTTACTACCTGGAACATAACATTATACAGAGCAAATGGTAAGTAGTGTTCTTCATGGATGCGGTCTTCAGTAGGTGGAGTACTTTCCCAATTAGGCTGCTTCAAATATTATGAGTTGATGACTTTTATTTGTCTAACAATATCGCATTTAATTTCAGGTATCAAAAACAACAAGCGCTCTAGGAAAAGAAATAAAAACGCGGTTAGAATCGCGTGGCTGCGTTGTGAGCGAGCCAAGTGATACGAACGAAGCGGGAGCAGAGGCGGAAGCGGGCAAGGTGGATGCGCTAGTGGTGATCGGGCAGGACGCCAATGTTAATAGCTTGGATGGCTTGGCGGAGCTAGTGACGAAAGATGTTTATAGTAATTTAAAGGTAAGAGGAAGGTTATGATTAGATACTTTTTTCCTTTAAGCTTTTATCTAGAAAAGGACCTTCTGAATTGGACTGTATTTTGGTTGTTAATTAGCTGAACTTGGTCATTTACGGAACAATTTATTTCAATGCAGTAAGTACCATCTATATATTTGTTTATTTCTTCCAAGCAAGAAATATTTCTAAGGAAGAGGCGTTGTTTTCCTCAACCTATCTTATTACATGCAATTATCTTGCCCATCTGTAAGTAGTTATACCTACTGTACGTCTTCTAGTGCAGACGCATATAGTGCATAATTACACATTTTCTATAGACTCATCGTCCCACATAACTAACGGTTCTACGATTACATTTACCACTAATGATACGAGTAGTAGGTAGGTATGTCTCAGAGGTAATGGCGCATTATCCTCGATTATAATAATAATAATAAATACTCTTTATTGCACCACGACAAGAGAGAAACATGTTACAAAAAATTTGCTTAATAAATAATGGTAACAACAGGCGGTCTTATCGCTTTAAAGCGATCTCTTCCAGACAACCTTTGTACAGCAGGAAACATTTAAACTAGAATTTTATTTTTTATACACAGTCATCAAGTGTTTTTTTTTTAGTTTCTAGAGCTAGATTTCAGACATAAGCAAACTTACCAATCCTAAAAACAATGGTACAATAGAAATCCTCTTGGCATAGTCCCTAAGATGCAGGCAGAGTGGCAGTGTTTCTTCGCTTAATGATATTCCTTCTGTATATTTATTGCAGGTGTTAGAATCCCTATCACAACGCGTGCACCGCGGCGGCAGCGTGGCGTGGGCGTGCGCGGGCGCGGCGGGCGCCGGCGCGGGCGCACACCGCGGCGCCGGCGACGCCTTCGACGCCGTGCTGCAAGCCAGCCTGCAGCACGTCGCTGACAGGTATTCGTGGGAGTGCGCGGGCGCGGCGGGCGCCAGCGCGGGCGCACACCGCGGCGCCGGCGACGCCTTCGACGCCGTGCTGCAAGCCAGCCTGCAGCACGTCGCTGACAGGTATTCGTGGGAGTGCGCGGGCGCGGCGGGCGCCGGCGCGGGCGCACACCGCGGCGCCGGCGACGCCTTCGACGCCGTGCTGCAAGCCAGCCTGCAGCACGTCGCTGACAGGTATTCGTGGGAGTGCGCGGGCGCGGCGGGCGCCGGCGCGGGCGCACACCGCGGCGCCGGCGACGCCTTCGACGCCGTGCTGCAAGCCAGCCTGCAGCACGTCGCTGACAGGTATTCGTGGGAGTGCGCGGGCGCGGCGGGCGCCGGCGCGGGCGCACACCGCGGCGCCGGCGACGCCTTCGACGCCGTGCTGCAAGCCAGCCTGCAGCACGTCGCTGACAGGTATTCGTGGGAGTGCGCGGGCGCGGCGGGCGCCGGCGCCGGCGACGCCTTCGACGCCGTGCTGCAAGCCAGCCTGCAGCACGTCGCTGACAGGTATTCGTGGGAGTGCGCGGGCGCGGCGGGCGCCGGCGCGGGCGCACACCGCGGCGCCGGCGACGCCTCTGACGCCGTGCTGCAAGCCAGCCTGCAGCACGTCGCTGACAGGTATTCGTGGGAGTGCGCGGGCGCGGCGGGCGCCGGCGCGGGCGCACACCGCGGCGCCGGCGACGCCTTCGACGCCGTGCTGCAAGCCAGCCTGCAGCACGTCGCTGACAGGTATTCGTGGGAGTGCGCGGGCGCGGCGGGCGCCAGCGCGGGCGCACACCGCGGCGCTGGCGACGCCTTCGACGCCGTGCTGCAAGCCAGCCTGCAGCACGTCGCTGACAGGTATTCGTGGGAGTGCGCGGGCGCGGCGGGCGCCGGCGCGGGCGCACACCGCGGCGCCGGCGACGCCTTCGACGCCGTGCTGCAAGCCAGCCTGCAGCACGTCGCTGACAGGTATTCGTGGGAGTGCGCGGGCGCGGCGGGCGCCGGCGCGGGCGCACACCGCGGCGCCGGCGACGCCTTCGACGCCGTGCTGCAAGCCAGCCTGCAGCACGTCGCTGACAGGTATTCGTGGGAGTGCGCGGGCGCGGCGGGCGCCGGCGCGGGCGCACACCGCGGCGCCGGCGACGCCTTCGACGCCGTGCTGCAAGCCAGCCTGCAGCACGTCGCTGACAGGTATTCGTGGGAGTGCGCGGGCGCGGCGGGCGCCGGCGCGGGCGCACACCGCGGCGCCGGCGACGCCTTCGACGCCGTGCTGCAAGCCAGCCTGCAGCACGTCGCTGACAGGTATTCGTGGGAGTGCGCGGGCGCGGCGGGCGCCGGCGCCGGCGACGCCTTCGACGCCGTGCTGCAAGCCAGCCTGCAGCACGTCGCTGACAGGTATTCGTGGGAGTGCGCGGGCGCGGCGGGCGCCGGCGCGGGCGCACACCGCGGCGCCGGCGACGCCTTCGACGCCGTGCTGCAAGCCAGCCTGCAGCACGTCGCTGACAGGTATTCGTGGGAGTGCGCGGGCGCGGCGGGCGCCGGCGCGGGCGCACACCGCGGCGCCGGCGACGCCTTCGACGCCGTGCTGCAAGCCAGCCTGCAGCACGTCGCTGACAGGTATTCGTGGGAGTGCGCGGGCGCGGCGGGCGCCGGCGCCGGCGACGCCTTCGACGCCGTGCTGCAAGCCAGCCTGCAGCACGTCGCTGACAGGTATTCGTGGGAGTGCGCGGGCGCGGCGGGCGCCGGCGCGGGCGCACACCGCGGCGCCGGCGACGCCTTCGACGCCGTGCTGCAAGCCAGCCTGCAGCACGTCGCTGACAGGTATTCGTGGGAGTGCGCGGGCGCGGCGGGCGCCGGCGCGGGCGCACACCGCGGCGCCGGCGACGCCTTCGACGCCGTGCTGCAAGCCAGCCTGCAGCACGTCGCTGACAGGTATTCGTGGGAGTGCGCGGGCGCGGCGGGCGCCGGCGCGGGCGCACACCGCGGCGCCGGCGACGCCTTCGACGCCGTGCTGCAAGCCAGCCTGCAGCACGTCGCTGACAGGTATTCGTGGGAGTGCGCGGGCGCGGCGGGCGCCGGCGCGGGCGCACACCGCGGCGCCGGCGACGCCTTCGACGCCGTGCTGCAAGCCAGCCTGCAGCACGTCGCTGACAGGTATTCGTGGGAGTGCGCGGGCGCGGCGGGCGCCGGCGCGGGCGCACACCGCGGCGCCGGCGACGCCTTCGACGCCGTGCTGCAAGCCAGCCTGCAGCACGTCGCTGACAGGTATTCGTGGGAGTGCGCGGGCGCGGCGGGCGCCGGCGCGGGCGCACACCGCGGCGCCGGCGACGCCTTCGACGCCGTGCTGCAAGCCAGCCTGCAGCACGTCGCTGACAGGTATTCGTGGGAGTGCGCGGGCGCGGCGGGCGCCGGCGCGGGCGCACACCGCGGCGCCGGCGACGCCTTCGATGCCGTGCTGCAAGCCAGCCTGCAGCACGTCGCTGACAGGTATTCGTGGGAGTGCGCGGGCGCGGCGGGCGCCGGCGCGGGCGCACACCGCGGCGCCGGCGACGCCTTCGACGCCGTGCTGCAAGCCAGCCTGCAGCACGTCGCTGACAGGTATTCGTGGGAGTGCGCGGGCGCGGCGGGCGCCGGCGCGGGCGCACACCGCGGCGCCGGCGACGCCTTCGACGCCGTGCTGCAAGCCAGCCTGCAGCACGTCGCTGACAGGTATTCGTGGGAGTGCGCGGGCGCGGCGGGCGCCGGCGCGGGCGCACACCGCGGCGCCGGCGACGCCTTCGACGCCGTGCTGCAAGCCAGCCTGCAGCACGTCGCTGACAGGTATTCGTGGGAGTGCGCGGGCGCGGCGGGCGCCGGCGCGGGCGCACACCGCGGCGCCGGCGACGCCTTCGACGCCGTGCTGCAAGCCAGCCTGCAGCACGTCGCTGACAGGTATTCGTGGGAGTGCGCGGGCGCGGCGGGCGCCGGCGCGGGCGCACACCGCGGCGCCGGCGACGCCTTCGACGCCGTGCTGCAAGCCAGCCTGCAGCACGTCGCTGACAGGTATTCGTGGGAGTGCGCGGGCGCGGCGGGCGCCGGCGCGGGCGCACACCGCGGCGCCGGCGACGCCTTCGACGCCGTGCTGCAAGCCAGCCTGCAGCACGTCGCTGACAGGTATTCGTGGGAGTGCGCGGGCGCGGCGGGCGCCGGCGCGGGCGCACACCGCGGCGCCGGCGACGCCTTCGACGCCGTGCTGCAAGCCAGCCTGCAGCACGTCGCTGACAGGTATTCGTGGGAGTGCGCGGGCGCGGCGGGCGCCGGCGCGGGCGCACACCGCGGCGCCGGCGACGCCTTCGACGCCGTGCTGCAAGCCAGCCTGCAGCACGTCGCTGACAGGTATTCGTGGGAGTGCGCGGGCGCGGCGGGCGCCGGCGCGGGCGCACACCGCGGCGCCGGCGACGCCTTCGACGCCGTGCTGCAAGCCAGCCTGCAGCACGTCGCTGACAGGTATTCGTGGGAGTGCGCGGGCGCGGCGGGCGCCGGCGCGGGCGCACACCGCGGCGCCGGCGACGCCTTCGACGCCGTGCTGCAAGCCAGCCTGCAGCACGTCGCTGACAGGTATTCGTGGGAGTGCGCGGGCGCGGCGGGCGCCGGCGCGGGCGCACACCGCGGCGCCGGCGACGCCTTCGACGCCGTGCTGCAAGCCAGCCTGCAGCACGTCGCTGACAGGTATTCGTGGGAGTGCGCGGGCGCGGCGGGCGCCGGCGCCGGCGACGCCTTCGACGCCGTGCTGCAAGCCAGCCTGCAGCACGTCGCTGACAGGTATTCGTGGGAGTGCGCGGGCGCGGCGGGCGCCGGCGCGGGCGCACACCGCGGCGCCGGCGACGCCTTCGACGCCGTGCTGCAAGCCAGCCTGCAGCACGTCGCTGACAGGTATTCGTGGGAGTGCGCGGGCGCGGCGGGCGCCGGCGCGGGCGCACACCGCGGCGCCGGCGACGCCTTCGACGCCGTGCTGCAAGCCAGCCTGCAGCACGTCGCTGACAGGTATTCGTGGGAGTGCGCGGGCGCGGCGGGCGCCGGCGCCGGCGACGCCTTCGACGCCGTGCTGCAAGCCAGCCTGCAGCACGTCGCTGACAGGTATTCGTGGGAGTGCGCGGGCGCGGCGGGCGCCGGCGCGGGCGCACACCGCGGCGCCGGCGACGCCTTCGACGCCGTGCTGCAAGCCAGCCTGCAGCACGTCGCTGACAGGTATTCGTGGGAGTGCGCGGGCGCGGCGGGCGCCGGCGCGGGCGCACACCGCGGCGCCGGCGACGCCTTCGACGCCGTGCTGCAAGCCAGCCTGCAGCACGTCGCTGACAGGTATTCGTGGGAGTGCGCGGGCGCGGCGGGCGCCGGCGCGGGCGCACACCGCGGCGCCGGCGACGCCTTCGACGCCGTGCTGCAAGCCAGCCTGCAGCACGTCGCTGACAGGTATTCGTGGGAGTGCGCGGGCGCGGCGGGCGCCGGCGCGGGCGCACACCGCGGCGCCGGCGACGCCTTCGACGCCGTGCTGCAAGCCAGCCTGCAGCACGTCGCTGACAGGTATTCGTGGGAGTGCGCGGGCGCGGCGGGCGCCGGCGCGGGCGCACACCGCGGCGCCGGCGACGCCTTCGACGCCGTGCTGCAAGCCAGCCTGCAGCACGTCGCTGACAGGTATTCGTGGGAGTGCGCGGGCGCGGCGGGCGCCGGCGCGGGCGCACACCGCGGCGCCGGCGACGCCTTCGACGCCGTGCTGCAAGCCAGCCTGCAGCACGTCGCTGACAGGTATTCGTGGGAGTGCGCGGGCGCGGCGGGCGCCGGCGCCGGCGACGCCTTCGACGCCGTGCTGCAAGCCAGCCTGCAGCACGTCGCTGACAGGTATTCGTGGGAGTGCGCGGGCGCGGCGGGCGCCGGCGCGGGCGCACACCGCGGCGCCGGCGACGCCTTCGACGCCGTGCTGCAAGCCAGCCTGCAGCACGTCGCTGACAGGTATTCGTGGGAGTGCGCGGGCGCGGCGGGCGCCGGCGCGGGCGCACACCGCGGCGCCGGCGACGCCTTCGACGCCGTGCTGCAAGCCAGCCTGCAGCACGTCGCTGACAGGTATTCGTGGGAGTGCGCGGGCGCGGCGGGCGCCGGCGCGGGCGCACACCGCGGCGCCGGCGACGCCTTCGACGCCGTGCTGCAAGCCAGCCTGCAGCACGTCGCTGACAGGTATTCGTGGGAGTGCGCGGGCGCGGCGGGCGCCGGCGCCAGCGACGCCTTCGACGCCGTGCTGCAAGCCAGCCTGCAGCACGTCGCTGACAGGTATTCGTGGGAGTGCGCGGGCGCGGCGGGCGCCGGCGCCAGCGACGCCTTCGACGCCGTGCTGCAAGCCAGCCTGCAGCACGTCGCTGACAGGTATTCGTGGGAGTGCGCGGGCGCGGCGGGCGCCGGCGCGGGCGCACACCGCGGCGCCGGCGACGCCTTCGACGCCGTGCTGCAAGCCAGCCTGCAGCACGTCGCTGACAGGTATTCGTGGGAGTGCGCGGGCGCGGCGGGCGCCGGCGCGGGCGCACACCGCGGCGCCGGCGACGCCTTCGACGCCGTGCTGCAAGCCAGCCTGCAGCACGTCGCTGACAGGTATTCGTGGGAGTGCGCGGGCGCGGCGGGCGCCGGCGCGGGCGCACACCGCGGCGCCGGCGACGCCTTCGACGCCGTGCTGCAAGCCAGCCTGCAGCACGTCGCTGACAGGTATTCGTGGGAGTGCGCGGGCGCGGCGGGCGCCGGCGCGGGCGCACACCGCGGCGCCGGCGACGCCTTCGACGCCGTGCTGCAAGCCAGCCTGCAGCACGTCGCTGACAGGTATTCGAAGGCCAATTTTATTTCGGTATCTAGTTGCCATAGGTTTCCTGATTTTAGGGGTTTAAATACCTACACCCTCTAAAAGGGTTTCGCTGATTGTTTGTCAATTACAACAATGTAACAACAAGATTTAGTTGATTGATCCAACTTTAAAATGTAGGTTGTTGTATACTCGTAATTGATGAAAGACCCACCCTTAATCAATAATGGCTGCTGCCCAGCTGACCTAACCTTACCTCACCTAGGTAACCTTATGTATGTTTAAGTAGCTCTCATCGTAGTACTTACTTATATAATTGCTTTAACGTCACTTTCTTCTTCTTTCTACTTTAATTATTATAAACAATCGATACCTATCTCAACATCTAGAGCTCCTAGGACGAGGACGCTCACAGGAGCATCAAAACAAATGACGGAGAATCGTAATAAAAGAAACACAATGGTCGCTATATCCACAACTTTGTAAACTCGACTTTAACCCTTTTACACTATAGGCAAACATAGGCATTTGATGATGCATAATAGCGACTTTGACATTAAGCAAAACTTACGCATCCATACATAAACACGTATAACTGACAAATACTTGACCTAGAAAGTGATTAATCATTTCATGTTCGAACGTGAAATTGGTTGAAATCGGTCATCTCCGGTCCGATTAATGTATTAATTTGTTTGGTCAATACTGCACGTCTCAGCCCCGCAGCACTTTGCACCACCTTGGTGGCGGAAGTTCACCCTAAGTCCCTAGCTTTGATATTACAATTCGGACATAACTCGACTGTTGCGATCCTTACATAAACACTGCTGTAATATTTCAGGCACGACTGCAGCCCGGTGTGGGTGGGGCGGCTGCCGACGGCGCGCGCGGCGGAGCGCGTGGTCGCGGCGCTCGTGCCTTGTACCACACGGCAATCCACTTTCTCCGTCAGGTAGCGTTCGGGACCAGCACAACTTGCTGCTAAGTCGCGTTGCGCGTGATTTAGCAACACCCGTCTCTTTCGCGCAGCGCACATTAGAAAGAGGAGGGTGGATTATCTCATCTCGTTTCGCGACGCAGCGTCAGATGTACTAGCCTAACAGCATGCAAGCAACTGTTTGACTGCTGCAACTGAGTCGAAACAGGTGGCCTTGGAAGATCGGTTAGAAATAACTAGAAGAATTACCAGCGCGTTGCCGACCCTTTATAATTCGAAGATTCGCTGTGTCAACAGCTAGAGACCAATGCAGGTGCCTTAATCGAAATTACTGGTGGTGACCAGAGCAGATACTCGGTACAAACATTCGGTGTATCTTTAGCAGGCAGGCCGTATTCTTGTTTGCCATGTGACAATGTGCTAACTACCCTCCCATTTCCCAAATCCTAAATCGCCGCTATCGACGCTCGGCGCGGGCACTGTGCGCCCGGGCTTGACACACGTCGCGCGTGTCCGCTTTCGAAAATACCTGAAAGGACTCAAAAGGGTGAAATCTAGTCACCCTCCGTGTCTCGAGTGGCTACCGAAATTCTAAGCCCTGCAAACGCGTGTGAAAAGAGTGAAAAGTGCACTGGTGTTTGGACTACCATAATATTTGAGGCGTGAGTACTTCCCTTAACTCCCTGAACACCCCCTACACATTGTCACAGCCACCATCGCATAAAAACTCTTCAGACCCCATATCATGGTCGACATTATCACGCGATAAGTCACAAGATAGGAGCGTCGTCTCGTTTTATCGAACGGTGTCAGCTAGTGACGGACGCTCTATCCTGTCACTTATCGTGTGATAAGGCCGACCATGATACGGGGTCAGGTCCAATTTACTCGTTAAAGCTATAGTGGACCCCGGCAAGGCCGACGAGACCACATGAAGGGTGAGTTGCACCAACCCGTCTGTAATCGTAAGCGGTGTTCGTTAAAATCTGAATGTATGGAACGTTTGACAAGTTTCTATGGACTGACAGCTGTCAGCGCCATATTTAACGTTGATCGGTCTGTAATCGTAAGTCGATGCAACCCGCCCTAAGAGTTATTGCATGAGAGAAAGTGACATGACCTTGTATATTTTGGTCAGCCTTCCGTATCGTGGCAAAGTAGACGAGTACAGTCAAGTGCAAAAATACGTATCGATAACATCCTCTCATAAATAAGTACCAAATCCCACCAAAACCTTAATCCGCTGACATAAGAGTTATGGGACATATTTATGAGTAAGTTATTGTATGCACCCATATTTTTACACTTGACTGTACATTTACTCATCCTTTCTTACGCTAGCAAATGAACAAAAGAAACAAATGACAGTACAGTCACCAGCAATAAGATCTGCCACAACATAGCACGCATAAATATCTGACACGACTCTGTCTAATGCCATAAGGACGTGTCAGATATTTTTACCGGCTTTGTTTCGGCAGATATTGATGCCGGTGACTGTACCTATTTGTCATTGCCTGATCAGTGATCAGCTAGGTATATTTCGATTGTCAAAATTTAGTACTGTACGACCTTAGGGTCTCCCCACACCTATCGACGCGGAATCGGCTTTCGCCGATTGTTTTGTACCACACTCCTCGTGTTTTGTTCGTAATCCCGTCGATGGACATCGCTCCACGTCGGCCGAGCCGATCGACGTCTTTTTCGCTCTTATTGCGTGGACATAAAGAGTTTTTTGATCGGCTAACGCCGATTCCGCATTGATAGGTGTGGGGAGACCCTTACCAACCCTTACTATACGGCTTTACCTTCAGCTAGGGTCATTGCGCCACGTAGCGACCTCTTAGATGAATTGGTGAAATTATAGAAAAGTGATAGGATATGTTCGTGTTTTTTTGTGTAAATATTCCCATTATAACTTAATAAAAATGCCATGCTACTGATGCTACGGCTCACTTTTATTTGGTTCTGTACCTAGACATATCGTTAACTTTTATCGAAGAACCTTGTCCTTCGCGTTAACAACGCAATGGCCCTTTAACCTAATACGAAACCAAAGCACGTGGATTGTTAATTTTTTATTATGAACAGCAATAAAATGGCGTACTCACATGTTGTGCCACAGCGCCATCTAGTCGAGAGTAGGCACGAATGCCGATTTGATATTTGTTCGTTTTGTTTCAGAAATGCTGCGCAGAAAATCGCCGAGTACCTTGGCAGATGGCTCAAGAATTTAGCTTAATTAATATAAGCAATTTGCAACAAATTTCTGAATACTGATTCCTTAAAAAATGATAAAAACTTGTTATAATTAATCAAAAGTTCACAAAATAGGAGTAAATACCTAGTACTTCTTCATCATATCGGCTATTTGTGATTGTAAATAGTTAATCGTGTTAGTGTGGTAATTTTTATGTTTCTAATAAAATGATAAAATGCGAATGTGTTTGATTTTTGAATATGACGCACTTACACTCTTATTTATGGACGCACTCGGCATATTATACTATGACTATCCTTGCCATAATAACGGAAATAATACATCTGAATGTCCGCCAATCTAGACTATTAGCTTCTAACAAGGCTGTTACAACCATACTTTTGTTTTATTTCGCTTATTAATCATGATAAACGACATCACACACACATCACGACATAAGATGATGATAATGACTATTTTGAATTATTATTGGTCGTGTTAATAAATAGTGGCTGCTGACTTATATTATAATTATCTACGTTAAGATGATTTCGCCAATGTCAAGTTTGCTTATAGCGACGTTGTTCGGTAGTTTTGATCAGTCGTCAATATTTCAATCACCGTCAGAAGCTCCGTTTAAGAAGCAAGGCGTTCACCACTGACCACATCCCGCATCCCAGACAAAAGACCAAAAAGTAAAGTTTATATACGTCGCGACATAATTAAGGTACCTCACGAGAACGTCCAAATTCATTTTTTGATTAATTTGGCGGGTTTCGACAATGTTGCCCACTGCGACGATCGATTTCCGGTTGTTGTTTGAGAACTAGTTTTATACACTCAAAAGTTCTTATGATTTTAATATATCCAACGGATTTAAAACCTTTCATAAAATAGTAGAGCCGTATCAAAGATTGATTATTGTTTTAGATTTATTTACAAAGTATTTTTCCATTATTTTATTAATTTAGTTATGTTTGAGCTACGTGAAAATCCAATCCCAAAAAGACCACGCTATATTCGTTTACTTGTGGCAACACCGATTCCAAAATGTCATTTTAGTTGTCATGAAATGGAGTGCGATTAGGACGTGTCCGTAATAAATAATTATACATCCTTTTTATTTAGTTGTAATGCTGTAACTTCAATAGTTATACCACACACTGCTTTCGATTATGTTCATTTCGTGCAAAGTTTTGTTCGACCCAAATTTGCTGCGGAAATATGGAAGAGGTGAGTTCGTAGGTTACCATATTTTCATTGTGCCTTAACAACACGGTGCATCCTTGGTGTCGCATGGTTATTTTGCAATCGCGTTGTTGCAGGAACTTAACGAAAATGATTTGGAGGAGCGGCTCTATGCTATGATACATCATGTAGACGGGACGCAGGCAGACGAGACCGAGCAAAGCCACGATGTGAGCGCGCGGTTCGAACAGGCGCCGCGAAGCACTCTGAAGCGCTACTGGCGCACCACTCACAACAGCACCTACCAGAAAGTGAACACGCCCAACGCTCCGACAAAAAACACGCTCGCTAACAGAACACCTAGTGTAAACAAAAACACGTCTGCGCCCGTCAACAGAAGCCAAGCAGCCGCCACCGACCCGAAGCCGAAAGAGGAAAAGGACGTCGCACCCGACTCACCGCCCACTGCCCTGGCTATATTACAGAACACTGTACCTCAGAATTACACAAAGACGGTTGAAATATTAGAAAATGATGAAAGACCTAAAGTTGTTGAACTAGAATCAAGTGACGAGGATGAAGTCATTGAAATTGCTTTGCCACCGAAACCCACCATCACTATTGAGAGCTCAGACGAAGATGAAATTATTATCAAAAATAAAAAAACAAAAGATAAAGTGAAAAAGAGTTCTAAAGAAAACAAGACACCAAACAAAGGTAATAGAGATGTGTCAGCAAGTCCGGTTCCATCAGTTATGTCCTCCATGTCTGATGACTTTATTCGGGGGGACTGCATAGCTCTCAATATATCCACTGCCACACCTGACAGCGAAAGCTTTGATTTCAGCCTTCATGGTTCAGATCTTATTGAAGGTGACACTCCATCTAAGAAAAAGAAAAAGAAGAAAAACAAAGATCGAATGACATCAACACCAATAAGTGAACATGCTGTACAAGAAAGTAATACAGATAACATTTTTGCCACACCAAAGAGTAAAGCGAAAAACAAGAAATCAAAGACAAAATCCTATGCAGTGTCTGAGAAAACCATTCCAAACCCAGATGTGTATGATTCTGACAGCAATCAATCTGTAATTGATATAACCAAAAATCATGATGCTTATGTTGTTACGGATAAAAGCTTTCCAAGTGCAGATGTTTACGAATCAGACTCAAGTGTCTCGGAAACCATAAGAGATGTGGGCAAGCAGCCCATGCCTCTGAGGAAAACAAACGAAAATGATAGTTCTGACAGCAATATATCCATGGAACTACCAACAGATACTACACCAAGAAACATAACAGGCAAGACCCTTATTGTAGACCTGACCAATGAATACACAACATTGGATAGTACTCGGATTGAGGAAAACATTGTCATTGCCAATATTTCTGGATATTCAGAAGTAAACGAATATGGAGACAGTCCCATAAACACACCATCCAATCCCGACGAACTAGGCAGGTTTTGTTCAACGAAAGTGCCACAGATATTGAACGAAGACCTAGATTTTGACAATCTAAAGGGGAAGGATAAAGTGTGTAGACGCAGACGGTACTCATTGACCACCTTGCGGGCCGAGATGGAGAAGTTTTACAACGAAAGCTGGGGCGGAGAGAACTTCAACCACCAGGAGATTCAGAAAAACATGTCACGTGAGTATTTTTTATTAATTCATAATAAAAATCATTGCAGAATATGGGTAAAGAACTTACCTGGCATAGGGGATACCGTGATCATGAGTAGAGAACAAAAATAATAATATTAAATAACAGGACTCCTCCATTGCTTCATCTATCCTTTACACAATTATTTGTTCTTATAATCTTCGCAATATTCCGTTGCATACTGAGGGAGCTGGGGTTTCACTAAATAATAATCTTTTATGGGGGTTTGATTCGCCGACCATACAAAACGTCTTTTGCTGATGCATGATATTATAAGAAACTTTTATAGTGTAACAATCTTTCATTAAAAGGCTTTCCATTTGTGCAAAATGTTCCATTTCCTAGAAATGCAATGTTGTTTTCTATTTTGTTTTTTTGATTTATGTGCATGTATGTGTTATTGTCATGAATAAATGTTATTCTATTCTATTCTAGAATAAACTTGTATAAACTAGAATAATTGTTTTCCCAAAGTATCATGTGTCAAACTAATTTCTCAAATTATTCTAGTTTATACAAGTTTCTTCTAGGAAGGGGGAATTACGTGCAAAAAGAAAGCCGATTTATGAGTGTGTTACATAAGTTTCTTAAACCGAGCCGTGAGCCTGTGAATAAACGTTTTGTATGGTTGCTGAACCACCTTTACTATTTCAAGAGTACTCATCATAAATTCGCCGTTTCTACTGATCATACAATTTAAGATCCATTTGTAGGCTGAAAATCCCATTTTCTTACCAAGGCATGCCAAAGCAAAACTTGACTACCTATTTCCTTTTAGATGCTATTATTAAACTACACTCTTTTGTATCTTTTTGTGTCTTTTGTTTTTGTTTTTTTGTGTTTTGTGTTATCAATGTAGATTTTCGCATTCTTCTGCTACTCTTGTTATGAATTTTAGCATACATTTGTAGATTCCACAACAATACAAAGATAAAATACAATGAACAACCATCCCTTGTAAACAGAACATTGTTCGTTTGGTTTAACAACATGACATTAACAGGTGATGCCTAATGTGCTCCATTTACTAATTGGTTAGTTTAGGTTACTCCATTACCTAATGATTGTTGTGATAAACTAATCGTTTTGGACTGTTACATAATGTAATATGGAAGTATTTAATATTTACCATTTTAAAATTCTAAAGTCTGCCAGAAGATATTATGTATGTATAGAAATTACTGCAGAAAGGTGTATGAAATAGGAATTACAAAATCTTATCATACAACTTTTCCTTTTCATAATGGTCACGGCTACATTTACATTTTTCAATTCATTTAATTCAATCAAAAAGTCGATACTTTGAAAGTATAATGTAATGTGGGGGTGTCAGAGCTATCAATACAGTATCAAAAATTATTTTCCATTACATAGAATGGGCTTTCAGGATATAGGCTACTAGCGACCCGCCCCGGCTTCGCACGGGTACTATACACATATTATACCTTCCTCTTGAATCACACTTGTCTATTAAAAAAACCGCATCAAAATCCGTTGCGTAGTTTTAAAGATCTATACATAGGGACAGACAGCGAGAAGCAACTTTGTTTTATACTATGTAGTGTTATTTTATCCTGTAGCCCTATCTGCACTGGCAGCAAGTATATTGTACAAAGATGTACATTGTTTTCTGCAACGATGCGCGTGCACTTTGCACTAACCTCGCATGTCATTAACCTCGCACACGCAGCGCTGTATCCGACGTGTAATTATAAATATATGTGTAGCAATAAGTCAGTGTACGTTTGACCAGCTAGAATAAATCGCCTTTCCATTATTCGCGGTCTTTTTACTCCTCGGCACTCGTCCCCTCATTGACACTTTACTGCATCTTTATACAGTTTTTTTGGTCCTTCGAAAGTAGACCTTCGGTTCGATTTTAACGCCGCCGCCGCGGAGAAATAGTGCCTGAGGTCTTCGATTACAACCAGTTGACAACATTGACATAATTGACATAAAAATCGCGAGTGCATACAACGTACCAGCATCAGCATCCAGCATCAGCATACAGTAACCAGCATCCAATAGCAGCATCGAGCAAGAAGAACAAGAATAAGTAGCCGCATTTCAAGTAAGATCTTTCCTTATTTATTCGTAAAGATGACATCCGAATTGATCGCGCGTCAAGCTGTGATTTTGGAGGAAATTAGAAAATTACAGGCGAACTTCAAGAAGGATTCTGCGAGCAGGAAAACTTCTAGATATGTAACCGACCGACTAGAAAAGTTGGAAACTCTGTGGCAAGAGTGTCAGCAGAACGACACAGAGCTGCAGAAGGAAGATGACAAGACTCATCAATACTTCGCGGAGAACGTATTCGAGGTAATTTCCAGTTGGTATTCAGGGACGCGCAAAGCCTTGCAAGGCACCACCCTGCCTACTACGACGGAATCCATCGCGGGGCCCAGTGACAAGAAGGTAACCCTCGGCGAGGGCGAGAACCCTTCAACAAATGTGACATTTGACACAAGCAAGTTTTCCGGAGAGGACATCAAGTTAATGGAACTAAAGCAACTTCAAGGTGCCAACTTCCGGGCATTGAAAAGATATGTGGAAAGTATCCAAATTGACAACCTTGTTGAAAAGTGGGAGATTGAAGATAAACTGAAGATATTGCAATCCCGATGGAATACAGTAGAAAACTTACATTTGCAAATTGACAGTATTACCAACGGCACTGACATCGATTATTATGACAACTACACGTTACATGAGCTGAAATATGAGCGATCGAAAAGGCACCTTAACAGTAAACTTTCATCCTCCATCCATCAGCAACTGTCTGTGCCTAAATTAGAGATACCCCAATTTTTTGGGAACTATACGCTGTGGCCAACCTTTAAGGACCTCTACATCGAGGCCATTCATAACAACCCCACCATTACAAAGACCCAAAAAATGCAGCACTTAAAGGGCAAACTGAAGGGTGAAGCGGAAAAATTAGTGCAACATTTACAAGTAAGTGCCGAAAATTATGACGTATGTTGGGAGCTACTGACACATAGGTATAACAATAAGCAATTGTTATTTACTAAGCAATTTCAAGCATTCATGAAACAACCTAACATACAAAAACAATCAGCCTTAGAGTTGAAAAGGTTATATGACACTAGCATGGAGACTATACATGCAATCCACAACTTAGGCGTGGATACTGCTTCTTGTGACCCAATACTTGTCCATATTTTGTGTGAAAAATTAGATACTGACACCTATACCGATTACATGGAAATGAGGGCCCATCCTAGGGAGTTGCCAACCCTTGACGAGTTAATGGGTTGTATTGAAGCGAAATTTATGGCGTTAGAGCCACTGACAAGAAGAAAACCTGAGAGCACTCCCGTCAAACAAATGCAAGGAACATACAGACATCCGCAAACTTTTAATAGATATTCAAAACCTATAAATCAAGCTACAAAAGGTGCATATAACCCACATTATAACTATAATTGTCACGTATCAGCAAATAAAATTAAATGTACATTGTGCAATGATGATCACGCATTATTCCAATGCAAGCAATTTCTAAGCATGTCAACAGGCGAGCAAATAAAATATGTTACAAAGTCCAACGTGTGCAAAAACTGTTTATACGTGCATACAAAGAATTATTGCAAATCAGAAAAACGTTGTAAGGAATGCAATGAACCTCACAACACTGTGTTACATAAGGCGTTTGGAAATGCAATTGCACCGAAGCAGACGTCCTCATTACCTCGGGCATCGACATCCATGACACCGCAAAGACATATGCAAAATAATTTTGTGGCCGGGAGTGGTGACGAAATATTACTTCCAACTGCATTATTACAAGTGGCCAACAGCCATGGGGAATATATCACCCTTAGAGCACTCATTGATCAAGGCTCTGAGATCACGCTTATTAACGAAAACACAGCGCAGATGTTAGGGTTACAGCGGCAGCAATTAAAAGCAAACATATCTGGCGTCGGGACTCTGTCAAATAAAAGTCGAGGAAAGGTAACGTTACAATGCAAATCACTATACAACGACTTCAAATTTTCAACGGATGCGTTAATTATGTCACGCGTAGTTAGTAATTTACCCAGCACTACATTTGAAAAGAAAAACTGGGAGCACATAGATAATATTACGCTAGCAGACCCGAAATATAACATATCCCAACCCGTCGATATTCTTTTAGATGTTGATGTCTATACTCAAATAATGATGAATGGTTTAATTAAGGGCTCCAATATACCCATGGCACAGCAAACAAAACTAGGCTGGATCCTGTCGGGTGCCGTTAAAACCTACAACTGTCATGTAGTGACTAATGACACTGATAATTTAGCAAGATACTGGGAGATCGAAGACATCGCTGACTCGAACAATCCCATGACACCACAGGAAGTTTACTGCGAGACACTGTACACTAGCACCACTCGACGATTAGAAAATGGAAGATATGAGGTTCGGCTACCGATGAAAGAAAACTTTGCCAACCTCCTGGGAGAATCCAAGCCGCAAGCAATAGCACAATTCCGACAACTTGAGAAACGACTACTGAAAGATGACAACCTCTCAAGAAGCTACAAAGGGTTTATCAATGAATATCTCGAAATGGGACACATGAAGGAATGTTCTGAGGACGTGGAACCCCACTGCTTTTTACCCCACCATTCAGTCAAAAAAGAGGATTCCCTGACAACGAAGTTAAGGGTTGTGTATAATGCAAGTCAAGCTACTACATCAGGACACAGCCTAAATGATCTCATGGAATGTGGACCGAAACTACACCAGGACTTGCAAAGTCTACTGATCAAATGGAGACATTACAAATTCGTCATGTCCTCGGATTGTGAGAAAATGTACAGAATGATCCTAGTCCACAAAGACGATCAGCACCTCCAAAAGATCGTGTGGCGAGATGCTCCTGATCAACCATTGAGAGAATATCTACTGACGACTGTCACATATGGCCAAAAGGCCGCTCCTTACCTGGCTTTAAGAACACTCAAACAACTGGCACAAGATGATTTTGATAAATATCCACTAGCGGCAAACGTTATCAATAACGAGATATATGTTGATGACGTATTGACAGGAAGCAATGACGAAAATCATGCATTAGAAATTCAACAACAACTCATCTCCATGCTTCAGGGAGCAGGGTTTAACCTACGAAAATGGACCAGCAATACTCAAGCATTGTTGGAAAATATATCGAATGACAACATAAATCCAAATGTAATAGACTTTAACAACGCACAAACCACTAAAACGCTCGGGTTACAATGGAATCCCGCACGTGACACATTTACATTCAAGAACACGTTAGCAGAAAGGCCCGTGGAGAAACTTACGAAACGTTCAATACTTTCGGAGATCTCAAAAATATATGACCCCTTGGGATTTTTGAATCCTTTGACAATTAAAGCCAAATTACTCTTTCAAGCCATATGGGCACATGTGGATTGCGACTGGGACGACGTTGTGTCAGAAGCTGTCCGAAATGATTGGCAAAGATTTACAACTGACATACGTGACATTGAAAGTATTGAAATACCAAGATGGTTGGGTGACATGACACAAAGATTCGAAATTCACGGATTTTGCGATGCCTCAGATAAGGTCTATTCCTGCTGCATCTACGTCCGGTCATTTGACAAACATGGCGAGCCCCTCGTCAGACTTATAGCAGCGAAATCTCGATTGACACCAATAAGCCAAAATCAAAAATTGACGCTTCCACGGAAGGAACTTAGTGGGACGTTGCTTTTGTCCCGATTAATGAAAAAGGTGATTGACACATTTAAATGGGAAGGTTTACATGACCACACCTACGCCTGGACAGACTCCATGATCGTCTTAGGATGGTTGAAAGGCGATCCGTCGAAATGGAATACTTTCGTCAGTAATCGAGTCAAACAAATCCATGACGTCATTCCGAGTACACACTGGAATCATGTGAAGTCTGAGCACAATGCGGCAGATTGCGCCACAAGAGGGTTAACCGTGTCCCAACTAAGAAACCATTCGCTATGGTGGCACGGACCTTCCTGGTTAAAGAATTTTGACAGAAAATCTCTTGACAGTACAATTATCATACCGACAGAATGTGAAGCTAAATCAAAGAAAACATATGTTGTGAAATCGGAGCCTCCGTCGACCATAATGGAATTATTGACCCGACATAGCAACATGACTCACATCACCCGCGTGTTAGCTTGGATTTTACGCTTTATTGCAATAGTGAGAGCATCACACCTGACTACACAAATGAAATTGTTTTATTTAACGGTGACCGAATTAATAACTGCAGAAAAGGTAATCGTCAAGCATATTCAGCATTATGAATTCCCCGATGACATCAGAAAACTACGTGCGGATAAAACTGTCGGTGCAAAGAGCAACATCTTAAAACTCAATCCGTACTTAGACGAGGACGGCATACTACGTGTGGGAGGCAGATTAAACAACTCCTCTTTAAACCCGTCCACAAGAAATCCCATTATCATCTCGAGAAACAGCAGATTGACAGAACTACTAGTAAACAGAACACATTTACAAACGCTTCACGGTGGTCCTAAACTGACATTACTACAATTACGAGAAAAATACTGGATCATCGGTGGATATCAAACAATCAAAAAATACTTACACCTTTGTGTGACTTGCCGGAGGTTTAACGCCAAGCAACATCAACAAATCATGGCCGATCTACCCCAACCGAGAGTGACCGCATCCCGTCCGTTTTTACACACGGGTGTCGACTTTACAGGGTTTGTTGACATTAAAGCAAACAAGGGAAGAGGAATAAAGACGCTGAAAGCATATATAGCAGTATTTGTCTGTCTGGCAACTAAGGCTATACACTTAGAATTAGTGTCCGAACTCAGCAGCACCGCATTCCTGGCAGCATTCCGACGCTTCTGTGCCAGACGTGGAGAACCTGGTCACATGCACAGTGACAACGGAACTAACTTCGTTGGAGCGAATCGTCAACTCGTGAAAGAACGAAAAGAGATCATGAAAAGCATGGACACATCGGTTATAAACGGCGTAACTGAAAGGGGCACCCAATGGCACTTCAACGCGCCTGCATGGCCAAATGCGGGTGGGCTATGGGAAGCAGGCGTCAAAAGTACCAAATACCACCTCAAACGAGTATTAGGAGACCAGAAATTGACATACGAGGAATTTACGACCCTCCTTTGCCAAATTGAAGCCTGCTTGAACTCAAGGCCGCTATGTCCGTTGACAGAAAATATTGACGAACTCAAATGTTTGACACCCCGGCACTTCCTTATTGTAGGAGATACCCACTTGACAGTTCCTGAGCCTAGCAATTCCAACCATGACCTCAGAAAAAGATGGCAACTTGTACAAAAAATTACAAAAGATTTCTGGCAGCAATGGTCTAGGGAATATTTACAACAGCTACAATCAAGGAACAAATGGAAAAAACCAACAGAAGAAATGCGAATAAATGACATTGTCTGCATCCGCGGAAATCAACCCGTGGGACGATGGGCTCTAGGCCGTATAATTGACACACACCCTGGAATAGATGGCCATACAAGAGTCGTGACACTTAAAACCGAGAACGGTATCATGAAACGACCGATTGTACAATTAGTTCCCCTCGTTACCAGCGAAAAGGATACGAAGATTGACAACGATAAACTTCCTCCGCCTACATCAAAAAATGTTAGATCTACGCGACGAACGAGCAAGATTTCGTGGACCACACTCCTAACTCATTCCATATTCATGCTAATGACATTATCGATTCCCGCCGCACATGCTCATACTAAAGATTTTAAAATCACGCCACTGAACCCTAATCGTACCTTATACTTCGACAAGATTGCTGACATACAAGAAATTAAAGATGACTGGAAAATTATTCTGTACTATAATATGACAAATTATTGGCAAAATGTGGAGGCGTTGGACAGTTACGTGAAGCACATTAAACAGTTCATTCGACCGACATTGCTGACACAATTTCATTTGATCATAAATCAATTAGATCAAGATATGAAAGAATTCCTGTTCTACAACACTCTTCTTAAAACTCACCCCATGGAAACAACTCGATACAAAAGAGGTCTAGTGGACGGAGTGGGATATATAGCAAACACACTCTTTGGAGTGCTGGATCAACGATTCGCAGAAAAGTACGAAAATGACATCCGACTTACACGGCACAATGACCATCATTTACTTCAGTTAATAAAAAACCAAACAAGCATACTAGAAGCTGAAGGTAATATACTGAAACGCAATGAAGACATCATGAATAAGCAATTTCAAATAATCACTGAGCACCTAAATCGTTTGACAGACACAGCAAAACAATCAGAGCACGATCACGAAAATGCATTTTATCTCATGACGTCATCGATGGCAGCGAATGCAATCCTAGTGCACCTAAAAAACACACAACAAACCGTCATCAATACGCTCACAAATATGTACCACGGCCATGTCGACGTTCATTTGTTGTCTCCTAAGCAATTGCAAACGGAACTCAACCGTATAGCTCGACATCTAGACAGCAAATTAACACTCCCAGACGTTCAGGATAACATACGTAACATGTATAAATTACTTACTATTCGTGCTCGTATTACCGACCAGTATCTCATAATGGAAGCACAGATTCCGCTACTAAGTGACGAACATTTTGAACTTGACAAACTTATAAACATCCCTCAACGCATATCGCAACAAAATGTTATTCATGTCATTCCTGGAACAGAACTAATAGCATTCAATATTCACCAGGACACCTTTATACCGATCGAGCAATCAGACATAAATACGTGCCTTCAAATGACTGAACAAAAATTATTATGCCACTTAAATCGCCCCGTTTATGATGTAAAACAAGGGATATCAATTTGCAATACGGAAGTACTAAGTCATCGGGAACTATCTAATTCATATTGTCATACGGTAACAACACCATGCAGTGACAAATGGATCAAATTACATAAACAAAACACATGGATCTTCACCTGTTGCGATGAGTGCTTTGTTCGCATTTTATGCCCAGACGGGTTGACATCGAAAGTATTACTTAACAACGGATTGATAACTCTGGGTCAAGGTTGTGTTTTGAAAGGTGACTCCTTTATGTTGTACGCGAACAAAGATTACGTTGCAAAATCAATTATTGACTTGGACACGGCTATTAAGCCCGAGCTATCACCACTTAACGATATACTAAATACTTCAATAAGCCACATGACATTCACTAATGAAACTCACGAAGAGCAATTTTCAAATATTCACCGGGATATAAAACTGCTTAAAACCAAATCCAAACTTGAAGAGATGTCCTCTCACGATCAATATCAATACGTAACCATTGGAGCATCATTGATCATCAGCACTGTTGTCCTCCTGACGGGCACCTTCGTGTACTACAAGTACCGTACAGGAACGTGGAGACTGGCACAGCAGCAACCAGGGGCCAAGGAAGAAACCTGTGTCTGTGTTAAAAGTGAAACAATAGAGTGCGGGAGTGAGCCAGTGCCGAGTGCGCGGAAAGCTACCACTTCCGCAAAACAAGTGGTTTTTGACACTAGGACGAGCACAGACTCTTAAGCAAAGTGACCGATCCTTAACTTAAAAATTATATTTTACATGGTTTTTTCTACATTATGTTATAGTTGTTAAATAAAAACTAATTTTGCACTTTATATTTCCATATTACATATTATAATAATTTAGTAATAGAAGGTTTGCATTTGAGATTACATGTTCTTATATGTTATAACTTTATTGTTAGGTAACAATAATTTTACATTATTGCATACACGTTTACAATCACGTCTTAGAGTTTAGCAATTAAGTGTACCTTGTAACTTATTCCTTTTAAGCCTTCTTCTGAGATGGCAGTATGTACAAAGATGTACATTGTTTTCTGCAACGATGCGCGTGCACTTTGCACTAACCTCGCATGTCATTAACCTCGCACACGCAGCGCTGTATCCGACGTGTAATTATAAATATATGTGTAGCAATAAGTCAGTGTACGTTTGACCAGCTAGAATAAATCGCCTTTCCATTATTCGCGGTCTTTTTACTCCTCGGCACTCGTCCCCTCATTGACACTTTACTGCATCTTTATACATATATAAATATTTAGCCGTAGGATCTGACTACCTACTCTCTTGTACAGTCAAGTGCAAAGTTATGTAACAAGTATATATTTGTGAGTAAGTTGTATGCACCCATATTTTTACACTTGACTGTACATTAAAAAGTCTATCTAAAACACTTGGCTCTGCGCTTATCGTGTTTTTCAGAGAGAAATTGGGCGTATTTTTCCAGATATGAGATCTATCTAGATACATTTTTGTCCCCATAAGCACCGAATTTCATCGAAATCGTTGAGCCGTTTTCGAGAACGTGATTCCAAATATATGTATATATGCACAAATGTTGGTCGCTTAATAGCATAGGATTTGATATACAAGAAATATTGTTGCCAAAATAAAACAAGCATTCAACTAAATGAAAGAATCCAGCCACTACACAAACATTGGATTGCCTTGTTTACTAAATGCCATTCAAGTTTATAAATAACTAATGGTATATCTATTTCAGGAGACAAGAGTTTGTGGGTGATCGACCCAAAGGACAGAATGCCAAATCCACCAAAGAGGCGAGTCACGTAAGTATTTTAAACACGTTTTTGTCAAAAATTACATTTTTGGTAGGTACAAGCTTTTATTGCCGACTGTACTTTTCTGTATATTCATTGAGACGATTCTAACGAGCCCAAACTCGATGGGGTTGCGTCGTTTAATTACGGAGTTCCTATGGCCGCCTTTCAGCTCCATCATCAGATCAGCTCTATGTCATAATAATATTGCATTGTCATCCGATTTATACATGCATGCAAAATTTCAGCTCAATCGGAAACTGGGAAGTGGATCAAAATTAACTTGCAAGATTTGATTACAGACAGACAGACAGACAGACAACGGGACAGGTGAAACTAAATAAAAGCTTGTAAAAAAATCTAGGTAGAGAGTTAAATTTAAGCAATCACACATTTCTTATGAGTTTAAGACATGTCGCCAGCTGCGATAGGCAGACACTCATATCAGCATGTCTGTGCGTATTGAGTGATCTGCACATTTAAAGTAAATCCTGCACCTCCACTCGATAAGGGATTTCCTCTTCTGGCACGTAGAATAATTATATATAATGATAGAATAGCAAGTATTGTGAGGGATGAGAGTGTATAAGCTGGGAGACATTACATCTGTTAACCTGTATACTGTGTTTGGTGAAACAACCCTTCCACTCCGGCACCCTGCCTATTTCAAGCAGTAACGTGCACGTGAGTGGACACTGGTTAGTTAAAATATTTTGAAGTTTTTTAGTCAGGCGGCCGAAGTGCTCAAAATATCTCACATGACTCTATTTACTAGATCATGCAATAACCATTGACAGTGGGTACTATGAGCTAATTATAGGACCAGTAGTGACATTGTATTTTTTTTAAGTTTGGGTTCTAGAATGCTACACATAGCGCAACCGCGCGAGCATGAAAAATAAACAAAACATAAGTTAATTTGTAAGACTTAAGCCTAAGGCTAGTATTAACCAAATGCACAAATTAGACACAATAAATATCAAAGAACAAAGAAGCTAATATAAAATAAGAACAAAGATCAAAGAAAAGTAACAATGAATGAAACAGAATATGGCAGCACACTCTTTTACTTTACTTTTACTGAAGGGTGTCCCGTCCCGCCTTGACAAAGATTGAAAAATATTGGGTGAGATCAAAACGATTCATATAGTCTAGGTTGGGGAACCTCCGCTGTTCTTATCGTATTTGTATTTTAATTTTAGAAATATTAACTCCTTTCGTCAATAATTCTACTTCAAGCTTTTGAGCCTTTTAAGGGGGTGCATTGGAAATTAGCGCGTGCTTTGAGACGCCGTTCTGGCTATACTAAGAAACAATAAGGTCTGATTTTCAGATATATGATTCTTGACTGTGACTATACGATTGTTTATCTGATTTAATCGATACAAGATTGCCTAAAATTTCCTTGATAGAAAAGAAATTGTAAGTTGGGTCTTTATTTTCCTTTTTTTACTCAGCCTAATCAAACAATATATTATTTTATGACATAATCAAGTTGGTACTCGTACTATAGTATTTTATCTCATCTAAAAAAGCTCACTTAATGAAATATCAATAAAACTTTACTCATCCTCCTAGCGTTATTCCCGGTTGTGCCCCTAAAGGAGCCCAGGGTCCGCTTTGACACCTAATCCCAAGATTTGGCATAGGCAGTAGTTTTACGAAAGCGACTGCCATCTGACCTTCCCACCCAGAGGGAAAACTGGACCCTATTGGTATTAGACCGGTTTCCTCACGATGTTTTCCTTCACGGAAAAGCTAACGGTAAATATTCCGTACATAAGTTCCGAAAAACTCATTGGTACGGTAGCCGGGATTCGAACCCACGACCGCCGCTTGACAGCCGCATGCCTGAACCACTAGGCGCTAGGCTACCATAGCTCTCAGCTCTCTCATATCAATAAAACTTTACTAAGTTATTGATATTTGTTCAAAAAAAGTCATTCCCGAAGAGTTTTGCATCTCTTTTTCTCGTGCGCAGAAGGCATAAGCGTGTCTCTGTCAAGGGCGTGGTCGGCTCGAATCGAGGCATCCCCTTAAGAGGCTTAGCGACTGTTCTAACCAGCACACTGTTATTGCAGCTGCAACTACTGCAACCGCACGGGCCACCGCGACGACACGTGCCGGCTAAAGCCGCCCGTGTGCCACATGTGCGGACACACCGGGCACTACGAGCCGCGCTGTCCGCGCAAGATCTGCGTCAACGTGAGTATATGAGACCGGTGGCGTCACTGAAAATCAGCGTCTCGGAGTAAACCACGGTTTGCTTCTAGACATCAAAGCTTAGTGACGACCTTTTTAGCACCTATCGCAATGTATCACTCTTAATATCCGTGTGACTTTGAGATGCTCAATCATGTTCTCCTTTCTTCTATATCCGTCTCCGATATTCAGTATAAATATCAATTATTTATGATATATATCCGATATATATCAAAAGTTTGATATATATCCATTTTGTATGAAAGCCATGATATTATTTTATTGTAGTTATTATTTATGTGTAATAAGGAAAAAATGGGTTTATGCATAATAAAATAACAAAAAACATAAAATCTTAGATATCAAAAAATCGACTCTAAAAAAAACTTTTTTTATAAATTCTAATCAGTCAATACCTACACTTATTTCTGCATTGATATATATCATAAAAAATAATTGGATATATATCGGAAATATATCATGATATATATCCTCGAACCCCGGTGCGGCTCCCCACAAATGTGGTCCCCTGGGTACCCCACTCAAGTTGAAGTGTTCGTATGTCCCTCCGTCACCCCTTGAATATGCACCTCACCGCAAGCGGTTCCATGAGTTCTGGCAAACGTGTGTTACGTGGTTCTAAGTTACCGACTCAAACAGCACGGGGTACCTCGCTTCGCTATAGAACGGAATAGATAATGTTCGCTCTCTGTAGCATAGCATCCCGATAGATGTCGCATCCTACTGGTTCCGTACCGAAAGGGTAAAAACGGGACCCTATTACTAAGGCCCCGTTGTCCGTCCGTCCGTCCTCTGTCTGTCCATGACCCGTGATAATTATATAGTTGAAATTTTCACAGATGATGTATTTCTGTTGTTGCTGTAAAAACTCAAAAAAAAGAAGGCTACAAATACCAAAAAACAATAAAATAAATATTTAAGGGGGCTCCCAAACAACAAACATGATTTTTTGCTGTTTTTATAGATACCTAAAAAAAAAAATTGACAATTCTCTCTTTTACTGGGGCCGGGAATGTATTTTTGTTTCTCTTTTTTTATTTTGTAATTTTTTTCCTTTGACCCCCGGATTCACAACACTTCAGGGGCTGCACCCCTCACTTTTACTCCGAACGATTGTGTAAAGCTAGCGGCCGCCCGCGACTTCGTCCGCGTAGATTTTTGATGATGACAAAGATATAAAATAGGTAAGTGAATTTTATTCTTAGTTAAAATGGTCTAGACATATTACATTTCAAACAGTGGCAGACACTGATATGCGATTGTTAAAGATTTTTTAAAGATTTTCCAATTGTTTGCAGAATGCGTCGTACTTATTCCGTCAGTTACCTGATGCTTTAATCTAATTTTAATCTTTGGCAAAAATGACTCTGCAAGATATAGAGCGACGCATAGATGTGGAGCTAGAAAATGGGGATCTTAGTTATTATGAGTGAGATTAAAAAAAAAAGTTAAATATCGTAAGGCTGTTAAAACAATCTTAAACTCAGCACTGGAAATCGAGAAATGGAGACAGGTTAATGAAGAGTACATCTCTTTAAAAAATCCAGTGTTCCCCGTACAAAACCTTCAACCTTTTTTAACCCCCATTGGGATAGAATTTTCTTAAACTCTGAAATTATTTTTTTTGTATTTTAATAAGTTTACTTTCTACAAAGTTTCAAGTCTCTAGTTCAAAAAATAATGTTTCCCCATACAAACATTGCACCCCCATTTAACCCCCTTAGGGATAGAATTTTCTAAAAAGCAGAAATTACTTTTTTGTAATTTAATAAGTAATGTTTCTACAAAGTTTCAAGTTTCTAGCTCAAAAAATAAAGTTCCCTCCATACAAAATTTGCACCCATATTTAACCCTCTTAAGGGTGGAATTTTCTTAAACGCAGTAATGGCTTTGTTTGTATTCTAATTAGTAATCTTTCTACAAAGTTTCAAGTCTCTAGCTCAAAAAAAGTATCCCCCATACAAACTTTGTACCCCTATTTGACCCCCTTAGGGGAAGTATTTCCAAAAATCTTGTCCCTAGCCCACGTTATAAAAATAACCTTAAAGTTACAAAACTCTAGTTTATAAAACAATGTTTCCCCCATACAAATATTGCACCCCTATTTAACCCCCTTAGGGGTGGAATTTCCAAAAATCCCGTCTTATCCGTTGCCTACGTCATAAAAGGAAGTCTGGTGTAATTTTCAAGTTTCTAGCCCCCGTAGTTTGGGCTGTGCGTTGATGAGTGAGTCAGTCAGGAAATAGTTATTTGTTATGCAAGGCTGCAAAGTTGTTGTTTGGCGCAAGTGCTTGTATTGAAAGCCGAGCTAGCGAAGGATTGTAAAATTGAACCATGAGCGAAGCGAATGGTTCAAAAGTACAATCCTGAGCATAGCGAGGCTTTCAAGGCACGAGACGCCAAACAATTTTGCAGCCGAGCGAAACACACAATTTTTCACCTCACCACCGCGAGGAAAATTGTAGGTAAGTAAATGTAATGGAAGTAATTGGGACCTTATACTCATTTTCAATAAAGGTTTGTTTACATCTCATCAAGATCTAGCATTTTATAATTATTAAATGTAAGTAAAATAAATATTTTTGCATCTTTAAATAACCTCACGCTTACCTACACTAAAAAAGTCAAAGTATTGTTGCGGGTACTCACGGTTTAAACTAAGGCTCAAATACGCTTATTTCACTTTTTCCGCTAACTTAGCAGGCATCAAAACTCTTATATGTATATCTTCTGCACTAAAATCTATAAATAACCACCATTATTTTGGTTTTACTGCTGTGGCTTTAGAACAAAAGAAAATTAAATGTATATGAGTTTTTTCTTAAATTAACTTTTCAAACGGTGCCGGTGCGTTCCAAATTTGTAAGAAGCGAAATTTCTAGAAAAATAAAACGACATTTTAAAATTATTTATTCGTATTTTATACTTATAAGTCAGTCTAAATGTTAATATTTCGTATGTACCTACTTAATTAAGAGAGAATAAGTATTATTAATTTTATTTTATCAAAATAATAACAATTTATTATTGGCATAACACCATCACTTTCTGAACGCACCTCTCATTCTGTATAGAAAAAAGTTGGGTCTCGAGATTGACCGTCACGTTCCAAATTCAAAAACTCTGTCCACGCTAGCGGATAAAATGGACTTTTGGGCGCAGATTTTGAGCGATAAAGCAAGCCTTTTCGAGCCGGTGAGGTGAAAAAGGCATTTATATGTATAAATAAGTAATACGTGGTGAATGGTCACACATATTGTATTTATTTATAAGGCTATTAATATTAAGACATGCTTGTAGTGGCTGTTTGTTTACCTAAATAAATAAAAAAAAATACCTACTGTCTGACTTGCCCGGTTTTTTTATTCCAGTGTCCAGATGTATTTTATTTTAATTAACCCTATAGTCGAACAGGACGGTGAGCCACATATAGCGAGGCGTGATGGGGACTCTACTACGTTCAGTAGAGTAGGGATCTTGGACTAGAAACACTTGCCAATTGCCCACGAACCACTGGACAAAGCTTTTCACGTGCAAGCTGAATTCCGCAACTGAATTCCGTTGGGCTGATCCCGACCGCAGTTGGTCCAAACAAAATCTAAGGCCCCACTACCGCCAGGCGGACGAGTTCTGCGGCGGAATACAGCCTGTTTATGGAGAGCTTTAGGCTTCGCGACCCACAGTGATATTATAATATTTTTTTACGTCACACTTGGCCATAATGCGAGTTTTACTGCACGCTGCGCGTGGCCAGGTGAAGACGTAAAATTTTGTACTCAACACGGGCGGTAATTCGTAAAGCCCCAGAGCGCATATTTATGGCCCTCACCTTCGGTTCGGGCCACAAGCACCTGCGATCTGGGGCATTCACGAATTCACCGCCCTAGTTACGTAATGTACTATTTTATACTCGTCGACCTTAATGTTTGAATTAAGACTTCGTACACCAAACTATAATCACATACTTTTTTCTATGGAGCTCCCAACTCAACTTTTTACAACTGTTTAGACAACGAATAAATGAATTCCACCAATCACGTGGCGCCTTGACAGAACTATAATGAATTTGACCAATAGAACGTCGTCTTGGCTACAGACGAAATAACATCAACGAATACAAAGCCGCTGCGCTTCGTTTCAGCAGGGCTTAGATTTTCAATAGACACCAAGTTTGTTTAATTCGTTCAGTTGACCTGTAGATAAAGTATTGTATACAATAATTATACATATAATTCGATTTTTAAGTCTCGTACAATTAGGCCACTCAGCAAGCTTCGTGGCCGTGGTACTCGACTGAAAAAGCATACATTATACAACGATTGCATAAACTACATTTTTTTCCAGTGCGGCTCCCCAAACTTCATGTACTCCACGTCGTGCCGCAACTGCGCGTCGTGGCGCACGCTGCAGTGCGCCGAGTGCGAGCAGCCCGGCCATCCCGCCAGCCACTGTCCCGACACCTGGCGCCGCTACCACAACACGGTAAACGCTGCTCAGTAACGTCGCCACTTGCATAGTCAACACCAAAAGTAGATGATCATTTTACTATCGCACCTTCACTACATCGCATCGCGCATCCCAACTGGCGCAGTACAGTACTAAAATGATCATATATATTTGGTGTTGAATGTACGCACTAAAGAGAGCCACTACTAGGGAAAGCTAGGGCAATTGCCCTACCTAACCGAGCGCCTATTTTTCTAGAGAATGTCAGAACGATCGGCCATGCTCTGCCCGCAACTAGCTGCTCCTTCGAATTGACACAGACTAGTTGCTCACGTAGTACAATAACGCAGATGAATAAAGTCAAGTACATGCAAACTTTACCTCTTCAGAATATTATGTACAGTCTCAGTTTTTTTGTGGTCGTCGGTATTGCCTCGAAATAGGATTAATTGAGCTGATAATTGAACCCGTGTACATTTTAGATTTATTTCACAACCCTCCTCATGTTGTTTGTATCCTAAGGATTTTGGAGGCTGCTCAAGTCGGTATTAGAATGGACAAAATCGACTTCCATTTGACTCTCCAATCTCAACAACAAAAGCCATCTTATTGGGATGTCGGTTTTAAACTATCGATTTCCAATTGCAGATTGACGAGAACATGCCCCTGGAGCAGTGCGGGGAGAAGCCGCATTACCAGCTGCAGTGCAGCGGGTGCGCACGACGCGGGCACCTCGCGCACGCGTGCCGCGGGTTCCGCGCCCTCGCCGCGCTGCACGTGCCGCGCGCCCGCGTCGCGCGCTACGTGCTGCTCTACCCGCCCACACACGCACACGCACACGCACACGCACACGCACCCGCACACGGCGAGCGAAGCCTCCACCCGCCGGCAGATACCAACAACAAGCGGCACTCCAAGTCGCCCACACACGACACCCATCTGAACAAAAGGAGGAACGTCTCCGACTCAGAGCTCGCTAGGAGAAATTCCCAGAGCGAGTCTGACCTGCGGAAAAATTCCCAGAGCGAGAGTAAGATGAAGAATTCTCAGGGCGACCCCAAAGAGGCTAGGGGCGACGCGGCCCCCGAATTCATCCCGATTGGACCCAATCGGGACAGCAGGGGCCAAGTCATCCAGGACAACGAGGTGTCGGACACGAGCGAGGTCAAGACCTCCGCTCGCATCTACGTGGCTCTCGATGTGATGAGGAGCTTTTCGACGCCGGAGGGACGGGAGTGGCTCGACACGAACATGGCACGGTTCAATGTGGCGGTGCAGTCCGGCGTTGCTGGCTCCTTCCTGACCGTGGTCGGCACCGTCGGCGACCAGGAGGCCTTCCATTCGGAGCTGCGGGCGTGGAGCAGCAACACCGAACCGGCGGGGAAGCCCGAACTTCAAAACGAGAACCCCCAGCCGGACAATACGATACCCCGAAAGAAATACGACGTTCTGCAGAAACTCAGCAGCGCCTTCGACTCGCTCAAGGGCAACATTGGGGACCCTAAAGCTATATTTAAAGAGTTGACCTTCCTGCAGAATCGCCATGAGACTATGAAGAACCAGAAAGTCATAAGCCCGAAGCAGTTGAATAACAACAGAAATAATATAAACAAGATGTTAAAGAAGTTGAACATGGTCCTCCTTGGGCAAGCCGGTCTCGGCGGGGGAGCGAGGCGACTGATCGCGCTCCGTTGTCTCCTAGAAAGAGTCGACAATATGCGCGACGAGAAACTCCCCTCACAGCTCCGTACGGCGATAAACATGCACTACAAAACTATATTCACGCCTCTCCCGCGCAACGATTACGCGGATTTGGTCAAAAAGTTTTATTCCTCCCGCCCGTGCGCGATGCCAAATAATGTTGTAATGACCATGTTGCCGACTCCTAAGAAGAAGAAAAAGAAGAAATCGAAGAAATTGAAGAAATTGAAAATTGTTCAACAGGCACCGGTTTTGACTCCAAACAATTCAATCAAGGAACAATCGGTGGCCGTTGGTCAGGAACAGCCTATAAAAACATCAAGGCAAGTAAAAGATATGACTAAAAAACTGTCGTACTTTTACGCTATGCTCCTTAAGGCCAGCCAACCGTCGCAGAACCAGGAGCGAGATATGAAGCGACTAAAAATCGCCTGCAAAATTCTTGAGACGAAAAACAGCCTATGCGAAAGCGAGGGCCAAACCAAAAAACAGCAAATGGAAAAGATGAAAATGGCTTGGAAAGTTCAGAGAGAAGCGACGGCTTTCTTGAACGGGAAAGCGCAGAAAAATAAAAAGAAGAAACTTTTACTTGAATAAAGTATAAGGAATATGTGACACATAGGTCCGGCGCGTGTTTCAGCGGAAGGTATATATTATGTACAAGGGTGCGTCGTCGGGGTCCGCTCTGGCTATGCGCCGGCCATGTGTTGCGCCACTTTTATCGTGTATGTGAATTAATAAACAAACTTAGTGTAAAGCGTAAACTGCCTAATTTATTTATGCATCAGTCTGTTTCACCCAAGACTCCTGTCACAAAGATATGCGACCGTCGTTTCCCTATGCTGCGCATCCCACAGTTTTTTTTTTTACACCGTAACCTATATGCTTGCAACTCCAGAACAATCATAAGCGTGTTGCCTTTATTAATTTGAGAGGGACAAGGGCCTGAACCTGGGGTACAATCTGTTGCTCGCGTCCGCAGTGTTTACCTACCACAACACTGCACGTGTCCCCTGGGTGGTGCTAAACGAGCGACAACACTTTCGGCGAAATAGGCGCTTACATAAAAATATCACATGGATATACGCCTATTTTACAGATCCCATGCGATTAAATAAATAAATATTAATTTAAGGATTAATTTTGTTCATAAGTGACGAATGCGAGTCCCTCACTCTCAAGGCAGCGCATCCTGGGGACACCACATACCTAGAAAATGTATGATCTAAACTCATTCTTGATTGACTGTATACGCGTTTATCAAAAATGAAAGTTTACAAATAACAATCTTTTAATCGTTCATTATTGAGAGAATGAGATAGTTGTGTCATCCTTTCTCATTCTAACGTTGCTTTTTTCGCAGAAGAAATCTGCAGGACTGAAGCACGGCTATCACAAGACGGCGAGCGAGCTCTTTCGATTTTTCTCGCACTATACCTCTCTTTGTAACTTTTCTAATAAGAGAGAGACGGATTGTGCGAGAAAAATCAAGAGAGCTCGCGCGCCGTTTTATGATAGTGATAGCTGTGCTGAGGCCTTACCGCGAAATAAAAACCCTCTCTGCTGCACTTGCTAGTTCGAGCGACAAAGAGGGAGAGAGAGGGAGGGAGATACACGAACGAAATTCGTTTTCGTTTCGCGGTAGGGCCTCGGTGGGCAGCCGTGCTTCCGACACGTATCCCCACGGGCCGTATCACGCGATTTCACTCGTCTAGCGTCTCCTAATGTGTAATGGCCAAAGCCGAGTCCGGTTAATATACGGCCTCATATTCCACGTTCACTTATATTTCTCTCTCTTTTTATGAGTTTCAAAGAGAAGAAGATATACAGTGGACGCGGAATATTGGGCGAACCAAACCCTTAAATTATATTTAAGAACATAAACATATTACGGCAACCCTGAATAATTTGCTTTTGGGAAAACCGTTTATTATATCGACTCGGTTATTACCGATTCGCACGTCACTAAAGAGAAGACGTCATCGTGACGTCATCGCCATCTCTTTGAGTGGTGCCGGTTAATGTACAGCCATGATAATGCACGGCCAAATAATGTACAGCCCAATAATCCGCGTCCATACTGTACGTGGATTATCAGGCTGTACATTATTGGGCCGTGCATTATCACCCTGAGCAAACTTGGTCCGGGGCAATAATTGGAAGCCACAGACCAGTAAACCTAAAGACGTCGCTTAGTCGGGCGACCCCCGCTGCCACACATACAGTGAATTCACTCTATGTTTGAGACACGCCCCCTTTACTAACTTCAGTCTGCGGACGGCGCTTGCGCAGGTAACATCGTTACAAAATGCATTATTGTTGCGTGAAATTGTGTGGAAAAAACACTAAAACCTCTGGTGTGCAAAAAGACGCTATATCATTTCACAGGTAAGCCGATTTTAATAAAATTACACAATAAAATACGTGAGTTTTTAAATAAAGTTGTGAGTAGACCGTGCTCGGGCTCGTTGATGTCTTTCAACCGAAGTCTCTTTCTATCCCGCTGCGAATAGTCGCTCCTTCCTTGTCTAGCATTAGTTGGTAAGGTGGGTAGTGCTGTCCATAGTATGTATTCGTTTAATATCGATAAGATAATTAACGGAGGATGCAATACATCGTAAGTAATTTAAAAATAGCAAAATATTACACATCACATGCTAAACATTTGTGCACAGTGCAGTTATTAAAATACTTAATGTGGTAAATGATCTTCTCAAGCTGGTGTTATAAAGTATTCAAAGCATGTTAGCTATAACGTGTATCCTATGTTAAAGGTTTCCTAAATGTCCAAACATAAAGGAAATGTGGATTAACGCTACAAGACGACTACCTGATTGGTTTTTATTCTATGCGTAACCTTTGTACAACGTATCGTTTAATAAACGCAAAATTAGAAACTAGGTATTTAAGAATCGAGGGTGGAATTCATTGTATTTGCTTCTATTTTAACATAATTATTTCAGATAAAGATAATTTATGAGTACTTAAAAAAACTAAGGTCCTACTCGTACTTATACATAAAAAGAAACATTTATGTTTGCTTTACATTTGGGCTCGGGCTTTATTTTAACGCGTGGTAACACAACTGCAGAGCAATAATTATTACTAAGAATACTTTACAGAATTCTATAAAGTATCGCATGTGTCCCATCACTACAGGCAGGCACTTGTTACGCGCGGCCTTGAATGCACCAATCACAGCGCACTTGACGTCCCCCGCGCTCCGCAAGTTTGGCAGCTTTGTTTTTAAGTAAAAATTAGGCTAAGCGGGGTCTTTAGGATATATGGTCTGTGTTGGAAGCCAATTTTGTCCGGGCTGATAATGCACGACCCAATAATCCGAGTCCACAAAAAGTGGACGCGGATTATCAGGCTGTACATTATTGGGCCGTGCATTATCACCCTGAGCAAACTTGGTCCGGGGCAATAATTGGAAGCCAATTTTGTACGAGGTGATAATGCACGGCCCAATAAGCCGAGTCCATGTGGCTTCGGAATATCGGGCTGTACATTATCAGTGCGGAATGAAAATTTCTAGCGAGTCGACGCCACCCCGCTGCGCGGGGTGCCTATTTCTGGTCTGAGGGACACAAGTGAACCCTAACCTAACCTACCTAAGACAGAGTTCGCTTATGACAAGCCATTTTTGTCCGCCCTGATAATGCACGACCCAATAATCCGCGTCCACTAAAAGTGGACGCCAATTATCAGGCTGTACATTATTGGGCCGTACATTATCACCCTGAACAAACTTGGTCCAGGGCAATAATTGGAAGCCACTTTTGTTCGGGCTGATAATGCACGACCCAATAATCCGCGTCCATAAAAAGTGGACGCCAATTATCAGGCTGTACATTATTGGGCCGTACATTATCACCTTGAGCAAACTTGGTCCTGGGCAATAATTGGAAGCCACTTTTGTCCGGGCTGATAATGCACGACCGAATAATCCCAGTCCACAAAAAGTGGACGCGGATTATCAGGCTGTACATTATTGGGCCGTGCATTATTGGCTCCCTCTTTGAGTGATGAGTGTTGCATTATCTATGGTTGACGGTTGACTGGTTGCTGGTTGGTGATAAAATTGATAAGCCCAGGCCCGTACTTGTTGATTAAAAATTGAATCAATAACAAAACAAACGAAAACGCTTCGGGCACGGGTTTTACGATTGTTCTTATTATGAAAGTTACGGATCAATTTGCAACATGCTATGCGGTCCAATTTATCGTCGTGTTTTCGTGTACTATTCATTGCATTTTAGGAGTCAGGGTAAGTATTATTTATTACGAATTGTTTCAGTTTAATACTAGATTAATTCTGTAATGTATTTAGTAATTAATTTCACACTAATTAAAATGAAACGCTATAAATTGCAGATCTAATATGATAAATAAGCGATATAATTTTTACGCGTATCTTAAATCCGTTTTGTAGATTCGACACTGTAATTTTACCAAACAATTGTATCCACTTTGTGTATTAATTTCAAAAATGTGCATTTGCAACAATTTGTAAAAAAAAGCATACAATTTTTTTTCATACTGTATAAAAAACAATTTTTATCTGAAATAAACTTTTAAATTAGGTAATAAAACATACTTAATTTCCTACTCACAGTTTTTTGACAGATTAATACAGAGGATAACACT